>CM028129.1:1171135000-1171767500 GCA_016271365.2 Neoceratodus forsteri | reverse complement strand
TAATTATGTCTGCAAGCAGACAGCTCTTAAAGAGACAGTACCAGAGGCTCTAAAACACTCACTGATAAATGGCTTAAATGCCAAACACCATTCAGGCTTGGAGCATTCAAGCAAGCTCCTGGAAGTCTTTTGGGAACCCCCATTTGCAGGGGGGTTACATATATATATATATATATATATAATATATTCATTGCCAAAAAAAAAAAAACTCAGTTAATGCATCAGGGTTGTTACTAAAGCAACCCAAAACCTTGAGCAAATCATCTCATCCACTGCCAGGCACAATGCCCGTACGCTCAACCACTCGCTGCTTGACTGTATAGCCACAAATCAGGTGGACATGGTCCTACAGGTGGGTACATTGTCAGACTCTAGAAGTGACCACTCCCCTACCTATGTCATATTGACCACCAAATTCAACTCCCCCCCCCGCCAAGTACCTGTCTTTCACAAATTTTAGCTGCCTGGATCCCACAAGTCTCCTAGAGGATGTAAGAGCGGTAAACTGGTCTGCCCTCTACCTCATTAACAATGTGTCAGATGCAGTTAGCGTCCTCACAAATGCTCTCATTCAGATACAAGACGGCCACTTCCCTTTCACTACTTGGAGGTTGAGAGGGGACTGCACCTGATGGATATTCAAAAAGTTACTGTCCCTAATGAAAGGGAGGGACAGTAAATGGAAACCTTAAAAAGCATCCCCTTCCTCCCAGCTCTGGAATGCCTAAAGGTGCTTACGCAACACATGTAAGCAAACAGCCAAATCACTAAAATGCAGTTTCTATCTAAACCTTCAAAGGAACAACCTTGGCAATCCCTGTCATTTCTGGGGCTCAGTAGGTCCTTGCTCAACCCCAAGACCCATAGCCAAGTTACTCAGCTCGCCTCCCCCTCAGGCCCCTTAACTGATCCCTCTGAGATTGCACAGATTTTTAACAAAGTATTTTCTGACCTCTCCACCTATCTTACCAAACTACCCTTCTAGCCATCCACCAGCTATGGTAGTCAGGATGACTACTCCCCCTCCATCACCACCCCCCCGACACCCCACCCTTCTATTTTAGAGCCATTGGCCCAGGTGTTACCACTAAGTTCCTGAAGTCCCTCCCTGCCAGGGGTAGCCCTTTCAGTGATGGGCTTTTTCCCTCATTCCTTAGGCTCATCTCTCCAGCTATCATTGAACCCCTCACCTTCATATTTAAACTTGCCCTCTCCTTGTCTATAATGCCAGACTCTTGGAAATATGCTAAAGTTGTGCCTATTTTTCAAATCAGGCAATCCGCTTTCTCCTGGTAATTATAGGCCTATTGTCCTCCTCCCCCCACCTGAGCCAGCTACTGGAAAAAATTGTGCACTTTCAACTCGCCGAACATCTTGGAAAGTATAATCTGCTCTGCCCTCAGCAGCACGGCTTCTGTACGCACCACAGCAGCTTTAGTCCATTTCTCTAACCATGTACTCAGAAACAGTGGACGTGGGTGAGGCCATTGGTCCTGTAATCTTGGATCTGACTAAGGCCTTTGACCTCGTTGACCACTCCCTCCTCCACTCCACTCCACTCTCCTACACTTTGGCTGCTCTGCCAAGACAACAGCATGGTTTAGAAGCTACCTCAAAGGCAGACCCCAGTCTGTTACAATTGGTACAGCCTCCTCCCCTGCTCTACAAGTATCCACGGGGGTTCCCCTAGGCTCCACCCTTGGCCCCCTACTTTTTTCCATTTTTATTAACGCACTCCCAGCTGAAAGCCTTGCATGTGAGGCTCTCCTCTATGCGGATGACCTTGTCCTTTACCATAGCTACAAGTCTCTTGCAAACATCTCCTCCGCTGTTGCACTTAACTATGGTGCTGCCCACAATTGGTTTCTTTCCAACAGACTCTTGGTAAATGAAAAGAAAACAAAAGTAATGCTACTTGGATCCAAACCATTCCTCACAAAGATCTCCAAGACATATTCCTCCCTCCTTGTACCCACACCTGCTGGTCCCCCCTTGAAAATGTCCCTAGTTTTAAGTACTTAGGTGTCACTCTGGACCCCTCCCTTACATTCTCCGACCATGTCAATAATTCTGAGCGCAGAATTAATCAGAAGCTAGGTGCCGCCAACCACCTAAATCAGTTTCTTTCTTATGAGGCATGCCTAGCAGTTGCACAAGGAAACTTTCTACCGCTCCTTAAATACTGCTCTCCTGTCTATTCCCTCATATTCTCAGCTCTGCGCTGTAGACTGAACTCGGTCTACAACAATATCTGTCGCTTTGTTCTCCATGCCCCCTTTTCTACCCATCATTGTGTAATGTACCAGTCACTTTGTTGGCTCCCACTGCAAGGACAGTTCGACTATGCCCTTGGTTGCTTAGTTGACAGTACTCTGAGAGGTGGACACCTGTCCCCATACTCATCCCTCCTCATGGGCAGAGTGGCAGCTAGGAGCCTCAATGAATCATCCATCCCCCCGATAGTTACACAAATCTCCTCTACCATGGGTAGTAAAGCCTTTTCTGTCTCTGCTCCCTCCCTATGGAACAGACTTCCTATATTTCTCCACTCTACCACCTTCCATCTGGCCTTCAAAAACAATTTCAAAGAGTGGCTACTGTCTGAAGCCAAATACCACTGCTCTCTTGGGTAATCTCTGGCATCCCCTCCCTCCATCCCCCCCCACCTATTAGCAGTGTCTCATCCTTGCTACACTCACCACTACCACTCCTGTTCTCTTCCCCCACTTTTCGGAGCTTCTACTGTTGCCTCCCTATTCTAAGTCCCATCACCATTTGCTGAGGGTAAGTGTTGTACTCGATTTCAGAGTTCCAATCTGCTTGTTGACCTGTGCACTATTATTGTACCTGAATGTATTTTGCACTTTATGTATCATATCTGAGACTTATGTTTGGTCTCTGTGTTTTGTGTCTTATATTTCAGTCTGTTGTCTGGCCTGTGACTATGTATTTTTGACCTGTATGTTGGCCTTCTTTGACACCTTGTATTCTTATGTAATTGCACGTTATGTAATGACCCCTTGTTCTGTAATTTTATGCACCTCATGTTGAGGCCTGTGTTTACTGTTGTTCTCCTCACCTGTATTGTTTAATGTGCCATGCTGTGGCTCAGGTCTTGCCTGAAAACGGTCCTTTAGATCAGTGCACCCACCCAGTTATCAAAGACATAAAATAAATAACAAAAGCGGGGAAATGGGGTGGTAGGGTTTCCAACCCTAACACCCCACCCCCACCCTGCAGACACTGACAGGCATCGAAGATGTGCCTCTGGGTCATCAGCCCTAATGCTCACCCCATTCCATAAGTAAATAAGCCAAGATGGATACAGTATAGAAGAATAGGGTGTGCATTAGGGCTGATGACCCCAAGGCACACCCCCAACACCTGTCGATGTCTGCAGGATGGGGGTGGGGTGTTAGGGTTGGAAACCCTAACACCCCATTTCCCTGTTTTTGTTGCTTTAGTAACAACCCTAACTGATGCATTAATGGAGTTTTTTGCAATGAATTTCCTTTTGAGAATGTGTAATCTTACCCATATGTGGTTGTAGGAGCACAGGGCCCAGAGTCTGTAGTTTGAGCATATTGTAATTGTCTCTGATTTTCATGTGGGAGCGCAGGGCCCCCCTATGTAACCATAACTGTAGAGACATGGTAAGTAACTGCCATCGCTCTATAGGAGTGCAGAGCCTGGAGGGCCCTGTGCTTCCATCACACACCCATCACTCCATAGCCCTGTGCTCCCTTCTGTCCATACGTGTAGAGAAATTGTAATGAACTCATCACCCCATGGGAGTGCAGGGCCCATAATGGAGGGCTCTGCACTCCCAACACTGCATAATGGTATCGACGTGTGTGAGGGCCCTGATCTCTAATCTATCTGTAATTGTAGAGACACAGCCCAGGGCTAGAGACATTCCAAGTAACCCTTGTGCTGCAAATGGTGTAATATCTCGGTATACGTAGGAACATTGGAAAAAAATGCCACCGTAGTTGTAATTATGGCCCGGCAACCTGCATACTTGCTTAGTACACCTGCATTTAGCGAAAAATCCATATCTCAAACTGTTTTTAAGATATAGCCACCGAAAGGTACCACGACCGCCACAATGTTATTTTTAAGCTTCAGAATGTTATAATTATGGAACCAATGCAAGTTTTATGACCAAATGAGCAAAGGTACATCTGTGGCGCAAGCCCTTCTGTACCCTGCAAATTTCATCCCAAAAGTCAAAACCATTTATTTCCAGTGACGTGGCAAAGAAACAGCATTTTGGGTAGGTATTTTTGCAAATTTGCGGAAGTATTGCAAAATGTTGGAAAGTACGGTTGCAAAAGTTTCGCAAATTTGCAAAAAGTAAATTTACAAAGAGTTTGCGAATGTTTCGGTACTGTACTTTCGCAAATTTACCCTACTTGCGAAAAAAAGACAAGATGAGTGAAAGACACTTTCGTGCAGGACACAACTTTTCCCATGGGAAATAATGGGAATAAACAAAATTTAATAACTTTTAAACGGAGTAAATTTTTTTTCACTGAACCTTCAAAAGGCACATCTATGACCCAGACACTGTCTACCATGAAAATTTCTGACCACTACATAAACCCATTTTTGATATATGCGTGATGAAAAAAACTAGTAAACTAAGGATTTCTTGCTGTTGCATGTTTTAGAAATGACAGAACAGATTCATACAACATTTGGCATGTTAAGAGATCTACCCCTAGAGAATATGCGGACCAAATTTCGTGCAAATCCATTGAATGGTTGCAAAATTATGAAGGCTGAACATTTCATATTTAACATAGAACTGTGCACCCAACCCTAACTATACTGGCGCTACCACACCAGTATATTTGTGTGTGTATGTATATGTATATATATGTAATATATAGGGGTGTGTGTGTACACATACATAGGGGATACATGATGGGTGACAATGTGATACATGAAATATCTGCATGAGTGCAGAGTGATCTTGAGTAATATCATGAGTGGCGGAGTGTAGCAGAGCCACGAGTGGTATTACCCGAGGTCACTCTACACTCATGCAAATATTTCATGTATGACACTGCCGCACATCATGTGTGTGATTTATACAATAGGGCCATCATTTCTACTGTGTTTTTTGATGTTAATTCTCCTATTTAATATTCTTGATTTTTGGTTTCTTGTGGGTGTTTTTTCTTGTGGTGGTGGTTCTCCACATCTGTGATTCATTTGCATGAATTATTTTGTTTTCTGAATGAGTGGCTCCTGTGATTTGGGATTGGTTGATTTTATGAATGGCTGCAATACTATTGGGAGTTAATGTTGTGCGTGTCTCCTGATTGGATGGTTTCTTTTTGTGGGCAGGATTTTCTTCCGCAGTGCTAGGTGGCGTGCTATGCGGTATTTTGCATTTATTTTTGATCTTGTTCTCATTTTGGAGCCTTTTATTTAGTTTATTTTATAGTTTTCCCATGGAGTTTAGTGTCAAATAGAGTGATTTAGTTTGCATTTTGCATTTTTTCCGGTTCTCATCACCAGAGCTTTTTAGGAGCTGCTTTCGGGTTCTCTTCACCACAGGTAAACTTCACCAGAGTCAGTACTGTTTCTTATTTATGGTTACTTTCACCAGATTGATTACTGTTTTGAAGTACATGTTTTTTGAACTTGTAATTTATTTTATGGAGCTCTGAATGCAGGGTGTGATTACTGCTTTTTACTGCTGGTTAATTTCACAGGAGGTCATTCCTGCTTCTAAATGCAATTTTGGAACTTTTTATTTATTTTCTGGGGATCTGTGTGCCATATATGTTGTTTGAATGTCATCTGGACATAATGTTGAAGATTCTGCTGATGTGCTATTGTAACTGGTAACTTTCATTTAAAAGTAGTTCAGGCAGGTGACTTGAAAGGTATCATAGCTATAATCGGAGCTTTTTTAGACTTGCGTCCATTATGCTCACTAGAAATGATTATAGGCATCCCTTAACTCTAAAATAATTGTCCTTAGATATTTATTGATGAACTGCCTATTACCTTCAATTGTCCGACTTAAGCACTGTGACAAGATCACCTGCTGACGTATGCACTGTGTGTATAAATGTCATATATTATCACAGTGCATACGTCAGCAGAATTATTCACTGGGGTGAGAATACACATTTTTGTCAGAGGAGGTATCAGCTCACCTCTATTGTATATGTGTGTGTGTGTGTGTGTGTGTGTGTGTGTGTGTGTGTGTGTGTGTGTATATATGTGTATATGTATATATATATATATATATATATATATATATATATATAATATAATATGGAGGATACATGATGGGCAGGAGTGTGATATGGAAAATATTCTCGCTCCTGCAGAGTGAGCTCTGGATACTCATGAGTGCTGAATGCATGAGTGATAGTATCCAGAGCTCACTCTGCAGCAGTGAGAATATTTTCTATAGCACATGATCTGCATATCATGTGTGCTGTTTATGCAGTGGGAGTGAGAGCTCCAAGCATATTGTTCTGTTTTCTTGTATTCTTTTCCTGTTTCTGTGTGCTGTCTGAGTGTGTGTGAGTTTTCTGAATGGGCTGGGAGCCTCAGAAACACTATGGGAGACAGGTGAGTGTCCTTTGTGATGCTAATTGAGTAAATTGCAGGTAGCATTGAGAAACAGAAACTGTTTTGTGAAGCTGTTCCATTTAGAATGCAGCTGTAGTGAGTGAGTGGTGACAGCAGAGTATGTATAAATGGCATTTATTATGACTCTGGTGATGTCATCACCATTTATCATACTGCAGTGGAAATAACTGAGGTTATCACACTGATATTACTCCAACCCCCCGCTGTATAAATATGTGTATCTATATAAATATATGTGTGTGTGTGTGTGTGTATGTATGTATGTATATATATATATATATATATATAAAATATATATCATACACACACATATGCCACACATATAAACAGAGAAGATATATAAAGAACTCAAAAAGTATAAATTTGCTAACATTTCATCTATTGATGGTGACTTCCCTTTTATCAATTTATTCTCTTATGTTGCCTTAAAGCTTCACAACCACATATGCATTTCAATGCAGAATCCTTACCCTTTTAGACAACATAAAATTATATTCTAGGATCATGGATATGTTATTCATCCACACTATTTGGCATCTCCTTTCCCGTTAAGAATCTTGCTGGAAGGTCTTCATGCTGGCTCCTCCCACCTACCCATTGGGTGGTATAACCCTCAGTTCTGCCCCATGATGCCAGATCTTCCTTTCCAAGCCAGCAATTTATACTATTATAGTTTCTTTTGAGAATCAAGGGGTAAATGTTTCAGATATTATCTTTTAGTTGGGGGTGGGTGGGTGCATGAGGTACTCGAAAATCCTGTACCCATTATAGATGCTGAACAGTTATGGATGGGGTGGGGTGGGGTGGGGAATTAGGTCAAATTAATAACATCCAATAAAGGCATAATACACCTGCCAAGCAGTTTTTTCTTGGGATGTGATAGAGGTACCCTATTTTACCCTGGCCTGCCAATGTTTTGCCACAAATGTGGATCACGTTTGCATTTGAGTAATGCATGTGACACCTCAAGATGCACTTGTTTAGACTTTGGACATCAGGCAGCAGCATGTGTGAACCTTTTTGGCTGCAATCTGTGTGAAGAGAAGGGACACTCGTATGTCCACTGCCCATGGGCATCTCATGAACCTCTCCTAACACAGGCACAGAAACAGGGAGCAGCACAAGCCTCACAATTGAGATGTGTTGCACTAAGAAAAGACAAATTCAGAAGCATCCACAACCCTCTGCTGCTGACATGCAGAATGAGGTTCTGTTCCTCCTACTGAAACCTCGACTTCCCAAGCAATGGTTCCTAAGACTATGCCCCAAACAGACTTGACGGGAGACCCTCAGGGTAGTAATAATATCCCCCCTTCCCAAGAGGATGCACCTTTTAAGTTAGTGGAATAAAGGAAAAGACCCCGCAATAGACAAGGGAAAGGGAAAGAACTGAAAGTGAAAGAAAGGAAACTTTCCAAAAGCACTGATGTAATCCATTTAGAAAATTAATTTATAGTATTAACAGAAAAAAAAACAATCGGGAGATACTGAGGGTGAGGATAATGATTCCGTCGGTTCTTCTAGTCCTTCATCTTTAAAAGACTTATCCTCAGATCAAGAAGAGATAAACTAGGGACACTAAAAGGAAAAAATGAAAACCAGATCTCAGATTCCTTAATGTATGTTCTCCTAAACCATCTGTCTAATGTCTTCTTTAAAAATATTAACACTTAATGGGAATAGTATTAAGAGTCACAAAAAAAGATTGGCTGGTTTTGCTGAACTACAGAATTTTCATTGACATTTCCTGTTTACAAGGCATAGGCATTAGGCTGAAGAGCCAATATGAGATAGCAGAAGCCACTAAACTGTGGTACAAAGATGCCACCTTCTGGTCAGTCAGGGAAACTATCTGATGGAATAGGTGTCTTGTTTAATAATGAGAACTTGAAGGTGACAAGATTAATATAAACTGATTCAAGCAGAACTCTTCTTTTAGACTTTCAATATGGTATAAAAAGGCTAAGACTTATTTCAATATATGCACCACAGACTAAAGCACAGAGAATAGACCTGTTTAAAGCAGTTCAACCATATTTGCAGATAGTAATTTGAATTGGGAATTTTAACTGCAGGCTGCAGCAGAGAGACAGAGATCTTAAAAGTAACTAACTATGCCGGCCTGGTGGCACTGAAGGCTGAGGCGATGGACAACTTACCTCACATCACGCCAGCGACCCGGGTTCAAGAATGAGTCCAGGTCATCAGAGAGCCAGCACT
This sequence comes from Neoceratodus forsteri, assembly GCA_016271365.2. Lineage (NCBI taxonomy): Eukaryota > Metazoa > Chordata > Ceratodontiformes > Ceratodontidae > Neoceratodus > Neoceratodus forsteri. The sequence continues at coordinate 1,171,758,659 of CM028129.1, read as the reverse complement.
GGGGGATGGAACAGGATTGAGCAGCCAAAAGGCAACTCTCCTCTCCCAGAGAGGACTTTATCACCCAGCGTAGTTCCACTGCCTCCAGATGGAGGTCTATGGGCAGTGTAGGTGAGCAGGTGGCAAGCCTCCACATGCACGTGCAGCTGGGACAGGTTTGGGAGAAATGGTTGTGACACTAATACTTTAAAATATATTTTACATATAGGAAGCCTAAAAGATGCTTATATACATGCTGTCTTACAGGAGGAAATACCTACTTCAGGGGGCTATATGCCACTAGAACTGACTTTCTATTCTTGTCTCAGAATATTTTAGTACAAAAAGCACAAACTATAGCAGTATCATTTTCAGATCACGGAGCTGTACGGTGGACATCTCTTGGGGGAATGCTCCAGTATGTAAAATGGTCATTGGCATCTAAACACAGAACTATTGAAAATATTGATATTATATTTAAGTGAAATAATGAGCAGCAGGGAAATCGGTGCTATGCATGCATGACACCATTATAGCATGATGGTAACATTCAAAAAAAGATTTTGGGTCAGATATTCAAAACTTTGCACTGGGCGCAAACCATTTGTGCAGGGCTAGTGCTGGGTTTGCATGGGTCCATTATATTCAAAAGGTCAAATAGCATGAGCAAACTGCTTTAGTGCTCGGCAAACTGAGGGAGGGTGTGTGTACATGAATACAGGCGCAATGCTATATTCAGCGACTAGCGACGTGCAAAGTGTCTTTGCACGAATTAGCGCAACACTTTGCATGGTGCAAATTGCTGCCCAGGAAAAGGTAGTCTTAAATCTAGGCAGACCAGCTTTGTGTGACTTTGTGGTTTTGCGCAACTTTTTCACGGATTTGCATGACCCTAACCAGTAAGTATGAAACATAGAAATGAGCCAGACATAGAAGAAACATGCTACACATACATGGATTCTCTGAAGTGGTGACCCAGCTCCCAGTGGACACCATGGCAGCGTGGCCATACAGCACACATCTGCAGATCACACTTTGGTGTACACCAACAGACGCCAGCACACACATGCAGCACTGTGGGCATGGACAGTGGGAGGATGTACAAGTGGCCAGACTGCACCACAGACTGGGTGTGGCCACAAGGCTAGGACAAGCCCCTCGGTACAAATGGGCCAGTGTTGAGAATACCCCAACACCAGTGTGCCTGTCTGAGGATGTGTGCCCCCTACCACATATCACACATCTATACAGACACCACAGCACATACAGCCAGCCATGTATACTGTATGTCACTGTGAGTATCCCATGCCAGTGGTACAGTGTCTATGGGTTGCACAACAGCATAACAGTGCTGTCCACTGTCAGTAAACACCTGCAAGTTGGGCCTGGCACTGTGTACAGTGCAGTGGTCATCATTGCCCCACACACCATTGGCATTGCTGTGTCCCTCACACTACTGGCCACCTTGCTACTGTAGTGTCTGCTGTGCACTATAGCATGAACTACAGTTTGACAATTGCATGCAGCACCACCACCTGTGCCTGTGCTCTGTAGTCCCCTGGGGAACAATATTCTATGCTGTACTGTACAAATGTAGCCTGCAGCTACCATCATGCACTGCCAGACTGACCTACAGGTGGAGCTGTGGGCAGACCCAGCCAGCCCCTGTACTTCCAGACTGACCTACAGGTGAAACTGTGGGACCCTGCAATAGTGCTGGGCAAACTGCATGCAAATCAGGTCATAATGAGATGCTAATCTGGATATTTGTCCACAGACTACCTAAGTAGGCTCATTTGCATGTCGCTTTTGAATATAGCAATGTTTTGCCCTGGGCAAACGTGATAGTGCCAGGCAAACGGCTGGGCTCCATGCTAAACCTGTGCAAATGTGTTTGCACCACGCAAACATTTCAGAAACTTTGTACATTTCTGCACAACGTAATTTCACATGTGCTGATGCTTGCAGCTTTACTGACTCCACTCCTTTGCTAGCACACATATTGGCCACATAGTTCACCTCTACCTTCCTTCACGTCGCTGTGAACTGGGATGCTGTTGTGGTCTGCACTTCCTGGTTGCTATATTCAGAGCTGTCTTATTCCTGGGCTATTATTGCACTGCACTCCCAACCCAGTTTGCTCGACTTCCTTAGTATGCTATATTCAGTAGGTTTAGCACTGGGGCTATCCCTTTTGAATATAGCAGACTATTGGTTCTGGACTAATTTAGCACACTGGGCAGTGCTAATTTAGCCCCGGGGCAAAGTTTTGAATATCTGGCCCTTCGTGTGTTTTTTTTCAGAAGGTTGCTGGGAACAAAGCTACTGATGATTATATAAAATATTTAAAATTAAGAAACCAGTTACAACTGTTATCAAAAGCAGAAATGACTAAACGTGATTGTAGTATGCAAATTATTAACTTGAAAAAAAAAAAGTTTCACTTACGGTATAAAAGAGGTAAATCATTACAACAAAACAATTAAATTTGCTACCCAGAATAAAGGCGAACATTGGACCCTGTTAATGACTGCAAGAAAAGATAGGGGAAAAAAGGATCTTTTATGAATTACAAAACAAAACAAAACAGGGACAGTAGAAAAGAATATTGAAGGAATGTGCTCCGTAGTGAATGATTTTGTAACATAATATTTTGGTACTTGGTTAAACAGAAACACTGCCCAGAATTTTTTCACAATTACATATTCTGCAATTAAGTGAAAATGAAAAATTGCAACTTGTACCCGGAGCTTTAAATAAGTGGATTTTAAATGTATTTTATGTCCTGAAATGTGTGCCAAACATCAAAAAATAGATTAATTGGAGTCATTTACGCCTAAAGCAAAAACACTGATTAGAGCTGATGTTCATTTTTTATGTTCTGGACGTCCTGAAAATAGTCTAATTTATTGCCGTATGTTAATGTCAGTGTCTTTGGCCCTGTCCACACTACAACATTTACAGTCTGTAATGGTTCCAAACTGTTACAGACCGGAACCGTTACAGTGTGTTCACACTGCCGGCAAACAGTCTCGATAACGGTTTGGAACTGTTACAGCCTGTCCACGTTGTGGGTGCCGTGTAACCATTACGGCTGCACCCTATCCCACAATGCAGTTCGTGCTGCACTGGGGGAATGCTGGAGCTACATGCTCACGCGTCCACACTATGGCTGGTAACGTTACAGGGGCACGACCGTTTTCGTAACCGTTATTCAAACACCTCATAAGTGGTTTCAGCAAGCGATTCTGGCTACTGTCTGTAACGTTACAGGTGTAAACACAAACTGTTGCAGTAACGGTTTGAGCCCTCTGTAACGTTACAGAAGCATAGTGTGGACAGGGCCTTTGATCTGTGAAGCGCTGCCCTTCCTCCAAGCTGACACCTCCAGGTTTTTTTAGTCTGAACCTAATTGCCCACATACAGTAAACAGCTGCAGATGATCAGGTTTGTGGTGCGTTACAGTTCTGACAGTGTCTTGCCTTCATCATTTGCCCTGGCCCGCACCCACACTAAGTAAAAGATTACAGAAATCAAAGAAGATAGCTTGTAACAAGCTATCCAGTCTCCGTGTCAGTATTGATTCCCTTCCCCAGTCCCAAAACAGGGTTGTTATCAGATAATTGACTGCATAACTGCTTAAACTTTACAACTCTGGTGAAACTTTCCGCTCCCATCTGCTGTTAATTAAGGAGCCTTGCTTTCCCTTTCTTCAACCCTTCCCTGCACAAAGCAACAACTGGAGTTGTAATGAAATAAATTACTTTATTTTGTGAACAGAAGGTCTCGTACATTGTTCCAACTCAGGTGGGTGTATAATAAACCTAGCCCTCACCATACCCATCCCATTTCTCCCTATGCTCAAAACTGGCTGACCCCTGCCTTGCTAGCTAAGTTAACTTACCTCCAATTATTCAGACTGGGAACTAAAGGAATCCACTCTGCTCTGCTGCTGCCCATAGATGCTCTCAACTGCTCCTCTCTCCTATTATTGCAACTGAACACAACAACCAACAGGTACATTCATTAGTCATTTTATTGTATTATATGCCTCCATTATAGCTACCTGTTTATGAGCACTTGTGAGTTTTGTGACATGCATTAAGTAACCAAAAAGGTAAGGCTTTAGCCTTCCCAATATTTCATCCCATCCCTTTATTATTATTGGTCGGGGGGGAAGGGGGGCTATCATGCAGCAGTAAGCATCACAAATCCTCCCTGAAGTGAGTGCTGAGTGTTATATTTGTTTAACAGCACATTTTTCAGTGCTTGGTACTGTAGTTTTCATTTATTTTTCAAATGTCACTGTGCTATATAATAGAAAAAAATAGTAATATTCTGTGTCATAGCAGAAAGGACAGGCCATGTTGTACTGGGGAGAAGATTGCAGACATGTATACAGAAGTAAACACTGTTTGCCAGCTTTATAAAACACTTGCAGACTAAATCATATTATGCTGTGGAAGTAGTAATAATGCTTTAAAGGAAAACAGTGAATAACATTTTTGTACCTTAATATTAGAGCAGTGCCTCAATCGGTTTGCAGTCAGTGTGTTTACTTCGCCGGTATTCTTCGTCTTCCAGCATAATGTTTTGTACCCCATCCTCCGGTTTGCAGTTTGTCTCGGTCGCCATTTCACAGTACCCCCGATTTGTATCCCATATTCACCCACGGCACACGTCCACATGCACATTCTTCTCTTGATCCCCCTTGCATCGTTTCTCAGTCATTGCACAGTGCTGTAGGTGCGTGCATTGCGTGTTCACTCATTTAAAGGCACAGCGCATCTGCATGCATACAATGCACGACTGGATGTACAGTATGGTGTGTTGTGGTGGGAAAAATGAATAAATAAAGTTGAGCATATAGTCTGTCTGTCCTTTGATGGCAAACTTCATATGGTGTGCTGTGTGTGTTTATTTCAAAGTACATTGTTTTATCAGTTAAAGGGTTATTAGTACAAGTTGTTCTAATCTTTCTTGCACACTGATGATCTCTTAGTGTGCATTTTATGCTCAGGTAGTTGTGTTTGTGCAATATTATATCAATTACCATGCCCACATGTATGGTACTAGGCTGCTCAAATACAACCAGACTGCATGGTGAAGTGAAGGTCACATTTCATAAAATTCCATCTGATGAGGCTTTGAGGTACAAGTGGTTGTCATTCCTTGGAAGACCAGATGGAATTTCCATAATTTCTTTCCAAAATGGCACCATGTCATCTGCAGCCAGCATTTTATATCTAGTGACTTCCACATTCCCCCGGACATATTCTGGATAGTAAGTTAATATTTGAAGTACTTATATATTTGTGTGTGCACATTTCCAGAGTAGAAGTTAGAGATCCAAAGTATGTATTTAGTTACATGAAATGCAGTTTCCATGGCAATGGTTCTGTGCTTGTACTAAGTGAGTACTACATTGGGTGTGCTTATGCAGTGTAATTTTATGATGTGATGACAGTGTATATTTGTGGGCCACTAAGAAAAGATACCTCAAATGTTTTTACGTCCACCATATTGATTTGTTCTACATCATGTAAATATTTCCTCCCACTTCCATCTTTCACTTCATTCACCTGTCACGCCATATATCCCAGAAAACAGCAAGCCTCTCATTTTCTCCCTCCACCGTTGAACCATTGAGGTGATTGCAATGGCCCCCTCTTGTTTAAATTGTTGTTAGCAATGCTCTAGTGCTATATCCTACATGCTTTGCCTGTCACTGCAGTGCAGTCATTTATCCATCTCTCACCTACATTGTTACCCCGATAGGTGTTGCTGGTGCCACTGCCACAAGGTGTGGCTTGGTGAAGCAGCATACCATAAAGTTGTGACTTTCAGCTGTCAGTTGTGAGTTGTAGATTTGAAAATGAGCATCACTCGTTGACAGACGTGTGTTGCACCTTAAGGGGGCATGCACTGATGGCTGTTCAAAAGTTTTATTTCAGCAAAGGGCAGTGTAGCATGAAGGTTTGCTTCTCCCTGATGGTGACCTCACTGTAGTGATCAAGTGGCCCACTGCCTGAAATATGGACTGTAATGTAATGTACATTTGTCAGTGTATCCTCACTAGGTAAGGATGAAGGAAAAGTGTTCTAGAGTGTTTATGGGGAATCTTCATGACAGCCTTCTGCCACAATGGGCATGGTGGCACATGTTCAGCCTCGTGTGACCTTTGTCCTGAGATGTCTCATGTGCCAGGACCACAATCCAGACTTTGTTACTGAGACTGTTCTGAAAATGTTAACCCTGCAAACTGCTACCCTCAGATGTTGACAGTGCACTTCTATACAACCACTGTGGCAATGTGAAACCCCTTCATCCATTGATTTAGTGTTCCCTTTCCACACCCCTGTGAAATTGTCTTATGTCTGTCCCATGCATTCTTGAATTCCACCACTATTTTCATCACCATGATCCCATCAAGAAGACCATTCCATGTGGCCACAATCCTCTCTGTGAAAAAATACTTCCTCACATTCCACTTGGCCATCCCACCTCAATCTTCAAAATGTGCCCCCTTGTTTTTCCACATCTGTTTTCCTCAGCAGGAGCGGAATGGCTCTCAAGTGGGAGCTGATACACATGCCATGGTTTGTCTGTGGGTGGAATATAGGGTACAGAACTAGGGATTCAAAGGGGTGGTGTAAATGTTGAGATGGGAGGAGGGATCAGGTAGAGTGGTAAGGTAATGTCAATCAACAACAGTGAGATCACGTTATTAGGGACAGGGTCCTAATTGTGATACACTCTATAGCTAAGGGTGTTTTTGGTGGTTGTAAGGGGTGCCATAAAAAGGAACATCTGGTTGTAGTGCATGCCTGGCATGACAGCAGGAAGGGTGGGTCAGAATATTGACAGACGTGTAAGGTAGGTGGTCTAATCAGGCTATTGTACTGTGGAAGGAGTACTTCACTACTCCTTGAGATTATCCCCCTTGCTATGCACCCCAGCATTTTATTTGCTTGTGCTGTCACCCTTCTACACTGCTCTGAGTTGTCCATTTTGGCGCCCACTGCCACCCCAAGATCTTTCTTCCACCTCGAAACCTGCAGTGTCCCCCCCCGGTGTACTTATGTCATGTTTTTGGCTCCCAGGTGCAGAACCATGCATTTTGCAGTGTTAAACTTTATTTTCCAGATTTGTGACTACCTACCTAGAATCTCCAGGTCCTCCTGGAGATCCAGCTTTCCCTTCTCCACATCCACCACCGCTCACAGCTTACAGTCATCCACAAAGGGGCTCATCCCACTCCTGATACCACTTCTAATGTCCTCGACATAGGCATTAAACAGTAGTGGATTCAGCACTGACATCTGTGGTACCCTGCTTGTGACTAACCTTGAGGATGAGACCTCAACCCCCCACCCTCACCCTCACCCTCTGTACCTGCCCTGCCAGCCAGTTTCGTATCCACCTGTCCACCCTTCCCCCACCCCCATACTGCCCAGATTCTCCAGTAGCCCATTTACTGACTAAAGCTTGCGTTAAGATCCAGTTTAAGAAATCAAGGAAGGATCAAAAAAACAAAGCGTGGTGAAAAGGGAGGTAGTGGAGAAGGTGATGGATTAGAGAAATGCATTCTTAACCTACAAGAGAAGCAATATGGCAGACAACACGGAGAATTATGTGCAGAAATCCAGGGAAGTGAGAAGAATAGTCAGGTCTTCAAAGCCAGCTAGTGAACTAACACTGGTACATGGTAGAAAAGAAGGTGAAAAGTATTTATTTAGATATACAAGAGAAAAGAGAAACACCAAGCATCAAATTGTGAGGATCAGAAAAGGCACTGGGTGTGTAGATAAGGGGTCTGAGAAGGCAGAGGTAGTTAATGAGTACTTCTGTTCAGTGTTCACAAGGGTGACAGATGGGCCAGTACCTGAAGTGAAAAGTGGGGTGGTAAGTGGGTGTGGGGTGAGGCAACTGTGGACGGTTAAATCACAGAGCAAAGGGTGCTGGAGGGCCTTGGGTCCTTGCGGGTTGATTATGCCTCTGTGCCACACGGTGTTCATTCCACAGTGCAGAGGTAGCTTGCAGACATCCTGGCAGGGTTATAGGTTGACCTCTTCAACACCTCTCTGTATATGGGTTATGTGCCCTGAGATTTAAGGGAGGCGTATTTAGTACCTCTACATAGGACTGCACCAAAGGATGAGCCGGTGAACTGCAGATCAGTGATTCTTACTGCGATTGTAGGAAAAGTGATGTAGGCTGTCCTCAAAGAAATGCTGGTGCAATCTCTTGAGGATTATGATGTTTGGGATGACAGTCAGCTCGGATTTGTTGCTGTATCCACCCAGTCTCTGGGCAGCGCATTCCAGGGCTCAACCACCCTTTCAGTGAAGTAGTGTCTCCTTGCTTCCCCCTGAGTCTTCACCCTCCCATCTTCATTGAGTGACCCCTGGTGGTCTCCACCTCCCTCAGCTGGAGCACCTCCTCAAGGCTTACCCTGTTTATTCCTTTCAGATGCTTGAAGACCTCTATGATATCCCCCTGTTCCTTCTCTCCTCCAGCGAGTTCAGGTTGAGCTCCTCCAACCTCTCCTCATAGGGCCTCCACCGTATTCCCAGTATCATGCTGGTTATCCTTGTCTGTACTTTCTCCACAACATAAATGTTCCTCTTTAAGTAGGGACATCAAAATTGCATGCAGTATTCAAGGTATGGTCTAACCAGGCAATTGTATAGTGCAAGTAGCACCTCTCTAATCCTTGAGGTTATACCCCTGGCTATGCACCCCAACATTTTATTTGCTTGGGCTGCAGTCCCTCTACAGTGCTCCAAGTTATTCATTTTGGTATGCACCACCACCACCCCAATGTCCTTCTCCACCCTGGAAAACTACAGTGTCTTCATCCCCAGGGTGTATTCATGAGCCTGGGTTCTGGACCCCAGGTGTAGAACCCTGTATTTCCCAGCATTGAACTTTGTCTTCCATGCTTTTGGCCACCTCCACAGAGTTTCTAGGTCTTCTTGGAGAGCTAACTTCCCATCCTCCCCTTACACAACTGCCCACAGCCTTGAGTACTGGCACAGAGGATCATCCCACTACTGATACCGTGTCTGCTGTCTGAGATATATGCATTAAACAGTGCCGAGTACTGACCCCTGAGGGACCCCAGTAACAACCCTCTGAAAGGATGAGCCTCCCCCACCCTCACTGTCTGTACACTCCCCATTACTCACTTTTAGATCCATCTGACCTTCAGCCCCCCCACCATATCCTCCAGCTTCCTCACTAGTCTGGGATGTCCACTGAATCAAAACGGCCTGCTGAAGTCCAAAAAGAGGACATCCACCAGCCTGCACAGATCCACTGCACTAGTCACCCCTTCGTAGAACTCCACAAGGTTTGTCTGACACAATCTGCCCCTAACAAAGCCATGAGGGTGATCATGTAGGTAACCCCATGCATTTTGAACACCCTCCAGCTGCTCCTTCAAGATGTCCTCCATCATTTTGGCCACCACCGATGTCAGCCTAACTGTCCCATATTTTTCTGTGCTACTATCGTGAGCTGCACTTCTGTATAGGCATGACACCTGCCATTCTCTAGTCATGTATCACCCAGCATGAGTGGAGGAAGGAGTTAAATAGGCCTGCCAGGTGTGCAGCAAGGGTATCAGCCATCTCCTTAAGCACCCTGCGATGTATCCCATTTGGACCCGGTGCTTTATCACCCCTTAAGGCCTTGAGGGCTTCCATCACACTCCCGCTGGGGATTTCAACATCCTTATAAAATGGGGAGTGAAAATTAAGCTCCCTGATTGGTTATTGCCTATACATGAAATGTGTTTCATGCACAGGCAATAAAAAGTTCAGAGAAGCAAGACCGCAGTTCACAGAAATCAGGAGTCTTTATAACATTGCTGTTTAAATGCCGCCATCTTCTTTTCCCTCACTAAGGCTACTATTTCTCTGTCATTGTGCTGCCAGCCCCATGCTTTAACTACCTCTCGTACTGCAAGAGCCAATATTGTAACAGAAAAGTGTCTGTTACCTGATCCATGTCTGCCAGCAGTGCCCTGTCAGCAGCTGTCACTCTCCCCAACGCAGCTGATCAAGCGCTCGCCGATTGATCGGGGAAACTGTGGTACCGCTCAGTCATGCTTCAAAAAAAAAATAAAATCAAACACTTCTGTCTCTCACACTCTCCGTTATGCAGCTGGGCAGCCGAGTGAATTAATGGAGCTGAGCAGAGGGTTGTGCAATCGGACAGCTGGGCTGGTGGCAAGGAGGAAACTACAAATACGGATCCCGATGGAGGACAAATGTCCTAAAGCAATTACTGAACACAAAGGTGGAAGGACTATTTTACTATAAATACACTAAGTTATTTCACTGTATTCATAAATAAAGTAGCCCATTTTATAAATGCAATAAGACACTCCAGGTGCATGCATGGAACAGATTTTACTGCACGGCAGGGGCTAAAGGCACTCGGCCAAGGCATTGTGCCTTATTATGCCCCTGGCCATGCGTTAAAATCTGTTCCATGCACACCCTGTCATGTCTTACTGCTTACATGTCCCCCTATTCATCTTCCAGTTTCCCCTTCCTCTCCCCCTGAATGGCCGCCCACCACACCATCCACCCTGGTAAGGACAAAGGAAAAGAAGTGACTTAGTACCTCTGCTTTGTACCCCATGTACTCCACCCACCCACTCCCCATCCTCTACCTACTAATTTAACCCTTTCCTCGTTATACCTGAAGAAGCGTTTTTTTCCCCCACTCTAATCCCATGTGCCAGTGTCAGCTGCACCACCACCGACTTGGCAGCCCTCAGTACCTGATGACTTTCCTGGCTACCACATCATACTCCCCCTTGTATATTGACCCCTCGAACATTTGTATCGGCTATAAGCAACCTTTTTCCCCCTCACAGCATCCTGTACCTCCCTTGTCCAACAGCTCGGCCTCTTTGCTTTAGCCCACTTGCGGCTGTCCCTCGTGCTGGCTTTGGTAGCCTCCAGAAGACACTTTTTTAATAATTTCCCACCATGGCTCCATGGCCATGCTTGGTCTGATCTCATCTAGGTATCCCCTAAGGATCCTCTCCATCCCCCCCCCCCGAGGTCTACCATGCTCAAATCAAACACTGTTATTTCTGTGTATTTTACCCCACACCCTAGGTCAAGGGAGAACCAAACCATGGTGTGGTCACTCCCAGGCAGTGTGTACCCAATGACTAGGTCCCTAATCAGCATGCCGTATGACAGGATGACATACAGGACGTGTCCATCCCTCATTGGATGATACACCAACAGGTCAAGGAACGCAAAATGGAAGAAGTCCAGCAGGCGCTGCTCCCTGCAGCATAAGGATGCCATAGTTCCCCAGTCTGCTCCTGGCATATTCATGTCTCCCAGCACCACAGTTGTGCCCTCTCCTCTACCACACTGATCCCTGAGGCTAGCACCAGGCCATCCTCCTGTTCCTCCCCCCGCCGATGTGGTCTATATACTACCGCCACCTTCATCCTCCCCCCCCGGAGCCTGCAGGGTGACCCATAAGGCCTCCCCCCGATCCCCTTGTTCCCCTATGCCATCCCAAATGATAAAAGCTAACCACCTCACCTTCCCTCTGCCACATCTCTTCTGCATGTGGTGTTCCCTGGTAGGTTTATGTCCCAATCATATCTGGAAGTGGTCCATGTCTCTGTCACAAGTGCCACATACACCCCCCCTGCCACTAACAGCCACTGAAGCTGTGGCATCTTGATTCCCATGCTCCTGTCATGACTCAGGACCACCCTCCAATGTGCCTCCTCACCCCCCTGTCATGGGGTCTCCTGTAGCCTGCCTACAATGCCCCTCTTGTCCACTATCAAGACATGGGCCACCCAGAGGCATGATTGGGACCTAAACTTAAAGGACTACACAATGTTTTGGAAGGATAGTTGAGTGGGAAGGGGGGGTGGCGCTGATACTTAAAAATGACATAGTAGTTTGTGTTGTCGAGGAGGATGGGGGGAATGTGGAGGCGATTTGGGAAACCCTGCAAATGAAGGGTGGTAAAAGATTAAAAAAAGGGGGTGCTGTACACACCCCACGCAATGGAGGCGGACCTGGAGGATGATCTGGATGAGAACATCAGGGGTCACTGTGTCCTCAGAAAGGGCAGGATGGTGGTGATGGGCAACCTGAACATGCCGGTGGCAGACTGGGGCACTATGACATCCTCAGTGGCTAGGGAGCAGAGGTTGATGGATGTCTTCCAGGATGCCTTCCTAGTCCACCATGTGGTGGAGCCTACTAGGGGGGGAGGAGCGGATACTGGATGTTGTCCTAGCAGAAAGACATAGTACTGCTGGAGAGGGTCCAGAAGAGGGCAACAAGGATGATTCAGGGCATGGAGGATAGGTCCTATGATGGTAGACTGGAAGAACTCAAGCTGTATGCATTGGAAGAGAGGAGTGACGTGGGGACATGATAGAGGTCTTCAGGGTGTAAAGGGGATGAATAAGGGCAGAGCAAAGGATGATCTTCTTCAAGATACAGCTCTTGCAGCAGGTTACACCATTGGGACTGAAGCCGGCAGGCGTCAGGACCCGACGGAAATCTTCTACCTAGCAGTCTTCAGCGGGGACCGCCTCCGATGTCGGTCCCACCCCCGACGTCAGGCGTAGTACATAAGGAGGCGGTCCCGCCAGAATCCCCAGTTCTTTCCCGCTGTCGACTTTGCATGTCTCGACCTCATCGGTTAAGTCTAGCACGCGACTACCAGGAAAACCTTCCAAACTTTCCAGACTTCGGAATAAATCTATTTTTCAGCTGTTTTTTCATCTGATGTCCTCCCCAACTTCAGTGGAGGGCCATTCTTCGAAGTGTGCCTGTGGGAAGCAGATTCCTTTCAAAGACCCTCATTTGGCCTGCATTCGGTGCCTGGGCCCAGACCACGACACCCAGGCCTGCTCCTTCTGTCAGGGCTTTAACAACCGAACAAGAATCCGCCGACAGAAGGTCCTCCAGGCTTTCCTCCTTGAAGAAAAGCTTAAGGCCATGGAAACTTCCTCCAGAGGGGAATCTTCAGGGAAGTCACACAGGCACCATGAGAAGCACTGGGAGAAGGTGAGAATCAGATCCCCTTCCAGGGCCTCGGACTCCCGCTGCTCCGGCTCCAGGTCGGACCACTCCCCATCGAGAGCCCACTCTCAGCCTCCCCCGGTTGTGGTTAAATCGGCCAGTGGTTTTTCTACTCTGCGGCCTGCCAAGACCTCCAGGTCCGCTTCCTCAGCTAAGGCCTCATCCAGGTCTGGGGAGTACCACAAGTCATCTTCCCAGCATTCGGCCTCCAACGTCTGGTCAGTCTCCCTGCTGCCACCACCCCAATGCAAAACCAAGGAGCTGACCTCCCTTAAGCGGACATCGGACCCGACGTCAGCCAAGGTACATAAACACTCCCAGGAACCGGCGGCAGTTCATCACCCATCACCGGTCAGGCATTCACCCCCCAGGACACCAGCGGGGGGGACCGACGTTAGATACCGCAGCCAGGAGGACCACATTGCCGCCTACCGACGTCGGTCGGGAGGCGTTGTCGGAGGAGGAGTCTACCCAGCCCGAAGACCAGGTGGGCAATTCCGGACCCGTCGAACTCCCTCGGGAGCCCTCTCCAGAACCAGAGACCCCAAGGGAGCCGACGCCCGGCCCCGACGACAGGCCACCGGCACCCGGTCTGTTGTCTGGTTTAAACTTGGCAGAAGTGAAGGAGCTCTTCACTTTCTGGTGGGACACCATCAAAAAGGATGTGGTCACCACGCACCCTCCTCCTGCACCCACGGCATCACCAACGCCTGCACCCTCTCTTTCACCTAAAGGGTCCGCAGGCCGAGCACCTTCCCCCCCAGGAGGCTGCAGCACCTCCCAGGGGCAGATCTGCAGAAAAGAGAAGACCTCCGTCAAGGTCCTCTTCAGGGTCACCCAGCCCCAAGAGACCCAGAAGGCACCGATATTCACAGTCTACAGAGGATTCCAGATCTGACATCTCTGAATGCTCCAGGTCTCCTTCACCAATCAGCATCCCCTCTCCGGACTCACGTGACCTCCCTAGTTCTCCTCCGGATGACCCTTCGTTCTCTGAGATAATGAGACACATCCAAGAGAACATGGGATGGGATGCAGAGGAACTCGACCCGGAAAGACTACGTCTTGCCCGCTACCTTCGCAAAGACCCCTAAGCCTGTAGAAAAAGCCACTTTGGTGGACACCTTGTGGATCGCCACCAAGGCAGTGTCCACATTCGACCGTGCATGTTGAAGAAGGCTGACCGCCTGTACAAGGCCCCAAGGGAGGGCCAGTACCTGGCTAACCATCCTCTGGCTGACTCCCTGGTCATTACAGTCTCTCATGACCGGTCTCAGAAACTGCAACATCTGAGCTCGCAGCCACCGGACCCGGAGTCCAAGCAATTGGACGTGCTGGGCAGGTGCACTTACGTGGACGCAACTTGCGCCATTAGATCGTTGAATTACCTGACCCACATGGTTCAGTTCCAGAACGCACTGTGGGAACAGGGACAGGAGCTGGTGGAGAAACTGCCAGATGGTGGCCAAAAGGAGAACTCCTACAGCTCCTCCATGCAGGTTCAGGCGTGGAGACCCAGGTGCTCCGAAGGCTGCATGCGACTCTTACGTAGCAGGCGACAGCCTCAGGCGTATGTGTCGAGGCACTCAGGCTCCGTGTCTCTGGTTTACCGGACGTCCAGAAAACATTATGGACGCTCCTTTTCATGGCGAAGTTTTGTTTGGTGAAGCCTCGGAAAAGGTCATCACCAAATTACAGGAAGCTGGGAAGGCTGTTAGATCTGTCCAGGCCATGTACAGATCTAGACTCAGTTACTTTCATAGGAACCAGAGTCGTTTTAGCAGCCGGACCCAGAGGAAGCAACCTCGTTCCGGCCAGCTACAGAGGGGCTCTTTCTCTCGGAAAGCCCAGGCCAAGGCGTCCTCAGGTAGAGGCCAACGTGCTACCAAGTTGGCCCAACCTGCAGGACCCACTGCTGCCACAGCATGACTCCTTCCCGGCCCCTGCCCCTCCTCAGGAGCAACGGGAAACGAAGGTCAGGGGTCGCATTGCAGACCACCTGCCAGGGTGGCGGTCGATCACCACCGACAGGTGGGTGCTACAGTTGGTCGACAAAGGCCACTATATAGAGTTCGTAGACAAGCCCCCCACAAGGCCTCCTCTGCTCTCCTGTTATTCGGGTCAGCCGCAGATTACGAGCTACGTTTTCTGTCGTGAAAACATTGTTTTTGGTTGCTGTTACTTCAGCGAGAAGAATCTCCGAATTACATGCTGTTATGTGCAAGGAGCCTTATTTAATTTTTCATCAGGATAGGGTATCCCTGAGGACAAATCCTAAATTCCTGCCTAAGGTGGTTTCAGCCCTTACTCTTAACCAGGACATTGATTTACCAGTGTACTTTCCTAAGTACGCCAATCGAGGAGAAGCACTGCTTCACACCCTGGATGTTCACAGGTGTCTCAGATATTATTTGCCCAGAACCAAACAGCACCAGAAATTGGAGCAGCTGTTCATTTCCTTCGCTGAGAGGATGAAAGGGGCCTCCGTTTTGAAGCAGACCCTTTCACGCTGGCTCATTCAGTGTATCTCGTTTTGCTATGACAAACGTAAGAAACCCTTACCAGGAGTGGTCAAGAGCCATTCCACAAGAGGAGTGGCTACCTCCTTTGCAGCACTGAAGAACGTGTCCACGTCGGCTATCTGTGCCACAGCCACCTGGAGTTCGGTGCACACTTTTATCAGGCATTATAGCCTGGACATCTCCTCAAGGCGAAGGGCTGGTTTTGGCCTAGCCGTTCTTCAGGGTCTTCTGTCTTAGGCTCAGGACAGGTCTCAATTTCCATCTGGCCTCCTCCCGATGGCTTTTCAAAGGTGCCATTGCTTGGGAATCAGTCCTAATGGTGTAACCTGCTGCAAGAGCTGAATCTCGAAGAAGATAGTACAGTTATGTAAGAACTTACCGTAACAGTAGATCTTCGAGAACAGTTCTTGCAGCAAGTACCTTCCTGCCCACCATTCCCCCTTGGAGGAAGTAGGTTCTAACCTAACACTATCCTTAGGATCGGAAAGGTCTGTTCTTAGTCTTGGCCATCTGATGGTGGATCCTCGGTCTCCTCTTCTGATGTCATCCAGCGGCCGGAAGTCTCCGGCAGGAGAACTGGGGATTCTGGCGGGACCGCCTCCTTATGTACTATGCCTGAATTCTGGGGCGGGACCGACGTTGGAGGCGGTCCCCGCTGAAGACTGCTAGCTAGAAAATTTCCGTGGGGTCCTGACACCTGCTGGCTTCAGTCCTAATGGTGTAACCTGCTGCAAGAGCTGTTCTCAAAGATCTACTGTTACGGTAAGTTCTTACATAACTGTACTTTTTCAGAATTAAGAAGGGGGGAACTACCAGGAGGCATGAGTGGAAGCTAGGGGGTGAAGTATGGGGGGAAGTGCAGGAGACACTACTTCAATGAGAGGGTGGTGGAACCATGGAATGCACTGCCCAGGAGTTTGGTGGAAGAGAGCACAGTGGAAGGATTCAAGAAAGGTTGGGACAGGTACAGGAGTATACTGAAGCTGTCTGGATTTTGGGGGTGGAGACCATGAGGCCTATTCTGCCGGCTTTTACTATGTTACTGTGTAGTGAATAGTGTAAAGTGTCATTTGTTTACAGTTTGGTCGGCATGCAGATGCAGAGGTGTGTTGATGGCTGTGCTGTGAGTCATTGGGTGATGGTGATTGAGTAGTACTGTATGGGATGGTTTTGTACATCACTGTGTGGGTGACCATGGTTGTATGTTGGAAAGTATAATGTGTGACCTTCGGTGATGTGTTACAACTCCTCGTTTGCCAAGTGTTTATTCATGGTGTGGTACCACACTATGTATGTTTACCTTTTTGCCTACTGGTCCAAGATCAGACGTGGTGCAGTACTTCACTGCATCTTCAACGCGGCTGTGTGTGGCTTGTCCACGTGGAATCGGGTATTGCGGTGACACTTTAATGACATGCAAATGACAACTTAATGGCGATGGTAAGGGTCAATAGCATATTGTGTGACCAGTGTGCACATTTGCATGCTTCCCGTTATGAATGTCAGACACAGAAAGTGAAAGATGAACGTGGAAGGTAAGGTACTTCAACACGGACCTGATGGCAGTCATGGTGTGCTCTTTCCAGTCTCTCTCTTGGTTTCTCTTTTGTCTCACTCCCTTTTTTTTGTGTCAGATGGTGGTGTACTGAACACGCAGGTGCAGTTGTTGAGCTTCACAAAGCATTACATCCGTGCACGGAAAGGATTGAGCCATATAACGTAGCACGTGCTTTTACAAATTGTTATGTATGGGATGTTGGTGCTCAGAGAACATTACATGTGTGAATCTGCTTCCATTGAATGCTTTTTGTGTTGTTCACACAATGTAATACTTATTCTTCTTGTTTATTCACAGCATAAATGCAATGAGGAAATCAATACATACAGAAACATGGTGTCATGTTCAACACAGACAGTACGCCAGGATATTGCTGTAAAGATGATATCAGTCAGCACGCAATGTGACATCACAATGGCAGATTTTGCATGTCGGTGGCCAGAGACATAATTTTCGGTGGTGGTGGTGGCAGACCACACTTGCTTCAGGCACAGTACCAAGTTACAGACAGGTGATGATAGTAATAAAGAACGCATCAATGCCATAAATGTACAGTGCACTGAAAGTGGCATCATTGGATGGCCAGTGTTTACATCAACACCCATGAAGTCCAAGGCAAACACATGTCAACTGGAGGAACCACAAGTTTCATTCATGTCATCAGAACAAAGCGTGATCGATGATACTGATATTTCAATGTTTGTTCCAACATCAGGTACATTATCAGGTAGTGATAGTGAGATAGAAATGTCTTATGTTGGTTCTGTAAGTTCTGTGTGGAATGACTATAAATATGTAACCCCCTTGTTACCCGAGGTTACTAGAATCCCAGTAAGACCTAGTGGTAGGCAGGGAAGGCAGCTTGTGAAACTCCAGTTAAATGGGTTTCACACTGTCTCACTCTGTTCTCAGTCTCAGCTGAGACTGAGGGATGACATCACCAATAGAACTATCACAGCTGCATGAGCCACATTGGAATCTGCAGCAAGGGAGTTGGTTAGAATGTTGGGAGGTTTTGAAGTCAGTCTTTCAGTGACTGAAGGTGAAGTTGGGAGCTTGCTGAGAAAGCAGCTCAGTGAAGGCTCTAGGAGTCTCAGCCCTGTCAGAGGGCTACTTCTAGTTTAAAAGGGTGTGTGTCTCTACCTTAAAGAGAGACAAAGAAGATAATTGAAGTGGTGGAGACCGCTGTTTTCAGGTCTCAGTGCCCCTTCCCTTCGGGGGGGGGGGTCAGGAAAGGGTTCCATGCAGATTCCTGGGGCAACCCCCTAGTTCTACTCATAAAGAAAAAGCTGCCTATGTGTTTCAGAGTTTATTTGGGAGAACAAGAAGATTTGTGAGTCGCCTGTGGGGCACCTGCAACGTGAGGGTGTGTGTCTGCTCTTGCTAAAAGGGCCTATGTTTTTCACCCTGGGACTTGTATGACAATGTGGGGATTGAACTACTACAATAGTGGAAGCCTAGAGTAATGGGCTAAGCAAAGTAAAAGTAGGTTCAAGTCCAGAGCTTGTTGGGTTGCAAATGATATGTAGAGGAGATGTGACAGACATCTTCCCATAATCTACATTTGAAAGTTCAGTCAAGGAATTGTTCAGTTTCCAGAGAAATGGCCGGGTATGGGCGGTGGGAGCTGGAGGTGGGTGGCCCCCCCATCTTTAGTGACCAGGTCACCTCTGCAGTTTTCTTCTGTGGATTTCACTTTACCTCCCAGGCACTTAGCAGTGGCGGAAGTACCCAGGCGGTAGGATTGTAAGGAAAATTCTCTCTAGGAGTCAAGACTCTAAGCGTGGTTTGGGAGCCACAACAGGATAATTGGTTCATTCTCAAATGGATCATGGATCAAGTGGTCGGCCGATGGGGAGCTGGAGCCAGTGGGGAAAACCCAAGTAGTGTACAAGTCGGGCTGTGTACCCAAAGCTGCATGCAAGTCTGGGCTGTGTGCCTGGTGGGTTTGGAGCCTGAGGGCTGGAAATAGTGATAAAGTGTTCTGTAGTCTCTAATCTGCATTACCAGGAATGTAGCCCCATGGGGGTCCATCTATGCTTTGTTTGTTCAGCTTGGATGTGAATAAAAGCCACACTGAAGAATCCCATTCCTGGTTCTGGACATTACAGTTATTGCTTCCTGTGTTCGGATTTACTTGGGTGCCCCTGTTCTGAGTAGCCAAACCTAGGTCCCCTGTGCCGAGTAACCTCATCCTCCCCGAACCCAGTCCCCACCAGGTACTGCTGTCAGCTTCAACAGCATGCCACCTGTTGTTTTGCTAAAAACATAGGGGTGAGAGGTTACAAATACATAATATTCTGCTCCTGCTTGTTTGCATTATTTGAGACGTTGATTTGCCATACATGTCATCTTCCACTGCTGTTATTGAACAGCTATGTTCATGGGACCATGTTTATTGTCCAGTTCTGCTGAGCTAAATCTCATCACTTCACGTGGAGATCACAGCTGATAATTAAGAAGTTGAGTGCTGGAAACCTCCTTATCAGTAGCTGCATTTTGTTTAGCGGCAACACGTACACCAGAATCGCTCAATTCCTATAGTTCTTCCATGTGCCTATGCTATGCGAGTCACAGTACAATGAAATACAACCCAAGTACCTTTTCCCTGTGGTTAATACCTGGCTTCAAACAAGACAGCATAACTGGAACTCGCTGTGTGGGGAAAAAAATAACTTGTATAGGTGATGGCCATTGCGACTCGCCTGGCCATAGTGTGAAATATTGTACATACACCATGTTTGACAGTGACACCAAAAAAATACTGGCCTTTCAACCTATTCAGGTTTCAGAGGTTGTGAACTTGAATGTGATGGAGAAGGAGGGCTTCCTGCAATGTATGCATAACACTCTGGATGTTGGATTTGAAGTTGGAGTTATTGCAACTGACCGCCACCCACAAATATCCGCACTCATGGCTAAGGGTCAGCAGTTCCCATCTGTGGAGCACCAATATGACGTATGGCACATTGCCAAGTCGGTGGTGAAGAAACTGTGTGCAAAAGCAAAGCACAAGAACTGTGAAGCATTATCTCCATGGATATGCTCTGTTATGAACCACCTGTGGTGAGCTTCCTCAACACAGAAACATAGAATTTGAATTTGATGACAGATAAGGACCGCTTGGCCCACCCAGTCTGTCCATTTCCCTACCTACTGGATAAGCTGCAGATCCCAGTTAACCAGCAGCCTACTTCTTCCTACCCTCACCCCTAGAATTGCCTTATGACTGTCCCATGCATGCTTGAATTCCACCACTGTTTTGACTCCACAACCTCCTCTGGAAGGCAGTTTCATGCATCCACAACCTCTCTGTGAAAAAATACTTCCTTAAATTACCTCTGTGAGCTGCCCCCCCATCTTCAAATTGTGCCCACTTGTTCTTGCACACTCTCTTTTTGAAAGATGCTACCTCTTGGACTTTGTTGATTCTCTTGAGGTACTTAAAAGTTTCTAGCATGTTCCCCCTCTCCCTCCTTTCCTCGAGGCTATACATATTAAGCTCCTTAAGTCTCTCTTCATATGTCTTCTGGTGCAGACCCTGCACCGTTTTAGTTGCCCTCCCCTGGACAGCTTCCATCCTGTCTATGTCTTTGCAGAGATTGGGTCTCCAGAACTGCACACAGTACTCCAGATGGGGTCTCACCAGCTGTCTGAACATGCAATGAGAATGCAATAATTCTTCATGAAAAGTGGATTTCGGTCCTGGAGCGTACTGCCAATGTCCACTCCTGGACTGTGGGCCTTGTTTTCCATCAATGTGAGTATCCCGCAATAGATCCTTTTGAACAAAGAGCCATTGAGTGGTTAAAAAAGGGTGAACCAGCATATGAGGCACTGTGGTCTGTCGAGATGGAAACACATTTGCTAAACGACATGAAAAAAATCATAACATTTTGCCACACTAGCAACATAGAGGTGTTCCACTCACTGTTGAATAAATATTGTCAGAAGCGTCAACATTTTTCTTACCTAGGGATACAGTGCAGAGCATAAATTTCAGTTATGGACTACACTGAGAACTGTCAATTGAAGCAGGCCATGATAAAAACTGGCGAAACAAAGGGAGAGAAACTACATTATTTTGTGCATTCAAGAATGTCCAAACAGTGGGTAATGAAGCCATTTAATGAAAAGAAAACCTACGGTTATGTGAATGACTTATTGGAGTCTGTGGTGGCATTTAAAGAACGTGAATTATCAAATGTTCAATCACCTGTGAACCCTAGCATTCCGAGAAATATTGCCCCTGTTCCAAGACAGCAGTGTCAGTGGCTCAGTAGGTAGCACACTTGCCTCTGAGGCCAGGAAATCAGAGGGCTGTGGGTTCAGTTCCCACATCTGGCACTTGGGTTAATATCCCAGTACTGACACTGTAATGCAGCATGAGAGGGGTGCTGCATTTCTGAGGTGCCGTCTTTCGGATGAGACGTTAAACTGAGGTCCCATCTGCCTGGATTGGTGGTAGTTCAGGTGGATGTTAAAGATCCCATGGCACTTATCGAAAAGAGTAGGGGAATTTCCCCGGTGTCCTGGCCAAATTTCCCTCATTCACTAAAATACCACCAGCAGCTTAATCTGTTTCAAGGTCAGTTGGTATTCATCTGTATCCCCCCCTCCATGGGTCGTGCCTGAAAATAGGCAGGATTTGTCTAGTGCACTTACCCGGTCAACAAAAGCTAAATAAATAAATAAGACCGTGTAAGGAGGAACTGCTAGCAAGCCACTATAGCCGATTCAAGAAGTAGCACTGACAGCAGCAATGTACAACTCATGGCATTTGTGGCTCGATGATTTATTACTGGAGCCAAGTACTAGGTGCCATAATTTCACAGTCACAGCATACTTCAATGACATTTCGAACTGTGTGATTTGTTACACAATGTTTAGTTTCCTATTACGATGTTTTTGGTTTTTCCCATTTTTCACATGATAACGTGAAAAACACCAGACATAGACATGCGTGTTCGTGGAGGCACACATGCACACAGGGTATCAGATAGGCCACTTGAACAACACCAATGCACTTTCCGCTGACACCACCTCACCTATGCAAATAATCAGACCCCCCAGCAGATGGCAGCATAACTCAGAGGTGGGAGGACAAACACCGTGGTACAGAAGGTGAGAGAAGAGCTGGCGATGGGTACTCAATACCACTGCCACCATCCTCCACCATTCATAGTCCCCCTTGACCAGATATCTTTCACCAAATAAAGTTAAGTGGCTTTCCTTTCCTGAATGCGTCAAGCGCAGCAGCAACCATCACATTTTGCATGTATGTTTTGTTCCACACATGTCAAGTAATACAATTGACAATGATCCCACCACTGTACCATCGTGTGTCATTGTAAGTCCTTATACCATTCCTGTTCCTGTAGAGTGTTCATACTGGATAAGTGACATGTAATGTCACAACCCATGTATATTCAACTTCCAATTGTCACATTTACATAATATTTGTGCAGCGGATGACACTGTTATTAACAGCAGACCACTCATTATCCTGTTTCTTGTGCACACAAGTACTGAGTGCACCGTAGTATAGTAATTCAAAGCATGTGATCCGGTACTGGAGAAGTATTGTTATATATGCCAAACATTGGTCAATGTTAAATATCAGTTATATTGTTTATGGGTGCTAGTCATTACTGAACAACAGCCTGTAGGGACATCTGCCATGTATTCTTTTCTAATCATTACCCATCATTATAATCTCATCCACCTGTGTATGACAATAATCGTTTATCACGGGCAGTGCTGTTCTTCTGCAGTGTACACTGTAAAGCAGATATTATTGGATGTTTTGTACTGTGGCACAGCACTACGCATTCACTTTCATTACTGATTACATTGCTGATAACATGATAAACATATATTGGTGTTAGAAGTTGCATTCATAAAAATTCCTCCCATGAAAGTACTGTGTAGTAAATGTTAGTTATCGATGCAGTTTGTTTAAAAATAAATTGGCAAAATCAGCAGTGCACTGACACATTTACAATTGTAACCTATTCTTTCGTATGCCATTTTACATTGCAACTTACTACTTGACTGGTAGGATACCACTTTTTTTAATGTTTCAAATAATATAAGGAGTTCCACATTGTAAAATGGGTCAGACTATAAAGTCCCTCCCACTGGACCTTCAATCTGACACCAAATTAGGCCTTTTCAAATCAAAAATTATCTCCCACCTTGGTAGTCAAATGTCTTACCACTGCTTCACTTCCTACTTCGCAGTGACCCAGCCATATCCCACTATTCCCCTCACACCACTGCACCACTTACATCACTGGGAGATATACAATGCCCTGTATCCAGTCCTCACGAGACTCTAATAAATGCAGAGACTCTAATAACTAAATAAAACATAACAACATGTTTTCATCAGTATTATCAGCTGTGTTTGTTAGTTGTCTAAATATCACTTGTGTTGTAACTTGCATGGACTATAATGAAGCAGCCAGTGTTCCGTGACACAATGGTACAAAAGTACTTAAAGGAAAATTCTGGTAATGTTAACTCCTCCCACCCCGAGCTGTAAGCATCGATCAAGCTTTTCCACTGGTAAAATTTTTTGGTCGGGTTTACTTACTTAATTTTTGTTTGTAACACCCCATTCCATTTTAGGTACTGGTGCGTCGTTGCATCGTTCGTCACAATACATTTTGTATTGGTGTCAGCCATGCGTGGCCACACCAGTACATGAAATGGAACACTGCAGCATCCACTATGTTTGGTGATCGGGGACTTTACAAAATAAAAAATTATAGCAAACCACATGACAAAATATTTCTTTTATCATGGGAAAAGCTAATCTGGGGCTATGTGGCTTACAGGGGTGGCATGGTTGGCATTACCATACTTTTCCTTTAAACAGTGTAGAATACTGATGAAAAAATGGCACAGGCCTTATTAAAAATCTGTATACTTTTACTATTGAAAACGTTGAAAGAACTATAGAACAGTGAAAATCTGGAAAGAATGGTATAATAAACGTGCTGCTATAAGTTGCAATGTAAATTATCCTGAAAAAGTATAGGTCACAGATGTTGCGAGATTCATGCACTGTGACTAACTGCCACACATGGAATTTTATTATTTACTGTGATGGTTTGTTATTCCGAATATATTATGACATTAAGGGCCAGATATTCAAAGCTTTGCTCGGTGCGCAAACTGTTTGAGTGGGTTTAGCGTGGGATTAGCGCTGGCCTGCCGTATTCAAAAGGCCACATAGTGCGGCCAAAGTGCATTAGCACCGGGCAAACCATAATTATATGCAAGGGGCAAAGTGAACATGAATACAGGCGCTATGAGATATTCAGCGACTAGGGCCGCGCTAAGGTGTATAGCGCGACATAGTGCGACCCTTAGCATGGTACAAATTACCGCCCAGGAAAAGCTGGTCTTAACCCTGGGCAAACAGCTTTCCATGTCATTGGTGCATTATGCGGTGTTAGTGCGGGATTAGCGTGGCTTGTGCGACTCTAACGTAAGAGCATGACACTTAGAAAATGCCAGACATGGCGGACGCATGCTCCTCACTGAAGGGATCACCATGATGCCAACAGCTGCCACCAGTCTCAGCCAAGCACAGACAGTAAGGGGTGATCCAACCCACAGGGGACATCATGGTAGTGTGGCCAATACAGCACACACCTGCAGACTATACGTCTGTGGTGACCAACAGATGCCAGCACACGCAAGCAGCACTATGGGCATGGTGGCAGTTGAGGGGAGGGTGTACGGGTGGCCAGAACTCATCACAGCATAGGTGTGGCCACAGAACTGGGGCACATCACGCAGTGCACATGGGCCAGTAGTGGGAATACCCCACCACTAGTGTGCCTATCGGATATTATATGCCCCCCAGCCACATACTGCATGACTGTACAGATGCCACAGCACACACAGCAGGCCATGTATATGTCACTGTGAGCATCCCATGCCACAGGTGCACCATCTGTGGAGCACACACAAGCGAAACAGTACTGTCCACTGTCAGTACTCTCCCCTGCAAGCTGGGCCTGTCACTGTGCACAGTGCAGTGGTCATCACTGCCCTACATACAATAGGCATTGCTGTGTCCCTGACGCTACCAGACCCATTGCTACTGTAGTGTCTGCTGTGCACTGTAGCATGCAGCACCACCACCGCCTGTGCCTATGCTGTGTTGTCCCCTGGGGCACACAATGATATGCTGTACTGCATACATGTAGCCTGAAGCAACCATCATGCACCGTCAGACTGACCTACAGGTGGAGCTGCGGCTAGACCTGGCCAGCCCCTGCACTTCCAGACTGACCTACAGGTGGAGCTGTGGGACCCTGCAGTAAAGCTGGGCTAACTGCATGTGAATCAGGGAATAATGGGATGCTAATTTGGCTGTTTGCCCAGACACTACCTAAGTATGCTAATTTGTATGTCACTTTTGAATATGACAAATCTTAGCACTGGGCTAACGTGTTTGCACTGGGCAAACAGCTTAGCTCTGCGCTAAAGCCGCGCTAACGTGTTAGCGTGGCACTAACGGTTCGGGGAATATTATACAGTTTTGATCACTGTTCTTTCACATCTGCTGTTGCCTGCAGCTGTACTGGGTCCACGCATTTGTTGGCACATACATTGACCACATAGTGCATCTCTACCTGCCCTCACATCACTGTGCACTGTGCTGTTGTTGTGGTTTGCTCTTCCTGGTTGCTATATTCAGTGCTGTCTTATTCCAGGGCTACGTTTGCCCTGCACGCCCAGCCCAGTTTGCACGGCCTCATTCCTGTGCTATATTCAGAAGCTATTTGCCCGGGGCTATTCCTTTTGAATATAGCTTGCTTTGTGCTCCAGGCTAAGTTTGCCCACCAGGCAGTGTTAACTTATCCCAGGGGCAAAGTTTTGAATACCTGCCCCACAATGTGTTGTGTTTCTTTGATCAGTATTTCATTTTCTTGTACTCACTGGCTGTCTTACCTACGTATTTCATTCTTAGATGGTCTCACTGTTTAATCGTGCATGACACTGTACTGTTAGGCGCAGTATGCACAGTATAGTATTCACAGAATACATGAACTATTTAGTTCATGAATAACTCTGTGCTAATAGGGGATTGACCATTGCTGGGTGGTGTGTTGTCTTAATGCATCATGGCACAGTGTATAAAGTACAGTAGTTAATTAACATACTAACATACTAAAATGCCAGCAGAATAGGCCTAACGGTCTTTCGTGTCTGCTCGTTTGGTCAGCCCCCACCCAAAGTGGTCATCTTGAAGGGACCTTTTGTGCCTGGGCATAGGGGAAGAAGCAGACAGGAGTCTATGGTTACCGAGGCTAAGGCAAGGGAGTAGAAAGTGGTAGGGATGGGGACCTCAATGGACATAAATGGTACTGGAACAGGAAATAGGGTAGAGAATACTATGGGAAAAGCACTGGGGGGGGTGCAGAGGGGGACCTCTGCAAACAGCGCTAGAGCTGAGGGAAAGAATTCCCTGTAGGGGTCCCAAACGCACACAAAATTCTGAAATGGAAAGTTTGAGAAGGGGGGTCACATCTCAGACAGAGAGGAGGAGGTCAAGGTGAAGGGGGAGTGTGCAGGAGATGGGGATGAAGTCTGTTACAGGTCCAACACTGGATAAGGATGAGGGGGGAAGGGTGTAGAGTAAAAAGGGAAAAAAGGCAAGGAAGTGAGGGTTATAGGAACAGGGAAAGGTGGCATAGTTCAGGGAATCATGCAAGGGGGGGGCCTGGAGAAGGGGAGGTGCGGGGGCTAGAGAGTGGCAAAATTAAGGAAAAAAACTGAGGATACTGGTTCATTCAGGCAGACTGAGGACAGCAGGCAAGGCGGACAGACATCACAGCAGAAGGTTGATGACAAGAAAGTAGTGATGGGGGAACTCAATAATAAAGGGCATGGGAGGGGGAGGGAGGGAAGGTAAAAAAAGTATAGTGGTATATGGACTGAATGCTTACCATGGATGATGGCAAATGAAGTTATTCATTACATTCCATCCTAGGGGAAAACCCAAGACAAAACAGACACCTCTTATTCCATCTAGGGATGAATGATATAGCAGGAAGTAGTGTAATGGAGGTGCAGGCTAGGTTTGGGGCACTGGCCAGGTTCTGCAGTGGAGTATGGTTTACGTCACTTATGTTCTCGGAGGTGCTGCTGATTTCGAGAGCAAGCTCTGACAGGAAGCAAAGAATAGAGGGATTAAACGGTTGAGTAAACGGCTGATATGCAGAGAGAGGGTTTTGATTCATGGGAGAGTGTGGAAATACATGGTGGGATGAAAGTCTATTTGCTGAAGATAGGCTTCACTTAAATTGGGAGGGAGTATTAGTGCTTTGATGCAGGATGTAGAAATTACTGGAGTGTATGGTAAATTTAAAGTAGGGCAGGGGGAAGTCAGGACTGTACAAGTCTCAGATAGAGGTTCGGGGGGCAGACAGCCACCACTCGAAAAGCATAATTCGAAACAAGAATAGGTACAGGATAAAAATATATATGCCGGAGGGAGAAGGGATGGGTGTGATAGAGGGGAATCAAGGATAGAGGGGAGTGGGACAGTGGAGAGGAATGTTCACAAATGCATTTAGCCTGGGAAACAAGGTGCCAGACATAACAGCAGTCATGGATGACCCAGGCCTTGATCTGGTGGGGATAATGAAAACATGGCATCATGGGGACCAGGACTGGGAAATGGAAATACCTGGGTACACATTGTTCATGAAGGACAGGGAGAATAGAAGAGGAGGTGGGGTAGCACTATATGTGAGGGAGGGCAACAGGGCAGTTGAATTACATAGTAGAATGGGAGGACTAGAGTACATTTGGGTAGCATTGCCTATAGGGAAGGGGAGGCACTATGTATTAGGGTGATTTACAGGCTGCCCTCGCAAACAGACTCTGAAGATGAGGACATGCTGCAGCTAATAAAGGTGAGGTGCTGTTAATGGGAGGATGTAAATCTACCTGATGTAGAGTTAGGACACTTCCTGTACCAAATCAAGGAGGAACAGGTCTATACTGGATTGTGTGCAGGTAGCCATACTGAGACAGCTGGTTACAGAATCCAACAGGGAATGTGCCTTGCTGGACTTAGTCCTGACAAATGGCGATAGGGTGGGTGAAGTAGAGGTGGGAGAACACATTGGTTCAAGTGACCACAGTGTTGTCTGGTTCACTGTGCATACAAAAGTGCTCGACTTTAGAAGGGTAGACTTTACCAGCATGGGGGCGTGTGTGCGGGAGGCATTAAGGGGCGAGATCTGTGGGCAGGGGGTGGATGGTATGTAGGAGGGTACTAAAGAGGCCATATTTGGGGCAACAAAACTCTATGTCGAGAGGGCTCATAAGACAGAGAGGAATCTGTAATGGGATGGAGAAGCAGGAGGGGGGAGAGAATGCGCACAGGGAACTAGGATTGCTGTAGGCTTGGTCCAACAGATGGAAATTAGCCTTTGACATAAAAAAGTGCAAAATCATGCACTTGGGGCAGAGAAACAAGAAAGAGAATTACTACCTGGAGGGTATGGCACTGGAAGACACTGAGGAGGAGAGGGACCAGGGAATTGTTTCCAGGGACCCAAGGGTAGCTAAAGAATGTGGGATGGCCATTCCAAAGTCTATCAGGATGTTAGGGTGCATCGTGAGGGGATTCACTAGCAGGAAGAGAGGAGGTTATTATCCCCTTATGTCATTAGCTAGTCAGATCGCATTTGGAATGTGGGGTGCAATTATGGAGACCGTTCATCAAAAGAGACGAGGAAAGGCTGGAGAGGGTGCAGAGAAGAGCGACTAAGATGGTGGCTGGGCTTAGTCACCTTACATACCCAGCTAGATTGAGTGAACTGGGAATGTACTACCTAGACCACAGAATAGATGGGGGGGATATGATTCAAGCCTTTAAATATATGAAGGGGATAAACAGAGAACCAGAAGATGGAATTCTTAAAGTACAGGGTCACAAGAGGACCAGGGGCCATACGCTACAGATACAGGGTGGCAGGTTTAGGGGAAACATCCAGAAGAACTTTTTCAATAAAAGGGTGGTAGAACCATGGAGTGAGCTTAATCGATGGCTACAGCTTTTGGGGGTGGGAGGGTTAGCATTACCAGAGTTTTCCTTTAAGTACTTTTGTACCATTGTGTCACGGAACACTGGCTGCTTCATTATAGTCCATGTAAGTCACAACACAAGTGATATTTAGACAACTGACAAACACAGCTGATAATACTGATGAAAACATGTTGTTATGTTTTATTTCATTATTAGAGTCTCTGCATTTATTAGAGTCTCGTGAGGACTGGATACAGGGCATTGTATATCTCCCAGTGGTATAAGTGGTGCAGTGGTGTGAGGGGACTAGTGGGATATGGCAGGGTCACTGAGAAGTAGGAAGTGAAGCAGTGGTAAGACATTTGACTACCAAGGTGCAATGTAAAACGGCATATGAAAGAATAGGTTACAATTGCAAATGTGGAACCAGGTGCATACAATGACGCAAGCTGAGGAAGAGCCCGCATGCATCCATGCGTGCTCCCCTCGAAGCGTCTACACCCAGCTCCCCCATGCTCTCGCCCAGTGCCATGCACCCCAGCTTCCACCAGGGAATGACGAGATGCCGATGCTGTGCTTCCCCCCTCCCCAGAGAAGGAGAGCAGTCTTTCGGACGCTCGATCCTTCCCCTGCCAACCCCCGATGGCCCGTGCCCATTCCCGAACACGGGTCGCCAGTGTGACACGAGGTGTGGTGTCCAGTGCCTCAACCCTCAGTGCCACCGGGCCGGCCTGGCTAGAAATATTTAAATGAAATATGAGGTTGCAATAAGAAATAAAATGAGGTGCTGCAACTAGCAATGTGTGAGCATGGTAACCCACGTAAAGGACAACAGAGTGATTTAAATGTGCAGTTTAAAGTTCCACACAAACCTTGCTGCTATTTCACGTTCGAATTAATGGTTACTAGTGTTGTTTATTGAAAACTATTTTTAATAATAAAACTAAATTGTTTTTAGTTTATGAGTAATTAGAATTAATTATTAACATGTAATTTTGTCACTATTTATATGGAGGCACTGTTGCGATGTTTTAGATTCAGTCTGATGATGCCTGATAGTGGTCAGGGGAAACATTAGTGTTGATACAGCTTTTACCGCTTATTTTTGGGACGTGGTGCACATGTAACATGCAGTTTTGTATTTAAATAAAAGGACTTCATTTTTTTTCATCAAAGTCCTGTGCTGTCTGATTTTTGTGGGTGCTCTTACTACTTCTTCTAAGACCTTCTACTGCCCTACCACCCATCCCATCCCCTCCGATCAGCAGAGGAGGACCTCCTAGTGATTCCCAGGGTCCTTTTGTAGTCATATGGTGCCTGGACTTTTTCGGTTGTGACATGAACTCTGTGGAATTAACTTCCCTGGTCACTTAGAGAGGCCCACTCAGTTAGTGTCTTCAAAAAGGATCTAAAGACCTGTTTATTTTCTAAAGCTTTCTCCTTCTTTTAACTTATTATATTTGTTTATATTATGTGTATTTTATTCTTTGCCTATATTGCCTGTGTATCTGTAAAGCGCCTAGAGTTGCAATGAAATGGAGTGCTCTAAAAATTAATAAACTAACCAAAATTAATAAACTAAACTGAACTATTGCTGTTTTTTTCCTTTTTTTGCTGCCACTTATTTTTCTTTGAAATCACATCTTTGATTTATGGTTAGGGGCTTGGAGGTATTACTATTAGTCCTTTTTGATACACATTTCTTAAGATTTTCTATTGATTGCATTATTTTCTGTTTTAATAAATTACTCAGCTCTTCATAAGAAAGTGCTGTCATATCTTTTGCTTCAACCTGGACAGTGACCAGAGATGGGCAGAAGGGACCTCAATTTAACATCTCATTTGAAGGACAGCACCTCAAGAGTGCAGCACCCCCCATGTACTGCACTATAGTATGATTTGTGAGTATCATCCCAAGAACCTGGTGTGGAGCTAGAACTCATGGCCTTCTGATCTTCCACCCCAGAGGTGAATGTGCTACATACTGAGCCACTGACACAGATGAAGAGCCTAATTACAGACTCCTCCCATAAACCATTGCAGTCTCTCACAAGGCACTTATTTACCTCCACACATAAGGAAGGGGATGGGTTTAGGACCTTTTTGTGCTCCTGAAAAGGTGTTGCATGCTTACCACCCTCAACCTACAACAAGCACTTATGGGAATACTATGGAGAAACATGTATGTCATGCACAAGGCAAGACTGGGGAGGTCTGAGGAAGGCGTGAGCCGAAATGTCAGCTGATCCTGTGCGTCATCACGCACGTGGGCTGTCTGCTCGGCCGGCCTGGTCAATGTCCTGCTACGGTTATAACACCATGATGGTGTCTTCATTTTTTTTGTTTTAATCGAGTGAGTAGTCGCCGTCTTTGCACTCTACTTTTGCTGCGGGTGAAAAAGTTGTATGCACTTTAATAAAATGTGATGATACGGTAAGCTGTGCGTTTGGATATATTTAATGTGCAAACTGTTGGGTTAAGTGCAGTTGGCTTGGCTTTTGGATTCATTCAAAAGCAGTTGTTTGATTAAGACTGGGGAGGGAAAATGAGAAGTGGTCCCATTACCAAAGTTCTTAGCCAGGCCACCTTGACTATTCAGTGATAGTGTTAATATCTTCAGGGTGCCTCACTTTCATTCTTGTCAGCACTTACCTCTTACATTTTATACATTTGAATACCATGTAATAAACATTGTTCTACTTTTAGTCCAAAACTTGGTACCATACTCTGAAGGGCTGGGTCTGGCACCCTGTCACCCTCAGCAGGGCTTACTGCCCATCTTTGGTGTTGTCTCATAGAATTTGACATCAGATAAGGACTGCTTGACCCACCCAGTCTGCCCTTTTCCCTACCTAATGGATAACCTGCAGATCCTAGTTAACCAGCAGCCTACTTCTTTCTACCCCCACCCCCTAGAATTGCCTTATGACTGTCCCATGCATGCTTGAATTCAACCATGTTTTTGACTCCACAACCTTCCTCCGAAGGCCGTTCCATGCATCCACAACCCTCTCTGTGAAAAATACTCTTACATTACCTCTGAGCTGCCCCCTCTATCTTCAAATTGTGCCCCCTGTTCTTGCACACCTCTCTTTTTGAAAGATGCTACCTTCTTGGACTTTGTTGATTCCCTTTAGGTACTTGAAAGTTTCTATCATGTTCCCCCCTCTCCCTCCTTTCCTTGAGGCTATACATATTTTCCTTTTCCTTAGACAATTAGAGGAAAGACAGCCTACACCCAGATATTGACATGAACAGTAACTCAAGCCTTCAGTAAAACAAAAGTTGCTCACTACAAACATGGTGTCGGCAGTAAAACACATTACATTTAGAAAACAAAAACAAGAACGTGTGCACTCACTCATGAGAAAGATTCCACTAGGCTCTGATAGATACTTGTCCCCAAGCTTTATTTTTTTGATGCAAGCACAACCTTACGTGCATGAATTTTTGCTTGTTGGCTTGAATCATGAAATAAATCTTCGGGCACAACACCTATTTATGCATAGCCAACTGACATGTGACTGCAGGTAGTAACTCAAACCCGTAAAAGAAAATCATGACACAACCCTGTTTAATTCTTGCTTTCTTTCTCCAACTAAGAAGAAGAAAAAGCTGGCATATTCCCATGCAGAGACCAAGCAGACTGAGTGTATGCTCCACAGTGCAGGGCCAGAGTTCAGCTACAGGGGCAGTCCAAACCCCAAATGCATACCAACAAACAAACAAAAGTTGAAAGTAGCTGCTCACCAGGTAGGAATCATCACAGCATCATAAAGTAGGACTCAGACAGGAGAAGCTCAGCAGTAAAGATTTATTTGATGTTAAAATTACAGCAAACATCCCCAGATAGCTTATTCAAGAATCAACTTTTTTTTCATGTAACAAAACCAGCTTTATTGCATGGGGTCAGTGAAGATCCACAACGTCTCACTCTCTGACCATGCCTCTGTCTCCTACAGCTGCTCCTGGGAGCACAAGATAAAAAAACGCTTTGGTGTTTTTATACGTGTGTTTTAAATGACCCAGCCTTCTGAATACAAATTATGCAATGTCTTAAGGACAACTTTGATTTAAACATAGACCACACTGTAGGTATGGGTGTAACATGGTATATGGTAAAGATCATGGCAAGGGGTGAAATTATTAGTCATACTACCACAAAAAAAAAAAAAAGTCTGAGTCTGAAAACCCATCAAATGTTGCTAGACACCATAGCTGACTTGGAAAGACAACACAAATTAAACAGAGGTAGTACAAGAATCCTATCAGAATTAACAAACGCAAGACAACAATTAAGGGATTTGGAGGATAGGGTAGCTGAGAATGCCTTCATTATACAGGTCATACGTATTACGAATCCAGAGGAGAGGCATCTACAGTAGATTATTGGCCTTCCACCTAAGGAAAATAGCAGTCTGCCATACTATAGTTTCCATTAAGGATCCTCAGCATCCTTCTCGGATGTGGGTAACCCCTGTTGTATTGCCCAGTGTTTCAAAGTCTTTTATCTAGACTTGTATGCTGAATCTACCTCACACAAAATATCAGTTCAATATACTTGTAATTTCCTTGAGGGACTGAGACTGGAAGTTCTACCTCCAGAAATCAGAGATAGGTTGGAAGTGACTATCACAGAGGCTGAATTCACTAGAGTGATCAGATTCCAAAAGAGGGACGGCCCCAGGGTCAGATAGTTTTAATACTGATTTTCTAAGGCTTTTACAGAGGTTCTTTCCCCTGTGCTAGCAAAGGTATTTAGTGCTTGCCTGGAAGAGGGTAAAACTCCTGAGACATGGTGGGAGGCTCTGGTTACAGTGTAACCAAAGCTAGAGAAAAATAAGGAATTGTGCGCAGCATACAGACCAATATCATTATTAAATCAGGACATTAAACTTCCCACCAAGATCTTAGCTAATAGGTTTGAGGAATGCTTATCAACCCTTATCCATCCAGACCAAATGGGTTTATCCAACAACGCCATTTACACGGTAATATTAGAAGATGGTTGAATATTTTATCTCATCATAGGGAAAGCTCACAGTTGCAATTAGCCCTATTTTTGGATGCTGAAAAAGTACTTGATAGGGACCTACTTACAACACATGATAAGGATGATGGCCTTTGGTGAGGGTTTTCTGCCTTAGATACAAATGCTGTATGCTAATCCCATAAGCTGAGTATGGGTCAATGGGACAATTTCCAAGAGTATTTGAAATAGAGAGAGGTACACAATAGGGATGCCCCATGTCACCCCTCTTGTTTGCACTTAGTATGAAGCGTCTTACCGCTGCTATTCGGCAATAGGCTGACTTTCGGGGCATCAAAGTCAATGGATATGACAATGGGATCTCACTATATGCTGACGATACTTTAATTTACATAGATAGCCCACAAACATCGATACCCACCTTATTACATCTGTTACAACAATTCAGCCTAGCATCCGGGTTCAAAGTGAATATTGATAAAAGTAAAATTGTGGTGCTTAGTAGCACAGGGCCATCTGACATACGGCATCTCATCCCATTTAAATGGGTCAAAGGAAAAGTTCATTACTTAGGTATCCAGATACCCCCAAACCTACATAGTTTGTACAGGGTAAATTATGAAGCCCTTAACAAACAGATATGAGAGGATATAAATAGGTGGAGTAACTTGACCCTTTTTTACACTGACCATCTGGAAATGGTTAAAATTAATTTATTGTTGATGTATCTATTCCTTTACTCTACATTACCAATCCCAATTCCATAGAAAGATTGGAAAGAGCGGCCCCCAAGAAAATCTATATAATTTTATTTGGGGAGGAAGAAACCTAGGATATGCTGGTCCATTTTAACAAAAAGTAAACTTTTAGGGGGAAGGGGGTTACCTCCCTTTCAGCTTTATTATACTGCTGCACAGCTGATTCACATTACAGAAATTGTATGAGGGTCTGGGGATATCAGGTGGGTAAATGTGGAGCTCAATGCTCATGTTCATGTTCTGCTTAAATGGTTCCCGTGGGCAATCAGGGCTCGGGAGCTCTGTAATGTTATGAATTGCTGGACAAAGCATACTATGCAGAAATGGCTGAGGGCAAAGAAAATTTGGGGAGCAAACAATCCCATTTGGTGCAACACTCCTATCTATAGACTCCCAAAGTTCTCACCAGCTAGATGGGACCATATTTTCTGTTTTTGGGCCAGGAAGTGGCTATTGATCCTGACACAATTTATGATTGAGGGGGGGTTGATATTCTCAAAAGCTTCCAACAATTACAAGCAGAATTTGATCACCCATCCAGGGACTTCCATAAATATTTGCAGTGTGGAGAATTCATCTTAAGAGTCCCTGGTGTGGAGGGATTATTAAAGGTCCCTCCACTGGGGATTGAGCTTCTGTGGGTGGGGGCTCAGGCACTGGAACACAGGGTTCTCATTTCCTGGTTGTACACCCTAATTAGTGGAGACAAAGGTAAATGGGCTATAGCAAACCTTCATTCCAAATGGGAAAAAGAGGCAGATTTTCACCTCACCCTGAAGGAATGGTTTAAAGTTTAGACTGGAGTACATAAAACAACCGCCTCCATGTCTTGCCATGACTTTAGACGGAAAGTAGGTGCTCAATTTTTCATTGCCCCAGTGATATCTTGACATCTTGAAACTAGGTCCACAGATCACTGTTCGAGAGGATGTGGAGGATGGGGTGTACACCATCCTATTTACTGGGAATGTCCCATTATTAAACCCTAGTGGACCAAAGTGGCTAAAGCCATAAGGAACATGTTGGAGTTGCCCATTCCCCCAACCTTTGTGCACCTAGTGCTTGGTCTCCTACGGGGGGTTAGAATTGCAGATAAAACATACCTGTTCTTAATTTTGATTGCAACAGTGGGCAAACCTATCACCCAGCATTGGCTCTCCTGATCCCCACCACAGTTGAGACATTGGGAACATAACATTTTAATAGAATTCTGGTGTGCATAGGGAGAGGGATAGCTAGTAGAAGGCGGGAGGTGCTAATGCCACTCTACAAATCCATGGTGAGGCCCCACCTGGAGAATGGGGTTCAGTTTTGGAGGCCTCACCTATGAAAAAATATAGATGGCATGAAAAGAGTACTGAGAAGGGCCACCGAGATGGTGCATAGGCTAAGTGGGAAGCCATACGAAGAGAGGTTGAGGGTGCTGGATTTGTACTTGCTGGAGATCAGGAGAGAGAGGGCGACATGATAGACATATTCAAGTATGTGAAGGGGATTAATAAAGTGGGGGGAGCTTATTTACAAGGAAGACGGGTGCTCGAACTAGAAGGCATTGACTGAGGGTGGAGGGGGTAGGTTTAAGGGGAACATGAGGGGGCATTTCTTCACTGAGAGGGTTGTGGTGCCCTGGAACAGTTTTCCAGAGGAAAGTGGTGGGGGTCAGAACTGTGGAGGGATTCAAGAGGGCATGGGACAAACACAAGGGGTTGATTAGGGATCAGAGAGTGGAATCTAAGGGAGAGGGGTCAAGTAAAGGGGGGAATGGACAGACTAGATGGGCCTAGAAGGTCCTTTTCTTTTGGCACATATATATGTATCTATGAATCTTTTAAGAATTCAAAGCATGGAAGTAATTATGGCTAGGCTACATCTACAGCAGGAGAAATTTAACTCCTGCTGGTTAGTCTTCTTCTGTTATAGGTAAGATAACAAACATGTATCAGTGTTAGAGCAGCTCCTTGGTTAGTTGAGGTTTCCCTTGCCTATGTGGTGGTAACACTAAGTGGTCCTGTCGACTTCATCAGTGCAGCTTCTAACAAGTACTGCATCTTGAAACAATTTGTCATTCAGTTTTGTGGGTTGGTTTCATCCTTGTACCTGGATTTCATTTTGTTGCTGCAGTTGTTTTTTAAACAATACAATTCCTCCTGAGTGTCACAAGTGGTTATCAGTTCAGGAATATACGGGTTCCCTCTTAGTCCTGGATGGATGGGGTGAATCAGGTAATAACACACTAGCATTGGTTCAGGTGAATGCTTGTCAATATTCCCATATAGAAACTCTGTTTTGGTGTTTTGGTCATTATGCTTCCTGTACAACCTTTGGACACTGTAATTATAAAGTTACTGGGCAGGATTCTCACAAGGGATGTGCCCAGTGTATCCGAGATGTGCTGGCACATCCCCAACTTGCACACTGGCATGATTCTGGAAGGGGTCCAATGCACTGGCACATCCCCGATGCACCTGCACATCACAGATTCACTGCATACCACCCATAATCATATGTAGCGCATCTGGAGGGATTGTGCAGGGGGCGTGCCCATGCATATGGTGCACAGCCCCATTCACAGCCTGACTCAGAGGTGCATCCCTGGAGCAAGTCCAGAGATGCTACTCTGAAGTGGGTGCCCACCCACAGGCAGGCTGCCATACTGCAGACAGCAGCACGGCAGCCTGCCTACCCTGGCAGTCAGGTCCCCCACGTGTAGCCCCTTTAGTAAATATTTTGAGCCCTCCAGCCATACTAGACAATGGAATCTCCCTCCCCTGCCCCGACCCAATCGTACTGCCAAGCCACATCAAAGCGTAGCCCTGGTGGTCCAGCGGCCCCCACTCAGGCACCCACCCACCCGGTCCCTGTCCCAGCATGTCCCGAATAGCCGATTGGGCAGCTCAACCACCGCCACACCTCCATGGCTGCCTGCTGACCAGCTGTCTGTGAATGACACTCGCAGCACCAGTAAGCCCATTGGTGAGCTGTGTCAGCCAATGGACTTGCAGTATGTACTGTAAGCTGTCAAAGCCAATCTTGTCACGCGAGTACACTACCAAGCCCATTGGTCAACAGGGTCTACCAATGGGCTTACGGTTGTACAGTAGCTGTCATTCACGAACAGCTCTGTTGGCAAGCAGCAGTGGTGGTGTGCAGGTGGGCTGAGCTGTCTGCCGACATTTGGGACATGCTGGGACAGGGGGAGCGGGTGAGGTGGGAGTGCCTGAGTGGGTGGGGGGTTCCCTGGACCACCAGGGCTACATTTGGATGCAACTTGGTGGTGCAATCGGGTCGGGTCAGAGAGGGGGGATTCCATAGGCTAATATGGCTGAGGGTTGCATTTGTACTACAAGGGACTATGGACAGGGAGGGGGATTCCATTGCCTACTATGGCTGAGGGCTGCTGTATGTACTACAGGGGGCCACAGAAGGGAGGTGCCACAGCACATACAGGGATTGTATCGGGTTACGATACTGTGGTGATTCGGGCAGGGAGGGGGGTGGGTGCCAGTAGCCTATCGTGGTATTTGTGGGTGGACCGTATTACACACAGCCCTTGCAGGGAGCCCAGTGCATTCCGCTGGGTGCATCCCTGCTCAGTGCATGCAAATTGGGCCATAATGGCCCCATTGTGACTTGCATGCCTAATGGCCCCATTTGCATGTTAGTGGCTGTGAATGGCAGCTTTCGGCGCATTGGGAGATGCGCTGCCCCATTGTTTTCCCAGCTCAGCCAGGGGGTTGTGCCAGCACATCCTGGACTGGGCACAACAGTGGTATTCGCAGAGGGGGATGTGCTGGGAGCACTCCCTGGCGCATCTTCTGTGAATACCACAGTTGGTGCTCAGCGCATCTCATTTGCGCCGGGGCATCCGGGATGCGCCAAGCGCAAGTGTTTTGAGAATCCTGCCCATTGTTTTTAAATTTCACTCAGAAGGTATGTCATGCATCAATAGGGATTGTAATCTCTGTGTAAACCTGTTCTTCAACTTTTAATACATTTTGCAAGTTTCAAAAAATAATACAGCAGACACAACACTGACACCATGTGGAAAATACAGGACCACAATCCAGATGTCCTGGCGCTTCATCAATGGGTGGGCTACTGGGTAAGACAAACCACCTGAGTAATGACCACTGCAACAAAAAGATCCAATCATATGTGCTGAACCATGCTGTTTTTGTTTCTATAATTATGTTTAGATTCATGAGGATTCACTTTAAAGCTGTATAGTTATGTCACCTTGGTTGTTGATTTACCTCCTTCGGCTCTTGGCTTCCTCCATGTCAATTTTTCCATGTTGTAAAGGGTTCAATGCATGTGATTGGGCCGTTGGTTGCAGTGGACATTACTCAAGGGACTTGTCTTATCCAGTGGCCTGTCCCTTGACAAAGCTCTACCTGTGTGAAGTGCGTGATTGTAGCCTTGTACTTTCAGCATGGTGTCAGAGTTTTGTCTGCCATAATTCTAACAGCAAATAAATATTTACTGGTGAGCATCTCCTGTCCGAGTCCTACTTTTTGATGCTGTGCTAATTCCAATCTGGTAAACAGCTACTTTCTGCTTTGTTTGTTCATATTCACATGCATACACATTCCTGCTGTTCAGTATATCACTTTCCCACATAACCATTTGCTTTTTCCATAGTCTTTTACTATTTCATCCTTTTCCTGCAACTAAAATTCATACAAGCCACTACACATAGCATGACTCCAGAGATGTTCATTTTTTTTAAACAGAGGGAGTATTCAGCTTGGCAGGCTATAAAGATGGGGTAAACATGGAAGTCTTTCAAAGTCTCAAAGAGTGTGGCCTGCCCCTAACCAGGTAGGGTCTACCTAAGGAGCTCCAAAGTCTCATCTGGAGGCTGTCTCTGAATTGTTAGTCATACTGCACCATTAGTCATCTTCTGTCGTCCTCTTACATGACTTACATGGGAACTGGAAACACTGCCATTTCCCAACAAGGGGATGGGCAAAGAAACAGATGGGCTAAAGAGTTAATTGGGATGCAAAAACTTTGGCAAAAGCTTTGCCCAAATGGGGGCAGTAAAAGGATGCTGGATTCCCCCAACAGTGACTCCTGGCTCTTCAATCCACACAACCAGGTGATGCAGGCTAGCTGGTTTCCCTCCCAACTCAGTAGTGATTCAGATGTGGTTTCCTCACTGTGGTTCAATATGGAAAAGGTACAGTGGTCTAGTGTCCATTTCTGAGCCCCTCAGCATCAACTCACTTTGCAAAGGGGCCCCTTCTGTTTCAGTTATTTCAGACCTTGGTGGTACCTCTACCACCTCCTCTATGATGATTTGAGGCTTCTCCTCTGCATTTTGTTCCTTCTCAGGTGACTCATCTTGCTCATACCTCTAGTGCTGGCCTTCTCACTGTCCACCTCTTGGGCTGCTGTTGCTGGTCTCGGTCTCTTTCAGTGGATTC
Source organism: Neoceratodus forsteri (assembly GCA_016271365.2). Taxonomy (NCBI): domain Eukaryota; kingdom Metazoa; phylum Chordata; order Ceratodontiformes; family Ceratodontidae; genus Neoceratodus; species Neoceratodus forsteri. The sequence goes on along the minus strand of CM028129.1, from coordinate 1,171,718,268 downwards.
CACTGCTTTGATGACAAGGGTGAGTTTCAGCCATCTTATGGCCTCTGATGCTCTTCCAACTGTCCTCTGGGGTACCAAGGTCAGTTCCTGGTGCTTCAGCCCTGACCACCATTACCATGGGGCTGGTGGCTTCCTTTAGTTCTGTTGCCTGTCTTTGTCTTGTCTATGTTCTTGCTGTTTGGGTCAGCATTGCCATTTTTGGTGTCTCCATTTCTGCTGGTCATTACTTGACTCTTCCTCATCGATCTTCCTGCTCTGGGTGTAGTTCTCTGTTTTATACAGCAGCTGCTTCATGTCTTTCTCACCGGGTTTCCCATTGGTGTTGCTTCAGTCATTATATGGCTTTTCCTTGGCAATATTCATGCTGCTTGGCAGAACCTGTGTTCCTTAGCAAAGCCTGTTGTAGTTTGTTGTTGCCTCTTCAGGCATCATCTTGAGTGACAATATTGGTGGCTCCACAGGTAGCACACTCACCTCTGAGGCTGGGAGATCAGAAGGCTGTGGATTCTATCCCCACACCAGGCACTTGAGTTAAATCCCAACACTGACACTGTAGTGCAGCATGAGGGGGGTGCTGCACTCCTGAGGTGCTGTCTTTCGTATGAGACATTAAACCGAGGTCCCATCTGCCTCTTCTGGTGGTAGTTCAGGTGGATGTTGAAGATCCCATGGCACTTCTCGAAAAGAGTAGGGGAATTTCCCCAATGCCCTGGCCATATTTCCCCCCATTCACTACAAATATCACCAACAGCTTAATCTGGTTCAAGGTCAGTTGGCATTCTTCTGTATCCCCTTCCCCTGGTCGTGCCTGAAAATAGGCAGGAATTGTCTAGTGCACTTACCCAGTCAACAAAAAATAAATAAATCTTCTGTGATGTTTGTCATTTACCTTGGCTAGCCAACATTCCTGTTTTCTGCACTGCCATCAGTTTGTACAGTGGCTCTGTTACATCTTTGCCACAGTGTTTGCAATCAACATCTGCATTGGTAGTCGCTGTGCTCTACCTAGTGGACATCCATGCATTTGTGCTGCCCTCTGTTTCTCACAGTGGCTGTGTAGCTTCCATTGCTGTATGCTTTGTTAATCACGTGGATTTGCCTTGCTGATGTTTTCCTGCCTGTCTGATGGATCTTCAGTACATTATAATACTGTTTAGTCATTACTGCTGTAGGGGGTGTCATCTGGGCTGGTCGTCTCTGGGTTTTATCCCATGCCCACTCCAGTCTCTGTGTGCAGTCCTCTGATTGACAGCTGGCTTTTTTCCATCTTCTTTGACATGATTACTATTTGCATGGCTTTTCACCTGGCTTTGCCTCATTGATGGTCTGACTCCTTGGGCTCTGTGTGCCCAGAGCATGCAGCTGGTTATTGCTTTTTGGTATTCAGCATAGTGGGTGCTGGCCTTGACTGGTCAATGTCTTTCTTGTTTTGGTGACTGTCTGCAACTCACAGGCAGGAGCAAAGACAGCTGGCCTCTACCACCAGTCACTGTATGACACTCAAATGAGCCAGGGCTTCAGACATACCCCCTGCAGGTCATCACACACTGGCTCAATTTTGCTGTGTCTGAAAAACAAACTAAAAAAGGAACCTTTTGAGGACTGCATAGCAAGAGCTATGCTGACGTATTGTGAAAAGAGGAGGCAAGTGAGCAGGGTCAGGAAGTGCCTAACCGGATCAGACACAAATTACCTTCTGCCTGCACCGTGGAATCTCTGCACTTCATTGATATGTATGCTATTAGTGCATTTTCTGTTTTTTTTTCTCTCTCTCTCTCTCTCTCCTCCTTCCCAGATCTACTTATTTCTTTAAAAAGAAATCTGTTTTCAAACACAACAACCTCTGTAGTAATTCTGCACTCTCCAGACTCTCACTCAGAAATTTGCTTCCCACCTGAGGGATCTATCTTCTGTGAACCAACAGGTGGGGAGCCTGGCATGCTCAGGTTCTGGAGGTTCCAAAGCTGAGGTTCCCTGAGTCAGGGCTGCAGCCCATTACCCCAACCCCTCAATTTTTGATAGTGCCTAGCACAGTTCCAAGCAGGCAGTCAGTCTCATCTTTGACCTCCTACCCTACTGGAACTCCAGTGTGCCCCTCTGTGACAGCTGCTCCCCCATGGCTCCACACCACCCTAACAACAAGGCAAGACACCCTCCTCCTCAAACTCCTCCTGCAGTCCCCGTGATGTTGATTTTTTTTGTACCTCCAGTCCACACAGTTTCTGTCAATCAAAATTCTCCCTCTCTCTCCCCAGGCATGATCATGCAACTTGGTGTCTTGTGGCCCCCTTTTCTCTTTTCGGTCCCAATCATGTAATTCCTGCTGTTAGTGGTCCCCCTCCCTCTCCTCAGTCCATGTCATGCAATCTCTGGCATCTAGCTGCCCCTACCTTTCCTTGATTCCTCTCCCACCCACATGGAAAAAACAGCCACTGCCAAAGATCCCACCCATCCCAATTGTAACCCCTTGCCCAGCCTCTCCTGCATCATATCCCACTCCATCAGTGACTCCCCATCCCAGTGGTGGTGGTGGCAACAGTCAGGAGTAGCATTTGGCACACTGAGTTGAACTGTGGAGGTAGTAACCTTCCTTTCTGATCTGACTGTGCCAAGCTCAGTGATCCCCTGGACTGTACCATGCCCTGCAGTTGGCTGCTCTACCTGGCAGCTAGGACCGCTGCCACCACAGTAAATAGTGTCTACAGAAAAGGCAGAGCAGGAGTTTGCAGCCGAGGGAGAGTGGAGACCACCAATGTTGGTGACTAGCAGCACAAGAATGAAGAAGGATGGCAGCTCCTGCATGAACCAACCCTTGCTTTCGTCAAAAAGTGCCCATCTCCTAGCAGGCTGTTTATATAATAACGGTAAATTGTCAGCATCATTGTCTGCCTCAAGAAATACAGCACACCTCTCCACCTCTCACACCCATGAAGGTGGATAAGTAAAACATCTGGCTCTTGGTGCAATTTGATTACAGCTGGGATCGTACCAGTTTTGATAAAATAGTATATGCACGTCCAAATGCTTTGCATTCAAAGTAAAAAACTCACACATCTGCAAATATAACATGCTTATTATAGCCAGTATCACAGTTGACCAAACTGTGTTTTGAATATTTAAAAGACTGAACCTTACAGAATGGCAATTTTATACCAGTTTTTAATCTTAATTATCAGACGCACCTTAACTTATTTTCATTGTAGCAAGAATGTGGGTCAGTTGCCTACAATTTTTCAGTATTAGGTTAATGCTAGCTCAACAGAGTGCATACACTCATTAGGCCAAGCTGCAATTTGCAGATCTTTCAAAACAAGTGCTTATTATCTTCTGACACTTTCGCATGCAAAGCCTGCAAAAGTGAGAAACGTAGAAATTGTCAGCAGCTAAGGACTGCTAGGCCCATCTAGTCTGCTCCTAAGCCCTACACTTGGTGTCTTTGTGGAGGAAGATTTGGTACTGCTAGAGGAAGACTGGAATGTTTGCCACACAATTTAAGACATAAGCTGAATATATTTGGGTATTAGACTTATATAGATACAAATTAAATTATGGGGCCTAGTACAATTCAGAAAAAGTGCAAACATTTATTTTTTTAAAACTGTCATGAATTATTCCATGTCAATATTTTAAAAGTACGTTGATATACTTTGTCATTATGGGAAAAGTATATCGACAACATTAATTTCATAAAAAAGCACCTCTGTCATGATGTAACTAAATAAATATATATATATATATATATATATATATATATACTGTATATATACATATTGCAAAAAACTCCATTAATGCATCAGTTAGGGTTTCTGTTACAGCGACAAAAGATTGGAAATTTGATGTTAGGGTTACCAACCCTACCACTCCCCATCACCCCCACTCTCCACACACCAGCAGGCATCTTACCCCATTCCATTTGTAAGGAAGCTGAGAGGGTACAGTATAGGAGAATGGGTGAGTGTTAGGCCCGATGACCCCAAGGCAGAGTCTGATGCCTGTTGATACGTGGAGGCGGGGGTGGGGGTTGGGGTGGGTGCTTGGGTTGGTAACCCTAACATCAAATTTCCAATCTTTTGTTGCTGTAATAGAAACTCTAACTGATGCATTAATGATTTTTTTTGCAATGAATTTCCCTTCTTTTAGAGAAAGAGTAATGTTACCCATATGTGGTTATGGGAGCACAGGGCCCTCTGGGCCCTGCTCTCCCATCATGCATGCATATATGATTGTCTCTGAGTTTCATGAGGGTGCACCCTCTGAGTTTCATGAGGGTGCACAGGGCCCCATCAATACATAACTGTAGAGACATTGTAATGAACTCTCATCTTCCTCTGGGAGCACAGGGCCCAGCCCGGTATTGCATAATGGAGGGCTCTGTGGTCCCATTATTGCATAATGGCATCCATATGTGGGAGCACAGCACACTCTGGGCCCTGCACTCCCATCTACCCATAAATATAGAGACATAGTGCAAGCCTACAGGCATTACAAGTACCCCTTGTGCTGCAAACTTGGTAATATCTCAGTAACCATAGGAACTTTGGAAAAAATTCCACTGCAGTTGTAATCATGACCTAGCAACCTGCAAGTGTACATAGTACTAAGCTGCACATAGCAAAAAATCCATATCTCAAACCATTTTTGAGATATAAGTACTGAAAAGTAGTGTGGCCACCACAATGTCATCCTATGGGAGATTTAAAAACTTTGGAATGCTATAACTATGGAACCAATGTAAATTCTTTCACTAAATCAGCAAAAGGTGCATCTGTGGTGCAAGCCCTTCCTACCCTGCAAATTTTGCCCCAAAGTTCTAATCGTTGTTTTGCTACGAAGTGGCAATGACACTGTTTTTTTGTTTTGGGGGCACTTTCGCAAAAAGGTTTGTGAAAGTTTCATGAAAGCTTTAGCAATTTCGCAAAGGTACTTTCACAAATATGTTAAGTTCCAATGGAAAAATTGAGAAAACATATTTCCAGGCATTATTTTGAAAAACTAATGTCAGGATCATGTTCCTTGGACCCTGATTAGGTAAACACAATTGTTGCTGTTTACCAAGGGGCAGTATTTTTTGAATTACATAATTTTTAGCCATTGCTAACTGAAAACAAGATGGCATCAGCATGAAAGGTGGAAAACCCATTTGCAGCAGTAAAAAGTACTTTCACGAAATCTTTTGTGTTGGACATATATTTTTTCCCATAGGCTATAATTAAGCAATAAACCATGACAGGGTGTGGGTTATGCTGCGATTTACCCATGGCTGGCATGGTTTGGCCATGAGGCTGCAGGCCGAGTGGTCAAATCAGGTCGGCCGTGGGAATCCCAGCATAACCCACACCCTGGAGTGGTTTATTGCGATTATACAATGTGCCAACTAATAAAATAGAGAAACAATTTGTAAAAAAGTTGTGTTTTAATTTTTTAAACTATTTTTTGTAGAAATATTCTTCTAGCCTACATTAAGTAGTCCCTTGTTGTTAGGTACAATATGATTAAGCTTCCCCCATGTCTTTTTAAGGAATGTTTCTGTTTTGTATTCTTCTTGTACAGGTAGTGTTGGTGTTTTTTTTTGTTTGTTTTTGCTTTATTATTGAAAGAGAGACAGACTGAGAGGCTTTAGTGTTTTTTTAAAGTTTCTCTCCCCTGAGGGAGCTGGAGAAAGTGCGGTGTAACTGCAGTCTGTTGCAGCACACAAAGCGGACAGAGCGCAGTGTAAAAGTGAGCTGATGTCTGTTGCGGCTCACAGAGCAGGTTTTAGTTTAAAAAAACAAACACTTTCTCTCCCCCTGGTTTGTTAATGTGTTGGGAGTGGTGAGCGGCTGACACAAGCAGGGAGCAGGATGTCTTAGCACAGTGACTGGGCCAGAGCGGGGCATCTGAGATTGCGGTTTTGTGTGCTTTGGGGTATAAGTTTGTGGCCACACACAGTCATGGTGCTGTTTGAGGGAATTTGTTTTCAACCTTTTTTTTGGTTACATTGGCATTTCATTTTTTTTTTATTACAATTTATGGGATGAGAGAGAGAGAGGGGGAATGGGACAGCAGCAAAGACACAGAGTGGGAATGGAGCAGAGAGCAAGTGGGAGTGGACTGGAGAGAGCTACAAGTGAGATGGGTGCACTGGTTGGGTTATGGGAATGACATTTGAGAAACTCTGTTGGGTCATATCTTGGTTGACCCATTTATTCTTTCACTTATCTTACTGTTGTGGTTGCACAGTTACACAGTGGCAGTTGGTACCCCGCTGTTTACAGGGGGAAATCAACACGGCATCTTGTACTGAAATTTTCCCCCGCAGTTATTGAGATATGGCTGACTGGCACTTTTTCCCATTGGTATATCACAGGATTTACCACAGGTAAAAGGTGCCAATCAGCCAATCAGTATGCTTGATTCTGGGACCCCATTGTATAATGGGAAACTTTAAACTTTCTTTTAAATGGATTAATATTTTTTCACCAAACCTTCAAAAGGCACATCAGTGACCCAGACCCCAAATACCCTGAAAATGCCAGACCAGAACTACAAACTGTTTGGGCTGTAGCCCCAAGCAAAGAATTTGCTAAAAAGTTAGGATTTTTCACACTTTTTGGCACTCTGCAGCTCCACAACTGCATATCTGACTGGAATAAAACATGCCAGATCCAGAGATTTATGGTACCAGATGGCACATGCAACATTTCAGGAAATTGGAAAAATGGTTGCAAAGTTATTAAAGTGCAACATTTTGGGTTTAACATAGAAGTGGCCGTGCAACTCTAACTATAGTGCTACTACTGTGGCACTATATATATATATATATATATATATATATATATATATATATATATTGCAAAAACTTTGTTAATGCATCAGTTAGAGTTAAAGCAACAAAAGTAGGGAACTGTGGCATTAGGGTTTCCAACCCTAACACCCCATTCTCCACCCTGCACAGACCCACAGATGGGGGTTAAGGTCTGTCTTGGGGCCCATGAACCCTAACACTCACCCCATTCCAGTACAAAATTAGATGACATGAGTACAGCATAGCTGAACGGGGTGAGCGTTTGGGTTCACGGGCCCCAAGACAGACCCCACCCCCTCCCCACCTGTGGGTCCATGTAGGGTGGGGGATGAGGTGTCAGGGTTGGAAATCCTAATGCCATATTTCCCTACTTTTGTCACTTTATCCCTAACTGATTCATTAACATTTTTTGCAATTTATTTCCTTTCTTTTTGAGATAGTATAACAGCATCCTTATTTTACGGTGGGAGCGGAGGGTCCAAAGGACACTGTGCTCCCATCCCTCCATTGAGGTAGTATAACAGTATCCTTATTTTATGGTGACCCTGTGCTTCCATCCCTCCATTGACCTAAGTATAACAGTATCTTTATTTTGCAATAGGAGTGCTCCCATCCCTCCATTGAGATATTATAACAATATCCTTATTTTATGGTGGGAGTGAAGGGTCCTTCAAAAATACTTTTCCAATGATCCTACACTTTATTGGCAAAAAAGAATACATTCCCCTACCAAGTAACTCTGCTTAATGGCTCTAAATCCTTTTTCCCAAATAAATATCCAAAACTAGAATCCTTGTTTCCAAAAAAATTCCTTATTCATCACTGGTGAACAAGGAAATTGTCTCGCGGACAAGGATTTCCATTTTTAGGACCAGGTGGCCAAAACTGAAATCCTTGTTTGTCAGAAAATTCCTTGTTTGCCATCCTTGTTCATCACTGACAAACAAGGAAATTAGCTCATGAACAAGGATTTCCATTTTCAGGACCAAATGGCCAAAACTGAAATCTTTGTTTGTAAGAAAATTTATTGTTCACCATTCTTGTCCATCACTGGGGAACAAGGAAATCGGCTCACGAACAAGGATTTCCATTTTCAGGACCAGATGGCCAAAACTGAAATCCTTGTTTGTCAGAAAATTCCCTATTCACCATCCTTGTTCATCACTGACAAACAAGGAAATTGACTCACGAACAAGAATTTCTCGATCTGGCCATCTGGTCGTGAAAATTTCAGACCAGATGGCTGAAAGGTGTCGCGGCTGCCACAATGTTATCCTATGGGAAATTTTGAAACGTTGGATTATTGGAACTATGGAACCAATGTAAATTTTTCCACCAAACCAGCAAAATGCACATCTGTGGGGCAATCCCTTTCTACTCTGTAAATTTCAGCCCAAAACTCCAAACCATTTAGTTGCAGTGAAGTGGCAAAGAAATTTTTTTTGTGCAGTACTGGCGCAAATTGCAACAGTTTTACAAATTTTGTGCAAGTGACCATGAAAGCCTGTCACAATTTGCGAATGTGCGGTGCAACACTTTCACAAAATTTATGAAATTGTCGCACCATACTAATGCAAATTGTGACAGTACCAATGGGAAAAAATTGAAAAACATATTTCCGACCATAATTTTTGTAATCTGAAGCCAGGATCATGTTCCCAGGGCCCAGATTAGGTAAACACAACTGTTGGTGTTTACCAAGGGGAATTATTTTTTGAATTACAAAATTGTTTTCTCCGTCGCTAACTGAAAACAAGATGGTGGTCACATGAGAGTACTGAGAGCATTTGCAACAGAAAAAGGTGCTTTTGCGAAAGTAAAACATACATTCGGACGGCACAGATATTTTTTCCTATAGGCTATAATGGGACATTTAAATGTGTAATAACTTTTGAATGGATTAATATTTTTTCACCAAACCTTCAAAAGGCACATCAGTGACCCATATTCCCTGGCAATTTCAGACCAGATGGCCAAACTGTTTGGGCTGTAGCCCCAAGCAAAGAAATTGCCCAAAAAGTGGTATTTTTCTCATTTGTTTTGGCACTCCACAGCTCCATAACTGCACATCCGACTGAACTTCAAGCCCCCCTGACCAGGGTGCACTCCCCCTGTAGTGCGACTCTTACTGCCGAAGCCGCCTGCCTCACCCTCAGCTGTCACAAGACTAAAACAGGTACGACCCTTCTCTACTAGGGAGCTCCAGGAATTTTACAAAACTTGGTACCACTAAGCCCTGCTCGGTGATTGGCTGCTGATGTGGTGAACTGCCGCCAACTGGCTACTAGAGCAAGCTGAAAGGACTGTTGCTTTCTCTTTTTTAGCCTAACTTTCAGATCTGATTTCCTCACTCTAAACTTTCTCCCCACCCCAGCCCCATGTGCTCTTTAATTACTCTTCCTTTCCCTCCCTCTGATCCATGCTGCCTCCCCATTGGATTAGCGTTGCTCCCTTAAAGTTACATGCACCCAGCTGAATTTAAACACTATTTCTATTTGCGGTGACTGCTGACCTTAGCCTCAGCTGCAGTGGTGGATTACTCTTCTATCATTCCTGTTTGCCCCATTGACTAGAACCTTAATGAAGTCCATAATTTTAGTTCTGGGTTGCTTAGCAGGATTGCTCATCCACACTATTAACCTCCTTGCTGAGCCACAATCTGCTATGCCTCCTTAATAGTTCAAGTTTGTGTACCCCTTGCCCATTACCTCCCAAGGCTGTCATCTTATCCCATCTGGAGACTGATGCACATCTTTATGTATATCCTGGTACCCTAAGTAATTGCTGTTTGAGTTACTTTTACAAAATCAAACCCATGCTCTCCCCTATGCAACAATATATTATCAGTGCTAGGGTGCTGTTATATGCTTCTCTGGGTCCCATTGGTCCTCGTGTAATGCAGTCCTCACTTGACACTTCTGGTACCATAAAAAGGGCAGGATGCATCTCTTAAGACTATTACTGAATACCATCAAAAAACTTCTTCTACTGCTGCTGCTTATATGTGCTAGCAATGTTGAATTAAACCCAGGTCCTGTTCTTCCCATATCTGCTCCATCGGAGCTGGCCCAGTTAAAAGGGATGAGTTTTTGGCACATAAATGCGTGTAGTTTGTTATGAAAATTTGATGCCATACAGACCCAGATTTGTCATTCTATGCCAGATGTCTTGGTAGTTACCGAAACTTGACTGAGACCCTCTACATAGGATCTTGAAATTAATATTCCAATTTACAATGTCTATAGGGCTGATAGACATTCGGGGGGAGTGGGTGGGTAGCCATTTATATTAGAGACAAATTTACTGCCTCTTTAATTGAGTCTGCTATGGTACCCAAAGAATACAAATGTGTCACCTTAAAGATTCAACTTTCCCAGTCGGTCCCCCTTCACATCATTGGCTGTTAAAGACCTCCCTCTGTGGGGTTAACAGTGTTAAACAACTTGAGTGAGGTTTTAGTGACGTTGTCCTCCAAGGTTATTATTATGGGTGACTTCAACATGGATTAGTTATCTGCAGCTTCCAAACCCCTAAAAGAAGTTTGTGATACATTTGGACTCACCCAACTTATTGTGGAATTTACCCACCCCAACCGCAAAAACTCAGAACGTAGTACAATAATCGATGTAACTCTGGTGAATAAACCCCACCTCTTCACCCATTCCGGTGCCCTTTGTAATGACCTCAGTGATCATTGTGCAATAGCCTGTGTGAGGTCAGTCCCTAAAGCTAACTCCTCTTCCAGGTATATCATTAGGAGAGTTCGTCACAATTTTGATCCTAATGCCTTTCTTGCTGACCTTCAATTCTCAAATTGGCAAGAATTCTACCTGGCCACTACAGTGGAAAAAGCTTATGAAATATTTCAATCTGTTGTCCTTGACACAATAAACAAACATGCTCCTGAGATTAAAATTCACACTTAAAAGAAATCCTGTCCCTGGTTCACTGTCAGTGTCAAAGCTGCATTGTTAAATAGAGATGCACTCTGGAAAAAGGCAAGAAAAACTGAACAGCCAGCCAATTGGGCAGCTTTTAGAGCAGCCAGAAATCAGTGCATAAAATTAATCATGGCTGAGAAATCTAAATTTTTCCATACTGAGCTTGAATCCTCATCTGTACAGCAAAATTTTGAAAAATGCTTAAGGACCTGGAAGGCCACAGCACAACCAACTCACTACCATCGAAAGTCTCCTCTGGAGTCACCGACACGATAGATAAACAAAAGATTGTAGAACTCCTGAATAACTATTTTGCCATGACAGGGCTGGCATTTGATTCTGCACACATTTTGTGTGTGTGTGTGTGTGTGTGTGTGTGTGTGTGTGTGTGTGTGTGTGTATATGTATATGTATATAATTTTTACTTTTTATTTATAGAGTTTATGATGTTACAGCAAAACTGTATCTCATAGACAATGAAAAGAATGGAGGTACACAGACCCCTGCAATTCATTTACAGACAGAAAATTAAGGTCTATTATTTAAAACAAGTAATGAGTCCATGTACTGGAAAGGTTGCCAGGAAAATTGTAGTAGCAAAGTCCAAACTGCACTGCTTGTAGAGCAATGATCATCTCACCTCGAAGTGAAAGAACAACATATCTATATAACCAAGAAGCCAGTTCCCTTGAAGGACTTGTGTGCGGAGGGAGAAAAGCTGTCAATAGTACTGTAAAGCAGAAGTTAAACTAGACTGTCTGGACTCGAATTAAGTTGATTTACAACCCATTAGGCTCTTGCATGGCATGGCAACTTGCCCTAAAAGGTAACAATATAAGAAAGAATGTTACATCAGTTCACAAACTGAGAAGTGCTCTCTGCACTCACTTATAACAGGTTACAGTACTGACCTAAAGGATACATCCTAGAACTAAATATGTGGAGCAGCATTAAATATATAGAACCCAAATAATATAAAGAACTCAGATTATTATAATGAGCCTCACTATTACAGAGGGCAGACCCTTAAATATGGTAGCATTAGTGAAAGAAAACTCACTATATGGTCCAATCATGTCACCAAAAGTAAAGTTTTTAGTGTACACAGTCTCTACCTCAGGTATCAAAGCCTCAATTAAACACAGCTGTACCTCGAGAATAGCTTCAGCCTTCCTCATCCGAGGTATCCACTGCAGGTTTCAGACTCTCAATAAACTTTTTGGCAAAAACTGATGCCACTGAAGGATCCACAGAGAAGTGAGTTTTGGAGGCATGCTTCATTGTATATACCTTTGTAACCTTTTTACTGTGACTGCCCAGGTCCATCTCTAAATGAGTTCTACCGCAATGGTTTTTTGCCTGGTAAAATAAAGATTGATTGATTGATTGATTGATTGACTGATTGAACAAAACTTGCCAGATCCAGAGAACTGTGGTACCAGACCATGCATGCAAAATTTCAGGCAAATCAGTCAAATGGTTGCAAAGTTATTAAAGTGCAAAATTTTGGGTTTAACATAGAAGTGGCTGGGCAACCCTAACTATAGTGCCACTACCATGGCACTATTATATTATATTGGCGCAATAGCACCACTATAGTTAGGGTTGAGCAGGCCGTGTAATGTTAAACTCTAGTTTTTGCACCTTAATAACTTTGCCCTGGTATAATGAATTTACACAAAATGTGGCATGTGTGTTCAGGCTGTCAGAATCTCAAGATGTGAAAAGTTTTGTGACATCTTGTAGGGTTTTGGAGATATGGAGATTCAAAAAAGTAAAAAAAAAAACTCTTTTTGTTTCCTATACTTAACATTGGGATTTTTGCTCTCGCCTGCAGCCTAGGCAGTCCGGAATTTTTCCATGAAATTTTCAGTGATGATGTAGTGTGTGCTAAGGGTGTGCCTTTGGCTAATTTGGTGAAAATAATATTGTTTAGTTTTTGAATTTAACATTTCGTTGGATAATGTTGAAGTTCGACCAAAAAATAAAACATTTCGATGATCCAAAAATCAGTCGAAGTGTGGTACAACTTTGAAGTGTAAATGCTGAAGTGTAAGGTTTGATCAAAATGTATTTAGACGTTGATTGGAAAGTTCAAATAACCAATCAAAGCCCATGTTAGTGAGGAGAGCACAGTATTAGACTAATTCCCTTGTGGTGTAGTGTAACCCCACTCCCCTACCTGCTACCCGATGTTGCCAAAATAGTAAAGTCAAGATCTGCATGACCGCTGTGCCCCCTTCCTTGATCACAGCAGTCACCTGGGAAATCTGTGGGAATGCAGTTGGTGGAGCAGATACTTTAAAAGATGAATAATCTAACCCAGAAAATAATAATAAAGAAAAGAAATAAGTTGCTGAGGTGATCAACTGGCTCTCTGGTTATAAAAACATGTACAATTATGGCTGTTCTCAATAAGGCTCTCCCATGCTGACTTAAAATCATTCACATGCTTTTGTTAACCTGACATATGGAGGTGGAGAGCAGAGCAGGGCAACTATTCCCCATGGATTCACATCTGAGGTCCCCAGCACTGCCATCATACCTATGATTCTTGCATTACTCTATGAAGTGATGTAGCTTTATTTTATTAATGCCCTGGATATCTGTTTTTGACTAGGCAATTATTAAAATAGGATCAACTTATGAAGGGAGACCCACAGTGGATGGATGTATTCACCAAGACAACACGTCTTTTTTGGACTGTGACAGTTTTCAAGCAGTCATCATGCTGGCATCTGAGCAATGTCAAGCACAACCATCCTCCTGTCCAAAATCAATGTCATAAAACTTAGTTTTAACTTACTTTTAAAGCAGCAGTACAATGAAAAAAGTTATTCCAAAAAGCTAATTTTTGCCATGGTTATAGAAAATATTAGCAGAACTGTTGATTTGGGTTTTCTGGATGCTTCCTATGCTGTGTATTGTACGTTTGTATTTTTGTCTGGACTCTTATCCTCTTCTGGTCCTTATTATTATTTCTATACAAAAATGAGGCGGCCATCTTTTTCTCTTGAGAAATAATTACTTTAGAACGATCATAAAATTCTTAAATGATAATGAAAACTGAAAATGTCACCACCAAAATAAACTGGAAGACATTTGGCATCAATTAGGAAGAAAAAAAGGTGGGGTAAAATTTTAACCCATTTTTGTTGCACTGCTGCTTTAATTTAAAGTCAGACTTTGGAGCTGCTCTATTTAAAACTTAACTTTTTTACTCCAAGTCACTGACTGAGATGCCTACTGCTGACTTCCATTCCCGCTTCCACTGTCCATACTGTTGGCATGTCAGTGTCTTGTATCTCTGGTGCCATGATCTCCCCTGCTTCTCCAACATTTCCTGAGAGCCCTCCCCTCTCTACCTCCCGCTTGTCAACTACAAAAGCCATATTTCAGACTCTACTCATTGCTGCAACTTGGCTGCACTGTGCAACATGCTGTCAATGAGAAATGGATGCCATCCCTCAAACATTATGTAGCGCTGTAAAGTCAACAGGCGCCAGACTGTGAAATAAAGTCAACGTTGATAATAAGCAGTTCTACAGTATTCTCCATTGTTTTATTCTTTTTTTTTTGTTACTATTCATCTAGTAGTTTATTATAACATGAAGTCTCTGAACTGCTGGATTCTTCAGTATCTGTACTTAAAAGATTTTAGCCATTTGTGCCATTAACTTGTACACATTTAACCCTTGCTGTGCTGTGGACTGATATATCAGTCCAACATTCTGGTATAGTCCCCCCAACAGTGACACCAATACAGTGACCTACCAAGCTGCCGACAAAGTCAAGAGTTCATCAACAGGTTGCTGTATTGGTGCACCAAAGGCAGGGGCACACTGTCTCCTGGATCTGCACCCCCTCCCCAAATCAACTCTGACGCGGAGTTGATTATAAATAGAATGGGGGTGTGGGTGGCAGAGTCTCCTGATAAAAAAACAGACCAGGAGTTCATTGAGATTTATGTTGATTGCAACTTGTGATCGACATAAATTCCATTGCTGTGATGCTGGTCAAAAAAACTTGTCAAACCGGCATCATAGAACCCAAAATTCCTATACTTTCTAATTCTTTTGGCAGCCTAAGGGTTAAAAAAGATATGATACATGGAGCCTGCCCTCCTGAGGAGGAACCAGCAAGTGGTTCGAAGCATTGGGGTATAGTATTGTGTTTTTGTGTGCACCCAATAAACCCCCATTTTTGCAGCAGACCTGACTCTTTTTGGTCTTTATTCTAGTGTACTCAATTTCTCCATTTGCTTACTTGTGTATTTTTTTTTTTTTACTGAGTGCACTTCTTACTTCAGTACACCTGCCCATTTTCTTGTTTTGCTCCCTGTCATGTGGGTAAGAGAAAGTTATTTAAAATAGGCACTGTCAGGGCAAGGCCTCTACACGGTACCATATAGAGCATCTTTTTTTTTTTTTTTACCTGTAATAAAGAAAACTGTCCCTTGCCATCCCTGCCGCTCCCTGCCCACATATCAACCCTCCCACTGAGCACCCACCACCCCACACCCTTACCCTATACTTACCTCTGGAGGGCGTATTCTGTCATCCTCTGTGGACCAGGATATGTCTGCACTCTTCAAAGCTGAACCATGAACTGTGGAATGAAGGCAAGTGCCATATAATGTATTTCAATGGTGTTTTGAACTTATTTTGATATCTTTGCCATTTTTTTGGAATTTTGCACCACATTTTCAACATGCCCTTTTTGGGACCCCACCTTATAGAAACTACAACTGTCATTTTATTAATCTGCCCAGAAGATGATTTTGAGGTAGCTGTGCAAATCACCTTACAGGACCCAGTAACAAAATGTCACTACAAGTATTCATGAGGTGGGGTTCCAAAAAGGCCATGTTGAAAGTTTGGTGTAAAAATGTCAAAAGAATGGCTGTGTTATGCACATTTGTTGAAATGTTTCTATGCATGTGCAGAACTTTGGTAATTTTCAATATTTTCAGTCCAAATTTTCAACATATCCATTTTTTCACACCACCTCATCAACACTACTGCTGTAATTTTTCACATCCTGTCCAAAATGTGTTTTCACATCTCTGGCGCAGAATGGTGTTTTGGCATGGATTTGAAAATTTTCACCTATGGGGTTTATGAGGTAGGGCCATAAGAAGACTATGCTGAAAATTTAGGGTCAAAATATGAAAAATGCCAAAGTTATGAACATTTGTTACAGTTTTGCTACTCCTGCTTGTAACTTTGGAAATTTAAAATATTTTCACCCCAGATTTTTAACAGATTTCTTACTACCACACCTCATGTATGTGAAAGCTGTGATTCTTCAAATCCTGCCCATAATATGGTTTTGCACCTGTGGCACAGATAGGCACTGCAGTTGTGCAGAATTATATTTTGGCCAGGATTCAAAATTTTTCTGTGCTGGATACATGAGGTGGGGTAATAAAATGGCTATTCTGATAATTTTGTCACTGTTGTCCTATAAATGGAAGCACAGGCCCTTGGCTATAGCTATAGCTATATATATATATATATATATATGCTGTGTTTGTGTGTGTGTATGTATGCATGTGTATATATACATATATCTACAGAGGGATGAGAGTGCAGGGTCAGTAAAATATGCATACTATTATACAATCTCAAAAAGTAAGGAAATAAGTTGCAAAAAACTCTGTTAATGCTTCAGTTAGGGTCAAAGCAACAAAAGTTGGGGGAGGAGGCATTCGGGTTTCCCTACCACCCTACCCTCCCAAATCAGGCAGGAGATCAGGTGTAGGGTGTGCCTTGGGCATTCTCATAAAGTCTACACATCTGACCTTATTTACAGATGGAATGGGGTGAGTGTTAGGCTTGAGAAGCCCAATTCATGCCCCACACCTGCCCTCATGCCTGGTTTGAGAGGGCGGGCTGTTAGGGAAACTCTAATGCCTAATTTCCCAACTTTTGTCGCTTTGACCCTAACTGGAGTATTAATGAAGTTTCTTGCAGCATACACACACACATATATATTAGAGGCAAAAAACTGTTTAAGGCATCAGTTAGGGTTGTTCTACAGCGACAAAAGCAAGGAAATTTGGTGTTAGGGTTGAAACTACCCTTGGGCCATCACATGTGTAAAGAAGCAGAGGTATAGGAGAATGGGGTGAGAGTTAGGACCGGTGATCCCAATGTACACCCTGATGCTGGTTGGGGGTGGGCTGGGGGGTCCAAGGGTGGTTTCAGCCCTAACACCAAAGTTCCTCACCTTTGTTGCTGTGGAACAACCCTAACTGATGCATTAAATGGATTTGTTTGCCTCTAATTTCACTTCTGTTTGAGAATGATGACTAGAAATAGTGAAAGTAATGCAGCAGTGGGAGCATGGGGTCCTTTGGGCTGTGCGCTTCCGCCACGTGATGCACAGTACTGCAATTTTAAAGGCAAATGGTAATGGTAAGAGCAACAATCGCAGCAAAGGAAACAGAAGCACAAAAGGAAATGCAAGCACATATGGAAACACAAACTGTAATGAGCATGGGCACAGTAACGCAGTTGCAAATGCAAATAGTAACAATAACAGCAACGAAGATGCAAAATGAAAGAGAAATGGTAAAGCAAATGAAAGGGCTGCCGTAAGCGCAAATGGCAATGCACACGGGGACACAAACTGAAATGTAAGCACAAACAGTAGGGGAAGCATAAATGGTAACAATGCTATAAGCATAAAATGCAAAAAGAGCGCAAAGGGTAACGGATGCGGTGGCGCACATGGGAACAGAAATGCCAATGGGTACGTAAAAGCAAGTGGAAACAGTAACTGTAACATTAACAGAAGTGCATATCCTGTTTTTCCCCAACAGCTGCATAGAGAAACACAGTGTGCACAGAGAATATATGCATAACAATGGGCCTCGGAGCAGAAAATGAGCTGTTGGAATACTAAATTGCTTATATCTCAGGAACCGTAGGATGTAGAAAAAAAATTTAAATGTTGCATGAATCATGCGCTTCCTGGCTATGTGCTTGTAAATGCGTAGCCATAGGCTATGCATGCTCATGATGAAATTCTGTATCTAGCACTGTTTTCGAGATACGAGCCCTGAAAGGTGCGGCATACACCACCATGTTAGTCTGTGGGAAAAAAATTTCAACTTTGGAGTACCATAACTTGGCAGCCGTGCAATATTTTTTCACTAAACCACCGAAAGGCACATCGGTGAGATGGTGGCTGCCTTTCTTACAAATTTCAGCCCAAAAGACCAAACGGTTCTTTTGCAGCAGGGTGACAAAGAACTCCTGTCATTTTGGCCATAGTTTGGAAAAAGTACTGTCGAACTTTGTGAAAGCTTTTGCAAAACAGCATGAAAGTGTCGCATGTGCGACACTACTTTTTTCAGATATTTAGAAATCATATTTCTGGGGTGTTTCACCCCAAAATAAGGACATAGCTATCATCCTCAGGCTCCGACTAGCTGAATACAAAAATAATTAGGTTGGTAGAGGGTCCCAAATTTAATTGTCAAGCATTTTTCTGATCACAGACTGAAAACAAAATGGCAGATTTGCGAGAGCAAAAGGGCCATTCCCGAAAGTAAAAACTGGGTTTGTGACACTTCCAAACTTTTTAACTTTTCCCATTGACTTATAATGGGAACTTGTTTTTTGAATAACTTTTGAACCGTTTAATATTTTTTCATGAAATCTTTGAAAGGCACACCGGGCACCCTGGCTGCATGTTCCCTGAAGTTTTAGGACCGCTGTCATAAACCATGCGACCTGTAGGCGCGAGCAAAGAATTCACCCGACACCATAAGCAGCATGAGATCTTGCTTAATAACTCCAGACAAGTATATCCGACTATTACAGTTGGCATACCCCAAGATATATGGTCCTTAATTTTGTGTTTCAAATTTCAGGCAAATCTGTTGAATGGTGGCAAAGATATTAAGGCTCAAAATTTGACCCTTTAACCTTAAAAGTGCTACTCAGCCCTAACTATGGTAGCACTACCGTGCTACCATATACTGTGTATGTATATATATAATATATAGGTATGTTGACAGTACTTGAGAGAATAGTAAGTCCTACAGTGCACCACACCCTAAATTTGCTAAAAATTCATAAATTGTTGCCATTTCTTCCTTTGGTTGTCATAATGATACCAAAGAGATAGTAACCTCAAAGTCTCTGTCTGATGAGTTTTAATTTTTTAGTGGCAGCTCCCGAAACACCAAAAGTCTGAGTTAAAAAGCCCTCCATTTTGTGATATAGCTGAAAGTCACTTTATAAAGTATATAATGTGCCTATTACAATAATGTCCCCAGCTCTACTTATAGGCTTGATTTATGCAGAGTATGTCACTTATTTTATACCACTGCATTAAGAAAAATTAAATGGACCCAGCACTTGTTTTTTTGCACCTTTTATGCTCCCAGAATGTGCAGCACACATGGTGTCCATCATGTTCTGTCCATAAACATGGTGTACTTTACTATATTTGCAAATGATTACTTTTTTAACAGCTGCTTGCTATTTGTCTTCATTTTCTTTCGACAGAATGCTCTAATTACTTTAGGTGGAGGAACTGCAAGGAGTGAGTACTTGCTTCACAAAATGTTGTGCCTGTGTGGTGTCCTGTAGTGATGCATGTTATCTGGGGTTCAGTGAGTGGGCTTCTAGTCTGCAAAACCAGAAGTGTATATTAAATCCTAGTAAGATTGGGACTGCTGTAAAGCTGGGGGCATCATGGACACACCGCTTTTCTGCAGCTTACTGATCTAAGAAGAGTTTGTGGTGTCCATAACTGTGCTATATGTTTGAACATTAGGAAAAAAGTAGGGGCTGCCTTTGGGGGTGTATTTTATGTTAAATGCAAATACAGGGCCATATATTGGCTAGCGTCTGAAATGAACTTAATTAAACTACATTTAGGCAGCAATATTTCCAAAATGTGTCATTAAATGCAGTGGTGGAAATAAAAGGCATCAAACTAAAGAAAACTGTGTTTGTAACCCCATGTGCTGCACGTTAGCAGCACGGGCTCTTGTCATACAAAAAAAAATAATAACAGGGAATGTAAATATATTAATGGGGATTATCACAGACCAACACATTTTTTAAGTATTTTAGGTTGGGTTGTGTAATGTGTTATTTTTTCAGTAAGAAGGTCATCATTATGGGCATCTGTTGTACTGTTCTTTGTGCATTACTGGGACACCATAAAGGATTGTGTACTTTGTATGGCATGTTATTTCTGAAAATACTATTCCATTTTAGTGATTTATTTCATTTTCCATAGTCTCCCTGCAAATAAAGTACTACAACCATAAAGAAATCAAGTAAATACAGTACTCTGTATATTAATAAGGAAAATATAAGTTAATGTTTATCTTGTTTGATCTTGAATAAGATGCATGTTATATCCAGTGACCATTTGAGGGGACTGAATAAAACAACAAGTTTTTCTGACCCAGGATATTAACTGCTGTACTCATTATTTTATATAACTTTGTTTGTGTTTCTGGTGTTTCTCTTAATGTTTATGCTTGTTTGACCATTTTTGCAATTGTTCATTACAAAGACACCATAGTGGCAGTGTCCTTCATAATTAACAAAATTCTGGGTAATGTTATTGCTTTCATTTGCATTTTTTGCATCTGTTGTTCCCAAATGCAAATTGCAGTTTAAAAGAGATATGCAAAAGCTTCTCTTTCAAGATGAATTTTTGATTTTTTTGTAATAATTTGTTAGTGGAGACCTATGATTTTATGTAAGTGTTTGGTGTCCCATGTGGTGCATGTTAACACAGTATAGATTTGGGGGGAATACTGATGCAAAAAAAAAGTGTTTTTCTTTTTGCCTAGGATTTTGATCACTGCGTCTACCACAGAGTCTCCCTGGCTTATATTATTTGGGGGGTGGGGCATTTATTGTGTTTCTGTTCAGTTTCATGCCTGGTTGACTGTTTCAGTGAATGTTCATTGAATATACACCGTAGCAGAGGTGTCCTTTGTAATGAACATTATTCTGGACTATTTTACCTCTTTTTTTACTTTGTTTTGCATCAGTATGTCTCAAATACTAGCAGACTCGATAGACCAATGGCCTCCTGCTTGCTAATTTGTATGTTCATATGTTTGTATGATACAGAGGTGAGATTTAATCTATGTAAAGCAGCAGAGATTATACATAAATAGACTATTTTAATATATATATAATATTTATTAATGTCTTGTAAGTCTTGTTGTTTATATGCCATAGTTATGAGAAGTGCCTAATTAATTAAGTTTGGCATATTATGGTTTGAAATTGTGACATTGTTATATTGGTGTCCACATTACACACATTATGTGTCAGAAATTTTTTTTTTTAAATCCGTATTAATTGGGAGATTAATTGGTATCTTTCTTAAGTCCATATGGGTGCATAGTTGTACAACAAAAGGTGGTTGAGGAAATCAAACAGGTGTAAGGCATAGCTATACTGTAACATGTTCAGGTTTGGGATATAATGGTGTCCTAAGATGGATGGTTCAGTGATGCCCCACAGGTATGGATTAAAAACAAATGCTGAAATGTTGCATACTACAGTACCTAAATAGAAGACATAGGCATTGTGATATAAAATAAACTTGATTAATGCATAATATACCTGTATGCATCTGGGGCCTGTTGTTGCAGATAGATGGTGTACTACCAGTCCCTCTCTACCCATCTCCTAATATGTGTGAGTGTTGATACACCGGCCCTCTCCCTCACCTGCCCCACATTGTAACTGTCATAGCTGGCCTTAGCAGTGGGCAGAGTTTCCTCAACTGCCCTCCACATTAAACTGCCGCTGCAGTTAGGTGGGCCTGGCTTGGATCTCTCCTCTACAGGCTTGCACTCTGCTCTGTTTTAGCACTTACTGTCCTACTGGAGGACATGTCTGGTACTAGCTGACTCCCCCCCCATAGCCATCCCTCTCCCCATCCCTGTTACCGGGGCAAAGCCTATACTATGGGCTGCTGAGGTCCTTGTCTCTGTGTTCCGCCGTAAGTTCATAGTCGTACTCTGTTTAAGGTTTTTGGCAGTAGTTTCAGCAGCTGGTTACTTGTTATTTCTGTACTTATATTCCACATTATGTCTCTCTGTTTGCATTACCATTGTACTGTTTGTTTAAATGTTCCCTGAGTTGTTCTTATTGTGAACACTCCTTCCCATGAAGTGTGAACCACAGAGGGGGCAGTTCCTCTTCTGTTGTACTGTATATGCCATGTACTTGATGTGAAACCTTTGCAAAAGAGCTTTCACTCAAAGTTTTTTTCTGACCAATTAAATAAATAAATAAATAAGTAAAAAAACAGAAAATATGAAATCATGGCCTGCATGTTATCCACCTTATATTCTCCATTTGATAACTTACAGTCCCAATTTTCAAAACATATAAATGATGATCCATCTTTATATTTGGGATTATACTGCTACAATATGTAATCACTGAAAACAATGCATACTCAAGAGCATTGAGCATAGTTTTTTCAGAGTCATGAATGTCACACTTGCTCTCTCAAGAATTATATACATGCCTATATAAATATATATATTTATATCATGGGGTGCGGTCGTGCCCCTATATTTAAGGTTATGAAGGCACTACTATGTTAAACTTGAAATTTTGCACATTAATAACTTTGGACCCGTTCAACAGATTTGCATGAAATTTGGTATGCATGGTGGGGCATGGTAGATCTCTTGATCTGCCAAGTATTGTTTCATTTGGACGTATGATTTTTGCACACCAAAATGCTAAAAAATGCACTTTTCGCCAGTTCTGTGGGCAGTTTTTCAGACTTGTCCATGGTGCTGCGTCACTGTCGTGTGGTCTGCCAGTCTGAAACATGGCACATAGAAAGATCTTTGGTCAAGGAACATGCCACTTTTGGTTTGGTGGAAAAACATTAATCCATTCAAAAGTTATTAAACTTTTTAGCTGCCATTATAAGTCTATGGGAAAATTTATATGGTTATTTTGCAAAAGAAGAATGGGTTTTTGGCCATCTGGTCACTCTTCATGATCAAAGAATTTGCAGGCTCGTTATCAAAGAATCTTTGATTGTGAGAAATGTATTGATCGCGATGACTGCCATCTTGTTTTCAGTTTGGAGTTGGAAAAAATTGAAATATTTCACCCCACGGGAGACTTGTGAAATAATTGAGGCATGAGTTTAGATCAGGGGGCTTCCCTCTATCGACCCATGCCTCTGGTTTATTTTAATTTTGTGAAAAATAGCCTTTTACATTTTACAATCTTTGGCGTGGCTATCTTACGGTCTTCCACCGCAAGCCTGCAAAATCTTCGGCCACAGTCACGGCCGATTTTTTTGCAGCCATGCAGTCAAATAATTAATACTACCATGTGAGCCAGCTGGTTTGGCTTTCAAGTTGAGCATTTAGATATTTATGATTCTTGAAAAAGGCTAATATAGATGATGAAAGGGACCCGACACCATCCACAGAATGATATTGAACTTTACCACATAGCACATAAAACTCCACTTTTTTGCAGGTTCACATAACAGTGTCAGATAATTTATGCATTGGGAAGCATTATGGAGGTGGAGCAGTAAGTACTTTTTTGGGGAGTGGAGCATTGTGTTTATTTCCTTGCCCTTTTGGGGCTGACAGTTCTTAGCTAGAGGTTGAGCATGTGAAATCTACTTAGCAGAAAACAGGGCTGAACTGAAACAGAGACTAGAGGTCATGCATGAGACTATCAGTTTAGAGTTTTATGCAGAAACAATATTGAACACACTAATCAAGCATTAAACAGCACAATTATAACGCAATCTCAAGTCGTGCTCAACATATGCCCCTAAGTAGAGAGCAAGAGAATACATATATGTTCCTAGATGATATGTAGTGGTGATCATTATGGATATGGAGCAATGAGTACTGTTTTTTTCCCAGTGTGTATTTCTTTCCTGCCCCTTTGGGCTGACCATTCCTAGCTACATATTGAACAAATACAGCACACAGATTTGATGTCTGAAATGTAAGTCTGCATGCATAGTTGATTGCATGTCTTTGATCTTTGTCTGGGTTGGGCTGAGTACCTGACTGGTTCTTTTGTGTGGTGGTTATTGTGTGTGTGTGTGTGTAGTGGGTGGGGGGCATTTTTGGGGGGGTTGTAGATGAAACGCAGATTCATTGACTTGGGCATCTGCTTACTGAAGTATCTCTATCCTCACTGCAGGTGCCAGACACGTAAGGCAGGTTGCTAGCGGCTTTCAGCTGTGTGACCTGGTCACCCCATTTGTGTCAGTCTCTGATTTTACCTCACAGCAGTCCCTACGAAAACCAAACACCTGCCACACACATCTCTACTCAACATGCTGTGGACAGTAAGACAGAGACCAGGAGACAAAACCAGAGAAAGAGAAAGAGGGCACACATCTTGCAACTTGCAATTGGATTTCAGTGCCAGTCACTGCTGCATCTCTTCACTTTCGCCTTGCCCCCTCACTGTCTCTCTCTCTCTCTCTCTGTTCTCTGTATCATTCTCCCTGTGCAACATGTGGTGCTAACCATACTACAATAGCATCTATTACTTGGTCATCCCAGTCCCAATGAGCATCTCTTTAATTTTTGCCTGACATCTGTTTAATCACCCGAACACAAAAATCTCCAGGCAGTTTGCTAGAGAGAGACACAGACCGGACATCCATTCTCTCTATTCTCTATCTCTCTTGATCATTCTCTCTCTCACTCTGGTCTATCTCTACCTCAAAGACATGAATCTACAGCAACCCCCACCAGACAGTATACGCTACTGACTGAAGGGGACATTGCTGTCCTACGCCGGTCACCAAGATCACCTTTTCTACTGCTGCCTTGCCGTCGCACGTCCTCTCTCTTGGCTGCAAATGGGGGTGCACACAGACACAGTCTGCATCTAAATTTCAATTCTACCTTCAACCGCACTTTACAATGATCTTCAAGGTCTTCATGGCTGCTGACGCCTGTCCTTATTTTCAATGCAGACTATATGGGATGGAGAAGGGGGGGGGGAGCAGAGTTTAGCAAACTTGGCAGAAGTTAAATAACTAATTAGGCATGAATTAACAGAAAGGCTATTTATGTGCTATGCAGACAGCACATCTCTATCAGTCACTACATGACCCTCCACCCTCTCCCTACACGTGACCTTACAAAAAGCATGGTAACAAATCTGGGTAATCATTGATTGCAAGACACATCCTCTGTGCATGTGGAACATGGGGTGATAGGTTTGGGTGGTTGGGTCTTAAGGGTTGATCAGCTGCTAGTCAACATGTTAATTTTGTATGTGTTCAGTAACAATCCCCGAACCTATTGGTATCTTATAGATGTATCGAACCTTCATCTATAGCAAGCACATTGGCACCTTCACAAATGGGCAATAACCAAGCATATGATAGTGAATACTGTTGTACATGTGGGACAGGGCACAAATGGAAAGGTAAAGAAAACCCCAACACAGTCAGGACAGAATAAACCACTGCCAGTATCTAAATGAGTCTACAAAATAGTTAATTTAAAAGTTTACATCAAATTTGAACTTTCACACATAGAATGCAATATTACTGTAAACACCTTGGTGTGATCCATGCCCATAAAAAAACAGTTACATCAGAGAGAAACATTTTGTGGAGAGTCATGAGAGTTGGATTGTGATCCAATACTTCTATGATGTAACTATTTGTTTCTGGTTTGTGTTCCCACTGGGTATTTACACTAGTATTACATCTAACCTACTGATGATCTCTGTTTTGAAGTAAATAGTGAAGTTAATATTTTGTATACTTGTTTAGATATTGGCAGTGGTTATTCTTGACTGAATTTTTAGATGTTTACTTTACCGCTCTTGGTAAACTATTACAATTTAAGTGAGCATTTAACTGTAACTAAACAGACCTTGGTGCATATGCTTCTTTTTCTGAACGTCCATCAGACAAAACAATTTAGTACACAGGAGCACATTACAAGGCAAAATAATTTATTTATGATAGATGACTTACTTTTGCTTTGCTCAGACTTGATTACCCCCCCCACCACACTAACATCTGCTACCCACCAATTTCCCCAAATTAGACCAAAATTATAAGTACTGGATTATAAAAATGATTTGGGCATTTATAACATTAATTTCATATGAATTATCCAGGCTTTTTGCTTGCAACTTATCCTTTATTGGTAAGTTTGTAATTTATTTTTTATTTATTTAGTTTTTGTTGCACTAGACAAATCCTGCCTATTTTCAGGCACCACCCGGGGGAGGGGGATACAGATGAATGCCAGCTGACCTTGAACCAGATTAAGCTGTTGGTGGTATTTTTAGTGAATGAGGGAAATTTGGCCAGGACACCGGGGAAATTCCCCTACTCTGTGGGCGGGTGGCGCTGTCCTTCGGTCCGCAGAGATGGAAGATCGCAGTCAGAAAGTGGTAGTGGAGGAGGACGGTCCTAGATCTGGAGCTCTGCAGCCTTTGTATGCTTGTACAGCTAGTGAGAAGGAGTCGGAGCGTTTTGAACCCCGTGGGGGTCCTTTTCTGATGGAAAGTTTACCGACAGAGTCATCGCTTCCCAGTACTGCTAATGAACTTGTATTATATGAAGAAATGGAATTGAAAAACAGCAGTTACTGGCATTAATTCAGGTAGCAGAAAAAGACTATGGTCTATGCCAAGAGCGTTTAGAGGAAGAAAAAAAACCCAAACGTTCACTTGCAAGCCCTGTTTTGTCTGGTAATAAAAGATTGCCATTTGTTACACCTCCTGGTGATCTGTTAATACCTTCAGTTCCGAATATATGTAACGAAGGGTTAGTGGAGGGAATACTCCCTTCAATCAATGATGATACAGAGATTTGTTTTAAAAATGAAGCACTTACGAAAGAGGGTTGGTCATGGCGTGAGGGTATGTGGATTCCTGACCCGCATTTTTCGATTTCTGCTATTTCACATTCTGTGTTATGAGACGTTCCCGCTTTGGTGGTTTCCAATCCCCAGTCGGACATTTCAGAGTTTCAAATTGACAGCAGTATGCAACTGTCAGTTGAAGGTGAGGCTGACAGGGATAGAACTGCGTCAGACGCTGTATTAGACTGCATTACCTCACTTAACAAACCACTTGATACAGTAAGTGTTGGCCCTTCCATTCTGGGTGCCACTACCTCTTTGGATGGAAATGGTGTTTCCCTCTCCTCGGTTACTGATGTTCCTTCTGCACAAACTGATGCACGGTAGGAAAAATCTTATGCAGGTCTGTTTAGTAATTCCGCTAATTGATCAAAGCGGAGATTCTTGGTGTAAGCCGCTACAAGGGACAATCTCCTACTGTCCCAGACAGACTATGGATAGGGAAAAATCTCCTACTCGACAGTTTAGGGTTTGTGCCTTCTGATGTTTATGCTTTCATTCATTCGCCTGGGAATCATCAATATGATATAAGCTTTTGTTCAATGCATTTACTAGATAAATTCTGGAAACGTTACTATGAAGTAAAAGACTTAGAAGTATGTAGAGACTTTTTAGTGATCCCAGTCACCAAACCCACCATCAAAATAGTGACTGTTTTATTCTGAAATGAGAGTGTTAATGTGGCGAATATAATTTATTGGTTGGAGCAACGCTGTAAAATAATGGAAAACCCTAGACCCATAATAGATGATAACCGGTTTTGGACAGGTGGTTGGACTTTTAGGGTTCAACTATCCCAAAATGACTCCGGGATACAACATCTGCCTAGTTCTTTTTTTTTGGGAAGGGATAGGGGGATAATTTTCTATGCAGGCCAACCAAAGAGCTGCTATAAATGCAGTTCTTTGGATCATTTAAACACTGCTTGTACTTCTGTAAAGTGTTTTCTTGTAGGGTTCTTGGGCATGAGGCGAATGGTGTTACCCCTTGTTGTAATTTATGTGGGAATCAGAGCATGGTTTTGATGACTGTCCATGGAATATTACTGATTTGGATGCAGCTTCTGACCATGCTTATTTTTACACAAAGCTAAGCACTTTTCTTCAGAATTAACCTTAGGAATTCCACCGGTTGAGAGTCGAAGGGGAAGGGGGGCTGCGAGGGGTTTGGTTAGAACTTCTCTCCCTTTTCAAACTACTGTTCAAAAAGGTGTTGGGATTTTAGAGTCTGTTACACCAGTGCTTGATCTCACCCAGCAAATAAAGAACCCCGTCCCCCTTGTCACCCCCCTTGGTTCCACTTCTCCAGCTCAGTCACCCATAATTTGTGAGCCTATGGATAGTTTACAAGTGGATTCTCAGGCATTAGGAAATGTTGTGGCTGAGTTTGGATCTTCTGATTCCATTGGTGATAATGATCAATTTGTGTTAGTGCAGCATTCAGGGTCCAGGAAAATTAAGGACTCCATGATTTCTCCAACCTCAGTTATGCTGTTGAACAGGTTTTCTTCCCTTCCTTCTTGGAGTGACCAAATGGATCAATCTCAGCCTATTCATTCTGAAGGGGTAGAGACCATCTCTATTCATGACCTTGAGGTAGAGAATAAAACGGATTTGTCTGTTGGAGGGGGTGGTGTCCACTTTCCGGCAAAACGAGTTATGAGGTCTAGTGGGAAAACAAAAAAAAAAACCCCGTAAATGGTTAATTTTTTGTAGCAAGCTTAAATGTTAACAGCATAAAAAATAAGAAACGAAGGTTTACCATGTTTAATATTTTATATTCCCTAAGTTACGATATTTTATTTTTACAAGATATCCATTTACAGGATACGATGGAAATAAAACAGTCCACTTTAGACTGGGGCTGGGGTTTCTCAATTTGGTCTGCTCGTATTGCAGGGTCCACAGCTTGAGCTAATGTCCCTGCCCTCCCTCCCCACTCCTCCAATCCTCCCTACCCATAATCCTTACCATCCTCCTATGCCTATCCCAGCCTCTCTTAAAGCTGCCCACTGTCTTCAATGAGATGACCTCTTCCAGCAGCGCATTCCAAGTGTCCACCACATATATTCCTGTGCCTGTGTTTTAATTATTTATGCATTTAAAAAAGTAAACAATAAAGCAAAAATTCCCTATACCTGCAAGACTAATAGTTTTCTGATTATTAGTTGTAGTTCTTTAGGCTGAAAAAGTACAAGAACATTGTCAGTATGTTTGTCTATGGATAATCATCTCTAGAAGGAAAAGAAAAAATAAATAGAACCAAACCCAATTCATGTGCTGGTCATATTTAATAACTATAAACAGTTCATGAGTCTATTCCAGGTTTGTTGACATGGCAATCATCTTCTCCTCTGAGAGGGTTGATGATTCAGCATCCTCGCTCCTGCTCGAATCTTTCTCATACTTTGCCCTTATAAACATTATCATTTGGTCCAAATCAAAGTAAATATAATGCTTGTCTTTAAAGTTTATCTGGAGCTTAGCTAAAGCGCACAATTGAAATTTCACCACCATTTTCAGCAGTTTGTGTCTAAGGGTGATAAAGGGATGTCTGTGCTGTTGAGTCACAAAAGCAAGGTCTGGGAAAAAAAATCCTATTGATTTTATAGATCAAAGTACCTTTTAATCATAAAAGCTGAGTGATCAGATCACACTCTGATCTGAATGCAAAAGAAAGCATAATCATTGATTTATGTTTCACAGAAAAAGCAGCACTGTTGACATTTTTCTTACTGACACTCTATAAGCCTTAATAATAAAGGCAGGGTAATCCTCTGGAAGGTTGTAAACATTTTAAAAAATGCCTTATATCATGTCCTGGACATTCTAAAAAACTGAGCCTAGTGATTTAGGCAGTCCCACTAACCTAAAATGTCTGTATTGAGCTTGATTTTTGAGTTCTATTTTTTGGTTGATTGCAAAGTTTTCTCTGACATGGTTGGCATTTGTATCTTCAATTCCAGTTATTTCATTTGAGCATGCAGAGATAGATTTAACATTTTGGGTAATGTGTTTACCCATATTTTTGATTTTATCACAGTTGGTTCTTGCAACTCTTTGAAAAAAATCAAATTTTTCACTCAGGGCATGAAACCTCTGGTGAAATGTCTCCATCCTGCATAAAAGTTTTTCAAGTGACTCACCCAGGGACACCATGGTATGTTCCCCCTGAAACAATGCTTTTAGTGGCTCTCTTGCTGGAAAACAAATTTTGGGTCTCAATTGTATTTAGAGTAAGTTGCTACTGAATTTTAATGTTAGACACAAAGCTGTACTCAGTTGTGAGGGCACCTGCAAACTCCTCAGTCAGGGGGAGAGAGAGAGTGTGTCAGGGAGAGAGACTCTTCATTCTTAAAACTCAAGGGTATAATCACAGAGATATGTGAGATGGTATTCAATGTGTTTAAAGTTGTAATTTCTCCTTCAATGGTTGCTGAAACTGTTGTGAATGCTCAGAACTCACAAACTTGGGGCTTTGCTGTGTTGGCCAACAGGCTTTAGTGGGGTGGCAGTTGGTGCAAGACTCTGAGCCAGAGTGTGCTCCAGTTTTTCCTCCACCATCTGTGCTAATAGCAAACATTTAGTATTTTTCCAGGGGCAGGGCCAGACTGTGGTACAAGAGGTCTACCTGGAAATTGGATACAGGGGCCCACTTGAAAATCAATAGGGAAGGGCCCAGGGTAACAGTTATATTAGTTTTCCAATTAAATTTTATACACTAACATTTTCTTGCATCTATCTTTACCTACAGTGTTCAAAAATCCATTTAATTAGAAAAGATATTACAAATACAAAGATTTTCAAAGTTTAGGAAGTGGGTAGGTACCCAACGGTGGGGAACCTGGCAATTTCCAGGTATCCTGGTGGGCCAGTGCAACTCCGTCCAGGGGTCCAATCCTGGAAGACATGTATTCCTCAGATGAGGAAGAAGAGATTGTCTTTCTCTTCTGTCATTTAGGTTTGGTGAGATTTGTCTTTCAGAATCAAGATATTCAATGTTAACTGTGGTTTGTTTGTGGGAGCTCAAACAGGAAGTAGCTGCCCTGTTTGAGCTCCCACAAACAAACTGCCCTGGGGCTGCCCTGTGGCAATATTAGTTCCAATTCCTCTAATATAATTTCAAGTGGTTCTATGGGTCAGAGATGTAGCTGATTGTTTCTGGAAGGCACGGGCCTGGTCCCACTAACCCTGACCCTCAGCCCATCCACCCCAAGAGCATCATTTCCTTTATACCAGGGGTTGTGACATCACTCCCCCAAAGGGCAAAGGACATACACCTGTCATATCCTTAACAGCCCAGCACACTATGTAGGGGATAAATGCATGCACACACTCACACACACTAACAAAAAGGAAAAAAAGAAAATATTTTTAAACAGGAAGGGAGAAAGACATGTGGGAAGTGGTGCAATGCACTGGCTGTGGGGCAGCAGTTGTCTGGGAGATGTTCTGGAGGCTGTGATGTTGCCATATTTTCAGGCACCTCTCTGGTCTGAGGGAGGAGGTTGTCTGTCTCGAGGCTGACCTGGTGAGGATTCAGAAAACTTCCTACCCCACCTAGGGTTGACAACGCTGCCTCAGAAGTTGCCAAGAAAAGGAGTGGTTGGACCATGGTGGGCTCAGGGAGGGTGAGGGTGGTGGAACAGTGGTGCATGCCTCCAGTTGTACCTCTCCACCATTCATACACTGTTCTGGTAGAGCGTGGTACTCTATGGAGGCAACTGCAATGGAGATGAAGGAGAATGCTGGGAACCTCCACAAAGGAGACACACAGGAGGGTGGCACGGGATCCCACAGGAGAAGGAAACAATTCCTAGTGGGGGGCTCAGTCATTAGGAGGTTAGAACTGGGAAGGGGAGGGGAGAGGGAGGTAAGGTGCCTGCCCAGTGCCATGGCTTGGAGGGACAGGAAGCAAATCCTCAGAACTGCTGGTGCAGCTGCATGGGAATGGGAGCTGGACATCACTGTCCACTAAGGGACAAATGAATTGGCTGGGAATGGGTTCAGAGCAGTGCAGGAGGAGTTTGTGGAGTTGGGGAGGAGCCTTAGACAAGTAGCATGCACAGTAACCTTCTCAGAGGTGCTGCCTGTCTATGGCATGGGTGATGCTATAGTACTCTGCACCATGGAATTCAATGAATGGTTGAAAAACTGGTGCACAGCTCAGGTTTTGGCTTCACTGGGGACTGGGGTCCACCTGGAGGGATACAGGCCTATACTGGCATAATGGTCTGCATCTGTCCAGGAGGGGAACCAGGATCCTAGGTGATTGGTTTAAATGCTTCATTGGCAAGTATTTAAACTAGTCAATGTGGGAGGTACTAAAAGGAGCAGGGAAATCCCAGCCCCCCCACACAAAACACGATAGTTAGCGATCCGAACACCAAAGTAGAGAAGTCCATGGGGAGCAGGACAGGGGTAAATGGAGAAAAAGGCAAAGGCAGCAAGGACAGAGATGGGGCTAAAAGGGGTAAGGTCATCACAAAATGGAGAGCAATGAATACCAATGCCAGTAGTCTGGGTAACAAGCTCCTTGAACTAGTGGCATTGATGGAAGAGGGACACCTGGATATCGTGGCAGTCACAGAAACTTGGTACACAGTGAACCATGACTGGGATGTCAACATTCCAGGGTACACAATCTACAAGAGGGACAGGGAGGGTAAAAGAGGAGGAGGAGCTCTCCACATAAGGGAATGGATCAAAGAAATAGAACTAAAGGGTAAACAGGGAGGAGGCACTGTGGGTAACCCTGTAGACAGGAAATGGAACCACAATCTGCATGGGGGTTGTATATAGCCCCTCATCTCAAGGGGAGAAAATAGACAAGGAAATGATAGAAGACATTCTTAGAATCGCAGAAAAAGGGGAGATACTATTGATGGGGGACCTGAATATGTCAGATGTTAACTAGAGTAGCTTTGCTGCAGCCACATCCAAGAGCAGGGTCATTCTCGATGCCCTACAGGGGACATGCCTCAGACAGCTAGTGTTGGAACCCACTCGGGAGGGACCAATATTAGACCTGGTACTCTCAAATGGGGATGGAGAGAGGATCTCGGATTTAGAAGTAGTTAGCCATCTGGGAACAAGTGACAACCAAACAGTGTGGTTCATGAAAAACACAGCCATAGAGTCAAGCCATACAAAGGCCAGGGTATTGGATTTTAGGAGGGCTGACTTTGGCAAAATGGAGAGTGCCTCAGAAAATCCCTAGCAAGTGTGCAAGAAGGAGGGGTGGAGGAACAATGGGGAAAATCAAAACTGCCATCACAGAGGCAACAAGCCTTTGTGAGAAGCAAATAAAAGAAAACAAAGAAAAAAAACACTATGGTTCTCAAAAGAGATGGTAGGGAAGGGAAGGGAGAAAATGATAGCATTCAGGAAGTGTAAGGAAACGCAGAAGGAGCAGGACAGAGAACAGTACCAGTTAAAGCAGAAGGAAATATGGAAGGAAGTCAGAATAGCAAAGGCCCAAATCAAGGAAAAGATAGCCAGCTCACTTAAGAAGGGGGATAAAACCTTTTATAGTTACATTATGGAGCGAAGAAATACCAATGGAGGGACAGTGAGGTTTAATCAAATCAAATCAGCTTTTATTTATAATGCACTTTTCAAAAACCAAAGTGCGTGTACATTGTAAAAACACAAACACTCAATCAATACAATATATAAAAAGATAAAAAAGGCAGTAGAAATAAAACTAAACATTCTCTCCAAAAGCCAAGTTAAATAAATACGTTTTCAGCGAGGCTTTAAAGGTCTCAGTGGACAAGCACTCTCTAATCAGACGAGGTAGAGAGTTCCACAGGGTCGGGGCCACAAAAGAAAAAGCCCTGGCTCCTGATGACTGAAGATGGACCCTGGGGACCTCTAGCAATCCCTCATTGGTGGAGCGGAGTGGACAGAGGGGGCAGTAGGGCTGAAGGAGGTCTTGCAAGTAGCCCAGTCCCTGTCCATGTAGGGTCTTATAGGTCAGCAATGCGGCCTTGAAGGTGATCCTCCAATGCACCGGCAGCCAGTGCAGTTCGCACAGCACAGGTGTGACATGGCAAGTTCTTGACAACCCAGTCAACAATCTGGCAGCCACGTTCTGCACCAGCTGCAGGTGATGGAGATACACCCCCAGTAACCCTAGGTATAGAGCATTGCAGTAATCAAGATGAGAGGACACAAAAGCATGAACCAATATCGGAAGGTCATCATGCGGAACAAGGTGCTTAATCCAGGCGATGTTCATCAGATGATAAAATGAGGACTTGACAACTTCTGACACCTGTACTTTTAGTGTCAGTTCATTGTCAAGCACTATGCCCAGACTTCACACCTGTTCAGAAGGTCTCAACTGGTTACCCCCTAACACAATACCAGATGGTTGTCCAGGAGTCAACTTCTCTACACGGTGAGCTGGGTGGGAAGGGAAGGGGGGTGGGCAGAGGGTGACAGTGTAAAAGCAGGGATACTGAACAAATACGTCTGCTCAGTATTCACAAAAGAAGAGGGGGAGGTACCTAAATCAAACAACAGAAGCACTCTGGATAGGGGGGTCGACAATAGCCCATTCACAGAAGAAAGGGTCCTGAAAGAACTAAAACTGAAGGTGGACAAAGCAATGGGGCCTGACGGGATTCACCCCAGAATGCTAAAACAACTAAGGGGAGAACCAGTGACACCACTGAGTACCCTTTTTAACAAATCATGGGAAGATGGTGAGGTACCTGAGAACTTGAGGAGGGTGGATGTGATTCCCCTTCACAAACATGAGAGGAAAGCAGAGGCAGGAAACTACAGACCTGTTAGTTTGACCTTAGTGGTAGGGAAAATGATAGAATCACTTCTGAAAGAAAGAACTGTTGAGTACGTAGAGGCCAGAGGGGTACAGGGATCCAAGGCAGCATGGATTCACAGCAGGAAGGTCAGACAAATCTAATAGATTTCTTTGACTGGGTGACCAAAGTAGTAGACTAGGGAGGGGCTGTGGACATGGCCTACCTAGACTTTAGCAAGGCGTTTGACACAGTCCCACACAAAAGATTAATAAACAAGTTAGCCAACCTGGGAGGGGGTCCCATGATGATAGTCTGGGTGAACAATTGGCTGGGCAACAGGATGCAGAGGGTAATAGTAAACAGAGTCCACTTTGAAGAAAGGGGTGCTACTAGCGGGGTATCACAGGGCTCAGTACCAGGACCGGTCCTCTTTATTGTCTTTATAATGACATTGCCGAGGGACTGGAAGGAAAAGTATGTCTCTTTACAGATGACACAGAGATCTGCAACAGGGTGGATACACAAGGGGGGGTGGAAAAGATGAGAAGGGACTTGGCAAGGTTGGAGGAATGGTCAAAAGTATGGCAGCTTAAATTCAGTGCAAAGAAGTGCAAAGTAATGCACCTGTGAAACAAAAACCCAGGGGAAGAGTATACAATGGAGGGAGGGGGTACTAACAACAACAAAAATGGAAAGGGACCTGAGGGTAGTCATATCAGATGACCTAAAGGCAGGCAAACAGTGTGAGAAGGCAGTAAGAATGGATGGCAGGGTAGATACTGGGATACATAGGGAGAGGAATTACCTGTAAACATATGTGCTCAGTGAATGACAACAGCAATGTGAGAAGGCAGTAAGGAGGACTTGGGGGGGGGATAGTGGGGTGCACAGGGAGAAGTCATCAGTAGTAGAAAACAAGAAGTTATTATCCCTCTGTACAGACAGTTGGTGAGATCCCATCTGGAGTACTGCATGAAGTTCTGGAGACACCACCTCCACAAGGGCATAGACAGGATGGAGGCAGTCCTGAGGAGGGCAACTAAAGTGGTGCAGGGCCTGCACCAGAAGCCATATGAAGAGAGACTAAAGAGGTTAACATGTATACCCTTGAGGAAAGGGAGAGGGCATGATAGAAACTTTTAGGTACCTCAAGGGAATCAACAAAGTCCAAGAGGGTAGCATCTTTCAGAAAAAGAGATGTGCAAGAACAAGGGGGCACAATTTGAAGATAGAGGGGGATGGCTCAAGGGTAACGTGAGGAAGAATTTTTTCAATGAGAAGTTGGTGGAAGCCTGGAATGGCCTTCTAAGGAGGTGATGGGGTTAAAAACAAAGGGGGAATTCAAGAATGCATGGAACAGACATAAGGCAATTCTAGTGGGGAGTAGGAGGAAGTAGGTCGTTGGTTAACTAGGATCTGCAGCTTATCCAATAGGTAGGGAAATCTGCAGACTGGGTGGGCCAAGCGGTCCTTATTTGCCATCAAAGTCTATGTTTCTATGTCCATGCCTTGATTATTGCTCTTTTGATTTTTGTTTTAGTTTACTCTCTGCATTGAGTCTATGATTATTATTATTATTAATGAACTTGTAGGCTTCCATACATTCCAATTCCAAACTAACATTAACATTTAATACATTTCCCAACCAAGAGGTAAACTCTCTAAATACAATAACCTTGCTACTACAATATTTATTAGTGACTACTTCGAAAGTTTTCTGAAGAGTTTCACATACATTAGGATTATAACTGGTGGAATTCTCATGGAGAATACATACATTGATTATTATTAAGTCACCATTAGGGCCTTATGCCCTTACTCCCAACAGTGCTTCTGAGTTACGTAAGGCATAAGCCAAAGATTTTAACTTTAATGACAATTTATCACTATCAGAAGACCTCCACTTTAAGTGTCCTTGCTTTTCTACCTTCTATCCAGGTTTGGCAAAAATTGTGTACCCAGGAAATCTGGGGTGATCTAAACCCTACCAGGCTTCCTGCAGTATAAATAAATCACGTGCAAGGATAAATGTTTTACAGTCTTAATCAGCTAACTTAGTTGGCAACCCCCCCCCCCCACATTCCATAACAATACAGTATTAAGGCAAAAGGACATATATCCCACATTTCTATAGGCATGTTGTCCAGGACATTTGGGATTTGATCTAATTGTCAATGCACCTGTAAGTTGCCTAAAAGTTTCAATCTGTTTTGCTAAAGGATTCTTAGATAGCTAGGAAAGAGAGAATCAAAGTCCCCATCAGCTGTCTGTATTATATTAGAGTTGGCCATTTTGGAATTCTTCTGAGACAGCATTTCCATATCAACAAGAAGTGAATACTATCCAGTTTACTGCTGGAGGTGAAGATATGTTTGACTATATCTGGATCTCTAAAAGTAATAACTTTCTGTGGGCAGTCAAATAGTCCATAATGATATTAGTCCAATAAATGCCATTTCAGTGCAGTTCACTCCACAAAGATCTAGAAAGAAAGATGCTTAAATTCTTTGTTGTCATTTCTTTACGCTCTCTCAGGTATTTTCCATCCAAATAACGATAAAGTTTTAACAGCCTCTTGTTCATAATTCATAAGACCAGAGTGAAATGCTCCCACCATCCCTGGATCACACCTGATCTTATAGAGATATGCAAGCCTCATGATCTTGCATGGGTTCATTTCAAGACCTCCCACTCCATGTCTGACCACCAACATTACAGGTCCTTAAGGAAAGCCAGTAGTAAGGTGATTTTAACAGCAAAGGTCCACTGCTTCAAGTCCAACCTTCTGTCCAACCTAAATTTCCCATCCAAATTGTGGAAAGTGATTCACTCCTTATTCAACCCAGAGGCCCAGTGCCCTGCCCAGATGACTCACTGGTCTCCGATCACCTTGCTAATGCTTCCCTTTTTAACAACTTCTTTACTATCTGTGCTCTAAACTGCCTGTCCTCCAATGATTCTTCCCTCCCTCCTTCCTTCCTCTGTCTTATCTGAAGGCTTTAGCTTCCTTCCAGTGTCCCACCAGGATGTTTTCCTTGCCCTTATGTTTCTTAACCCCCCTAAATACAGCCCTGATGGCTCGGACCCCAAACTTCTTCATATATCCGCTCCTGCTATCATTTATCCAGTCACTCACCTCCTGCACCTATCTTTCTCCCTCTGTGCTGCCCCTCATGCCTGGAAAGTTGCTAGAGTATTACCCCTTCACAACGGGAGCGATCTCTCCTCCCCAGTGAAACTACAGGCTGATCTCACTCCTTCCCTCCCTTGCTAAACTTCAAGAGTCCCTAGTGGAATCTAGGCTTGCTGTCTTTCTAGACTCCTCACCTTTCCTCTCTCCTTTCCAGTCTGGCTTTAGAAGGAATCACTCCAGCATTTCCTCCCTGCTGCATGTCACTAACTCCATCCTTATGGGGATGGGTCAGGAACATATCACTACAGCCATATTCATTGATCTTGTAAAGGCATTTGACTTGGTATCCCACCCCCAACAAGCTGTTCTCAGCTGGATTCTCTGCTCCTGTAGTTGAATGGTTCTACTCATACCTTACAGGTGTTCTGCCAACTCAAACCAGGCAGCTATTTACTCACTCACACTCACATACACACAATAACAATACAATAAGTACAGCAAGCCAAAGCTTTATTATAACAAAATATAATACAAAAGGTTATACATCACCGATTCAATAAAGCATCATCCAGGCCCTCTTCCAATGGCTGGGAAGCCCCCCTGTCAGCCTGACTAGGAGTCTCTTGAACTGGGAACTGGCCCCACAGCGATACGTCCACCCTGCAGGAGAGGCTTCAAACCAGGCATTGAGAAAGCTACATTTATATCTTCTTATATGCTAAAAATAATCGTGCAGCCCTCATAGTGTTGTTTTGCCACATTCTAGAAGCTGGCCGGGCTCCCAGGATGCGCAAATTCACACCACAAGGACTGCTCAGAATTCCCTACACCTGCTAGGTCACTGTGCTCCAAACACTGGCGGGTGCCTAGAACACTATGAGCTAAGCAGGAGTTTAAACAAAACTACAAAAACAGGTTGCCTGATAATATCCGACCTTCAAGTCAGCAAAATACACTGTCTGAAGCAAAACATAATAATGAGGCTATCTAAAGAGCAAAACACCAATTAAATGAAGCAGCATGTAAAATAGTCACACAATACAAAATGGAGTATAAAATGACATACATTACATGAAATAGCATACAAAATGGAGTGACAATAATCAACATATTATACTATCACTACATTCAGTCCTTTGATTATTGTGAATACGATTTGTATGATATTGGTACCATAGCAAAATTACTACGAATATAACATGATAAGTAACAAGTCCAAATAAGCAAGATAATTGTCACTACAGCAATGATTATGATAGGATGTATCAGAATATTTAACACTTTTGTAGCTGATGGAGACCATCCTGTCAAAATATCCCACCAATAATGAGTAGTCTCTTGTTGAATCTTGGAACTTAAATCAATCATTTTATTTTTAACTATCGTAGTTTGCACCTGACTTTGCACTAATGATTTATTTCTTATTGCCAAATGAGCCTGCATTACATCTGTTTCCTGAATTATCTGTTTAATTTTATTTAGAGATATTCAATCTTGTTTGATCTAAAATATTGGGCTGCCAATACAAAATAAGCTTCTGCTCATTATCAGGGACCTGTACATTTTACTGTGGTGGATGACATTACAATCCAATGATTACTAGGAATCCATGATTTGAACACGGTCCTCCACACATATTCATTATTACTCATTAAATCACTCTGGGCCTTATTTCTTTGCATTATAGAATACATATGTAGCATTGTGCATTCTGTCCAATCAATAAATCGTAAAATATTTTCTGCTACTCCCATTCCCCATACCTGTGAAGCATTAAATAACTGCAAGAACTCAAAATCATAATTCAAAGTTACTCTTTGGGGTAAGAAAACAGTTGGCATCCATTGAGCTTGTAAGTTAATTAAGCTAAATACATCAATTCCTACTGCCTGAAGCCTGTTAGTCAGTGTTTCTATATCCACACTATTTAAAATTTCCATGCCTGCCCCTGCTCCACCTAATAGCATATCATACCAAGCTCTTTTATATTTGCATTTTCTACTAAACAGAAGCGTTATGTTAAAATGGATTACATTTTTCTGATACCGCTCGCTACTGATGTACATGTGGATGGAACCTTAACTATACTATCATTGCTAATTACAGGATGATTTTCCAACACTGTAATGTGATCTGCCAAAGTAGTTCTATTAGTTATTGCAGTAGCATTCATGCAAAACAAAGTATTTACATTAACTAGTTCAATGGTTTCGTTAAAAATGTCTGATTGATTCATGCAACAGTCTC
Organism: Neoceratodus forsteri; assembly: GCA_016271365.2. NCBI lineage: Eukaryota > Metazoa > Chordata > Ceratodontiformes > Ceratodontidae > Neoceratodus > Neoceratodus forsteri. The sequence continues at coordinate 1,171,678,491 of CM028129.1, read as the reverse complement.
ATCCCTCGGTGAGGAGTTATCATGCACATGTCTGATAAGTTGCAGCATTTAATAGATCTTATTCTGCAAAGAGATTTCATCTGTTTCGTAGGCATATTGTCCTGGGCCACCAGTTGTCATCAGAGATTGACCCCTGGTGAAAATGTCATGTTCAGTACCACACACTTCTGTCCGGATGGGCAGCTAAAGTTCCCTGGGTTCTATCTTTGGTATCATTTTCCAACTCCAGGTTCCTTTACAACCAGTGTCATTACAGTTAACCCTTTGAATCCTTCCTCCAGGGGTAACTAGCTCTGCCAAATGGACCATAAGACACACCAGCATTCCTTTTAAAATCCATTTCTGGACCTAGAAAGACACAAATTTCATTATTCTCAAAGATAACATTTATGTGCAGGCACGTATTCCCATTTTTCTTTCCCTGATCTGATGACTAGCACAGTGTTGTCTCGTCCGGTGGCTATCACCTCAACTGGTTCAGGAGGGCCATTTGGGTTTGTAACCCATATTTTGGCACCATTATTAAAACCTCCTGTAGATCTAAAACCTTTATCCCCCTTGCTGTTAAGAGTGTGGGGCTTGTCCCTTATAGGGGTCATTTGTTAACTGGAATAATTAACAATTGAGCCACTCTGTCATACTGTTGAATTAACAGATTTTGTTCTCTACTATTCAACAAAATTACTTTCACTTCTCCTTGGTAATCACAATCAATCACCCCTCCCAAAATTTGTATTCCCTTGAGGCTAGTTCTGATTTAGGTGCTATCCAACCAAAATGTCTCGGTGGAATTTGTATTCCAATACCAGTTTCTATCACTTGAATGTTTCTGCTGTTTATTCTGTATTCTTGAAGGGCATGTAAATCAAGTCCAGCAGCTTCTGGGGTTGCCCTGCAAGAGACAGAGCTCTAGTGTAATTTCCCAATATAACACTGTTTCTGTAGTTGAGTAAGCCTGCACTTGCAAATTAGGAGTTATCATTTGCATTAAAGGGGTCTCAGATTCTCCAATTGGTCTATTATTTAAAATCTGTAATGCTTCATGCATATTCTCTTTCCATTTTCAGTAGGCTCTTCCCCAATTGTCCTTTCACAATATGAGGTTGGTCTTTGTTGCCCATGTTGGCATATAGGACACTGAGCAATAATAGTTTTAACCAAATCCAATGTTAGGGTACACCTACTACTATAGCCCACCTGTAAGTGGCTTTCTCTCCCAAATGTCCACATTTTGATGTGCCCATTTGCCAGCCCTGATAACTGCTGACTTTGAGTTTCTTCAATATCCACTGAAAGAATCTTAGCTTTTCATCTGCAATAGAATTATGCCATCGTTCTAGTGTATCTGAAGCACAATGAGCATCAACATGAAATACAGTGGTCTGAGTATTTTGCACCATAGTCCATATTTCCTGCCACAGTTCTTTTCCCCATATTTCTTTCGAATAAATTTTCCACTCATCCTTAGCCCAAGTGGGCAGCCAGGTTGTTAAACCATTGGCTACAGACCATGAATCAGTATAAATATGACATGTACCTTGCAACCTTTGTGGGTATTACACTGGAAGGGAGGAAGGGTAACACCCCCTCCTCCAAGCTCCTACTAGTGGAAGACACAGCTCGAGGTGCAAGAGACAGCTGAATACTGTAGCAATAAAAGGTTAGCTGTGAAACACAGACAAACAACAAAACAAACACACATCAGTTTAAAAATAAAACAAGATTATTTCCATAGGATAAAAAGCCAAGTGTCCTGGGTTCCCTTATCCTAAGCATGACAAAATGTCCAGATTGATGGTAATACCGTGCGTACGTATCTCTATAGATGGTAAACTCTCAAAACAGCTGTAATAGTCCTTTTTCAAAATTGTAAAAGTTTGTTCCTCTTCACTTAGAATACTAGTTTTGCAATAAAAGTCAAATTACATGGTTCACTCTTGGTGTGCCTTCATGAAAACATACATTTTGTGTGAAAAGTTGTGCTTTAGGCATGGAATACACATCAAGTTTGAACTGGTAGTAACATAAAATGTTGAAACACAAGAAGGTCAAATAACGTGCAAAAGGTCACAGTGTTCATGCAAGGGTCATTCAAACCCAGCCATTCCTGTAGTGTCCTTGAACACCACCAATATTAAAATATCTTTAAATAACAATAGAGTACACGATGAAACTGCTGGCCAAGACAGTACACACATACACATACAAAAAAGAAATACTTAACACAAAATAAGACTGACATTGTTTCACACCAATTTGCTGAGGTAATGCCCATAGTTCCATTAGAAAACTGTACGTGGTTTAGATATATGTTTGCCTCCTGCCTGTCTTGTAACACTGACAATTTTAAACCAACACATTTATACATATTGCCATGCCAAATCTTTCCAGAACAAAACACTGTTTAAACACATCATCTGTAAGTGAACACATCTCGTATAACATGATTACACCTTTTGGCACATAACTAAAATATGGCACTCTGCCATTTTGCAAAAGTTCTGGTTTTAACTAGAAGTATGATAAAGCCATTTATAGCTGTTAACACATTACATTTTCACCTAGCAGTGGCTTGGCACGTTGCTTAGCAAACTACAACTCTTTCTGCACATTGCAATCTATATGCGTCATAATTCTTCACCATCAACGCTACCTGCTCAAGCAACAACTACAAACAAAAGTTTTCACTGACCCTATCTAGGCAGCACAAATGTTCCATTAAAAATAAAGCCAATTAAAACAGTCAGCTATGAGGCAAAAAGCTTCTTCTTCCTTTTTTTTTCTGTAACCTGTTGTGCACTGAAACGAGTCAATCCTATCTCGCAACCTTGACAACAGAACATAATTACAGAACACAGATATAAGCTAGAAAATATGCATGAGAAAGACGGAGCATTACCTTGTTTTAGTATCGTATTACAGAAATAAAACAGACAGACATAAAACAACTTTGAATAAAAAAAATTCAGACTTACCGGTGCCAAGGTATTTTACTTCTTCTTTTCCGATACACTAGTCTAAGTAAGAAAACTGACTGCAGGACCTTCGTGATAATTTCCAAGCGCTGCAGCTATTAACTCTTTCAAAGGTTTTAACCCTTTCAAAGGTTTTCTTTTGGCCATTTAGTAACCTGCCAAACCAAGTCTTTTCCAGAGCTCTGGTTTGCAGTTTAAAACAAAACAAACAAAAATCTCTAACAGTACTAGGTTGAGATCCATCTGGTAGAGGTCCCAGTACTTGGGTTTAGGATCAAATGTTTCAGCCTCTATAGGAGGCAAGAGACTGAAATTGATACAGAAAACTTGAAACTACACAGATAGGCAACATGAGGGGGGATTTTCAAATCATCCGTCTGTAGTCACCTACAATGGTACATCCACAGTAGTTTCTTTTTCTTTTCTAGATGTTGCTTATCTAACTTTACTTAACCAGCCGCTTTTCTCCTAAAAGCAGCCTGAACTGTAAAGCCTTCATTGGCTCTAACAGTATATACTTGCAACAAGCACAAATTACAAGTACAAAGGGCAGTTGCCCTTGCTTGTTTGAGCCTTAATACACCTTAAAAAAAAAGAACTCATCCTTTTTCCTAAAATAGACATTTTATTTTCGAATCCTGCCGACTATGCAAAAATGTTCTGCCAACTCAAACCAGGCAGCTATTTACTCACTCACACTCACATACACACAATAACAATACAATAAGTACAGCAAGCCAAAGCTTTATTATAACAAAATATAATACAAAGGTTATACATCACCGATTCAATAAAGCATCATCAAGCCCTCTTCCAATGGCTGGGAAGCCCCTTGTCAACCTGGCTAGGAGTCTCTTGAACAGGAACTGGCCCCGATCGTCCACCCTGCAGGAGGCTTCAAACCAGGCATTGAGAAAGCTACATTTATATCTTATTATATACTAAAATAATCGTGCAGCCCTCATAGTGTTGTTTTGCCACATTCTAGAAGCTGGCGGGCTCCCAGGATGCGAAATTCACACCACAAGGACTGCTCAGAATTCCCTACACCTGCTAGGTCACTGTGCTCCAAACACTGGCCGGGTGCCTAGAACACTATGAGCTAAGCAGGAGTTTAAACAAAACTACAAAAACAGGTTGCCTGATAATGTCACGACCTTCAAGTCAGCAAAATACACTGTCTGAAGCAAAACATAATAATGAGGCTATCTAAAGAGCAAAACACCAATTAAATGAAGCAGCATGTAAAATGGAGTCACACAATACAAAATGGAGTATAAAATGACATACATCACATGAAATAGCATACAAAATGGAGTGACAATAATCAACATATTATACTATCACTACAACAGGCCATCAATAGTCAGTTCAGGTGGGTGGCATGTTGTCCCCCCTCCTATCTTAGCCAGTGTCCTCCAGGACTCTATCCAGGGCCCTATACTTTTTTCCATTTTTCTTAATGATCTCCCCTCCACCTGTGTCTCTTTGCATATACGCACGTATGCTGACGACAAAGTCATTTACTTATCAGGTTCTTCTACATCTGCAGTTGAAGCCTCACTCCAAAGTGACTTTCACAATGTACTGCACTGGTTCTAGGCCAAGCAACTCAAAGTTAACGTCAAAAAGACTATGTCCATGACCTTTGGCACCACCCAGAAATTAGCAAGGCTCTCACCTTCCCCAGTCTTCACCACCCCAGATGGCACTGACCAGAGGTCGTCCCTGCGTTCAAATATGTTGGTGTGTGGCTAGATAGTAAATTAAACCTCTTTGTACACATTGATGCCATGCACTCCAAACTCTACCCCCAAACCTGGCATCCTTTACCATAACAAGGACTGCCTCCCAACCCAAGTCCACCAAGAGCCCATGACCAAAATGATCCTCTCCATCTTGACTATAGCTCTGCCCCTCCCTTTTCTCTTGCCTGACTGGAAATCTCTGCAATGCTTTCTCACTTTGCCTCCAACTCTTCTCTTTGCATACACCATTGCTCGCTCTACTTCTTTCCATCTTCCCTCTATCCCTACGTTGCCAGTCCCACTGCACCACCTTCATTGCCAAATACTGGTTTGGCTCTCTTCTCTCCTCTCCTCTCCTCTCCCCTTCCCCACTTACTGTCTATGCTCAAGGGACACCCCACCTTCTCTATTCCTTACCCTCGTTCATGTACTGGTCAAGCTGCTTTCTCCTACTGGCTCCCCTCCCTTTGGAACCTGCTCCCCATCCCCTTCATCTATCCTCCTCCCTTCAATTACCAAAACTCCTAATATGGCTCCCTGCTCTTCCTCCATGTACCTCTCATCCCCTTCCCTGATTCCTCTGTTCCTTTTCTCACCACTGCTTCCACTCTCCCATTTATCCTAAGGCTCCTATTTCCTGGCATCCTTGGACTCCTGCCCTTAATCTGCTCTCTCTGGAGGGCAAAGCTCACCCAGTCTCATCTACAAGATTTTGTACTGCCTACCCATGTTTAGTCTGAGCTTCTTAGATTGTTTGCAACCCTTGTATATCCGCTGTTCTGCATTGTTGCAATTTGAATTTATGCATTTCTATTTGCTGTTATTGCACTACTGTTGATTGTAATTGCCTGTTTGCCTACTCCCCCCCATGTCACACCTAGAAACAAGCATCAGCTCAGTGTGCCTTTCCCAGTTATCAAGCTTTTACATAAAAAAAATAAATCAACAGGGAAATATTCTAACACATATATATCAATAAAATGTATTACCCTGTCAATTCTATGTTTATCCAAAGCATTTTGCTTTGCTTTAAGAGCATCCTGTCTGTCCAAAATTTCTTTAATGTAATTTGTGGTTTCTATAATACCTAAGGAAAAAGATAAATATCCTTTCTCCGATATGTTTTGCTTTAGAATAACAGTCAAAAAAGATAGTAATTTTATTTTTAAGTAATGTGTCTGTGAACATACATATCAGTTTTATCTTCACCTTCTAGGTGAAATAAATGTTTGATTTTTCTTACTAGGCTAGCCTGAGTCTCGTTATTTTCTGATGGTATACCCTGAATTGTTATGATGACATCCTGTTCCACATTATTAGGATTGTCACAACCCTTTTTACTAGAAGAAATGGTCAAAGAATGTGCAGTAGAGTCAGAACTTGGGACAATGACTTGAGTGATTGGCAGATTTGAAGCATAAGATACATGCTCCGTTCAAAGATTAGCTGAAGCCTCACCATTGCAATCTGATGTCTAAATAGATGAGGACTAAGAACCCTCAGTATTTTTATTTATTTAGTTTTTATTTACTTGGTAGCTGCTCTAGACAAACAGTTGCCTATTTTCAGGCACGACCTGGGAGGTTACAACAGGAAGAATAGTACCATAGTCGACAGCAGCATTACATGCATGCTGTAGGCATAGAAAGTGTCCACGGTAAACAGCATGGTACAATGTGAATATTGGTATAAAGATAAAGAAAAGTATGACGCTTAATGGAATTTTATGTTCTCCACTTTGGAACGCTTCGATTTCCCTGTAACATTTCTTCATTGGATTTGAATTTAATACTCCTCCCTGAATGCCCGCATTTACTGTGATAGAGTTTTTTCATCTGCCATGCCTCTATTTTCTGGTACTAGGCAAGGGCACCCTTTATCTCCCCTTTTATTTAACCTTTATTTAGAACCTCACTTCTGGAAACTGAAGGCCAACCCAGACATAACTGGGTGCAAATTGGTACCTGGGACTTGAAACTTTCCACATATACAGATGATATCTTACTACATGTCTCCCATCCCAAATTGGCTATTTCTGCTTCCTTAACAACTATTCAGAAATTCAGTGCCCTTTCGAACTACAAGCTGAACTTGGACAAAACCTCCATCATGCCTCTACCTTCTACAGTTCTCAAATCGGATATCCTTGCCCTCGGCCTCTCCTGGTCCCCTAAGCAAATTAATATCTAGGTATTTACCTTTCGAGGAGTGCATCTAGACTTAAACAGCTCAATCCTGACAATTTAGTTTCCATTCTGCAACACGATTTACATCACTGGGAATTTCTCTGCTTGTCCCTCTGGAGCCGAATTAATATTGTTAAAATGAATATATTACCACATATTTTTTATCCTATTACTATGCTTAATACCTGGGTCCCCCTTCCATGATTTAAAAAACTACATAGTTTAATTTAGGAGTTCATATGGTTGGGTAAAACTCCTAGGTGCACTTATAATAAATTAGCAGCCACTAAGGAGTCAGGTGGTCTTAAGCTCCCCCATTTTACTTTGTATTATCTAGCTAGTCATGCAATCAAGTACCTTCGGTGGTGCTGTATGTCACCAGATGGTGGCTCTTCCATTTATTTCCCAATATGGCTGACCATAGGGCAGGAGCAGATTGCAGCAGTGGGTCTGTCTGTTTGGGTCCACTCCCAGCTTTGTGCATTTTTTAGGGATATTCAGTGGTGAGATCTCTCCCAACCAATTTTCCAAAATCTCAATTTCAAAATTGGGGGGAGGGTTCTTACACCGATATGGTTACCACAACTGGCAGATGTCTGGGTGTGCAACTTGCTCCAAATTGAGGCTAGGTCAATATTCAAGGGCTATCAATTACATCATGTAGTCCTGCAATGATTTGGGGCCACCTTTGGGGATATTAACTTCTCAGACTTTTGGCAAACATTACAAAGTTTAGCCTCCCAATCACATGCAGTCTCCAAGATCTATTCAGCCCTATTCTCTAAAATTTTCCCAGAAATGGATGGTGTCTCCCATTACTGGAACACTCAACTATCACAGTATACATTTTGCTGGCCAAAAATCTAGAAAGACCTGTATACCTACACCTCTCAAGACAAATTACAGCTACCCCAATTTCATATTCTGAACAATCTGTATTTTACCCCTTCTAAATTGGTGAAGAAGGGTAAAATCCAATCTCCTTTATGTACACAGTGTGGGCAGACTGAGGGGATACCCCTCCATATTTTCTGGGAATGTCCTAAAATCGCCTCCTTATGGACTTCAATTAAGAACAGGGCTACTCCCCTGCTTGGGATAAATGGAGATTTTATGCCTGATGTCTGTATAATTGAAGACTACAACTGTATAGCTGTAAAAGAGTGCAGATACTTCTTGGCTTTAATTTCTCTTTCTGTTAAATGATTGATACTCCAGCACTGGCCGGACACTGTCTCGCTGGCTTACCTCAACTGGTTACAGGAGCTTTTAATCGATATTCAGGTGGAACAAATGATTGCTAGTCTATGCAACAAGCTTCCTGCCTTTGATAAGAAATGGAGTAAGTTGCACACCTAATATACTGCATAGGTGGCATCGATAAGGCTCCTACATGGATTCTCCACCTGATGCTATTAGTTGTCTAGCTTCTAAGTTGTTAAATGTTCTATAGTCCCCATTAGCCCTGTCCTCTTCTAAGTTCTGCCACTCTGCCAGGGGGGGGAGGATGTATTATGGGGTGTATGTTTTTTCTTGTTCTGTATTTGTTGTATATTGGTGTAGTTGTTTGGTTCTGTTTGCATAAAATTTAATAAACTATATTAAATAAAAAAAAGAAAAGCATGAAGCAAAGTACAATCTATATAACAAATCAGTTGCAAAAAACTTTGTTAATGCTCCAGTTAGGGTCAAAGCAACAAAAGTTGGGAAATGAGATGTTAGGGTTTCCCTAACACTCCACCCTCCCAAACCAGGCAGGAGAGCAGATGTGGGGTATGCCTTGGGCTTCTCAAGCCTAACCCTTACCCCATTCCATCTGTAAATAAGGTCAGAAGTGTAGACTTTATGAGAATGGTGTGAACGTTAGGCTTGAGAAGCCAAAGGCACACCCCACACCTGCTGTCCTGCCTGATTTGGGAGGGTGGGGTGTTAGGAAAAAAAAGGAAAAAAAAATGTCCTAACTTTTCTTGCTTTGACTCTAACTGGAGCATTAATAAAGTTTTTTGCAACTTATATCCATACTTTATTTTACTGTGAGAGAGCAGGGTGCTTTGGACCCTGCTCTCCCATCCCTCCATAGATGCATATATGTATGTAGCTGTGGAAGCACAGGGCCCTCAGGGCCCTGCACTTCCATTTAAAGGGCAAAAGTGACCAAATTGTCAGCATAGCCATCTTACTACCCCCACCTCATGTACCCAGTACAGAAAATTTTCGAATCCCCACCAAAACGTAATTCTGTGCAACTGCAACACCATTCCACACCACAGTTGTGAAAACACATTTTGGCCAGGATTTGAAAAATGAGGTGGGTAATAAGAAGCCTATGTTGAAAAGCTGGGGGGAAATATTTAACATTTCTGCAGTTACAAGAGGGCCTAGTGAAATTGTAATGAATGGTCATAACTTTGACAGTTTTTTCATATTTTGATACCAAATTTTCAATGTAGTCTTCCTATGACCCCTCCTCATAAACCCCGTAGTGAAAATTTTAAAATGTGTGCCAAAGCTCCATTCTACACCACAGGTGCGAAAGCACATTTTGGACAGAATGTGAAAAATGACAGCTGTACTGTTCATGAGGTGGTGTGAAAAAAAGGCTATGCTGAACATTTGGAGTCAAAATATTGAAAATGATCAAAGTTATGTGCATGCACAGAAACATTTCAACGAACTTGTGTAACTCAGGCATTTTTAGGGATTTTTTCACCAAATTTTCAACATGGCCTTTTTGGGACCTCACCTCATGAACACTGGTAGTGAAATTTCATTATTCAGGCCCAGAAGGTGATTTTTGCACACCAATCCCGAAATCACCTTCCGGGCCTGAGTAATGAAATGACAGTTGCAGTATTCATGAGGTGGGGTCCCAAAAGACCATGTTCAAAATTTGGTGAAAAAAATTCCAAAAAATGGCAAAGTTATGGACATAAGTTCAAAACACCATTGGAATGCATTATACGGCACTTACTTTGATTCCTCACTTCACAGTTCGGCTTTGAAGAGTGCAGATGTGACCCAGTTCACAGAAGATGAAAGCCAAGGACCTCCAGTGGTAAGTATAGGATGAGGGGGGGTGGGGTGATAGGTGCTTAGTGGGAGGGTTGGGATGGGGAGATGAATGGTGGGGATGACAAGGGACTGTTTTCTTTTTTTCAGGTCTAAAAAAGTCTGGGGACAGTTTTCATTTTACAGGGTTTGATTAAATACATATTTTGGGACACTGGGAGTGGGCTCCCCAGTGTCCCACACTGCTGGGGGGTCTCTAAATGCAGACATGGGGATTGGGCACCCTGATGTCAGCAAATAAAGAAAACAGTGGGCTGTGAGAGTGGGATGGGGTGCATCCGACACCGGGAGTGGGCATCCCGGTGTCGGAAACACAGAAAATCAATGATGGCCATTGATGGGTTGGGGGTGCCACTAGACACCAGAGGAATTGATTTCATTAAAGGCACAGTGATTGGAGGATGTGGGGTGCTAGTAGACACCAGAGAAATGTAGGGGCAGGGGTATTGGAGGGTGGGGGGGCACTAGATGCCAGGGAAAAACATTAAGTATTGGGGAGGGCAGTGGAAGGGACAAGCAAGGATTCTCAAGCAATGAAAAAGGATCCTTTTCATGATTCATGATATGAAAAAGGATTCTTTTTTTATATCACGTGGTCATGAAAAAGGATTCATTATATTAAAAAACACATTTCAGGGCATATTTCTAACTTTAAAGTGCGGATTGCACCTAACGGGGTCCTGATGAGCCAGCTAAGTGTGGTGGTCTCTCTCCAGGATGTCATTTTTGTGGCTTTTGAAAAAAAAAAAAATTAGGAAAAAACTGAAACAAGATGGCGGCTTGTGAAAAAGGATTTTTCTCTCACAAAAAATGATTTAATTCTCATGAAAAAGCAATGGGTCTTACAAAAGTGAATCCTTTTTTGCGAGAACAAATCCTTGGTTGAACTTTCTCCCTCTATCCTGGAAAGTGATCTTCCCTTGAAAACAATGGGCAATTAAAAATGTTATAACTTTGTAACAGATTAATATTTTTCACAAAACTAAGCATGCCTATTCTGTTTCCCAAGCTAGTTCTACCACAAAAAAATCACACCAAAATTCCACACCATCTGGATGCAGAAGGATGAGGAAAAAACTGCAAAAAGTGGCAACTCTATGACTTTTTGCACTGTCTGGATCTCAGAATCTGCAAGCAACCATAACCAAACTTGCCACGTCAAGAGACCTACCCCACGGGACAGTGCATACCAAATTTTGAACAAATCCATTGATCTGTTGCAAAGTTATTAAAGTGCAAAATCTGAGGTTTAACATTAAACATGCTACTCAACCATAACTATAGGGGCACTTTTGTCATTTTCATACACTAACAGAGGCTTGCCACCTTTTCCCTGCCCTGCCAGTCTCTGTAGTTTTAAATAAAAAACAGTTTTTTTATCCTTACTTTTCTGTCCCCAGCAGCCCTTGATAGGGCAGGCACTCCAGCCTCGTCCCCAATGTCTGCCAGCACCGGCATCTTTCCCCCAGGGCTTACCCCCCTCAGCAGGGTCAGTGGGGGGAGCACCCACCCCTACCACTTCAGGGTCTGGTTCCGCTGGTCTGACTGGCCAGAGGTGGGGCCTGCGGGTGCCCACCATTATCCAACTGCCAGCAATTTTCCCTTATTCTCTTTCCCACAGAGGGGGGCATGCAAGGACCCCAGTGGCAGTGCCCAAATAAAAACAGTTTTACATCAAAAACTTGAATCCTAATATAAGATACAAACTAGTCACAGTGAAGCAGCTTCCCCACTCACCCCTGGCCACTGAACTTCCTCACATCACAGAATTACTTCTCTCCAAATATCAGTAACCAACAACACCACTCTGACTACTTCTACACAGCAGTTCACATAATTGAAAAAAAAAAAAGAAAAGAAAAACATATTGAATGGGAGAGAGAAGCGCCAATCATATTATTTTTTTTTTCAGTCAGCAACTGGGTGAACAGTCCACTAGTGCTGTGCCATCAGCTCTGTTGTAACACCAAAACATCGAAAGCACTTTGCCATCCCTCCCAAGTACCATACCCCAAAATACAAACTGTAGCTCTGCTATACCTCCCGACTGCTATACCTCCAAATCTTCTGGTTTTTTTTTTTTGTTTTTGTTTTTTAACAGTATCACTCTCCTGCAGTGCAGAGTATAGCGCTCTGTCTTGACTGACTTTTGGACTTTAAAACTGGCGCTTGAGACTCACGCCACATTTGAAACCCAATAAAAAAAAAAAAGAAAGTTACCTCTCTTCAGACAAAGCTTAGCACGCCACTTTTCCTTGCTCCAACTGGGCACTCATAAAATGCAATAATGAAAGAATGCTCCACTGTGTTGGGTCTGTGTGTGTGTGGGGGGGGGGAGGGAACAGAGCAGCAAGCTGGAGGACATACTGAAAGGAAACAATTAACAAAAAACACAGCAGCGCCCTCCAGTGGTGATTGTAAGAATTTGTTTCATATTTTTTTTATATATGTTTCCAAAACCCATAGCCCATTTCCTAAGCACAATAATACCCTCCAGGGTGGGTGGTATGGGCTATACCGGACCTTTCAGGGGCTATAAGGCCCTCTGCCTGTGGTGTTTGGCCTCATTACACCCCTGGGCAGTCCGGTATAGCCCAATACCTCCCACCCTGTCAGGTATTATTGTTTACTTAATGTACCCTCTTGGCAAGGGTAACAGCCAATCAGATGCCAGGAAATAGAGCCCATTTTCTAATGCTAGATTGCTTGGTGGGTTCTGAGACAATGTGGGTACACTGATGCTTACTGAGGGATAGTTTCATATTTTTATTTTTGCAAGTAAGCCAAACAATATTAAAGTCTCCGAAGAGAATAAATTCATTACTTTGTACCAATGGACCCACAGCACTAACAAGAGATGAAAGTGCCTGGTGGCTGCCAGCAGTGGGTATATATGTATATATCTTTTAGCCATCTTCCACATGACCATTTTAGATTTATTATTAGTTTTGTTTTTAGTTTTGTGCATCTTATTCTTGCGGTCTGTAAAGGACTGCCTACCTCCATTTCAGATATTTTTAATTTTAAATTTACATTGTTTGCAGTATAGCTTTGAGGTGAGCGTACTAAGCTGTAAACAAGCTTGGTACAGTACATCCAGCAGACCTGGGGTTGATTCCCACAACCTCCACTTGCATACTGTGTGATCCTGAGCAGGTCACATAACCTCCCCAGTGTGCCTCAGTTGCCCTGGAAAACAGACATTGTGCCTAGTGCGCCTTACCTGGTTACCAAAAGAAAAAAAAAAACATTTACAAGTATCCCCTGAGTCCTCCAAGGTTTTCTATGAGGGCACTATAAATGTAGCACACACACTAACTTAAATGACTCTATTAATTCCCTTTTCTTTCTTTGCTGTATTACCAACAGGTGAATCCAGCACAATTAGGGAACCATTTGAGCCCTTTGCCATTTTATTTTCACATAGTTCTTTATTCAGTTTTTTAACCACTGATTCCCCCAAAATGTGTGCATACGTTTTTAATTTCCTCCTTAATCACCCATATGCTTTTAAGTATTTCTGTGGGCCTTGAAGGGGTGAGAATAAGCAGATATGATGCCATGGCAGAGGATATGAAAGCAATAAGACACAACAGGGTGTGGGTTGTTGATTGATAAGAGCACGCTCCCAGGTGCGTTGTTAGGCACAAGGTGCTTGCACCAAGTGACTACAGCAGCTGGGTAATGCTCTTATCAATCAACAGCTCACACCCTGAAGTATCTTATTGCTCTTATAAAATGGTTAACAACTATTTCTATAACAATCAAACAAAATTCTGGCTGCATTATTAAAGATTTAATATTAGTATGTTATTTTATTTAAATATGGTGAAAAATAGTCCCAGACTTGGGCAGAGGAGTGGTAAAATTGATTGAACAGCAGCTCACTGAAAAATACTAAACCAGTGAGTTGGAGGGACAGCAATGTATTATTTGAGCAGTTTGGGTCTGCCTCTGTAATTGTGTTTTCCCACCGTTTCTTTTTGTTTATAAAGTATTACTGCATTGCCTACTTTCTTCATCCTGTTTTTTTTTTCCTTTTTTTTCCCCTCATTCAAGTCACAGAATGTTTATCATGGAATGCTTACCATGCAATACAGGGATCACAATTCTGCTCAGTTCCGCTGGTAGAATGTTGCTCTCCCAACATACTGTACACACAGACAACAAAGGCCTGTTTTAGAGCCAGTGACTCAATCATCTCACTGTCAAGGCAAGTAGAAGAGATTTCCCTGATTAGCAGGTTAAGACAGATGGGGGATTTTTCACTTTTAGTAAAGAAACAGTTGTAATGAAAACTATAAACAATACTTAATGTTTCTGATTTGTTTATGTATGTAAGGAGAGTGTGATGATCAGGGAAACGTTTACTTAATTTGTTTTATTTTTTATTTAAGGTAGTTTTATTTTTAAGGCCTAGTTGAAGGTTTTTGCAGTGTAAAGGTAGCAGCCATGTTTGTGATGGAAGATCAATTCTGGTTGCAGATGGACTGATGGAAGATATCAGTTGCTCAATGGTATTGCTGCCATTTCACCTATGGAGGTTAAGGTATTAGGAAAGTAGTGCCACCTTTCAGTTTGTTGACAGGTAAGGACATGCCTTTTGACCAATCAGGGTGAAGGATTTCTTTTACCCATTTTATAAAGGGTTAATAGGAACTGATTATTTTATTCAAACCACATGAAGTCTTGCTGTATTCTGACTATTGCAGTTAGCCCCAGCACTCAAAGTGCCCCGGAGAGAAGAGGGTTAATTTTCTATGCAGAGCATAGAATGTTGAGCTTGAGCTCAGTTCAAACCTCTGCCTGCTGCACTTAGAAGCACAACCGTCAGATTCTTTACTCCGCCTAACCGAATGGTCGCTCCGGAGATTTCTCCTTTGCTCGCAGTTCGAAAGTCGGTTAAAGTCCTCGGTTTTACCAATTATTTTTCGCAAGATTCGATTCAGTTCTCTGTCTGTGGTACAGTAAGTACTAGGTAGTGAACTAGACATAGTAAACTTGTGGAAATTGTAAAAATTGATTTTTAACCGGTTCAGCTGAACCGTCCGTTTAGTGATTTATATAGTCTGTCTTTGTTTCTAAACTTAGAGTGTGGTTACCGGTCCTTATTGGTTTTTAAAAAAATGCTTTTTCTTGTGTTTTTTTTCCAATACCCATGACACAGTTAGAAACTGATAAGGGTGTCTTGCCTGGTTGTTTGCCATAAAAAGGGTAAGTTTGTGGTTAGGATGGCAATGTCTGAGAAACCCAAATGAAAAACCAGGCCCACTGGGTTTCAACACTGCAGTGTTTGTGAGAGGTCTTTGCTAAGGCTGATCCCCACACCACCTATGTTTATTGTCTGGGGTTTGACCATCTCGACTGCCAAATCTGTAAAAATTTCCCCTAAGTCTACCCTGGAAAAAAGATTAGGTAGGCTTAGGGATAAGGAGGCCATGAAGTCCGCTGACCCGGATGGCCAGCCCGGTTCGGTTCCGACCGAACCTGAGGGAGTGCCTTCTGACCAGGGCAACACTTCTTCAGGCAAGAGGCTAGCCAATCCTGAGGGATCGGTTCCTACAAAAAGACAAAGAAAGGAAAAATCGGCCAGTTTGGATCCAGAGACCCATTTTCTGACCGCCGAAGAGATTGCCAAAGCGATAAGAATTGTAGAATTGCTTCGTCCGGTTCTGTCTGATCCGGCACCTTCTGGCAGACGCTCGGTTCGGTCGGTTCCTACGGTCCAAGGTTATACCTCTGAAGATTTTGATGAACCGGATTTGAAGGGGGATGAAGAGTATGATGATGATGATGATGATGACGATGACGATGGTGTGGAAGGTCTGGATGAGCACATTGAACCGGACATCTCCCCAAACAGGCCTTCTGGTGTTTCCCCTTCTAGGCTTTCTGAATCCCCTTCCCACTACACGTTTTACAGGAAAGTGGCAGAAACCCTCCAGCTCCCTGTGGAGGAAGCGAGGAGGAACAAGAGGAACCTGATTATGTGGAGAGGATGGACATCCCAGAGTCCAAGAGACTGTCTATTCCCCTTCACTAGTCTTTTGGGAAATAGACAGAAAAGATTTTAAAAAACTCCAAATTCTGTACCTCCTGTCGACAGAAGGATGGACAAAAGGTACACCTTATCAGGTTCAGGTACAGAGTACTTGTATCAACAATGCAGCCATGTTGGGGTTGTGCAGGCTACAGCTTGTGATAAGGCTAATATACCCTTGGCTTCACACCCCACAGATAAAGACTCTAGGAAGCTGGATGCCATGGCAAAGAAACAGTACATAGCATCCACCTTGGGATTCAGGCAGGCTAATTATATGGCCTATGCAGCCAGGTACCAGAAATCCAGTTGGGACACTGTACTGGCACTGGCTATGCAGGCCTCCCCTCAGCTAGCCTCGGAGCTGGAGGGGGTGGCTACTGATGGGATTGAGGCATCTAAGGTACAGTTCCATGCTCCTGTGGACTCCAATGATGTGTCATCTAGAGTCATAGGTACATCTGTGGCTCTTCGGAGAATGGCTTGGCTCAGAGGTACTAGTCTCTCACAGGACACCCAGGCTAAGGCCATGGATTTCCCTGTGGTGGGTAATTCTCTGTTTGGGGAGCAGACAGAGAATTACATGAAAAAAATGGATGAGTATAGGACCACCTATAGGAGTGCACAGGCCAAGGAAAGGCAGGCAACTCCTCAAAGGCAGCAAGCTAGGGGCAGGCCTTTTCATAGGCCTTTCTACAAGCACAGACCTCTTCTCCTTTTCCTCAGAGGGGGTTCTTCAGAGGGAGAGGCAGAAGGGGGATGAGCAGGGCTGTATCCACCCCTCAACCTAGGGCTCCTGCCAAGCAGACACCCTGATGTGTCAGCCCAGGTCGACTCCCCCATTCCTGTAGGAGGCAGGCTGGTTTACTTTGTCCAGGACTGGATGTCTGTTACCTCAGACAAGTGGGTCCTGGAGGTGGTAAGCCAGGGGCTGGTTCTCAGCTTCAAGAAATTTCCAAAGCTGAGAGCCATATCTTTTCACCTGCAAGCATCTCCGAAACCATTGCCTTAGAGGCAGAGGTTTCATCTCCACTGGCTCTAAAGGCTGTAGAGAGAGTTTCTACATTGCACAGGGGCAAAGGTCTGTACTCCAGGTACTTCCTTACCCCAAAAAAGACAGGGGAGTGGTGACCCATCCTAGACTTAAGATACCTGAACAAACATCTTTTAAAACCACAATTCAAAATGGTGACTCTGGGAATAATTCTTCACTCTCTAAGGCCAGGGGACTGGCTAGCCTCCTTGGACTTAAAAGATGCCTACTTTCACATTCCCATCAGGTGCTCCCACAGAAAGTACCTCAGGTTCAAATTGCCCTCAGGCCATTATCAGTTCAAAGCTATGCCCTCTTCGGCCTGACCTCAGCTCCAAGGGTATTCACAAAATGCCTAGCAGTAGTAGTGGCCTTTTTAAGAAGGAAGAATATTTCCATATTTCCATACCTGGATGACTGGCTCATTGTGGGTCAGTCCCCAGACCAAGTCAAGTAAGACCTGCTAGTGACTCAGCAAGTGCTCACTTCCCCTAGAATTCTTTCTCAGTCTTCCCAAGTCAGTTCTTGAGACTGTACAGCTCCTCACCTTCATAGGTGCAGAGTTGGATACAGTCAAAGAAAGAGCTGTTTTTTCCCTGGAAAGGGCAAGGGCTATTGTAGAGCTGGCTTCTTCATACCACCTTCTGGTCTCTCGGCCAGCAAGGCACTTCCTTCAGCTTCTGGACCACATGGCAGCTTCTGCAGCAGTGATCCAAGGGGCCAGATTTCAGATGAGGGACATTCAGTTTCACCTGAGGGCCTTTTGGTCTCAGAAGAAAGATTCTCTAACCAAACTAGTTCCAGTGACTCAGACTCTGATCCAGGCTCTCCAATGGTGGCAGGATCAGGGCAACCTCAGACAAGGAGTCCCATTCATCACTCAGTCTCACTCTGTGGTTCTAACCATGGATGCTTCTCTATTGGGGTGGGGAGCCCATCTGGGGGCTCTCACAGCCCAGGGACTGTTGTCCCCTCAGGAATCCCTTCTTCATATCAATCTCTTGGAACTCAGGGCAGTCTTCCTGGTCTTGAAAGCTTTCTCTCAGTCAGTGCAGAACAAGGTGGTTCAGGTCAGGACAGACAACACCACCACCATGTGGTACATCAACAAGCAGGGAGGCACTCGGTCCATGGCCTTGTGCATGGAAGCCATGAAATTATGGTCCCTAGCTTATTCTCTGCAGACCTCTCTGATAGCAGTCCCCCTTCCAGGGAAGGACAATGTGCTAGCAGATGCATTGAGCAGGATCTCCCAGGGCCATCACAAATGGTCCCTGGACCCTCCGGTGTTGAAAGTGAGTTTTTCAAGGTGGGGCACTCCAGAGATAGATCTCTTTGCAGCCCCATACAATCACCAACCTCCTCTGTTTTGTTGCAGACCCCCAGTCTTTGGCTCAGTCCCTCTGGATGCTCTGATTTTGAACTGGGAGGGGACATTTCTATATACCTTTCCTCCCTTTCCTCTACTGTTCAAGGTCCTGGTCAAGATAAGGTCACAACCCTGCAAAGTGATTCTGATTGCTCCAGACTGGGCCAGGCAGCCTTGGTACCCCCTGTTGCTGTCCCTAACAGTTCATCTTCCCCTGTCTCTTCCCAGGAATTACAACCTGTTAACCTCCTCTCAGGGGAGGATTTGGTACTCCAATCTTCGGTCTCTCAATCCCAAGGCATGGCTCTTGAAGAGTTAGAGTATGCAGATTTGCATCTGTCCCAAGGGGATCTGGATATTCTCAAAGCCTCTTGAAAGCCTGCCACCAGAAAACTTATAACTCCAAATGGAAAAGATTCAGCATTTGGTGTTCCAAGAAGTATATATCCCCAGACACTGCCGAATTGTTCTACAGTTCTGGATTATATGGTTCATCTTAATGGTTAGGCCTCAGACCAGCTACTACTCAAAGTACATTTGTTAGTTGTTTTGCTTTTTCTGTCAGTGGGAAAGCCTTCCTCACTGTCATCTCACCCTGTATTCTGTAAATTTTTCAAGGGATTGCTTCATACCAATTCCCCCTATAGGGATCCTACCCGTTTGGGATCTTAATGTTTGCATTGCTCAGCTTATGCAACCCCCTTTTGAGCCTTTGTCTTCAGCAGAGCTTAAGTACTTGATGTGGAAAACTATGTTCCTGGTAGCTATTACCTCTGCCAGGCATATCAGTGAATTGCAAGCTCTGTCAGTGGAGCCTGATTTTATATCATTCCATAGAGATTAGTTGGTCTTTAGAACTAACCGAAGGTTTTTACCTAAAGTGGTTTCAGATTTTCATCTGAACCAATCTATGTCTCTCCCTGTGTTCTTCACTGATCATTCTTCTTCAGGAGAAAGACGTTTACACAGTTTGGATGTTAAAAGAGCACTTAGTTACTACATTGAGTGTACTAAGGCTCACAGGTTTGATTCCCTCCAGTTGTTTCTCACTTATGGGGAAGTGGGGAAGGGCAACCCTACCACTAAGAGAACTATTGCCAGGTGGATTGTCTCTTGTATTCAATTCTGCTGTGAGAAGCTGGGCAAAATACCTCCCTCAGGTCTGAGGACTCATTCGACTAGAGGTACAGCTGCTTCCCTGGCTGCAGCCAGGGATATTCCTTTGCTAGAGATATGTAAAGCAGCCACCTGGAAAACAGTCCATACATTTACCAAACATTAGTCTCTGGACATCCAGGCTAGGAGTGATGCTTGGTTTGGTACAGCAGTACTGCAGAGCCTATTCCCAAGGTAGGTTCGATTCCCTCCTCCATGGGGGTACTGCTTGGTAGTCTGCAATAGTCAGAATACAGCAAGGCTTCATATGGTTTGAAGAAAAAATTACTCACCTGAGTAATTATGTTTCTTCTAATGGAGTCTTGCTGTATTCTGACCTCCTTCCCTGCCTCCCCTCTCAGAACCTGTTTTTGGGAAGTGGGCTGGCAGTTGCACTGTTGCACCCCAGGAGTGCATTTGGGCACTCCCTCCTTTTGGGGAGGAGTGGGTTATATTATTAATTTAACAGTCTTAAGTTGTTCACTACCTGAGTTTTGTTTTCTTGACTTGTCTTTTGGGGATCCAAAATATTTGGTTGCCATTTGGCTAGTAAAAATTTTACAATTTCCACATAGTAGTTAGTATTAGCTCATAAGAATCTGATGGCTGTGCTTCTAAGTGCAGCAGACAGAGGTCTGAACCGAGCTCGAGCTCAATGTTCTATGCTCTGCATAGAAAATTAACCCTCTTCTCTCCGGGGCAGTTTGAGTGCTGGGGCTAACTGCAATAGTCAGAATACAGCAAGACTCCATTAGAAGAAACATAATTACTAAGGTGAGTAATTTTTTATTTTATGTGGTTTGGGTTCCACAGAGTAGTGCTGCCATGCATAAGCAGGGGAGTTTAGATTAAGGAATCCCATCAATGAATTTATGGGATCTACTTCTTGATTTTATTATTATCAGTGGTGCAAGTGGTAGAAAAGGAGTACAGGAACTCCGGCATTGGCAAGTATGAAATGCAGAATGAAGATCCTCAATCTGAAGGATAGCTTTGTCAAGAAACATCTATCTGTTTAGACAAGAGTAGATTCAGTTAGAGATATTGAAGTATTTCTAGGAAAATAGCATTGTTCTACAAGTCAAATGTTGTTATGGAAACCCCGATTTCAGGTCACAGATCCTGAAACTTTCATTATGTTGCTGGCTTAAGAATTTCAGTTTCAGTGTCAGTGGGAAGAAGTACAAGAACCCCCTTTCTGCTGCAAAAAAGGTACAGGAACTGGAGTTCCTGTGCGTTCCTGTTCAGTTCCTGTTCACTTTCATTACTGATTATTATCTAACCTCTGATCCTGGATATTATTAGCTGACAGCACTGGTCCAGTGCTTCTGTTAAATGTTTACCATTAAAGAGAAGGTGGCACCTTTGGTAAAACTTTGGAAAATATAATATTCAGACACAATCCAACTTGTATTTCATATATCTCCTATATATTTCTCCTCTCCTTTATTTTTTACTGAAGAAATTACCACAAAAGTAAGATCTTTATCTCTTAGAGTTCATCTGCCTTTATGGCTTATTCCCTACTTGAAATTATAATGCTCTGTTGTGATATCACAGTCTGTTGCCATGGGAATAACTGTGATGTCACAAGCAGAATATTATGACATAAGGTTGGGAAGAAGAAAAAGGAGCTGATGAACCCTTGGGGAACAACTATTTTGTTTTCAAGCTTATGACCTCAATAATAAGTAATGAGGAAGAGAAATACAGAGCTACTGAGAAATATAAGCTGCTTTGTGCCCAAATATTATGTTTATCAGAGTTCTCCATGAGGTGTCGGTGGCTCTTTAATAGTGGTTCTTAAACCTGATGCAACAGTTGCCAATTCAGATTTTTTTAATGTAGCCCCCTTCCCTGGTGTCTAGGGGTATGGTGGTGGAATTGTCCATGGGGAGGAGCAACCACAGCAGAAACTACTGAAATGACTTACGGTAGTTGTCTTCGGGATCAGGGCACCGACCTGCCCTCAGGGCACTGAGCTAGGAGACAAAGTTGATTAGCAGAAACAGAGAAGTCAACCAGCGGAAATAAATTGCAACTCCAATTAAAGAACAATCAATCAATCAATCAATCAAATCTTTATTTATTCAGGCGATCATCATTGAGCAAGGCTCATTTACAAGATGGACCTGATAAGGTCAAGGTTCGAGTTGGTGCACAGCAATTACATCACATACTTATGAGACAGTTATACATACAGAACAAGAAAATGTTACAAATACAAATAGAACAAATAAGGATCCTTTAATAACAATCTAATTGATCTCCATGGAGCTTTTATAGGGACTTGGTGTTACTTCTCTTAGTGAGGAAAACAGTTAGCAGAGGGATCCAGATGGCCCTGATCATACTGTCCAAGATTTGTCCATTTAAGTCCATGTTTCTCATTGTCCACTGCCAAACTGGCTTAGTCCTCAGACTAAATGTAGGCAGCTTGCTTTTCCCACTCTCAGCACACTGTCCCCACACTTGGTACAGGCATGCTTTACCCTTTTGCCTTGACTTTTCCCACACAGTCCAGGCAGCTTCCCATTGCTGTCTATACTATGTGCATGCAAAATCTCTGACTTTTACTACACTCAGTAGCTCATAACTTCTTGTCCCTTGAACAACAATCCCTCTCTAGGACTAGAATCCTCTTCATGGTCCACACAGGAGCTTTCCCACTCCCTAAACCAATTCAGGTGGCACATACCCCAGGGGTGTCCACTCCAACACCCCCTAATGTCTGCTCACCATTGGAATCCTCATTTTTCTGGCAGCAGTGCAACAGTCATGCCCCCGTCTGACAAGGAGCCATCTAGCTAGTGGTGGTCTTTCCCACCATGAACTAAGCAGTCTGGTTCAGAATTCATGACGGGGACTAGGCAGTCCACAGTCACAAGGGTTCAAGTCTCACTGGTGCTGAGTAGGACATGTTTCTTCTCTCTGTCTTTTGGGGTGGGGTGCCCTGACAGGGGTTTCATAAGATATGGCCACTGCCTTGTCCACAAAGGGTTCTGTCCTTGACTTCTTATCCTCAAAATGCTAACAGAACTCCTGCAGGATTGGGCAATCACTCTCACCTCCTGCCTTCAGACTGACTCCTACCAGCTCATGCTCTCTTTCTAGGGCCAGACAAGCCCCCCCCCCAGGAACGCATCCAGCCAATGGCTGTAGCCTCTCTAGAGGAGCATAAAATTAACCCTTTAGGGGTTTAGCCACAGGACCCAACAAGGGGTGACACCTTCCTACCAGCCACTACCTCTTCTTCTCCCCCAAAGGGGAGGTTACATTCATTTGAGTCACTTTCATAATTTTAGCATCCATATCCCTTATATCTGCAGACTCAATAATATTTTATTATCTCATTTTTATTTTTTTTACCAGGTAGATCAATCTGAATTATATTGTCTACTAGAGGGATATCTGCCACACCCTTATTTTCATTACCACCTAACATGCAAGGGCAGATGTTTACATTACAAATTGATTTAACTTTGCTAGTCCTACTTTGGTCTAATTTAGAATCTAGAAGACACTGAAACCCAATAAAATATGTTAAGCAAAGAAAAGACTGTAGCAGTCAAATGTGTTTCTAGCTAAAAAAAAAAAATAGACATCCCTTATGAGAAAAATTAAGTTTATAACAGAATTTGAGCTTTTGAATGTAAAAGTTGTTGCTGTGATATGGCACTTTTATTGAAACACGTTGGACTGTTTAGACCTGTGCATAATGCTGGATTGCCTCCCCCAGGAATATTAACTGACCAACCTTATAATTCTATTTACCTGTGCAAAGGTTGAAAACAATATATAATATTTTTACTGTATGCCCTTCAGTTTCAGTGTACCCAAGGAGTTTGCAAAGGTGAAACTCCTAAAACCTGCAATCTGTGTCCAGAAATCTGTAGCCTGTTGCTCACTAACTGTGCTGACTAGTCAATGTGAGGCCTGTCATTTTTTACCAAGATAATGAGAGTTCTGTAAATATTTACAACATGCTGCTGACAAAGCAATGACCCTCTTACAACTAATAACTCAGACAGCATTTGTCTGTGAATTATGTTTACTATTTAACTGTTCTCTCACAAATTTGAATAGAAATGTAGTTTGCTTGGGTAAAGCACTTGTGATCTCAAAAGAGTAGGGATCTTAAAGAGAGCATAGGGTAGGGCTTTACTCCCACTGGTGTTCTGAGCTCCAGTCAATAGTCCTATCAGGAGAGAAAAAAGAAATAAGGTAGTGAGCTGCAAAAGGGGATCTAGTGCTAGTGGGGCACCTGAACCTGCTGGACAATGACTGGAATACCATAGCAGTCAGAAGTGCCAGGAGTCCAGTACTGCTGGATGTGATGCAGAACTGTCTGCTGGTGCAGCTAGTTTAGGAAAACACACAGCAGGACACCATCCTCGACTTAGTAATTACCAGCTTGGAGGTGGTGTGTGGTGTGGCAGTCAGAAAACCACTGGGATCCAGCAATCACAATTCTGTGTGGTCTGAAATGACTATAAGGAACTCTGTTCCCCCCCCCCCCTTGATTGTGATGGTTCTGGACCCCAAATGGGTGGATTTTACCTGGATAAGAAAAGGGCTGGTAAAACTTGGAGTGGGCAGACTAGCTCAAGGGGTAGCAGAAATGTGAGGAATGATCATAGGGCAATTCTGGACATGACAGTATCTTGTACTAAGAAGGTCACCAAAAGGAACAAGCACAAGAGACTGATTTAGGGATCCTGGTATGGGAGGCTATAAGGGGAAAAAGGAAGGTCTTCATGAGGTACAAGGTGGCCAAAGGGGAAGAGGAATGGGAGAGTTATCAGGCAAAGTTACAGTAAAAGAGATGAAGGTTGTGGTAAAGAGGACAAAAGCAGACATGGAGCAGAGAACTGCTGAGGGTGTGCAGGGATGGGAAAATGAATTGTTTAGATAAATTTGGGAGAAGAAGAAGGCTATTTGAGGGATTGTCAAGCTAGCCATGGGGGGTGGGGTGGAATAGGATGAGCAGAAAGCCAATATCATAAACAGGTAATTCTGCTCAGTGTTCATGGCTGAAGACTATGGACCTCTACTGGAAAGTGGGATCCAGGCAGGAACATAAGGTGAGCAAGAAATGGGGAAAGTGGTAAGCATGGCTGAATGAAACAGGAAGGGGTTATTGGCCCTTAAGGTGGGCAAGGCACTGAGCCCAGATGGCCTGCACCTGAGGTTACTTAGCAAACTTGCTTCAGAGCTCATAGGGCCCTTGCTCCAACCACTTAATGACTCTTTGGAGTCAGGGAAAGTGCCAGGGGATTGGAGATCTGTGGAATAAAATCCCACTCTACGGGGGTGGGGAAGAGAGAGACAAAGAGAATACAGGCAACTATAGACCAGTAAGCCTTACCTTCATCATGGGCAAACTGATGGACACATTAGTGAAGAAAAGCCTAATAGCCTACTAAAAGGATAACAAGCTGCAGAACAGCAAGCAGCACAAGTTTGTGCTGTGAAGATAGTGTCAGACTGACCTGATTGTGTGTTTTGGCTGAGTCACTAGGACTGTGGACAGTGCCAGATGGTGGATTTGCTCTGTTTTGACTTCAGCAAAGCCTTTGACTCCATACTGCAATGGAAACTGTTAAATAACAGGGAAGAATGGAAACAGGTCCGACGGAACTAATGGAAGGAAGCAAGACTTTTCTTAAAGATAAACCAGGGCAGACTGGATGGGCCTGGAGGTCCTTTTCTGCCAACTACTATGTAACTATAATCTGGAAGATTTAGGAGTAGAGAAGGGATTACTCAACTGGGTGGGGAACTAGTTGGGGAAAGGCAGCAGAGGGTTGTGGCTAATGGGGTCTAATCTGGGGACGGGGGGTCACGAGTTGGGTGCCACAGGATTCAGTCTTGGGACCTGTTCTATTTAATATGTTCGTTAGCAACACTGAGGAAGGTATCCAGAGTATGATATGTTACTTTGCTAATGACACAGTTCTTTGGCAGGATGGACTGCGAGGAGGGGGGCAGGGAGCTTCAGATAGATCTAGAAAGGCGTTAGAGGTGGTCAAAGTTCTGGGAGTTGAGTTCCAGTGCCAGGAAGTGCAAGGTGATGCACTTAGGGAGTAAGAACCCATGCACAGGGTATTAGATGGATGGTACAGACTGTCCATTTCTGTGGAGGAGAGGAATCTGGGAGTACTCATAAGTGACTCACTCAAGCAAACCAGTCAGTGCAGTAAGGCCTATAGCAAGGCATCTAGGATACCGGGGTATATGGGGAGGTAACAGTAGGAAAGGGAGGTGATACTACCCCTATATAGATTGGTAAAGCCTCACTTAGAGTACTATGCCTTATTTTGGAGTCCTCATATGAGAAAAGACATTGATAGGCTGGAGTCAGTGAAGTGAAGGGTCACAAAGGGATTCAGTGACAGCAGGTCAGATGTTACAGGGAAAGGTTGAAAGCCCTGAACATTTGGGGACAAGATAGAGACTTGTAAGTTTCTAAGGGGTGTAAATAGGGAAACTGAGTGGACCTGTTTGTTAAAAATAGAGATGCAGTCACTAGGGGTCATGATTGGAAATTGGTGGGAAGAGGTGTAGTAAATTCAAGAAGGATTTAAGGAAGTTTTTCTTCACTGGTAGGAGGCTGGAGCCTTGGAACAGATTAACTGCAGAGTTTGTGGGGGTCAGAACCATTAATGGGTTGAAACATTGATGGGACAAGGCCAGAGGACTCATAATCCCACTTGCAGAAATCAGGGAAGGTGAGGTAGCAGGAGAAGGTTGGGGGCAAAGAATCCAAAATGGCACTAGGGCGGTGTAAGATGGTAACAAGTATGGGCAGAATTGATTGGTCATTGGTCTCCTTCTGCTATCAGATTCTATATTTCCAGTTGACTTTGTACAACTTACCCTATGAGTACTATTACTCTCTCCATACTCAGATGTCACTGAAAGTCTACAGTGCTGGGCATACCGATGAATGGGGAAGCGGGGGTGACCTAGTTGCTGACTCTGTCAAGCAGACTCAGATGAGCCCACCAGGATACCTGGAAATTTCCAGGTGGGCCTTCCTCCGTTGGGTACCTAGCCACCTTCTAAACTCTGAAAATCTTTGTATTTATAATTTATTTTCTAATTAAATCTTGTATTTTGGGCACTGCATGCAAATATAATATGCAAACACAGAGCTAGTGTGTCAGACTGAAGTATTATATTGTTATGAGTGTGTCAACTGGGGCTCTCCCTTACTGATTTTCCTGGTGGGCCAATGTATCAACTTTCCAGGTGGGCCCCCCTTACCTCAGTCTGATCCATAACTCTGTGGAGTCAGTTGGCATCCTTTTCCTAAATGGAGGACTGAAAAATACTATCTATGCACTTATTACTGTCTTACTAACATGAGAGTATGCTTGACTTGGTTGTCACACAGTCATTCAAACTTTTCTGCTGTTTGCTTGTCCATCAGGTGGTGACCCACACCCCCATAACCACCACCCCATCCCCAGCTCACAACATCAGTGCTACATGTAGACTTTGTTTCACTTTTCAAAGATCTGAGCAAGTTAATTCCTGACGTGTATTTTTTTATAGAAAGAGATGAGTTTGAAAAGAGGAATTTTTCACATTTTGAAACCACGGTGCGTGAGGCACTTGGGTTCAGGCTTAAGGATGTGTGGATGAGGAAGGGTGTCCATCAGCGAATAAAGCAGTGCTGCCATCAGGGAGCTCTGCCTGGACCTGGCCAGTGTCAGGCTGGGGCTAAGGTAGGGTCCAGGCAGACTTGATGGGCTGCAGACATTCTTCTACCTAAGCACTTTTGTTTTCCTCTGGTTCACTGTGACAGCTGTCTGGAAAGAAACTCATCCACTCAGATGGTTCCAGACTACTGATGTGCATGGTGGGCTCAAGGTTTTATTTGTTTCATCCCTCTCATAGAGACAAAGGGCAGGATTCACGAAACGTTCCATTTCAAAGTCCCACTCCACAACTGCTGATGCAGACTATAATCGCCCGCAGCTGTGGCGGTTGCGATTCACAGCTGCAGTTGTTGCGGAGGGTGTTATGGCTGCTTCGACCAACCATAGCCCATTCACGCGGCTGTGGCAATCACCCTGGTGACACCACCCACAAGCGGTCAGAACTCCATGGAGCGGTTCGCTTAACCGCTCCACCTTTGTGAATACCTGCCGCTGCAGGTAACCTGTGGCTCTGCAAGTGGCAACCCACTTGCGCAGCGGTTTACCTGCAGCTGTGGGTCTTTCAAAAGCTTTGTGAATCCTGCCCAAAGAGTTTGAAGTGTTTCTGCCAGTAGCTCAGCTTCACAGTCTGAATGTTTAGTCTGTGATGGCATTCCTGAGGAACATTTTGTTTTAGTCGTGGTTAGTAGGGACATCATGCCATCTGCATAGCCAAAGCATTATTGTGCTATCATGGTGGTATAAATACAAGGTTTTTGAATTATGGTGACTGCTGATTGGTGCTTAAAATACAGGACATCCTGTCTTACTGATGGGTATTGGCATGCAGGCCAGCACAAAATAAGGGACTGCCCTTTAAAGAGGGAGGCAGTTACCCTAATTCTAGCACCACTGCTATGGGACTTAATTCCAGGGTTTATGTTGGGCAGGAACACTCAGTAATTCAGTTCTCCCACATCTTACTGAACTGTATACAAGGTGCTGCACCTCTTTTATCATTCTCCTTGGAAAAATATAGAAGAGTTCCACCATCTAGAGATGACCGTTTCCCCCACCTACACATTTAGAGATGATAGTTACCCCACCTGAACATTTGCATTAACCACTTCTTTATTTATTCATTCATTTTGAGTCAATACATGATGAAACCATATGGTGCAGAATAAAACCTAGTAATGTAATGTTATGTTAATGTTAGGGGTCCCTACAACTCTTTTCCAGCAAACAACAGTAATTATGCAAAATACAAAACCGATATAACTACCCAAATACATGTTACTTAAATACAATAGGAATGTATGAATATCTTTAATTATGGGATCTGGTAAATATTTGAATCCTGCAATTCAAATATTCAGAGTATTCAGCATTTGGATTTGGAAAAAAAAAATTACAGAAAAGTTTAATGCAAAACAAAGTTGTTACCATCCAAGTGCCTTCCACCATCGCACCCCCAACCTGCTCCGGCAGATCATTTAAAGTTAAGTGAGCCCCTGGTGAGATGGCAGGGTGTAAAACCCCAGGCTCAGGCCATTAAAAAAAACAGAGCCCACTCTTCTGCACCAGTCCACACATTATACTTTAGACCCCCTCAAAATGCTAACACTCCCACAAATCTCAGGTCCACCTAACCATCCTACATAGTTATGCTCAGTTTCGTGTGAGAATCATCAGCCCTGAGGACAGCTTAACTGATCACTGTTTATAGGAGAGTGAGGTGGTTGATCTAGGGATGGGGGCTTTGAATATCTGTGACAGCTCCATTTGCTTGCCACCTGCTAGAGCCAGAGAGGAAAGTATACTTTTATGACACCAGTTCTGAAGGTAGGCACCTGGGCCTAACAGAAGCTCCAAAAGGCAAATAAAAGCCCCAAGAGTGGGGCATCAGTGGAACAAATGTGCATTTAGGATTAAGTTAGAAGGGTGGAGGAGATTTACAGTTGGATGGGGGAATGGGAGGATCTTAAACCAAGAGTCAGATTATCAAATCAGGCATGCACTTACTACAACTTCATGCTGAGCTTGCATCTGCATCTGAAATGGCATCTAAACTTGCTTCTGAAAGTGTGCCTCAATTTCAAAGCATACAGCCCTTAGTGAAAAAAAATAAGGGGGCCCATGAGCCTGTTTTCAGGGGTGACCCAGGAGCACTGTGAAGGTTAAGTGACATGCTCAGACTCACACAATATGCAAGTGGAGGTTGTGGAAATCAAACTCAGATCTGCTGGATGTACCAGGCTCATCTGTAGCTCATTACTTTAACCTCTAGGTTATCCTGCCAGCTCTAGTAGCAACATGAGTCAACAATGTGATGCAAAATAAGTCTGTGTCTGATTCTGGATGCAGATGCAGCTGGAAATGTTAGACCATCTAACAAATGACCAAGCATTTCCAGGCGGCTGCAGACAATTCTGTGGTTGAAAACTGGTTGGACAGATCCTGGACAGATCCCTTTGAAAATTCTACTTCCAATAAAGATGGAATAGTGTCAGTATTCTGTATTCAGTCCAGAACATTGAAGAATACGCTGTCATTCAGTGTATTTGGCCTCTGACTGTGCACATAGTGTCTGCCAACCTTTATTAATTGAAGCCTTCAAAGAGCAGCTGATGCCTCCAAAACACAGTATTTCGCATTAGCTCTGAACTTTTCCTCTTGTTACCTGTTACCGCAGCCACACACAGTATATGATAACAGAATCTAGGTTCCTTGAGAGTTCATCAGCTTTTGTTGTTAATTCTCATCTGATGTCATACTATTCTGCTTATGACATCAAAGTTATTCCAGTTGCAGTGGTCTGTGATGTTCCAACAGAGAATTAAGTGCCAAATATTTGAAAGGTTAGCACTGAGCAATCAGTTTTTGCACTGCGCTGTGTTTTGTGCATCCTAGTGTATTTCAGTGCATAAAGTACCATGTTGAAAGGCACAATTAGCACGGCACAAGCCAGATTACATGTCCCTGCTGACCAGTGCCAAGAACCTATGCAAGTTACTGCACTGGCACTGCATATGAGCACACTTGCATACTGAAAGGATTTCAGAAGCCGTAACAGGCTGGCAATGCCATGCTTGCTAATAATGCAGAAAACCTACAGTACCTTTAACAGCGCACAGAGTGGTGCACATTCTCTCCCCTCCCCGGCATCTCTGGTGCCATGTATGCTGATGAAACAAGCCATCAGTTTCACTCCTGTCCCAGTCCCCATGCCGGAATAAAAATAAATACAGTCCCTGGTAGTTTAGCATCCCCCACCCTCATCTGATCCCTGACAGAAATAAAATCACTGTTTAAAGCAATACCTGGTAGTCTAGTAGTCTCCTAACCCAACTCTGATTGTTGCAACAACACTTTGAACCAGCCCCCCCCAAAAAAAAATAATACTCCTAACACCAGTTACCCCCTCCCATGGTGGCCAGCGCATATAATTTGCCACAATGGCGGGCCCCCATCTGAAAGACAAGTTTGGTATCATTAGACATGACACATGAAAGTACAGTCCTCTAACACAGTTCTTGTGAATTGGCCGTTTGAGTGTGAGGATAACTACTGTACAGAATATTGTCCATAAAAAGAAGAACAAACTCTGATCAGAACCAAAGGGGTGCCAATGTATTAACCTTGTAAAGGATTTAAAATTAATGTGTGGCTTGGACAGTAATTTACTTCATATTTTATTTTAGTTTTATTTTATTTTGATATCTCGTATTACAAACTCCTTTGTTCCAGAGGTTCTTTTACAAAGGTTCCACATCAGGAAAGTAAAAACAGTTGACATAATGAAATGATGAAGAAAGAAACTTAACAATACAATATCATGCTGTCAAATTGAATATGCATCTCCTGTTGTTCCACCAATGTAGTACCTTATGCAAGCTTTAATCCAGCGCAGCTCGCTGCCTGCTCTCTCTAAGTGTATATTTTTATGTATTCTAACCTGTTCGTCACTCCATGTCCTAACCTCGCACTATTGTTGTTCCCCCCTTTGACGAGGTACCTTTGTAAACGAGTCTTTGACTCAAAGGTTGTAAAACTGATCTCTACAATAAATAAATAAATAAATAAAATAACAAGTACCGTATAATGTAAGGCACACCTCAAATGAGTTCACAAACATGTAATACAGCAGCCAGTGAGCGACTTTGTCAAAATTAACTTGTAAGGGGGAGAGTAGTGAAGAGAATAGTTAGAATAGAATAGGAGGAGTATACTTAAGATGGAAGAGTGAAAGAAAGAATGACAAGGGGAGGAGGACAAAGGGGGAATAGTTTGAGGGTGTGGGGGAAGTATGGCACCATGTAAGGCACAACTCAGTGAGTTCACAGACAGGTAAGTAGTAGTCAATAAGTGACTGCCAAAATAACTTGCAAAGGGGAGAGTAGTTAAGATGGAAGAATGTCAGAAAAGGTGAGACGAGGAGGAGGGGGATAGGTATTGGGTGTGGGGAGGGGACAACAAATGGCAGATTCAGAGAGACGAGGTTAGGGAAAGATGGGGTGGAGGGGGAAGAGACATAGGAAAAGGGGGAAGGTGGAAGTTAATACCACCAGTCAAGGAGAGAGGTGGATGTAGGATAGCTAAATAGTGTGTACAGAATAATGAGGTTGTATGTGAATGGAGGCAGATAGGGCCTTATACAAGAATAGCTTAGGGAGGGCAGTCACAGCTGTAGAGTGCAATCAGGTGTTGGCGGAGTTTAACCTTAAAAGTGCCAAGCTTTGATTCGGCAATGATGTTGGAGGGCAGGCCATTAAGCAGGGTCGGGGCCCTATACATGAATGTACACTGTGTTTCTGTGGTCTGGAAGAAAGGGACAAGGAAGGACAGTTTGGACACACTATGAGTACTCCGAGGGTTTGGAGTCGGTACAAGAAGAGGCCGAGTGGTGGGAGTGTATATTATTATTATTATTATTACTATTATTATGATGTAATAATACCATTTATACCACAATAATAGAACAAAAAAAAAATAAAACCTTAAGATAGAACATATAGAAACATAGACTTTGATGGCAGATAAGGGCTGCTTGTCCCTCCCAGTCTGCCCATTTCCCTACGTGTTGGATAAGCTGTAGATCCTAGTTAACCAAAAGCCTACTTCTTTCTACCCCCCCACCAGTATTGCCTCATGTCTTTCTTATGCATTTTTGAATTCCCCCACTGTTTTTGACCCCATGACCTCCTCAGGAAGACAATTCCATGCGTCCACCACTCTCTCTGTGAAAAAATACTTCCTCACATTGCCTCTGAGCCATCCTCCCTCTATTTTCAAATTGTGCCCCCTTGTTCTTGCACATCTCTTTTTCTGAAAGATGATACCCTCTTGGACTTTGTTGATTCCCTTGAGGTACTTGAAAGTTTCTATCATGTCCCCCTTCTCCCTCCTTTCCTTAATGGTATACATATTAAGCTCTTTTAGTCTGTCATCATATGGCTTCTGGTGCAGACCCTGCACCATTTTAGTTGCCCTCCGCTGGACTGTCTCCATCCTGTCTATGTCCTTGCGGAGATGGGGTCTCCTAAACTGCATTCAGTACTCCAGATGAGGTCTCACCAACTGTCTGTACAGAGGGGTAACAACTTCTTGTTTTCTACTGGTGATTCCTCTCCCTGTGTATCCTAGTATCCCTCCTAGCCTTCCTTACTGCCTTCTCACACTGCTGCTGTCATTCACTGAACATGTATGTTTACAGTACACACTCAGAGAAAAGCTCAGTTGGTGGCTGGTCGTGGTTGTGAGAGGTGTGCTAGGCCAGTCACCAGCTGGATATGAGTGGGGGGGCAGTGGGGGCTGGCACTACTGGGTGGGGGGCCACTAGACCACCAGGGCTATATTGGTCATGTTGGATTACAATATTTAGTTCAGTACTGGGGTGGCATTTGGGTGTGGTGAAAGGGGATTGGGGATTGAGCTGGGGGGGTTTCCAATATCCATAAGGGCTTCTATGGTATGCCAATTGGGGTTCGGGACTGGGGAGGCAATGGCCCACACAGGCTCCTCTCCCAGTTCTGTTGGGGTTCTGGGCATGTGGGGGGGGTGCCTGCAAACCCACATGGGCTTCATGTGATATAGACTTGGGGAGCAAAGTTGTTGGGGGGCTGTAGCCCAAGATCTCTTCTGAAACAATGGGGGCACATTGGCAACCCCAGGTAGAGGGCAAAGACAATTTATGCCAGCTCATAGCTGGCATAAATGTTCTTTGATGGGTGTCCACCGGGGGTTATTTCTGAATCCCAATTTGGGGCCTTGGCAGCCGCCCTTCCTAAATAGGGCTCCACTGCTGCTGTAAACCCCCTTGCACCAGGTCACAGTGGGATTTATGGTGCAACTGGTGGCTGATGTCCACCTTGGCACAAGCAGCCTGTGACATGTCGCAGGCTGCTTTCCTGAATCCCAAATGTCTCAAGACATGGCGCAAAGTGCTACTTGCACCATTTTTTGTGGTGCAAGTCACTTTGTGCCATGTGTGACCTTTTGTGAAACCGGCCCTACATCTCCTTATGCCTCTCCATCTTAGTTGGGATATTGTCATCCATCCATTGTCTCAGTGTGATAAGTTTGGCTGTGGCAGCAATTAGAGCTATGTTCCCTTTCCTGGGTCCCAGAACTTCACCTTGATATCTATCTACCAGACATATTTCTGGTGAAAATGCTTCCTGAAGTCCCAGCAAGGGATCCGGGTTTGATTTTATGTCATCTTAAAAGAGCACTACTTATCACATGTCCACGATATATGATATAATGTGCCCGCCACCTTGCCACATCTAGTACATGTGGTTGAAGCGAGCTTACCCATCTTGTGAAGTTTACTAGGTGTACAGTATGACACATGTTTTGTAGTACTTTGTATTGCATCAACCTATATCTATCATGTTTCACACAGAGGATAATGTATGGTCAACTATTGGCAATAAGCATGTGTAGCCATTGAGAGGTTGCCATGGTGACCATTTAAACCTCAAGAGAGAAGCTTGAGAAGTTTTGGTCGACATGGCTACCTCAAGATGGCTACAAATGCTTTGTTGCCAGTAGTAGACCACACATTATCTTTTATAGTGTATGGTTCACAAAACAGCAACACACTCTGGTCAGAGTCGATACAGCTGCGCAGCGCTATTACGAGCACTTGCAATAAGAGATTTGGTACACGGTGTTCTGTGTATTGAACCACTGATATAAGGCACACACAATAAAGTACCATACCAGTTCCCACCAATCCAGTGACATTATTTCTTGGTAGCTGTACTGCAATGTGCCACGTACATTAAAGGATACCAGTACTCACCAGCAGGAGTTGATTTTGAAACTGGCATTGCAGCAGATATGCATTTTTTTGTCAATAAGGCTACACACAGCATTTACAAGCACCACCTGACCCAGAGCCTGCTGTACACAAGATTGTGTGATGACAAAACTGTGCATATGCAGTCTGACTCAGTGGCCATCTTGTGTACAGAGGCCGTCACTTCCACAGTTGCAGAAGAAAAAGAAGTGCCCCTCAAAGTGGGTGTGTTTATGTGGCTGGGGGAAGGGCCACATAAATATAACCACTGGAAACTGTGCCAGAATACTGTGGAAGCACACTTGACAGTGATCTGGTCACGTGCTTCCACAGTGCTCTTCTGAGATGATGATGATGATGATGGAATAATGTTTGCAGAGCTCCAACCACATGCCATAAAAATGACTCAATTATATTTAAAATAAAGCTGCCTTGTTTTGCTTTTTTTTTTTTTTTGTCCCCACCTCTCTCTTCCAGGTCCAGCTCTCACCACCGTGGCCAGTTCAGGAAGAGCAGAGGTTCATGTAACGTGCATGCGTGAATGCATTCCATGTTGTTGTACCATTGATGTGACATACTCAGGATGGTAAAACAACATTCCTACATTACATTGATGGTACAACAATGCTCGGAAATTATGGAATTCAGTTAGTAATAATGTTCCACCATACACAATACTGTATTTTGTAAGCATCTCTCCAGACCTTTTCCCTCTCTTCCTCTGACCAGTTAAGCTGTAGTTCCTTTTGCCAGTACATGCATTTACCATCCAACCTGCTTGGGTCCAGGGACAAGAGGATTTGATATAATCACGAGATAGCATGTGGTTGCTGCATGGCCAGAGTTAGCAGATTAATCCACTCCTTTTTGACCAGGGTGAGGGAACCAATCACTGAGGACAATGAGTTACAAAAAGGAAATTTCAAATTCTGGCCTGAAGTCTCACTTGAAAAGTACTGAAGGGGAAAAAGATGTTCTCTAGTATTAAATTGTCTATATGTGGAATTTGCAGTGTATCCCACATTCCTCTTTGATCATACTGTGTGCAGTCTGCACACTGGTGGTCCTAAATATTGGTTGGCTAGTGTCCTTATAGATGTTTATTTTCAGGAGTTTACACAGCTGGTCATGGGCCCTAACAGACCAATATATCAGAGAAGTTTTCAACTGTTATAGGCACCTAAGGAGGTGAACCGTACAGCAATGCTCTCAGCTGTACCCCCTTTAAGTTTGAAGCCTTTGCGGCTCATATGCATGTACTTCTGTTGGTGGCTGTTTCCCCAACTTGTATTTACTACTGTGTAGTGTACAATAGTATGAGAAAAAATTTGGAAGCCAAAGCCCCTCTCCCCCCACCAATTCTGGTTTAGTCAGTTTGTCACATGCTCTCTTCCCTTGCCAAAGGAAGTTGGCTATTATTCTGTATAGACTCTTAAACCAGGTTAAAGGTAGCACAGTAGTTAACATATCCAGTAGGTAAAGTAATCAAGGTAGAATGTTCATTTTATTATGTTAATTCTACCACAGATCATGAGTAGGGTGGGTAGGATTACCCATCTTTTTAAATATTGCTTTATTTTCAGTCGTGGCAGGTCCAGGTTATTCCTTTTCTGATCTGTCAGATGTCTTAAAACACTGACACCCAAATATTTCAGACTCTTAGCTTCCCACAGAAGATACATATCCAATATCTCCTCTTTCAATACCTGGCTATTCAGCTGTAACACACTTGTTTTGCTGATACTTTACTGAATGTTTAAATTTCTTTAAGAACAGTTGGAATAGAGAGGTTTGGTTCCTCTGTATGTAACAGAATGCAATTAGTGTAGATGGATAACTTGTACTCCTGTTGGCCCACAGAAATGCCTTATACAGTATATGTTCATTTTTCTTTAACTGAAGAGCCCAGGGGTTGCAAGTACAGTGCATCCCACTTAAAAGCATATCTGATAAACGCATAAAATTTCCAAGTCCCAATTTTTTTCCTATACTTCCTATGTTAAATAGACCTGTTAAATGCATATAAGGAGCCCTTTTAAATGCATATTTTCCCTTTTGGTTTGCTGTTCAAGTGTGGATTGACTGGCCCAGTTTTACAGACACTGCATGTAGCTGCCTTAGTAATTAACAATTAATTGTCTGTTAATGCTCTGCTCTATTAAAATGAGGTGTTAATCACCTACTTCAACCTTTTGACCATCAAACCCAAGTCGCAGAAGCACCCTGCCCCTCACACTGAAATCAAAGCAAAGAACCCCAAAGAATATCATAGAAGCACTTTACATGAACCCCAGAAGCACCCTCTCTCACAAACGAATTGGACTAAAGAATTCCATAGCATGTCACAAATAATTTTATCCCAACCAAAGAAACACTAAAGTGCTGCTGGCATTTCTTTTCCTTCCCCAGCCCCCTGGCACATACTGCAAGTTGCGCTCACCATTAAAAGAATACAAGATCTGATAAACGCATAGCCCTCTTAAATGCATACTTTTTGCTGGTCCCAAAGATATGCGTTTAAGAGGGCTGCACTGTATAGGTTAAATAACACAGATGACAATGGGTACCCTTCTCTTGTGCCCCAAAGCAACCACACCTTCACTGGCAGCACTCCATTACGAGCCGACGGGTGTTGATACAGCATTTAACCCAATTGACTGTATTTCTCCAGTATACTATATTTCCTATGCACACTGAAAAGTTAAGGCCAGGATACTCTATTGAAAGCTTTTCGGGGGTCTTGGGAGACCTGGGCCATGATGACCCTAGTTCATCCTGAGGCCAAAACCAAATGATAAAGCTTCCTAAGATGGCCATTAGATGTGCTACCTGCCATGAACCCTGCCTGTTCTGGGCTTATGAGGCAGTTCCACACTTTACTTAACCTATTAACAAGCACCTTTGCCATAATGTTTAAATCCAGATTAATCAAGGAAATTGGTCTGTAACTCACTATTATTTCATCCTTCCTGCATTCAGGAATTAATGAACTGTGAGTCTCTGTGAGAGTTTGCTCTGTGACCTCCTCTTAATATAAGTGGCTAAATCACAAGCCAAGAAATTAATTTACATGGTTTTACTATATTTAGAAAAGATACAGTGGGTGGGGGGAGGGGGCTGCTTGTTTTATGCAGCTGATTACTTATTAGCAAACGAGCTTTTCCATTATCCCTGAGAGTCCTTTGTATGAGTCACTTACTATCTCAGTTACTTTGGCCTCCAACAATACTTTAACCATCTCTAATGTTTATGTTTCCCAAGATAAATCAAAAGAGGGTGTTCCTGCATTTTTTAACAATTTTTCCATTCTACCTTCATGTAAGGAATTCATTATTGTTGGTGATTTTAATCTGAATTGGGTTTCATCCAATACTTTAGATGTTAGAAATATTGTAATAGAATTAGGATTCCACCATTTGACTGCTGACTCTACCAGGGGAAACTACAAAACTGGGTATGTGTCCATTCTGGACTGGGTAATTACTAACAACTCTTTGCATATTATCACCACTGGGGTTTCCCCTGACAGAATCAGTGATCACAGCTCTGTGTACTTTAACTGGTCAGCTATGGCTATGTAACCCCTGGACCCCTGCCTTTTTGCAAAATGACAGGTTGCATGCTGTTGAAGCTGACAGCAGTACCTGGTGGGGACTGGGTTCGGGGAGGACTAGGTTACTCGGAACAGGGGGCCTAGGTTTGGCTACTCTACACAGGGGCACCCAAGTAAATCTGAACACAGGAAGCAATAACTGTAATGTCCAAAACCAGGAATGGTATTCTACAGTGTGGCTTTTATTCACATCCAAACTGAACAAACAAAGCATAGACGGACCCCCACGGGGCTAAATTCCTGGTAATGCAAATTAGAGACAACAGAACACTTCTTCACATTTCAGCCCTCAAGCTCTAAACCCACCAGGCACACAGCCCGGACTTGCACACAGATTTGGGTACACAGCCCGACTTGTACACTACTTGGGTTTTCCCCACTGGCCCGGCTCCCCAGCTGGCCACTTGATCCGCGGTCCATTTTGGGAATGAACCAGTTTTCCTGTTGGTGCCTCCCCAAACCACCTTAGAGCCTTCGACTCCTAGAGGGAATTTTTCTTTCAATCCCATGTCTGGGTACTTCCCTCATCACTGGCCAAGTGCATGAGGCAAAGTAGAAATCCACAGAGCAAATCTGTAGAGGTGGAGCTGGTCACTAAAGATGGGGGGTCTCCCATCTCCAGCTCCCACAATCCATACCCGGCCATTTCTCAGGAAACTAAACAACTATTTTCTGGAAGCTTGGCAATGTAGATCAGGGGTGATCAGGCCCCCTCCTACCATGTGCGAGCACAGGCAGGCAACACTAAAGGCCTAGAGGCCTTTAGCTGACATATCAGCCTCTACTCTACCCACTTACTATGGGTGCCTAGTGGCTCTGGTAGAACTGTCCAGAGCATAGCCCTAATAGATCAGCACTGCAACCCCTACTGCAAGTCAGGGCCACAGCCTGTCTATCCCCCCTAGCCCTCTAGGGAAACCTGTCTGCCTCTAACTTAACACCCCAAAACAAAAACAACCTGGGGACCTCCCAGACCTTGGGCAACCTGCAACCGCACAACAAGAAACTAATACCACATTATTACATCACCTTACTGCCTCCTTACCCCCACAACCACACCTGTGGAAGGAAAAGGGTTAATACAGTAACAACAACAACAACACCACAGTACTTTAAATTACTACACACTAAAGTACTAGTGAGAAACTCCGATGAGCCCCTCCTCCTCCTCTTCTTGTCTTCTCTTCTATCTTCTCCAGGAACACCTGCAAGAAAAAGAAAGACAACACACACTCCTAATCTGCAGACACAGTCTACCTAACCCCCTACCATCAAAACACTGAAGAATCTCAAAAAGATTTTTCTTTTTTAGAAAAGGTAGAAAACAGTATATACATTAGAAAACACTAGAAAACAATGACATTATTTACAATACACATTGGGGGGGGGATGGAGTGCCCTAAAAGTCCCAACTAGTGACCACAGTGCCCGAAGGCTAGTCCATTAAAGATCCTCTCCTGGGCCGGAGCCTGGTAAAGTACAGTTCTAGCAGGCCAAAGTCCCAAAGGGGAGAGTCTTTGAGGACAGTTCACACATTCTGGAGTCTGCTAGTGTAGGGTGTGTACTGCAATGTCATAAAGATAGAAAAGTTTGGACTTACCAGCCCCTTGTAGAATGAAAAATCTGAACCGACCTGCACCTCTGCCGAAGACTCTCCCTGGCAGAATTTCTTCCGATACTGCTGGGTGGACATCTTCCGGGAACTACAGGAGGGTACATCTGGGAACTGCTGGGTTGATGTCATCTCTGGAGTTAGAACCTTAGAACAGGAACAAAAAGGAAAACAGCTGGTCTGACATCATCCGATTACCAGGCGATGAAACAGGATACAGCTGGGCTGGTGTCCTCTCTGGATCTGAAGTCATCTGGTGGGCCAGTTGATGGATTCTGGAAAGGCCAGTACACTGTAGAATTGATGAAAGTGGGGCACCTGAGTCCTGGATGTTCATACTGGCGGATCAATAAAGGCACTTCACAGGCTGGTGTGACAGTATTGACTACTACTGCTGGGCTTTCCATTTAGTAGGCACGGGCACATTTGCTGAGAGGTCCTTGCATTGAGGCCAATAGTACCAGGGGTCAGGAGCTTGAATTATTACCCCGTCTGGGTGCACATAATTCACACAGTGGGAGATTTCACGTCCCTCTCCGTCCACTATTCACACTCTGTCCATAAACAGTGTCCTGCCTCTCTTCCACTGGGTATATTTCTCCTGAAACAGTCTGTTCTTTACGTGCTTGTTTGCACCAGGATGCACACATTTCATTGCTTCGGCCCAGATGCAGGATTTCCTGCTGTTCTCAATCTTCTCCCAGATTTTCCAAGGAAAGGTAGGAAAGGTCATCCCATAGATCTCATTCGCCTTCATACGAACCAGTCTCTCCTCTTTACTAGCTTTGATCAACCTGAGACCACTGGCCTGGCTTGGGGGCAGCCAGTCCTGATTCTGCCAGCTATGCCCCTTAACGAAATTAAAAACGGATCCCTGACTTCTTCTTCTTGCATAGCCAGGGCAGTGGCATCACCACTCTCTTCCATGCATTCCTCTGAGGCAAGAGCTTGAGGCTGTGTACCCGTTCCTTTTTCACAAGGCCACATAGGTTCCCCCTCATCTTCTTCCTCACTGAGGATCTGAGCCCAGGAGTGAACAGTTGTCCTCACTCCTGAGACTATCCACTCATCACTAGGTGCGGAGGTTGACACCTCCCATTCAAAGGCCTCCCGCATTTCATCTTCTCCTATGAGACTTGGGCTAGCCCCTCCAAGGGGTCTACTGATGCTTTATCTGAACTTTCCTTCTGAGATCCAGCATCCAAAACTTCAGCTTCTGGTTCCGTCTCTAACTCTGCACCCTCTAGCTTTGTGCCACACTCCCCCAAGGGGCCTTTCTCCACAGGCTCCGCCTGGTGCTGTGTGCTGCCAACTGCAGATTCCTGAACCTTTGGCCACATGGGAGCCAAATGAATCTGAGGCACTTTATACAAGCCATATTTTTCTAGGCATCCAGCACAGTGAGGTATCATGAGGACGTCCCTTCCAGCGTTCAAGCATATTTGACACACATGCACTGGATATCCAGGAATTGCCACATGAGGAGGCAGTTGTCCCCATAGCACCACTTTTCAATGTCCTTAGTCTATTTACTGCTGTTGTTACTGCAACCCGGCATGATCCGGGTAGCTAAGTGGTCCTGAGGCCATAACTGCAGAAAACAAACAAAGCTCACTGTAACTGAAAGTCCCACTTTACTGAACACCTTCTTTACTTTTAAAATGGCTCCTCTGCTGCTGTGTTTACTTTACTACCCCACCTGTAATGGCGGAGGCAGCACCTTTGTGCATCAACATTCAGAAATTGGGTCAACACTGCACATCCGATTATACACACTACTGATAACTTTTGCTCAAACTGCACAAACTTGCACTGTTCTTGTTCTAAACACATTTACATGATTTTCCACGGACTTTTCACTTGCTGGAAACATTTCTTTAACTCACAGTCCCCTAAAGCTTCAGGTTTTTTAAGCACAGGATTGCCTGTAAACTAGTGCTGCACATTTGGCTACAACTCACAGTCTCTCTCTGGCTTTAAACTTTAAACTGATGCTGAACTCATAACTATGCACACAGTCAATGGCTTAGTAGACTTACACTTGCAGGTAGAACTTGACACAGTCATTACTTGCAAAGCGACTACACTGCTGCACACACATTTGGCTGGCTTTTGGCAGAAAATCACTGTTTGAGCACTTTTACTGTTGGTACTTACTGTTATCAGTAGCTGTTAGCTGTGATGGGAAAAAACAGCCTGCAGCCAGTCTTGGAGGCCTCAGAACAGAAGCAGATGGGCAGTCCTGCTGATCGTCTCCTCAACCACCACACTTGCAATTTAGACGATCAAATTGCGGGTTGAGCCCGATTTTACACAAAACAGTCTATTTTTAGATGTTTTACAGCGCTTTTTAAACTCCGTGATGCTCCTCCACAAGCCAGCACACGCACTCCACTCGCACTCCCTCTCGAATGCTGGGGCAGTCACTGTAGAGCTGGCTGAGGGTTGGACTGATTGCAGCCTCACCAATCACACGACGCCATGCAAATGAGCCTCTTCTTCCTCGCGAGTGCTCTTCTCCTCACGGCGATCGTCGAGCAGGCAAATTTAAACTGCAGTATGCATTTTTTTTTTTTTCTCAACTGACTTCACGGTGGGAGCCCATTTCAGCCATTTAACATAGCCATTCACACCTGCAAGTCTCTCAGTTCATTCAAAAGGCATTTCCAACGTCCAGGGCACAATTTTCCTGTTGCTACCCCAGTCATCCACACTTTCTTTACCACAGTTCTTTTAAAAGCATTTCCAATGTCCAGGGCACAATTTTCCTGTTGCTACCCCTATTCTTCCACACTTTTCTTTACCACAGTTCTTTTAAAAGCAGGCAAAAATGCTGTAAACTATTGATGCAGGACAAGGGCACACACTTTTAGCTTTACTGCTCCTTGGTAAACAGTTGGCATTTTAAACAGCAGCATAATATCCACAGCACACAGCGACACACTAGTAAGCTTGCTTCAGCTTTTTGGGCTACCCACTGCCAGATAGCCAAAACGCTAGCCCCGTTGCCCGAGCACCTTCCTCCCAGAATTAAATCCAAAGCGGTGCCTCCATTTCTGTAACCCCCAGACCCCTGCCTTTTTGCAAAATGACAGGTGGCATGCTGTTGAAGCTGACAGCAGTACCTGGTGGGGACTGGGTTCGGGGAGGACTAGGTTTCTCGGAACAGGGGGCCTAGGTTTGGCTACTCTGCACAGGGGCACCCAAGTAAATTCAAACACAGGAAACAATAACTGTAATGTCCAAAACCAGGAATTGGATTCTACAGTGTGGCTTTTATTCACATTCAAACTGAGCAAACAAAACATAGACGGACCCCCACGGGCTACATTCCTGGTAATGCAGATTAGAGACAACAGAACACTTCTTCACATTTCAGCCCTCAGGCTCTAAACTCACCAGGCACACAGCCCAGACTTGCACGCAGCTTTGGGTACACAGCCCGACTTGTACACTACTTGGGTTTTCCCCACTGGCCCAGCTCCCCCGCCGGCCACTTGATCCGTGGTCCATTATGGGAATGAACCAGTTTTCCTGTTGGTGGCTCCCCGAAACCACCTTAGAGCCTTCGACTCCTAGAGGAATTTTCTTCCAATCCCACGTCTGGGTACTTCCCTCATCACTAGCCAAGTGCATGAGGCAAAGTAGAAATCCACAGGGCAAATCCGTAGAGGTGGACCTGGTCACTAAAGATGGGGGGTCTCCCACCTCCAGCTCCCACAATCCATACCCGGCCATTTCTCTGGAAACTAAACAACTCTTTTCTGAAAGCTTGGCAATGTAGATTACTGGGTAGATGTATGTCACTTCTCCTCTACATGTCTTGACTTCCCTATGTGCTGGACTTGAACATACTTTTACTTTTGGCTAAGCCTATTACTCTACGCCTCCCACTACTTCAGTAGTCCAATCCCCACTATCACACAAGTCCCAGGGTGAAACATGAGCCCTTTAGTAAGAGCAGAAATTCACCCACCGGTTGCAGGTGCGCCACAGGCGAATCATGAAATCTTCTTGTTTCCCATACTCTTGGACAAAATAAGGCAGCTTCTCCACTAGAAGTAGCCAGGGGGTTGCCCCTGGAATTGCAGGCAAAACCTTCCTGTCCCATCCCCTGAGGGATGGGGTACAGAGACCCGATTCAGCAGTCTCCACCACTTTAAAACTAGCTTACTGTCTCTCTCTTTAGATGGAAACACACACCTTTCCCTACTTGTAGCCCTATGTCAGGGCTGAGGCTCCAAGAGCCTAACACAGAGCTGCTGTGCTGCTCTCACAACAAGCTCCCAACTCCAAATGACCTACAGACTAATGTTCAAACCTCCCAACATTCTACTCCAACTCCCTGCTGCAGATTCCATTGTGGCTCATGCAGCTGCGACAGTTCTATGGTGATGTCATCCCTCAGTCTCAGCTGAGACTGAGAACAGAGTGAGACAGTGTGAAATCCATTTAACTGGAGTTTCACAAGCTGCCTTCCCTGCCTACTACTAGGTCTTACTGGGATTCTAGTAACCCCGGGTAACAAGGGAGTTACAGCTATAAAAAAAAAATCATATGACCATTACATACAGAAAACTTAAATATCTGGATGAGCAGAAATTTTTGGAAGAAATATAATTACTTGACTGGTCATTTTTATGTTTGCTTGTGTACGCAGTGCACAAGAAACATATTGAGGTGGTACAGCATTGCAGAGGTGTAGTAGTGTTGTGGTCAATCCAGCAAATGCTTTCATGGGCTCTTCTGTTGGCCACCAATTAATGCTGAAGCTGCTAATGACAGCAGTTTCAGAGCGAGCGTCGCACTTGAAAGAAATCTGCCACTGCAATCAGGGGCAGTTTTGTCATTTCAGCAGCAGTCCCCTTCCCTCCCAACCAGTCACACAGCAGGACAACAAATTAGCTCCCTCCCACTGCTGCTGCCCGCCCCACACCCTCCGTGAAATCTGCCACTGCAATCATGGGCAGTTTCATCATTGCAGAGGCAGGCCCCCCCCCAACCAGTCACATAGCAG
Source organism: Neoceratodus forsteri (assembly GCA_016271365.2). Lineage (NCBI taxonomy): Eukaryota > Metazoa > Chordata > Ceratodontiformes > Ceratodontidae > Neoceratodus > Neoceratodus forsteri. Next base: position 1,171,633,722 of record CM028129.1, on the reverse strand, counting down.
GACATCAAATTAGCTCCCTCCCACTGCTGCTTCCACCCCGCACCCCGTTTTCCACTCCCTGCAGACATCTGGGAGCTCAGTCCCCATGTCAGCATGTATCCCCCCATTAATGTGGCACACTGAGCGCCCACCCAGTGTGCCATAAAATTCTTCTTTCCAACACCGGGATGCCCACTCCTGGTGTCGGATGTGTGGTTCTCCCCACGGCCCTATGTTCTCAGCCAACCTCAAGGAACCCAATCCCTGGGTTGGCATTGATCCCCCCCCTCCAGTACTCTGGCACACCGAGAGCCCACTCCAGTGTGCCAAAATCCATTTTGTAATATTTCACCTGTAAAAAATAAAACAGTCCCATAACGTTTTTTTAAACCTAAAAAAAAAAGAAAATAGTTCCTCGTCATTCCCACTGACTCTCCTGCCCCAACCCACACCCTCCCTCTGTGCAATTTTTGGAGTTTTGATCCCAAATTTTCAACATGGGGTTCTTGGGACTCCATCTTGTGAACAGTGTCACTGTCATCTCATTTCTTAGTCCTGAAGGGTGTTTTCATGGTCACTGCATGGAATCACCTTTTGGGACCTATTAATGTAATGACAGTGCCACTGTTCATTAGGTGGGGTCCCAAAAAGCCCTTGTTGCAAATTTGATGAAAAAACTCCAAAAAATGACTGTGTTATAAGTGTCCATTGTGAAGTTTCTGTGAATGCTCATAATATCATCAACTTTTAATAGTTTCATTCCAAATTTCCAACATTGCCATTTTTTCATACTTATGAATGGTACATGTCATTTTTTGCATCCTTCCTGAAATGTGGTTTTGCACCTGTGGTAGAGAATGGTGTGGTCACTGTGTGAAATCAACTTTTGGGGCAGATTAACAAAACCCCAGCGCCACTGTTCATGAGGGGAGGTCCCAAAAAGGCCATATTGAAAATTTGGTGAAAACATTCCAAAAAATGACTGTTAGGAGTGTGCGTTGCACAGTTTCTACACACACTAGTAACTTCACCACTTTTTCGTATTTTCACTCCAGATTTTCAGCATTGCCATTTCTTCACACCTCCTCATGAACAGTACAGCTGTCATTTTTCACATCCTGTCTGAAATGAGTTTTCACACCTGTGGTGCCGAATGGCACGCTCGCTGTGCAAAATCATCGTTTGGTATTGAGTAATGAAATGATACTGCCACTGTTCTTGAGGTGAGGTCCCAAAAAGCCCATGTTGAAAATTTAGAGCAAAAATACCAAAAAACACCTGGGGCTTTAGGGTTTCCAACCATAACACCCACCCTGTACAGACTGACAGGTGTCGGGATTGTGACTTGGGGTCGTTGGCTGTGATGCTTACCCCATTCCACCCCTACCCCACCCCCAGCCTGCAGCCATTGACAGGCATCGAGGTGTGCCTTGGGGTCTTCGGCCCTAATGTTCACCCCATTCTCCTATACTGCACCCATCTCAGCTTATTTACTTATGGAATGGGGTGAGCATAAGGGCTAAAGACCTCAAGGCACACTGCAACACCTGTCAGTGTCTGCAGCGTGGGGTGAGATGGAATGGCATGAGTGTTATGGCCGATGACCCAAAGGCACACCCCAACACCTGTCAGTTTCTGCAGGGTGGGTGTGGGGGGTTGGCATTACTTTAATACTTCATGGGCATTCCTATTATTCATCGCTCTAATGCCTGCACTACCAATGCCAATACCAGCAAGCAAACATTCGGCATTGACAAATGCTTGTTAGATAATATCACAGGCATAGATATAGCATATCAAACATTCTGTGGATATTTTATTGGCATTTGTGACAAAGTTCTATCACTAAAGATAGTAAGGGTCAAAGGGGATAGTAAAGTTTGGATAAATTCCAGTTTACTTAAATCGATTAGAATAAGAAATAAGGCCTGGAAATTCTATAGAAAAACAAAATGACTAGACCACAAACTAAAATACAAGGAGCTTAGGAATAAATGTCAGTCAGCTATTCAAGTTGTCAAAACAGAATTTTTTAAATAAAAACTAACCGAACCTAAAGGGAATTCTCAAGCTAACTGGAAGACTTTAAACTCCTTAATGGGAAAATCAAAAGGATCAGAAAACATTGAAATAGAATCTGAGAGTTCAATCCTCACTGACCCAAAGTCTGTGATAGAAGCACTTAATACACATTTCTCTAATCTGGAAAAGTTTAGAACAGGTTTTCAGAATAGGGATGGGAAAAAGATGTATTAGATCTTTTTCATCAGAAATGTACTAACAACAACCCAGAAAATGCTACTACTTCAAGTTTTTATTTTCAGTATCTATAACCAATGGTGTAATCAGCTATGTTTCCAAAATGAAACCCAGGCCAGTCATTGGTCCAGATAACCTTGGTTTTAGGGTATTGAAAAAGGTTATACTGTACATCTTATTGCATTACCACTGACTAAACTGTTCAGTTTCTCCCTTTGTTTTGTTGTCTATCCTAAAATATGGAAAAGCTCAACTGTAAAGCCTATTTTCAAATCTGGTTCAAGATCCAATCTTAATAACTATTGTCCCATTTCTTTACTGGCCCCGCTTTCAAAAATTTGAGAAAAAAATGTTCTAGACCAGATTGCCGAACACCTTGAAAAGTATAACTTGTGGATGGGAGTCTCTGCATGGTTTCAGACCGAATCATAACACTGAGACTGCCTTGGTGAGATTGACAAGTCAAGTCATCAAAGCAATCGATGACGGAAAATATATCGCTTCGGCTTTTGTGGACCTCACCAAGGCATTCGATTTGGTGGACCATGCTGAGCTCCTGAAACTTCTACCTGGTGTACATTTCTCTGATGAGGTTATCTCATGGTTTGGAAATTATTTATCCCAAAGGAGTCCAAAAACACTAATTAATGGTTCATTCTCTGATGAAGCAATGCTAAGGTGTGGAGTCCCCCAGAGCTCCATACTTGGACCATTGTTGTTCTCCCTTTTTGTTAATTCATTTTCGACTAATTTTTCACAAACAGAATTAATATTGTATGCAGATGATGCAGTACTTTTTTGTTCTGGGGCTAGTTTAACATTTCTTCAAAAGACACTCACATTTGATTTTAGTGTACTGCATCACTGGTTTGACAAACCTAAATTAGCATTAAATTCTGCTGAAACTAAAATCATGGTCTTTTCCAGTTTCAGGAGACTGATAACTATGGAATTTAATATTGTTGATAACTCTGGCAATCAGGTTGAACACATTAAGGTATTTAAGTATCTGGTGCTAATATTAGATTCTCATCTTTCATATGTACACCATATTTTGGATGCAATTAGTAGATGACACAAAAGATTGGAGTTTCTATACCATATACAAAGTAATCTTACAGTTGATACCAGGTATTTGTTAACACAGTCTTCTTTTTTCTGTAATGGACTATGGATCCACAGTTAATTCATATACCTTGGATAGATTATTAACAAAACTTCGGGCAACATATCTTTCTGCATTACATTTCACCACAGGACAGCCTAGATCAACACATCACTGTACTCTTGTATAAATCTTTTAACTGTCTTTCATTGGTGGAGCGGTTTAATTTAAGGTCCCTGATCTTCTTACATAAAATGCAATTGAGTGTACTCCCTAAAGTATTTCAACTTTGTTTCCAAGGATTTCTAAACTTCATTACACACGATTGCAATGTAAAAGCTCTTTTCAGATCCCACTCTATAATACTGTATTTGCTCAAAATTCTCTGACTTTTTCAGCCTCAAAGTTATATGAGATGCCGAGTATTATAACTAGTTGCTCAAAGACAACTTTTAGGACAGTCCTTAGAAATAATATGCTTATTAATTCTGTCTGTAAGTGTTTTACACAAACCAAGTAACTCTGCTGTTATTTTAAGGTGTTTGATGATACTGTTACAATGATTTTTATGTATATTGAATATGCTTAAACTGGATGTCTGTGAAAACGAGTTTTTAGCCCACAGACTTTTCAGTATAAAATAAAAAAATGAAATGAAATGAATGAAACAGAAGCATTAGGTCAATACTGAATTGCTTATACAAACTGTCGTTGCTTTGTGGCTATAGCTATCTCAGCTTCCTTTATTAGTCCGCTAAGCAAAACCTGTTGAGCCTCTGATAGGTGAGTAGCTGAACTCTCACAAGGTATTCCCTTATGTTTTGTTCAAGCCTCGGGCCCTTTTTGGTCTTCCTGATATAGTTCCTGATAAAATTTCTGGAACATTGCTACGATCTCCCTGGGTTTTGTTACAAGGTGTATGTTCCCTTTTTCCCTCAGCCCTTTGATAATCCATAGAGCTTCTCATTTCCTTAGCCCATTAGTTCTCAGACTTTCTCATCGGTTTAAATGCTTCATTGGCAAGCTTTTAAACTAGTCAATGGGGGAGGCACTGACAAGCAGCAGAAAAATCCCAGCCTCTCCCTACAAAACAGGGTACTAAATGAGAAAAAGACCAAGGTAGAACGGTCAGTGGGGGATGCTGCAACAGAAGGTAAGGCCATCAAAAAAATGGAGAGCAATGAGTACCAATGCCCGTAGTCTAGGTAACAAGCTTCCTGAATTAGTGGCCTTGATGGAGGAGGAACATCTGGATATCATGGCAGTCACAGAAACATGGTACACACAAAACCATGACTGGGACGTAAACATACCAGGATACACTATCTACAGGAGGGACAGGGAGGTAAAAGAGGGGAGGAGTAGTTCTTTACATAAGGGAAGGAATAAAAGCAACAGAACAAAAGGGTAAACAGGGAGGAGAAGAAGCACTGTGGGTAAGTTGGAGACAGGCAATGTCACCACAATCCGCAGAGGGTTGTATACAGACCCTTCTCAGGGGAGGAAGTGGACAAGGAAATGATAGAAAGTATACTTAGAATGGCAGAAAAAGGGGAGATATTGCTGATGGGTGATCTGAATATGCCACATGTTAACTGGAGCGCATGCTGCGGCTGCCATCAAGAGTGCAGTTATTCTAGATGCCCCACAGGGCATGCCTTAGACAACTAGTACTGGAGCCCACTCGAGAGGGAGCAATATTAGACTTGATACTCTCAAATGGAGATGGAGAGGATCACAGATGTAGAAGTGGGTAGCCATCTGGGAACTAGCCACCATCGAACAGTATGGTTCACAATAAACACAGCAACAGAGTCAAGCCATACAAAGACAAAAGTACTGGACTTTAGGAGGGCTGACTTTGCCAAAATGGGTGAGTGCCTAAGGAATGCACTAGCAAATAGGCGGAAGGAGGGTGGAAGAACAATGGGAATAATAAAACTGCCATCACAGAGGTAACGAGCCTTTGTGAAGCAAATAAACAAAACAAGGCGATGTAAGAAACCACTATGGTTCTCAAAGGAAGTGGCAGTGAAGGTTCAAGAGAAAAGAAAGCATTCAGGAAGTACAAGGAATCGCAGCAGGAGCAGGACAGAGAACTGTATCAGTTAAAGCAAAAGGAGGCTGGGAAGGCAGTCAGAAAGCAAAGGCCCAAACTGAGGAAAAGATAGCCAACTCAGTTAAGAAGGGAATAAAACATTTTATAGGTACATCAGGAGCAAAGGAAGACCAAGGGAGGGATAGTGAGGACTTAATAAAGGGAGGGAGGGTGGGCAGAGGGAGACTGTGAAAAGGCAGAGATACTAAACAAATATTTTTGCTCAGTATTTACAAAGGAAGAGGGGGAGATACATAAAACAAACAGTAGTAACACTCCGGATACAGAAGTTGATACCAGCCCATTTACAGAAGAAAGGGTTCTGAAAGAACTCTTAAAACTGAAGGTGGACAAAGCAATGGGGCCTGATGGGATTCATCCCAGAATTCTAAAAGAACTAAGGGTAGAACTAGGACACCACTGACTACCCTCTTTAACAAATCATGGGAGGATGGGGTGGTACCCGAGGACTGGAGGAGGGCAGATGTGATTCCCTTCACAAAAGTGGGAGCAAGGCAGAAGCAGGAAACTATAGACCTGTTAGTTTAACCTCAGTGATAGGGAAATGATGGAATCACTTCTAAAGGAAAGGATTGTCACGTATCTAGAGGCCAGAAGGGCACAGGACCCTAGGGCAGCATGGATTCACAGTGGAAGGTCATGCCAGACTAATCTGATAGATTTCTTTGACTGGGTGACCAAAGTAGTAGATCAGGGAGGGCTGTGGACATGGCCTACCTAGACTTTAGCAAGGCATTTGACACAGTCCCACACAAAAGATTAATATATAAGTTAGCCAGCCTGGGAGTGGGTCCCAAGATGACAGCCTGGGTAAAGAATTGGCTGAGAATAGGACACAGAGAGTAATAGTAAATGAGTCCACTCAGAAGAAAGGAGGGTTACTAGCGGGTACCCCGCAGGGTTCAGATAGGACTAGTCCTCTTCAATGTCTTTATGCTTGGCATATGCAGAAGGACTGAAGAAAAAGATGTCTCTTTGCAGATGACACTAAGATCTGCAACAGAGTTGATGCACAGGGTGGGGTGGAAAGGATGAGAAGGGACTTGGCAAGGTTAGAGGAATGGTCAAATGTTGGCAGCTTAGATTCAATGCTAAGAAGTGCAAGTAATGCACCTGGGAAACAAAACCCAGGGAAGAGTACACAATGGAGGTGAGATACTAACAACAACAAAATGGAAAGGGACCTGGGGGTAGTCATATCAGATGACCTAAAGGTGGGAAAGCAATGTGAGAAGGCAGCAAGGAGGGCTGGGGGGATACTGGGATGCATAGGGAGAGGCATCACCAGTAGAAAACAGGAAGTTATTATCCCTCTGTACAGACAGCTGGTGAGACCCCATCTGAGTACTGTGTGCAGTTCTGGAGACCCAATCTCCCAAAGACATAGACAGGATGGAAGCTGTCCAGAGGAGGGCAACTAAAATGGTGCAGGGTCTGCACCGGAGGACATATGAAGAGAGACTTAAGGAGCTTAATATGTATAGCCTCGAGGAAAGGAGGGAGAGGGGGGACATGATAGAAACTTTCAAGTACCTCAAGGGAATCAACAAAGTCCAAGAGGGTAGCATCTTTCAAAAAAAGAGGTGTGCAAGAACAAGAGGGCACAATTTGAAGATAGAGGCGGCTCAGAGGTAATTTAAGGAAGTATTTTTCCACAGAGAGGGTTGTGGATGCATGGAACGGCCTTCCGGAGGAGGTTGTGGAGTCAAAATCAGTGGTGGAATTCAAGCATGCATGGGATAGTCATAAGGCAATTCTGGGGGGTGGGGGTAGGAAGAAGTAGGCTGCTGGTTAACTAGGATCTGCAGCTTATCCAGTAGGTAGGGAAATGGGCAGACTGGGTGGGCCAAGCGGTCCTTATCTGCTGTCACATTCTATGTTTCTATGTTTCTATGTTTCTATGTTTCTATAGTGAGCCCTCAAAGCAGTGTAAAAGATCTTGAGCCCCCCCCCCAAATATTGAAATAATATTGGGCCTCCCATAGAAAAATAGCATACTTTGCACAGTACATTAAGCATAAAGGGAACCTCCTTTGAATAGCTGGTTCTTATTTTATTCAGGTTATTGTAGCCCTTCACCCACTGGTAACCCTTCTCAAGTCAGCCTACTTCCTTCACTATTTTAACTTTCAGACCATTGTTACTTCTTGTTGCAGTACCTTCATGGGTCAGACTGCATTTTCTGTTTCCTCCCTATCTGAAATAACCTTCCTAACCACCTCTGCCTCTCCCCCTCTTACCCTACTTTTAAGCAATTTCTCAAGGATCCTTTTGCTCCATCCTGCTATTAGTACCTCTCTGCTTAACCTTTGTATTCGAGTTGTTCTGCTACCAGTCTAATTGGCCAATTGTTACCTCTTATCATTTGTTCATTGCTCCTGTTTGTTTGCACTATTGTTCATTTTGTGTTGCTTGACTGTTTTGCTGCTATCTTTTGATTTGTGTTCACTCCCTGCCCTCTAGCTGCAATGAGCCTTGGCTCAGTGTGTTTTTCCTAGTCACCAGTATGTAAAAAAATACATAAATCCACCTACTATTGTCCTCTTTCAGTTTGCCTCATCCCTTCACACAAAATATCTAAAACTCAAAATTTAAATACAGTACTTTTTCAGACTTGTTTGAGCTTCAAGTGGAACAGGTTGGGGCCTTCCCAGAAATGCTAGCCTCACCACCTGAGAAACCCTGCCTTAGCCTAAGGCCATCAATCTCCCAGCCTTCTCACTTTGATCTGAGTATTTAACTCTGGCTCTGAAAATTGCCAGTTCTGCTTTTTCCCTGGTTAATTGTGCATAAACTTAAGCCAGGTATGCTCTGTTGTGGAACGTTTGAGTTGTTTTTCTATTTCTGTAATGTTTGTAAGATCTTCTGCTTTCTCATTTCTCTTCCATCTCCTCTCCCCTGCTAATCTAAGGCTTCCCTCTTGAGTATGCATTTTGCAGCTCCCCATAAGACATCTAGTTTGTCTACTGTACCTCTGTTTTCCTTTACAAAGTTCTATAGACTAACTTTTAGTTTTCCCACAATGGCCTTATCCTTTAGGAGATGGGTGTTAAGTCACCACACTTTATCCAGTTCAGTCCCCCTCATATGTTGTGATTCAGATTCACTGGAGTGTGGTCCGAGAGAACCATCACTTTTATTTCACTGGACAAAACTCCCTGCATGCTTTCTTCATTAATTATAAAGTAGTCTATTCTTGAAAAGGAATTATGTGGCCTTTAAATAGAAAGTAAAGCTCTTCTCAGGAGGATATAATGTACTTCAGGGGCCTGTTAACCCTGTTGTGTCCAATAATTCTCTAAGTTCACGTTGGCCTGTTGCAAGCTCTCTGTGGACCCCCACCTTGAATTTGTCTAGTTCCATCTAGTACAATAAGTTTCAGCCCCCTCTCCCCACCAGCATAGGGAGCCTTGAATAGGCTGATAGTTTAGTTGCTATCTTGGTAGAAAAGCATGGAGAGTCCACATTAGGCTCATAAAATGGTCTTAGAAGAATCTCATGCTGACACATTTGACCATGTAGAAACAGATATCTATGTTTCTTATCCCAGATTTCTCTAGTTGAAAAGCCACATTCCTGGCTATTAAAATTGCCAGTATCCACTTTTAAGTGCTATCTCCAGCCCCATATGCTTGTCCAGCCCATTCCCTTCTAAAGTAAGTTATCTGCTCCCACTTTAAATGAATTTCTTGGATATATGTTATATTAGCTCATAGTTTTTTCAAATGTCTGAGAACAATGTGTTGTTTTTCCTTAGAGTGACTCTCTAATGTTCCACAATATATACTCACATGAGCTCCCCATGACCCTCCATTTTGACCATAACAAACTTGGCTTGACCTTTCCCCCATCTCCTTCTTTGTGAATCTTGTCCTAGCCTTATTCAGTGAACCCCCCCACCCTACGTAGTACACAGATTCCATTAAACTACCCTGTTTAATACACAGATTCCTAACATCTGAATAGCATGTAAACCATAAAACATGAAACTTTACCTCTCCATTTACTGCCCCCTGTCCTTGCAAACTCTCTCCTTCCCTTTTAGTATGTAATGATCTTGTCTCAACTCCTCCAAGCTGCCCCTCCCAAACCTTGTTAATGGCAGTTAATACAATCAGTCCCTGCTATTCATAGCAGATTTGCCCTTGTGTATCCCCCTTTTCCTGTTTATCATAGTGGGGCCTATGCATGATGATGTGGGTTGCAATCATACACTGAGGGTCCCCCATCCCCTGCAACATGCATGGAAGGGATACTTCCACACCCAATTTCCTGGCTGGTCGTGCAGCTATGCACACCGCTGGTCAGGGAGTGCGTCTGGCGGATGTGCCCACACTCTTCACCATTCATAAAGGTGTGGAGTACTGGGCAAGAGGGCACAGGATACAGTGGTGGGAACCCTGTTGTATCCATTACATGCCCCGTGTGTGTGTGTGTGTGTGTGTGTGTGTTGTTTATTATTAGGAACAACCATACAGCATATGCTCATTTACAATGGCAGCCTAGTATACACAATACAATAATACAGTACAGTGACATAAATACAAATGTATGAAACCCGCCAGCTGCAGCAGGACAGGACATTGATCCACTGTGCTACCCCAACCCACCAGACTGACAGGGAAGGTGGAGAGCAGCCATTCGGGCACTCACCCATATATGTTAACAAAAAAATGGTCTAGCATTGTCCCAGAATCTCCTACTCGCAGAGCAAAGGATTCACTTCGGGACCCTGGACGGGCATCTGATTTAGTGCTCACCTGTGTTCCTTGAACTGCCCCCCATGCACTGCTGCACACCAAGGCCATGGACAGACACCATGCAGATGCAGACAGTTATGAATACCATGCATCCTGCACCCATTCCCACATGCATAGCTACAGAGGCCAGGTACATGCAAATTGAGTGTACCCTGCTTCACCTTAGTGCAGAGACCCCAGTAATGTTATAATTATTTATTTATTGATTTAATTTGTTAACCAGGTAAGGGCACAAGAGTGAGGGTCCTTTTTCAGGCTCAACCCGGAATACAATACAAAACTGAACAAGACATACAAACAATAAATATAGCACCATACAATCAGAAACAGTTACAGATGCTTTCATTAAGCAGAAAAGATTTAAAATTCTTCTCAAAAATAAAGAATAAACAAGCAAGTTGTAATTCTAGGCGCAAGCTTAATTAAGCTGGAGTCGGTCCCCCCCCCCCCAATTCTAGGACTGTTCCCCATGGCAGCATGATCAACCTGCCCTTGTAAAAGGGAAAAGGCTTGAGGAAACATCTTGTTATCCCCGACAAACATTTAAGAACTTTTCATATGCTCAGTAACAATATGAAGTCAGAACATAAGTGCCGTGATAACCTGCAGCTCTTGGCCCACTATTCAGAATTTCTGTGCCACTCTATGCTCTCTGGGCCCCTGTGTACTGCTAGTGTCAATGATTTGAAAGGCCTCACATATTCTGCAAAACCTCTGGTGAGCACCATTTCGCTGTCAGTACACACGCAGTTAGGCAGAGAGAAATTGTTAGTTTAGCGGTGTTATTTTGAGTCCATGACTCCCAATTAATTGATCAGACACACAGCATTAGTCAACTCATGCCATAAGAAGTTCTGAAGAGAATAAGAGTCTGTGCACTGGTTCAGTGTCCCTGTTATGCCTTTTTGATGCTCCATGTGTGTGTCTACTGTTCTCTGCGGTGTCCTCCCGACTCACCACATGCCACTCTGCCCAGTGTCTTGTGTCGTGTATGGTGACTATATTTTTAGCTTCATGCTTCTCTTGCCAGCAAATCAGCACTTTCCTAGGGTAAGTAGGCATGGCACCCCCTATCAGGGTTCTGCTCCTCTCTCTGGTGCTCAGTTCATTCTATTGACTGTGCTGTGTTCTGATCACCCAGGTTTGTCGGAGCTCTCCATGGGGAAACATCCTTCTTATACAGTAGGTGGATCACACTAATCCTTCCCAAACTGTACCTTCAGTCTCTCAGTAATGCCTTAATCCTTAAATTGCTATCTTCTGTTACAGAAACAAGGAGCTTTGATTCAACAGTGAAAACAAGTGAATTTTCAAAATGTGTGCCAACCGAACAAACCATAGGCAACTTTGATCATGCAATTAGTAAGTGTCCTCAAAGTGCAACCTGCAGCCTAACTCAAGGTGTCTTGAGCAGGTCCAGAAACAGCAGGGGGAGTTCTTTTTTGCCTGTTCTGTGGAAGTGTTTCTGGTCACCATCCATGGTTACTATTACAGTAGCTTGGCCAGGTAGACAACATATTATTTTATATGGGCTGCATACAGTTCAAACTTTAGTTCCTGATATGCCACTTGCTTCTCATGTACCTGGGGTCTCAGATCTTGAAATATAAAGAACGTTTTATCCTCCCAGAGTATATCCTCAGTCTCTCACACTTTACTGAGGATAAGAAATTTATTGAAGTAGTTTTAAACTCTGAATATGATAAATCTGGGGTTTTTCACCTTGTGGCAACATCAGCCTAAGTGCTGCATGGGCCCACTCAATTATGTATGCTGGGCCATTCCATGAGCAGCTGGCCAGCTTATCGCACAGGTTCTGTAAAAAAGCTATCGTGTCTGGTACTTCTGAGTGCGCCAACAGTCCACTAATGATCAGATTATTTCCACTACACCTTTTGTCCTGGACTTCCACTTAGAGATGCAGTGAATTTAGATTTCGTCGGCGAAGTGGGCACTTTGCATTGACATTCAGTCTTCTCAGTCATTGATTATGGCCTAGCTATATACAGCATGGCCTCTGATACCACCCTCAGTCAGATTGCCATCACACTAAACAAAGCCTGCATGTTAGTCCTAGGAGCTCCCTGCTTCACTCATACATGTAGCCTTTATTGACATTCTGGCTGGCTAAATCTTGATAATAGGGTTCACTATCATGTCTGTCTACTAGCCAAAAAAGCAGCCCTAAGCCTCCTAGCTCCCTGCACCAACACAATGCTCTGCCTGGCTGAATCAAGAAGACAGACTAGAGCGTCTAACAACATCTCTTACAAGGTCCCCTTCCGGTGGACCACTCAAGGACAAAGATCCTTTGGATATCAGGCTCCCCTCTGGCTTAACTCCCTCCTAGCTGATCTACTATCTATCAATAAACTTGGCCCATTTAAAACTGAGCTATGAGCTCATCTAACTAGTCAAATGAAATGCACCTGCTTCCCATGAATGCTTCTCCCTGTTACAGTACTTGTTTGTTTACCATATTAGCACTCCCCAACCTGCACTGTAGTTCTTATACTCCCCGCTACTTTAGTCTCCTGCCCCTCCATCCCCCTCTCCAGTACCCCTTCTCCCACTCACTTTCTCATCTGCATTTTCCCTCTCACACTGCTCTACCCATCCCAGTTCTTCCCCACCCCAGACTCCTATTCCCAGCTCTCCCTAGCTACTTCCACCTGCCTATTCTTTCTCCCACTTCTCCTCCCATCTCTATGCTACTTCCCCTACCCACTGCAGTCTTCTTTTCCTTACAATGTAATCCAGATCCAGAGATTACTGTATCTTCTCCCCCATCTCAACCTGCAATTCCCAGCTACAGCATGTCTTCTCTTCTTATCCTGTCACTTAAAAATATGTTATCACATCTGCTTAAGTAAATACTGACTGACTGTACTGATTGTCTACCATTGTATAATTGTTTCTGTTTGCATTTTCTGTTGTAAAACTGTTTTGCCTGTATTGTTACCCAATTTGATGTGGAACCTTTGTAAATGAGCTTGTAGCTCAAAGGTAATAATCTGAGACTTCAATAAATAAATAAATAAATTCTGCTACCTAGAGTGGCCAATATGAAAGGCTCACTTCGCTTTGTAATTATTACTTCGCATTGTCATTCTACCTTAACACGAATTAGGGTGAAGTGACAACAATATTGGCAGCCCCCCCACACACAGTCACCAGAATTAATGCACAGCCCCAAAATGTTACTGTCTTGTGTCCAGAAAATTCCCCAGTGCTGACAAAATGAAATGAGAAGACAACAAAAAATGCAGTCTCCCAGAATTAATGGTTCACTTAGCCATGCGCTCAGTGGTCACACACAGTCACCAGAATTAATGTGCATCCCCAAAATGCTACTGTCTTTTGTCCAGAAATTTCCTGACTTTAGATAAAGAGAAATGAGAACATAAAATGGAAAGAAAAGTCTCCATTTAATTCATGCCACACTCAGTCATGCCTGCACACACTCCAGTAAGAACTACAGTATGTCCCCTGCTGCAGCTGTTGGAATTTCATGTAATGCTTCTTGACCTGACTGGGCTGATGCACACTGTCCTGCCAAATGATGTGCTAGAAGGATGACTCGACCATTGAGTTAACCATCCATGATGATGTGATAATGCTGTTGGTTGCCCAATGTCTGCTGCACTGACCCCCAACAGGAAGGATGCCCTCTGTGTGTACACTAATACTAGCCTTGGTGAGTTAATGTACCTAGCACCATCATGGTTTCCCACAGAACCTAAGTTGACCTTAAATGTTCAAATCCATTATATATGGATGTAATCATTGCTTTTTTTTTTTGTATCACAGGTCATATAGTCGGGTGTTCATTTCTTGGCTCAATGAGGAATTTTAGCATTGGAATACTGTCAAGCCAATGAAGGTAAGTATTTTTTTTTTGGGGGGGGCATTATTTAAAAAAAGTTAAAAAAGATTCATCAATGTTTTGGTCAGCTTTACAGGTCTTCAGTGTATCATCAGAACTGAAAAAAAAAGTAACTGTTGTGATTCTTGAAGAACGTGATTTGTCTTGTGATGAGTGTCTGGTGCGACATGACCAATGATAATAAACTGTACAGGAATGTGAATACCTACGGCTGTACTTCCCTGACCTGTACCATACAAAACTACCTGATTTGAAACCTCATATCAGTGAGTACAATGGTGATTGAAACCGAGACCCAAAATACTATGAAAGAGGCTTACATAGAACTAACTACAAAAAAACTTACAGTTTTGTGATTCATGAATCGTGACCATGAAAATGAACATGATTTGTATCATGAGTGATTTGAGATGATTGCCCTGACTTAAAAATGAACATCAATGAGTACAATGTTCACGCAGAGATAGGCACCATACCAGTACTCTGAAGGGAAGCCAAACAAACAACTGTGACTTAAGTTACAGATGGAAATTGGGCCCTAAGGAGATACAGACGCACAGACAGATTAAGATTGTGCTGTGCACTCCAGAGATGCAGACGCAAAGGCACCACAACACCTAACCAGTGCTCACAAGTCATAAATCCAAATCTGGAACAGAATATCTTTTGCCGGTTGGGGAGTTGTGGATGGTGGTAACAGTCCACTACTAGTAAAGATACCACAAAGCAGTACAAAAAATTTATGCAGATGAGGTGGATAGTAGGTTCACACTACTGCAATTACTCTGTGACACAATAAAATATGCCTGATTTGATGCCACGCGTCACACACAGACACACACACACACTACACTACACTACAAGTAACGTGTAACAAATTGAAAACTTCAGTAATATAACCACATTTTTTAAACAAACTGATATTATGCACTGCTGCACCACAACAATCAACAAAAGAAGTCAAGAATTATTGAAACTATTACTGTGTGTACATTAACACAGTTATACAAGAAAAATATAAGCAAAACAGAAAGACTTCCTTTTTCTCCCAGTTTTAACCTACCTCCACCACAGATACTCCACCCAAAGCACACTTCGTATCTGTCAGTACACAGACTGAATGTTCTAAATTAACATTCAAAATCCACACACAAACAATAAACACTCAGTGATATGAGCACAGGAGGGTTTCCTACAATCGATGTACCAAATTTTGTGCAAAAAAAAAGGCTCAGAAAGGCTTTTATAACAGCTTTTAGAGGATTTGAATCTCAGAGCTCTGAGAGGAAACTGTCTCCATCTTCCACTACACACACACTACACAGAACTGAGGCTGTGCAGAACAATCTACAGCCCATGTGACCTGCAATCCCATGAATCACTGCAAAATTCAACCTTGGAGCTCAATAACAAGGCAAAGTGATGTGAAGTACATTGATTTCAACGTACCTCACCTTAAAATTCGTGGAGAAGTGGTTTGGTGAAGGGCTTAATAATGCAAAGTCATTGGTTTCAATGAACTTCGCATTCCTCATTATGACACAAAGTACTCTGTTTCGCATTGAGGATTACTTTGCGGAATCCAAATTACTCAGCGAATCACTTCACAGAGTGAATTTTGGCCACTTTGCCCACCACTACTTCCAATCGTTCTTGGGTCACTTTCTGAGACAGCACTACCACTTCTGGCTCCATATGGTTGCAGAAATCTTTCATGGAACTGACTCAGACCCCTGAGTCATTGACCCTCCTTGACAGATACTTGTGCACTGGTCTGATGGCGTTCAACTCTTCAGACAAGTATAACATTACTTTTTTTTATTTATTAGCTTTAGTTCCTTTAGAAAACACTACAAAGTCAGCATGTCAGTCACCCCTCCCTTCCCGACTGGGACTGGAGAATCATCTGGCTTGTGTCTCTTCAGTTCCAGGTGTCTTTCTGGCTGGTGTGATGGTATACAGATCAGTGCTGCTAAATCTAATACTGTTTCCATCTCCAATTCCATTTTTGCACAGTCTTCTCTTATAATAGATGATCACTGGTGATGTGATTTGTAGTCCATACTGGCTTAGGATTTGTCAGATCTTGCTCCAGTGTGCTGCTGCTAGCACTGCTACATCACATGACTCATTCCCACCACATTCTAAAATTGCATTCCAGTCACATTGTGAAATCGTGCCTTCTTTCCACATTTCGAAATTGCTTGTCACTGCTACATTTCATAATTCCCATCTTCATCACATTGCAAAAATATGCATTTTCACCATATTCGAGAATAGCACTTCCCCACTACATTCTGAAAATAAGTGTCCCTGCCACATTCCAGAGTTGCACGTCCAAGATGCATTCTGAAATTGCACATCATTGCCACATTCCAAAACTGAGCATCCCCATCACATTTCAAAATTGTGCATACTCGTCAAATTCCAAAAATGTATTTCCCACTACATTCCATGAATGCGCATTTCTACTACAGTCTGAAATTGCACGTAATCACCACATTCTGAAACTGTGCATCTCACCACATTCTGGAGTCCATCTTCTTGTCTCATTGTGAAATTGCATGTTGCCACCATAATCTGAAGTCAAGCATCCCCACCACCTTCTGAAATTGTGCTTCACTGCCACATGCCAAAATTATGTGTCAATGACACGTTATGAAATTGCTTATTCCTGCCACATTCTGTAACTATGTCTCTACTGCATTTTGAAATTGCATATGTCTGCCACATTCTAAAAATTTATGACATTGCCACATTCTGAATTTCAGAGTCCCTACCACATTCCAAAATTGTGTGTCCCAGCTACTTTCTGAGATTGTGTCATTACTACATTCCAAATTGCAACCTGGTAGGATTCTGAAATTTAATCACTGCAGTATTCTAAAAATTGTACACAACATTAGCATTCTACAGCCACATTTGCCAGTACATTCCAACCTCCCTTCCTAGCCAATTTGTAATTACCATGCATCTGTACAATATGGAAAAGCAGGCCCTGCACTCAGCCAGTGTCGGTTTCCTTTTTTTCAAATATTTACTGCAAATGCAGTTTTATGTAACATGGGGAAATAAGCCTTATAAAGTAGCCTGCAGGGAAGAAAATGATGTGAGTTCTGGTTTTAACATCATCATCAGCTCTTTATTGACACTGGGTTTTTTTGAGCAGGCAGTGAAATTAGGGTTACAAAATGACTTGTAACTTTTAAACAAAGTCATTCAGAGATCTCATTATTGGCATGCAGCTAACTGGGGATATGATGTCCCAAATTCTGAATTTATTGATACTAGAAATGTTGGCCAAACTCCTTCTTTAAGGCAATACATGTGAAGATGTTGTATAGTAGTTGGGCCCTACTCAATCACACAGCCATATCACACACAAGCAGGACCACACTTCTGTACCCACAAGTGGGTTGTACTTTGGTATATACTGTAGCTGTGTATTTCTTGTGAATATCTTGCAGTGTCAATGTTTATCTGTTGCTGCAGAAGTGATGGCCCCACATATACAGATGGATGGGACTCTTCCCCATAGAAATGGTTAGCAGTTATTTCCTTGTATACATTTCCTTGTATATGCAACTGTGAGCAAAACTAACAGTAATTAAACAAATGTATTATATAAAATAAAGACAAAGAAGCTCTGTGCAAAAGCACTGAGGCAAGGGCTACCCCAAAGGGCATCGGCTATAAAGCATCCTTTGCACCCTTTGCAGATTGTGTAACAGGCCCTTTGGCACCATGCATTCCTGCTTGAAGCTGAACCAGCCTACAATTTCATGATGATTTGCACATACAACCCATGATGTTTTGCATTATGGGAGTATGTGTGATTTTATATATAAAATAAAAGATGGATAAATCTGATACACTTGGAAATAAACTCATCAAGTGGGCTAACCAGAATATAAACCCAGATGCCTTTTGGGCCCACAGTTTTATAATCCAATTGTCCCCTTCAAAAGGATTATTTCCTTGTATACCACTCTAGAACATCATTTATTTATATATATATATATATATATATATATATATATATATATATATATATAACACAGAACATGGATGTCATCATATATTTCCCTGTATACCATTATGCTCAATTAGCATATATGAATAAATCAATTGGTGCATATGAAAAAAAGAAAACAAGGTATATGGAGCCAACCAGCTAATTACAAAGTATTAATGTGTTATTAACACCTTAACAACATATTAAATATAGAATAAAGTATGGGTATCGTGTAATGAGATTTTACACATTCGAGTTGTGGGATGCTACATAAACCCCGAGGGCGGCCCTAGGGTTTGTGAAAAGCATCCACAATCTAGGGTATGTGTAAAATCGAGTTTTACACCCATTCCCATTTTTATATAATTGTCGGTTTCTTTTTGCCTCAGCAATTATATAAAATAAATAGCTCTGTGTACCTCCGAGTGTATCCTAACATCGGTCCTTTTAGTCCGTGCCGAGATTTTTGTATTTTAAACTGCTGCTTTTTCCCCGCTTCTTGAGGTTTTCTGTGTTTCCTGGGTATAAGGGGAGAGAAAAAAATGACTTACCGCCGTTCTTGTGGCGGTTCTGGTTTCCAGTAACACGTGAAGTGGTGAACAGTCTCCGGCTGGTCGCTGTTGCCGCACGAGCACAGCAGAGAGGAAGGAATAGGCGCGTGTTTGCCGTTATAATGCTCCTTTATAACGCAAATTATTTACCACGTTTCTATGGAAAAAGGGAGAGCCGGTAATTATTACCTAATACAGTGCAAACTATTTCAATAACACTTGTAACAAGCCCCTTAGTAACACATGCAGCAGCCACTCTAAAATCCCCCAAAACTCAACCTACAGCAAACTACCCTAGCCTAAACTAAAACCCCACCTGACACCCTCCCTTCATCCACTCACCAGGCAAGCAGGTCTCCCATGTAAGCCCTCCATCCTGCTACTGCTGTTGTCACCACCACTTCTCTTATCCCACAACAAGGCTCACGGACTCCTGTGTGTGCCCCAGCCTGTAATGCCTCTCCTAAGCAGACTTGATGCCCTCCTGATCATACACCACAATGTTTCCTACCGCACACCACACCACTTCTAACTGCACTGCTCCTAACTGCATGCCATGTTGCCCTCCATCCTGACTCTATAAAGGGAAGACTGCCAGAGCCATGCCTCATTTTATAGGATGCGCCTGCACTATGGAAACTCTACAGTGACAAAAAATGGCAGTCCCTGAAAACCCCACTAAATTATAGAAAAACACTAAGTAAAAGTACTAAGGTGCTTATCACTACACTGTGGAAAACCATTATGTAATGGAAAAGCACTAACAAATACCACTTCACTATGGCAAACGATATGACACTGCAAACAGTGTTCAACCTAATGTATTGTATAAAGTGAATGATGGCAAATTCCTCAAGGGTGAAGTGGCAATGTAAAGTTGGGCATCGGATTCAATGTCATGTACAAGGACAATCATTTTACATTTAGCTCCAACACCTAATATCCTATTCAGAGGATATCCAAATTTATTCATTTTCCCTTTCTGTTTCTACTTGCCTTTCTGCTTCTACTTGACCTGGGTTTATCCAAAGTGTAGCCTCCCATAAATGGGGGCTTACTTGACCAGCTCCTGTACTAGAGCCATGCCACTCCCTCCGACAGCTGCTGAACCATCTTCTCTCTTGGCCCCTTGGACTGCAGCATGGGGATGGGGAGAAAGGTAGACATTACACTTGGTGGTGGAGCACTGGCACAAGCTTCTGGCTCTGTACCAGAGTTGGGGTGGAGAGTAAAAATGCTCCCGAATGCTCCTCGTTGATCACTGTCCTCAGGATAGGCAGTGACAACAGGGAGCTAACTCAAAATTTCCAAAAACATCCAAAAGTCACATCAAGGGGCAAATGTTTTAAAATTAAAAATCATGCCCTGAGACATGGCTGCAGCCATGTTAGTCCTCTTGCCCCACTTAACTGTGTGAATTGGACTGGGGTCACATAGAACCCCACCCTCAAGCGGACAATCCAGAGGCTGGGGAGGCCTCATGTGATGATTAGAGGGCACAGAAAGTATGCTCTGAGGATTATTGGAAATGTAATTCCAAGCAGCAATGGCATGAAGATCTCATGAATCAGAATGTGGGGGGCAATGCAATTAAATTTGGAAAAAATAAAATAAATAAGCTCCTACCCAGATTTGCTTTCTGGCCACTTGTTGACACAGAAAATTAGTTTTGTCGCCATATTAGTCCTTGTGAAAAAAGATCCAGAAAAATAAAGAGAGATAATTTGATACAGATAAAAGGTATCAAATCATCTCTTTTTTTTCTTCTTTGGCCACTTGTTAAAAATACAAAAATGTAAAAGGTCCGGCTCACATTTAAATCCCTGGTCTCTTGACTGCTAACCTGTGTCCATATCCACTGCACCACAGATTTGCACTGAGGTAAACAGAAACTTTGTGCATAGGTTAAGCCACGCACCTAGAAAGCAAGCAACTACCACAAACAAAAACAAACAAACAAAAACAGTTTTGACATTTGAAAACATAATACTGGACTTTATCACTGACACTTTCAGATATTACAACCCACAGCAAGAATCGTATTCCTTTTTTTTTCAAACATGTTGAAAACATATTCCAGAATTGATACATGTTATGTATCATATGAAATTCTAAATACAATAGTGGACATTTCCTATGGAAGTATACATATTTCAGATCATCAACAAGGCCTTCAACACTAGGGCTGAGATCCAATGTAGTCAATTAGGTAAGGAACTGGTTAATGGATAGGAGACAAAGAGTGGTTAACCGCACTCACTATAATGATGGCGGTGTGACTAGCGGGGTGCCACAGGGCTCAGTACTGGGACTGATCCTCTTTAATGTCTTCATAAGTGACATTGCAGAAGAAATGGAAGGGAAGATATGCCTTTTTGTAAATAACACCAAAATCTGCAATAGGGTAGACACTCAGGAAGGGGTGGAGAGAATGTGCAATGATCTTGGGAAACTTGAGGAATGGTCAACAGCATGCCAGTTGGGGTTTAATGGTATAAACTACAAAATCGTGCACCTAGGGCATAGGAACCTAGGAGCTGAATATAAGATGCGGGAGGTACTAACAGTCACTAAACAGGAAGAGGACCTTGGGTTTATCATATTTGGCAGCATCAAGGTGGCAGAGCAGTGTGAAAAAGCAGTGGGTATGGTTAGTGGGATGCGGGGATGCATAGGGAGGTGTATCTCTAGCACAGTGATCCTCAGACCACGGCTCTAGAGCCTCATGTGGCTCTTCAGCTTATCACCTGTGGCTCTTCCCAGTAAGCAATGGAAATAGTTCCCACACTATATGGTATTAACTAACCAGGATGCACTGTAATACCACTGCATTGTACACCAGCAAGCATTTTTTTTCAAAGTTTATTGCAAATGTTCTTGCACGCTGCACCCTGTCAGACTATGCAATTGTTAACTAATGTTTAGTAACTGAAATGAAAGAAATGTTTAGTAACTGAAATATTTTCTTCTACACTGGAGTGTGTTTGCTAAAATTTACTAGGAAGTGTATGTTGTGGGTCCGTGGCTAAAGTGACTGCTCATGTAGCTCCTAAGCCAGCCAGGACTGAGTATCACTGCTCTAGCAGAAGGAGGGGGATGGTGTTACCACTGTATCACTTGCTGGCGAGATCCCACCTGTGTCCAGTTTAGGAGGCTGCACCTCAAAAAGGACATAGACAGGGTGAAGGCAGTCCAGAGGAGGGCAACTAAAATGTTGCAGGGGGTTGCAATGAGAAGCCTTATGAGGAGAGACTGAGGGATCTCAACATGCATGCCCTGAAAGAGAGGAGATCAAGAGCTGACATGACAGAAAACCTAAAAATACCTCACAGGGATGAATAGTGTGCAGGAGAGGAATCTCTTTCAAATGAGAAAGGGCACCAGAATTAGGGGTCATGCAAAGAAGCTGGAGGTGGGAAGTTTAAGGGAATTGTGGGGAAATACTTCTCCATGGAAAAGGTGGTAGGAGCCTCAAACAGACTACCAGCAGAAGTAGTGGCAGTGAAAACAGTGGGGAGAGAGCTTCAAGCATGTGTGGGATAGACATAAGGGTATATTTGAAAATAGGCAGGGATGAGGGAGGGTTGGCAGAGAGACCAGTTAGGGTCTGTAAAGACAGATGAGTCAGAATACTTCTGGGCAGACTGTGGGCCAAGCGATCTTTTTCTGCTGACAAATTCTATGTTTCTATGTTTCATGCTCTATTGGTCTATAAGATTGTCTTAGTCAATGTTATGAAAAAAGAATGAATATGCATGGAAACTGGAAACATATTTGATTAAAGATGAAATAACATTAAATTAATAAAAAATAAGGATTTCATATAGACACCAATAATCTGCAAGATACTTAAAACATTATTTTTTGGGGCAGACTGAAATCTGTGATACATAGGGTTACAATAAGTCATGAAAGTTTGAGGAAAAAATTCCCTTCTTCAAGATCTTATAATACTGGAACAGAATTTGGCAGAGACAGAAGCTAAGTATGTAGTATGAACAGTGGAGAAAGACTTATGGGAGGTGTTACAAATGAGGGAGAAATACAATAAAATAATTGCAAAAGCTTAAAATGTGTTTTTAGAGAAACAGTCCTATATTATTTCATGGGGGAGAACCCAAGTAGAGATTTAGCACTTCAGTTGCAACAAGAGAAGTCTCACAATGCAAAAAATCTAATTAAAAATGATCAGGGGAGTTGACTGTAGATCCTGATGAAATAAAATATTCTGGAAATTTTGGTAAAATCTAGATACTCTGGGGTGTACTGATGTACGAAAATTACATGCAATTTTGGATAAAATACAGTTACCAAAAATTACTGCTGGGGAAAAAAAACTTTGGATCAAGAAATTACAGCTTATGAACTCATTGAGGCAAAAAAAAAGATAAAAGGGTGTTAAATCAGGGATGTCTCTGAGCCTATATAACCTGATATTAGACTTTTATGGCAAAATCATCAGAGGATTTGCTGCCATTACATGTGGAACATTTTACTCAGTTTGGAAATAATTAATTGCCTCTGTCCTTCAATGAAGCCCTAATAACATTCATACCCAAACCGGATAAACCTCCAGACAACTGTAAATCTCACAGGCCAATATCCTTATAATGTATGGTAGAATGTTGTTATAGGTAGAAGTCTACCTTTTTATAACAACGTTTTACCATCTATGCGATGTCACGATATTGTTAACCCATCGATGGTATGAGGAACAGTCTGGGCATGCGTGCAACTGGATCGGACAGCTTTGAAACGGCCCCGGCGATGAGAGCAGAGTGACGGTGACATTAAAAAACTGCAGTAAGGAACTGCTTTCTTTTTAAAAAGCATAAATAGTACCATACACTTGCTCTTGAGGTTTACATGGTCACCCTGGCAACCTCTCAGTGGTTAACAAACCAGTTAACCGAGGAGTCACGTGATGCAAGTGTCTGCATAACACCCAGTCTGCTCGGCTCTCGCCTCCCTTCTCTGTTTTTCAGTAAAATACTTGTCTGAAAGGTGGTGCAGCAGTTACAATCGAGTTAAGTTCCCTGTCTAAAGTGTTGGAGGGTGAAGAGATCCCGTTTTGGGAACAGATGAAGAAAGAAATGTGCAAAAATCAAGGGAAACACACCTCACCTGTCTCTCCTGTGAAGGCCCCGAAGAAAGCCAGGGCCTCTCCAGGGGCTGGGGATCTGGATACTTAAATGGATCCAATGGAGAATGAGTCATTAACGCTGGTGAGATTTCTTGCGGAGTTTAAGCCTTTCCGCACAGAACTTCATGCGGTTACTGAAGAATTGAAATCGGTAACTCAGGCTTTGGAAGATCTGTCCAGATGTACAAGAGATAATGAAGCCAGGATTGCATCTGTCGAGGCCCGGTCAGCTAAACAGGAGCCGGAGCTGGTGGCCATCCATCAGAAGCTGTCCAGAATGGAATCAAAAATTGAAGATTTAGAGGGGAGGAGTAGACTCAATAATATAATTATTATAGGTCTACCAGAGAAAGAGGAGGGGGCTGACCCTATCGCGTTTGTGCAGAAGTTCTTGTTAAAAGTTGCTGGCCTGTCACCATACGGCTCGAAATACATGATAGAATGAGCCCATCGGCTCTGAGAGCTATGCCTCCACCGGGCGCCCCACCATGCACCTTGATCCTTTGCTTTTTGAATTATTTGGAGAAACAGCACATCCTCCTCAAGATTAAGGAGTTGAAAGATGTTTCCTGGGAAAATGCAGTTTTGAGGATCACCCAAGATTTGCCCTTAACGGTGCGACAAAAGTGTGCAGAATACCACTCTATAGTGGTAAAATTGATCACCTCCTCCACCCGATTTCGTATGGGATATCCAGCAAGGTTGCAAGTTTTGCTGTCTAGCGCGTGGGTGACAAATGAAGACCCGCAGGCTGCAAAGGAAGGCTTAAGGGCTGCTCTCCCCGACCTGTTTAAATGAGAGGGCAGTGCCTTACTTGGAAGCTGAAGTCTGATTTATGGGAGTCGTGGGGCATTAAGCTTCTGAGAAGATGGAATTTCCTGGTTAAATGCTGAAGGAGTGATTTTCTGCTGCTCTGTTAGCTCCAGTATGGGGATTGGGGCTTTGACTGAACTCTGTTGCGGTAAGACTGTTCTCATGCATCCTGCTCAAGTTGGTGTTGGGTGAAGATGCTACAAGGTGCATAGAAGAGCAGCTTTAACATGTCCCGGAATTTTAAATAAATGGAATGGACTGTATATAACTGTTGCGTTAATGTGCCATCGTTTACATCCTTCTTGGGGCTGGCGGCATTCAGTTGCATATTAGTATATTCAGCCACTAGAGAGCGCTAGCTTATTGTTTATGGACTGATACTGCCTAAGTTCTTTTTATTACTGTAGGATGGACTTCTGCGAGCCAGTCCCCCGATGCTTGTAATGTAATTTTATTTTACCGACACTTGTACTATAGAGGGCAGATATTTCTCATGTAGGATGGGTAGAAGCATCGGGCAGGATCTGGAAAGGATGCCTTTCTCTCCTAGGGTTTTTTTTTCTCGTAATTTTGTACCTTCTTCAATCCTCAGATGTCGGAGAGTGGTACCCTGTACTGTGATGGGGGTTTCTTCAATTTATGTTCATCGGGGTCTAGTAGGACTGGGCATTCACGGGACAAGTCAGGTGCGAGGTTCGTAGAGGGCAGATTTGATAGTGGGATCATAGTTATGCTGTCCGACCTGTAAATAGGCACCATAACATGAGTGGAAGAGCGCTTCCGCTGTTCCCTACTCCCTGGACTCTTTTCTGTTCTTCCTTGGTGCGAAGGTACTGACAGGGCGTGGCTCAGTTGAAGGGGGGTCTAACTGAGCTTGATTGTTTCTTTAGGACTCATTGCCCTCGCTAAGATTCTCCCTGCAAGGTAGCTAGGGGGAAGGTTTTACCTTATTTTTATTATTATTTCCTTGTGTTTCTGTTGTTGAGTAGGAAGCTCAGCTGGAGCTGATCAACGAATGGGGTTGCAGTAAGTACAGGGATGGGGGGCTGGGCTGAGATCAGGAGGGTAGTCGTTTGTCATCATGGAAGAACGTCTCTCAGTTGGGAGGGCAAACATTATTAGTAGTGTGTTCGGAGGAGGGTTGGGGTTTAGTTCTTCTTGGGGATATATAAGGGAACCGCATGGGGGAAGGATTTGTATTGGGGAGAAAGAGGGGGTTTGGGGGAAGGGTTAAGCAGGCAGAAGAATATGGGATTCCGTCTGGCATGGGAGGGAATTTTTTATGAAGGGTGAAAATCAGGTCTTGTTTGCTTTCTGTAAGGTACTACATGTAGATATTATCCAGATTCTGAATGGGTATTTTATGTGACTTCATTACGTGGAATGCTAATGGGGCCAGAAACAACACAAAAAGATACAAGTTGTTGAAACACCTACAAATGCCAAAAGAGAAGATTATATGTTTACAGGAAACGCACTTACTCGAATCAGAAATTGCTTTGTTTAGGCGACAGAGTATAGGGCAAGTGTATCTGTCTGGAGATAGTAAGGCTAGTAAGGGAGTAGCTATTCTGATTACTAGGCAAACCCCATTCATCTGCGAGGAAATCATTAAAGATTCCTTGGGATGGTTTCTGTTCATTTTGGATATGCTATATAGATCAAAGGTGATAGTTGGTAGTATTTACGGCCCAGACATGGATACCCCAAGTTTTTTTGTGGAACTTTTAAAAGTCTTGTCCCCATTTGTCCACATTCCGATGTTTCTAGGGGGAGACTGGAACTTACCATTTGATTCAGAGCTGGACAAAGACGGTAGAGGAAGAAGTGGGCTAACGCCCACTCAAAGAGCTCTAAGGGAACTGGTGGATAGTGTTGGATTATGTGATCCATGGAGGGTTCTTTATCCCTCGCATAAGGAATATACTTTCATGTCGGCTGTGCATGGTTCCAGATCTAGGATTGATTATTTTCTGATTAGTCAATCCATCCTCCCGGGTCTCTCACAGTGTACAATACTACCTGGGATAATTTCAGATCATTCAATGGTCCGTTGCTCAATTAATCTATCCCCTAATCTTCCTAGATAAACAGTCTGGAAACTGAACAATCAGTTATTACGCTCCCAGGTAATCAAAAATAGTATAATTCATACTATAGAGCAATATGATGGGACAAATTTAGACTCAACAGGTAAAGGGGATATGGAATGGAGTGCGCTTAAATGTGTTCTAAGTAGTGAACTTATCAGATTGGTGGCAGAAAGGAAGAAAAAAGGGAACACAAAGCTAGGGACTTACTCAGGCAAATCAGGGAAATAGAGTGTACCCCCTCCGGGTCCACCCCCGCTGTTATAAGGGAAAGGTTAATAGGATTAAGAAACCAATACAGTGACCTTCTGAGGGAGAAAGCAGAGTATGCTCTGTTAAAGACAAAGGCCTGGTACTTGGACCAGGGTGAAAAGGTGGGACACCTGCTGGCAATGAGATTAAAAGGAGAAGAGTCTGCTAGGATTATAAGGAGTATAACTTCCTTATCGGATGGGGAGATCAAAACTCACCCAAAGGAGATTGTCCAGGAGTTCGAAAATTATTACAGGGAGCTGTACAGCTCAATGAGTTCTAGACCCTCGAAGAAGGAGGAGGTAGAAAGATATCTTGCCTCTTGCCCACTCCCTTTGTTGCCGTCCGAGTTGGGGGGGGTTGTCCCAGCCCATTTCAGAGGAGGAGATTGTCAAAACAATAAATTCGCTTACCCCAGATAAAGCCCCAGGCCCTGATGGGTTCTCCCCTAATTTTTATAAACGCTTTGCCACACAGTTAGCCCCGGGTTAAGAGGACTATTTCAATGTATTTTGAACTCTGAGAAGGTGGATAAACACCTATTTTCAGCCCTTATCATTGTTATCCCTAAAGAGGGTAGGGCACCTGACAATGTGTCCAGTTACAGGCCTATCTCATTAATAAATTATGATGTCAAGATTCTAGCAAAAATCTTGGTGAGCCATTTAGCTAAAGTAATGCCCCTACTCATTCATAGTGATCAGGTAGGTTTCATGGCGGAGAGAACGGCCTCTGATCACCTGCGTAAACTGGCTAACGTCTTCTCTGCAACCAGAGATCATCGCTTGCCTTCTGTGCTGGTCTCGGTGGATGCAGAGAAGGCGTTTGACAGGGTGGATTGGCAGTTTTTATATTTGACCATGGTGAAATTCGGTTCCCCCTCCCCTTTATTAAGAGTGTCTTCTCCCTGTATAGTCAACCGGCGCACAGATCTACTGTAATGGAGTTTCTCCTCAGTATTTCCCTACGCACTGAGAACTAGACAGGATGCCCTATCACCCTTCTTTCAATCTCTTAGCAACCTCTTCTGGCAAAATAAGACAAGACCAGAAGGTCCAAGGTGTCATAGTAGGTTCTCATGAGTTTAAACTTTCTGCTTATGCAGATGACATTCTTCTCCATCTAACTCGCCCCACTACCACTATACCTGTGGTCATGGGACTTGTAGAGGAGTACAGTAGGTTCTCCAACTACAAAATAAACAGAGAGAAAACCCTGGTGTTCCCGTTGAACTCTAAATTATTCAAGTCTGAAATCACTGCGTTAGGCTTACAATGGAGTCCTCACAAGCTCAAATATTTAGGGGTAATTCTTGCACGGAGCGATTCTAAGATGGTGCAGTTGAACTTAGGTTCGATTAAGAATGCCATTCAACAGGACCTTACAAGATGGACCAAACTCCCGATATCTTTATGGGGAAGGGTGAGCTTAACAAAAATGAATGTGTTACCTAGGATACTTTATCCTTTAACCATGTTGAACTCCTGGCTGCCAGTAAAGTGGTTTAAAAACATACATACTATAATATCGGCCTTCATCTGGCTAGGGAAAACCCCGCGCAGAGCCTATTATCGAATGGCTGCCCCCAGAGAAAAGGCCGGATTACGTTTACCACATATGGGATTATATTATTGGGTATGTAATGCCAGTAAGTACCTAAAATGGCTGGTAAAACCCACAGAACAGTGCTCACTTCCATATATTCCCTCATGGGTCAAATTAGAAGTGGATCTGATAAAGGAATCTGGTATTGATCTGATCGCCCTGCTTTACACGTCACCGAAGTCCCTCCCCACTGACTTATTTCCCACCCCAATAAAAACCTCTCTAAGAATTCATGCACAGCTATGCTCATTCTTAAAATATAGCCCCACTAAAGATAGGCACCAACCTCTGTGCCGGAATCCGAATTTTAAAATTGGGGGGAAACTAACTCAGGAATCTTGGCTTCCTGAGATAAAGAGCTTAAGGGTAACGGATCTCCTTCAGGAGGGGAAATGCCTCTCAGTCCCGGATTTAACTAATAAATATCACATGGCTCCTGGTCAAATATTTAAAGTTTTTCAGCTCAGACATTTAATGGTGCAATTTCTCTGGAAGCTTGTCGGGTCTCAGCCATGCGATGGTTTATTTGATAGCCTTGCCCAGACTGTATGGGAACCACATGTGGTTTCCAGATTTTACAACAGTCTATTCAGACAAGCATATCAGCATCTTGACGGTGCTCCCTGTTACTGGAACACCGTTTTGGGGGGACCGGAGAGGGATTGACACATAATTTTGCAGAACACTTATAGGTGTATTACCCAAGACAGATTGAGAATTATGCAGTTTCAATTTTTAAACAACATGTTTTGGACCCAGTCAAAGTTACACAAGATTGGCCGTATTCCTGATTCAGAATGTAATGCTTGTCACCAACAGGAAGGGACATTATTCCACATTTTTTGGGAATGCCCCAGGGTTAAGTCCCTGTGGGACACGATTAAGGAAAGAGCAGACTCCCTGCTGGGACTCAAACCTTTTTTCAGTCCTGAGATTTGCCTACTGGGTGAATATTCCAGGGTCAACATAAAGGTAAGGAGGTATCACATGGCCATCATATCATCGTCACTCAAAAAGGTAGTACTGAAACACTGGGTGGACGGTACCTCAATTTCATATACAGAGTGGTTACAAGAATTACTTTTTAATCTGAACATGGAGAAATTCAGTGCAAATAGAAGAGACTGCTTGCTGAGGTACCGTAAGGTATGGGAAAAACTACATGAGCTGTATCTACTCCAGACAGGTGCTTATTCGTCACGAGTGCAAGACTAAACTGGTTGGTGATTCAACAATATGTGCCCTGTAATATTGTTCTGTCTGCTTGGGGAGGATAGGTTGAGGGAGGGAGGGAGGGGGGAGCAAGAAGCATTTGGACATTGTTTCTGACATGTTCATTATGATATCAGAATGTACTGTATACTGGAGTGATGTATATAATTGTTTCTTGCTCTGTAACAGGGAAAAAGCTGAATAAACTTTAATTTAAAAAAAAAAAAAACACAGTTAACCATTGATGACCATACAATATCCTCTGTGTTAATCAATGATTATAAGAAATTCACATAAGTATTAGCAAGAATGTTTGAAAAAAAATATTTAAAAATTATAAATGAAGACCCAGTGGGCTTCATTGGAGGGTGGAACATTGTACAACCTATACATAGGACACTAAATTTAATACACCATTCAATAAATACAAACTCAGTAATGCTTGCATTTGATGCTGAGAAGACCTTTGACAGGGTCTCCTGGGAATTTTTATTGCAGACTCTGTCGAAGGTAATATCAGTCATTCTTACTTACAATGGACAAGGGCAATCTATATAAATACAACATAAAAAAAAGTTATATTTCATATAATTTCATCTATGATATTCATATCCCGCTATAGCAGACACAAATCTTTCCAACTACAAATCCGCAACAAGCTTAATTCCCCCCTCAAAATGGTACCCTGTTTCAAATATCTGGGAGTAACTTTGGACAGCTCACTATCATACTCACAGCACATCGACCAAGTCACAAAGACAGCAAACTCTAGATTAGGGCTGCTCTATAAAAACAAACTATGCTTAACCAATGAAACCCTGGCAATGGCAGTCAATAGCTCAGTGCTATCGGTCATTGACTATGGCCTTGTAGTATATGGTTCAGCAACCTCCACAGCCCTCAGAAGGGTGAAGACTTAACAAGGCCTGTAGGCTTGTTCTTGGTGCAAACCAGATGACCCACACATGTGATCTATATGCTCAGACTGGTTGGCTTAACTTGGATAGCAGGATACAGTATCATGTCTCTCTGCTGGCAAATAAATCTACCCTCAGACTTACCCCAATGGGTGTTAAGAACCTCATCTATCTACCTGACTCCACCAGAAGTACTAGGAATATAAATGACCACTCTCTCAAAGTCCCTTTCTGCCACACCATAAAAGGCCAGCAGTCCTTCCAATACCATGTTCCCTCCAGGCTAAACTCTCTCGGTGTAGATTTACAGAAGAAAGTTGGGTTTGGCCTGTTTAAGTCTTAACTCTGTGCCCTACTTACATCTACTAGTGGTTGTGACTGTAGGACCTATGCACCCTTCCAACTCTCCTTATACCTTGCCAGCCTACCTCTCATTCTCTGGCTCTCCCTGCCCTACACCCCTATTTCCCATATGCTCCTGCCCCTGTTTACTCCATGTTCTAACCTCTCACTTGCCCTTCTCTAGTTTTCCAGCTTTCATTCCCTTACCCCTCCCCCCTCTTCACTTGGCTATTACCCCCTGCGTCCTCCCATCCTCTCCCCTGTCACCCCTACATGCTGCCTTTGCCATCTCTCCCCCCACCCATTGGCCTTTCCCCATCCTGCCTGCCTCTACCTCCACCATCCTCGGAACAACAGTCCTTAGCTCACCCTGTCTACCTGTTTACCTCTCACTGCTGCATCTGCCCCTCCTCTCCCCCTTACTCATGGCAATATAGGCCTCCCCCCAATCTGGCACTTAATAACTGCACTGCCTGCACAATCTTTAGCCTAACAGTTTTGCACTTAGACAAAAGAACTGCTTTTTTAACTATTTCTGACTTTTATCCCTGCTCCTTCAACTTGAACAATTGTAACCCATGTGTGTACTTTACTGTATATATGTTTTACCTCTCCCCTTTGTTACTCCATTTATAGTTACCTCATTGACTATTGTATTAACTGGCCCTTTGCCTTAATTGTTTTCTGTACTAGTGTGTTCTCAATCTATTACATTGTTTTATGATGTAGAACCTCTGCAAACGAGCCTCTAGTTCAAAGGTATGTCCGAAATCTAATAAATACAAATAAAAAGGGGACCAGACAAGGATGATCCCTATCTTCCCTTTATATGCTATCTACAGTATATGTAACCATTGGCCTAGGTGATTAGGGATTTGTCTGAAAAAATGGGCATTCAAATTGGAGATACAGTACAGAACATACCATCCTCCTTTACGCAGATGACGTACTTGTGTTTTTAGAAGACAAGCCAGTTTCTTTGAACCCATTGCTAAATATAATCTCAAGCATTACAAAGATATCAGGCTATCAAAGTAGTGTTCTTAATCTGAAATATTATCTCGGAATAATATTCATTTACCAGCACCACAAATTGGATCTTATAAAACACACTATGACAACTTTGGTGTAATTTCTTTTCCTTTTTTTTTTCTCCATGTTTTGATCAGTTAGAATCTGGGAGCTGCAGGGAAAGGTCAAAATGCCTTTTTCAGTGACTCTGCTAATAAACAGATCCACTGTCCCTGGAAAGTGGTAGGAATTTCTGTGACCAGTTTATGAGGAAACTTCAAAAGGGGATGAAGCCCTTTCATGTTTTTAAATCGGACATCCTGACAGGACTTAGGACAAAAAACAGATGTCATACGTGTATAAAAATCCAGGGTCCTGATCAGATTATGTTTTATGAAGGCCAATCTCAAAGACACAAAGAATGTTAAATCTATGATGGCAGAGTGACATCCTGAATGACGTGTCATGGGGAGGCAGCTGGATGGATCTTTAGGTTTGTGGTAAGCCAATCTACTAGGGTGGCACAGAATGTTGAATTTCTGACAGAATGGAATACTGTGGAATTTTGGAAAATTCCACCGATTTCTATCATTTGTGGAATTTCGACATTCTGCATGTGAAATGTGTTCTGTGGAATAATAATCTGAAGTTCACATAAACCATGGATTCTTTTTCCACAATCTGTGGAAAATTATTCCGCAGTTTACATGATCAGCAGAAAATTATTTCACAGCTTGCAGACAAATGTTTTTCAAAATTCTGTGGAATTTAAAAATAAATTCCACAAAGCATTTCAGATACAGAATTCCCATTCCGCAGCAGTTCTGATGGTGAAATTTTGCATTCTGCACAGCCTTACAGTCTACTTTGCTAGAGAGAGATGGACAGACAAAGAGATAGACAGCCTTTTTCTGTGTGAAACTGCCCCTATGTTTTTGGAATGATTATATGACAATAATTTGCACCTTCAGTTTATATACAAAATTATGGTGTGCAAACAGAGTTTTTGAATGGCTTGTTCAGGATCGATAAAAATCACTGTATACAGTCAGAAGCATATAGAAAGCCTAGATCAATCAACTTGCTCCTCACAGGGAACAGTGCCCATCTGGCATGTTTGATTCAGTCTATACCGTATGGCCAATTTTTGTGCCTATGGCGCATTTGTTCCTCATATTTCAATTTTCTTTCACAGTCCAAGGTATTTTTGCAATGTGGGTACTCTAAGAAAGTGGTCCACCAAGCTTTTTTTTAAAAGCTAAGGGAAAAGGACAGAGAGTCACTATTATTACTAATTCTAAAAGAGAGAATAGGGCTCCAGATAAGAGAGACAATTTTATACCTGTAATTACATTTATAATGAAATGAGATTTCTGTGTCATCTGCAAACAGGCATACTTTTCCATCCAGCCCTTCTGCAATATTGCTAATAAAGACATTGAAGAGGACTGAGCCTAGTACTAACCCCTGTGGCACCCCACTTGTCACCTTGCCTTTTCCAGAGTGGACCCCATTTACCACCACCTTCTGACTCCTATTGCTTAGCCAACTTCTTACCCATTTTCCTACTTTTTGACCTACTCCTAGGTTGCCTAGCATGCCCACCAGTCTTCTGTGTGGAACGGTGTCAAAGGCCTTACTGAAATCAAGGTAAGCCATATCTACCACTCTTCCCTGACCCACTTCCTTGGTCACCCAGTCAAAGAACTGGATTAGGTTTTTCTGGTAAGTCCTCCCCCTGTGAACCCATCTTGCCTTGGATCCTGTAATCCATTGGTTGCAAGATATTCCCCAATCCTTTCCTTCAATAATGATTCCATTACTTTACTTACTACTGAAGTCAGGCTAACAGGTCTTTAATTTTCTGCCTCGTCCCTATTTCCACTTTTGTGTAATGGGACCACATCTGCCCTCCTCAAGTCCCCCGGAACCTCCCCTGTTTCTAGTGATAGATTGAACAGAGCTATCAGAGGTGCAGCCAGCATATCCTTGAGCTCCCTCAGGATCCTATGGTGCACCCCATCTGGTCCCATTGCCTTGTCTATTTTTAATTGTGCTAGTTCCCTGAGGACTCTCTCCTCTGTAAAAGGACAGGTGCCACCTCCCTCCCTTCCTTTAATGCCCTTGTCCCTTATCCTTGGCACGTCACTTACCCCTTGTTCTGTAAATACTAAACAAAAGTAAATACTGAACAAAATTTAAGGGCAGGTGTTTACTTCTAATAAATAGAGAACTGATTATTTTATTAGTTGTAGTTTGATATGTTAGAAATTACTTTCTGCTTTTATAATAAAAGATTTGCTAGTGCAGTAAAACAGATGGGGCAGGATTTTCAAGCTGCTGAGAAGCCACAAGCCCCCGGTGCACTGAACGTAGGGCGCATGGAGCTTGTGGCAGTCTCCAGTCAGTAATCGGGATTTTCTATCCCTTGCACCCACCGCAGGTCCTTAGACCACATATTTGTGGTCTAGCCTGCACCCCATTCTGGGGTAGGATTTTCCAATATCGAATGAATGCCGCAAGCTATCAGTGCACTGAACATATAGCGAACGGGGCTTGTGACATTCACCGGGCGACATGCAGGAATATCCATCCCTTGCATCTAGCAGAGGTCCTTAGACCACATAAGTGTGGTCTTGCTTGCGCCGTCCCTCCAGGATAAAGTCACGGTGCTTGTGCCAGAGCATTGGCGCAAGCACTGTAAACCACAAAAACTGTCACAACTGCACCCAGTAATGGAAATTCAGGTGCAGTTGTGTCAAAGGGGATCAGCGCACAGCCGAATTCAAAGTCCTGTGGTGCAGGGCTGGATGCATGCCATGCACCACCTTTCGTAAAACCTGCCCCTGAAGCCAAATACATGGGGCTTGCACTGGACATTTGGTGCAAGCCGCTGTAAATCAGGAACACTGTCGCAACTGCACCTGGTATTGGAAAATCCAGTGCAGCTGCAGCAAAGGAGGTTTGGCGCATAAGCCATCTTCAGGGTACCCTGGCGCGGGCACATGGCAAGCCCTCGCGCCGTCATTTGAAAATCCTGCCCATGGTGTTTACCTTTGCTTTTCACACTGCTAGTAAAAAAAGAATTCAATAGAATTCTGGTATTGTGATGTCAGAAACTGCTAGCTACTTAGGAGCACAGTGTATTTGAAAGAGAAACTACATTTATACAATGACCGTGAGAATAAAATTTTGCAAATACATGCATTTATTTTCTTGTGTGACAGTCCTGTAGTGGAAATATATAGAATACCTATGTTCCCTATTTAATCTAATTCACAAAGCCAAATCCCTCAAGACACCAGCTGCAGCCAGAGCCATTGATTTCGAGAAGGCCTTTGATTCCCTAAACTGGGACTACCTTTATCAAGTTTTATCTCATTTCGGTCTTTCTCACACCTTTTGCTCCTGGATCAAGCTTTTATATAACTCCCCTGTCGCGAAAGTACTTACTAATTCCACCCTTTCCTCCTACTTTCATTTAGCAAGGGGAACTAAACAAGGCTGTCCCCTTTCACCTTTCCTATTTGTTTTAGCCATGGAGCCCCTTACGGCTTGTCTACGTCAATCTTCTGGCATTATGGGCATACCCATGGGCAAGTCAAGATATGTCTCTCTTTCCTATGCAGATGACCTCTTAATCTTTCTTGAAAACCTGAATGATGCTGGGCCCCTGTTGGTTGATTTATTTAATAACTTTACTAACATTTCTGGCCTTACTTTGAATTCTGGTAAATCACAAACTCTGCCCCTTAACGAATACTGTAAAGCTTTTATGAATATACCTCTTGGATTCCATTGGTCACCACAGGGTATAACATACCTAGGAATCAAAATTACTAGTAACTTAGGGAAGATATATGGGACATTAACTTTAACCCTTTACTAGATAACATCAAAACGATTCTGGACAGATGGAAACTTCTTAATCTCTCTTTTATGGGAAAAATTGCAGCTATTAAGATGTCCATAACCCCCAAGATTTTTTAACTCTTTGCCAATATTCCTTTAGTCTTACCATCCTCCTTTTTGACTAAAATTGATAAATCAATAGGTAATTTTATCTGGGATGGTAAACCACTGAGATTTAACTGTAAGAAACTTAGATCACATTGGAAAAAAGGGGGCTTTGAACTCCCCTGGTTTAAAGGTTACTTCTGGGTGTTTCGAATGGCCCAAACCATTAAATGGTTTCAGAAACCCTCCCTTCCCCTCATTTACCACTATGGGTTGCAATTGAATCTGCATTATGCCCTGGAGGAGTTCCCACTTCCTTCATTTTTAATCCCATTTCCTCTAAATTAAAATCTCACCCGACTATATCATCCTCTGTTCTTTATTGGAAACTAACCCACAAATTCCTGAAATCCAATCCAACACCCTGGTTTTATGCCCCATTATGAGGCAATCCACTGTTCACTCTGGAAGATCACCCAATTTTCTGTCATACATGGTGGAACAAAGGCATTTCTTTCTTGGAGATATCTTGGACCAGAATTCACTCACTCTTAGATCATTCTCAGACTCTCAGACTTCATGGAAACTTCCTAAACAGGACTTTTGGAAGTTTTTATAAATTCAGACAACTTATAACTCTCTTTCTTGTTTAGTGTATAAGCATACTCTTCTAAACTCATACATCTTGCATTGGACTAATTTATCAGTTAAACTGAGTAGTTCCATTTACAAAGACATTATTGATAATCTACCTGATCAGTCTATACAGGCCAAAAATAAGTGGAGTACTCTTCTTAACTACAATATTTCAGATACACAATGGAGCAATTGCTGGCATCTTGCTCATAATACCTTTAAAGATGCCCGTAGTTCTTTAATTCAAACCAAAATTCTACATGTTTGGTATAGAACACCCTCAGTGCTTCAACGAATGGGCCTATTAAATAACAATAACTGCTGGCGCTGTAATTTGGCCACCGGGGATCTACTTCATATCTTGTGGTCATGTGCTTCCATTAATAAGCTATGGCATAAAGTCCATTTACTTGCCTCCATAGTAACAGGACAAAAACTACCTTTTGACCCTAAACTATTTCTTCTAGGCATCTCCATCCCCAATAGCTGTCTCCTCTCACATGCACACTTTAGATGGCTAAACATACTTTTTCTTCTGGTCAAATGTCTGATTCTAATGAAATGGAAATCAACTCTAGTACTTTCTCTTTCAGATGTTCTTCAAAGCCTTTCTCAGTATGCCTCCATAGACTGATTATCTCATGTTACTCATAACTGGCTCACTGTATATGACAGATGTTGGCAGGATTACTTCAAGTGTATTGAGCCTAGTTCTCCTAGACCCTAATTCTTAGGGGTATTTAGCCTTTTTCTTATTCTTCTCTCAGATCAGGTTTCTCCTGATACTTTTGTGCACAGATATCTCCTTTGTTTCCCTCCTTCTCTCTTTTCTCCTTTTCTCCTTCCCTTCTTTCCTGCTTTTTTCTCTTCTTTCTTTTCTTGCACACCTCTCAACTTCACCTCTCCATTACTGAACATTGTTCATATTACTACAGTTATCTCTTTCTACAATTTGATGTATTGCCTTGCTATAGCCTGCCCTAGCATTTACTTTGTAAACGATTGCTTTTCTGATTTTAAATACACTACTGATTGTAACCCTTTTGTTATCCACTTATAACCTGTTTAGGTCTGCGTTCTATCATAAATTAACGTATATAAGGCTTCTTCATTCTGTTTATCCTAAATACTGTATTTGTTAAGTGATGCTGTATACCTTTTATGGAGGATATTCTCCTATTGTATAAGACGTGCGCTTTCTTATATATACTTAAATTTCAATAAAAATATAAAGTGAAAAAAGAAATATATAGAATAGTGTATGGGCAACCGTACACAACAAGGCTGTGTTTCCATCAAGGTTTTGTGATGGCATCATAGAAACCTCAAGAGCAAAGCTCTAGAAGTCCCTATGATGCCATCACAAACCTGAGATGGAAACACTGCCCTGATGTGTATGGTTATCCATATACTGTTTTATACAGTGCATGGTTGTCCTCGACTGTGAATGGATTTCAGCAGCAGAAAACACTGGTAGAATACTATTTAAAATGCACACATGATTTGCATTAGCAAGACTATATTAAACAGATTTCAATTAACAGATTTGATGAACAGAACAAATTTATTTTACTAATTTCAGTTAAAACATGTTAACTGAGCATATTTTATAAAGGCTATGCTGATTTCTTTTCTTCTACTTTTCACAGATTCATAGGGAGAGACCAGTGTTGGATAAGTTACGTTTTCTATTACTTTTTATTATGTTTGGAAACTTAATCCTGGAAGCTCTGAGCAGTCACTAGCAAGGATGGAGAAGTACTAGAAAATGAAATACACCTTACAATTATAGTTACTTATTTCTTTTTATACAAAAACAATACAAAAATAATAAATAACTATAACAGATTACATTTTTTGAAAGTAATAGGTTAGTTACTAGTTACTTTCAAAAAATTGTAATCAGTTACAGTTACGTATTACTTTGTATAAAAAGACATAAGTAATTGTAACTGTAAGGTGTACTACTTTTTCCAGTACTTCTCCATCCTTGCTAGTGACTGCACAGGGCTTTCTGGAACACGTTTCCAAAAGTAATAGAAAGTAATAGAAAAAGTAACTTACCCAACACTGGGAGAGACAGTGAGCATATTTATTAACGGCTGTGACCATACTGGCACTCGCTACTGCCTCGCTACCACCACAATGCCCCCATTCCTGTGTTTCTTTTTAGCTGTGTTTGATTTTATTTTAGCTAAAACATTTTCTACACTATAAAGTTTTGTACATACACTGCCTTGATGGATATGACAGTGCGATGTCTGCTATCACGTTCAAGATCTGCAACAGAGTAGACACTCTGGGGGGTGGGGGTGGGGTTCGAGAAAATGAGGAGGGACCTAGGAAAGCTGGAAAATTGGTCCAATGTATGGCAATTAAAATGTAATGCAAAGAAGTGCAAAATCATGCACCTAGGGTGCAGAAACCCTGCAGAGAGTTACAGGATGAGGGGGGAGCTGTTGACGGTTACCAGGGCAGAAAGGGATTTAAGGATACTCATTTCAGATGACCTAAAGGTGTCCAAACAGTGTGCCAAGGATGAGGGGAGGGCCAGTAGCAAGGTTAGGTTGCATAGGAAGGGGTATCACTAGCAGAAGAAGGGAAGTGGGGAGTCACGTGATGCGGTGTGCTGGGTAGGATGCCTCTATGCTTGCTCTGACCTACTGCCTATTAATTATTGCTAAAAACCCCGTTTCACGGTGTTTTCCACCACAGATCACCTGTCTGTTATCTTCCTGAGCATATTGTGCCCTCGATAAAAGAAGTCGATGGACACAGAGATGGGGAAAATAGCTTCCAAACACACACCTCCTGCTATGCCCGAGAAGGCCTCTAAGAAAGCCAGGGCCTCCTCCCTGCAATCCTCACTGCCTGCTACTACCGAGAGCCCACTGAGACACTGATCTTCTCACCCTTTCTAGATTTCTTGAGGAGTTTCAGCCTTTCAAGGCTGAAATGCAGAATATGGCAGGAGAAATAAAAGGTATCTCCAGCACCCTTGAGGAGCTCTCTAAGAAGATTGCTGATAATGAAGCTTGCATACGTTCTGTTGAAAGGAAACAGGATAAAGCAGAACTGGAGCTTGTGGCCCTGAGGCAAAGGCTAGTTAAAGTGGAAAACAAGGTGGAAGATTTGGAGGGGCACAGTCACTGCAATAATGCGGTTATCATTGGTTTGCCCAAAGGTGAAGAGGGCTCAGAACCCATTAAGTTTATCAGAAAGTTCATGGAGAAGGTGGCAGGCCCTTCCCCCTTTGGTGCGAGCTACACAATAGAAAGAGCTCCCCGGGCACTATGCCCCCTCTTCCGGCTGGAGCCACCCCCAGGTCATTTATATTTTGCTTCTTAAATTTCCAGGAGCGACAGCATTTTCTATATAAGGTCAAGGAAACACAAGATTTGCAATGGGAAGGTAAAAAGCTTAGAGTGGCACAAGATTTGCCTTTATCTGTATGCCAGAAACGAGCCATGTTTCACAAGCTTGTCCTCAAGTTGCTTGCCGCGGGAATCAAGTTTCGTATGGGTTTTCCTGCAAGATTTCAAGTTTGCCTGAATGGTTCTTGGGAGACCTATGAGGAAGTGGAGTCGGCTACCGCAGGGCTCAAGAAAGGGCTTCCTGATCTTTTTAAGCCTGCTTGAGAGCCGGTCTGGTGTGGGGAGCCATGCTAAGTTTTTCAGTGGTGGTGTAATTCAGCTGATGCAAATTATATCTCTCTACTTTGTCTCCGGGACTATGTTGGTCATAAACTATTTATCTGGCTATTCAATTTCAAGCTGCAGCTCTCGAGAAGGGTCTTCATGTTGACAGATTAATGGACATCGCATTTCCGATCTGGTTTTGTCTCTCAGGACTGTTTAATTCTGTGGACTCTCATAATATTGACTCTGGTTCAGTCTAGTCTCATGTCGTATTCATCTGGGGCTACTATGTTCAAGTTAAATTTTAGTCTGTCAGATCTGGCAATACACTTTTTCAAGGGCGATGTCTTGATCCCAAGGTTTGGGGGGGGGGCAACGCCGTGTTTGCAATGCGAATCTGTCTGTGGCTGCAGTCCCTTTCCAGTTTCATTTTCGTGGTCTGGTTTCTCTGGGTTTCCCTCTCTTTCTCATTCACTGTTGCCATTTGGTGATAGTGGTGGCTGGCCCGTGTATTAGGGGGGATTTTGCAGCCATGGACAGATGGTGTTGTCTGGTTTATGGTACACTGTGTGGGGCGTTGATCTGCTCCTTCTGAGCATCCTTTCTCGAGTGCTGTTTGTGGAGGACTCCTCATCTCCCTTTTCAGGTTTCCACTGTTGGGGTGGGATGGTTGCTGCCTCCGGTCTCAAGGACAGGGTCCGGACAGCGGCCCAGGAGCCCTTGAGTTTCTCCTATGCTAGAGCAGACAGTAATGGCCCGCTTTCTCAGCTGTTCACCTCCGTTATTCGAGGGTTGCGCCACAAGAGGGCGTCCATGTTTACTATTTTCATGTTTGATGCAAGTACTATACACACTTTATTCTCTATGAATCAGGTAGTAGCATGGTTCATGGAGACTCTATAGGGAGAATTATTTTCTTTACGGGTCTGTGTAGACAACTTCTTTACACTAGTTGGCATTGATGTCAATTTTTAAGAACGATGGAGGTACTACTCTCTATGGAGTGTTCTGATTATAAAGGGGTAGTGTCCTGTTTTTTTGGTTCACGAGGGCATGGAGGTTGGTGGGAGAGGTTCTTTTCAGTTAGCCGATCATCATGTATCATGCAAAAGGCGTGTGGGTGTGGGAGAAGGAGGGGTCAGGGTTTATGGAGTGCCTGGGGGGGTTCCAGAGGGGTGACTGGGGGGATGGATCTAGTGATGGTAGGGGTGGGGGGGAGGTTGAACAACCCAGTGCATATCTTACTTGGAGCAGTTTTGAGGGGAAACATAAATACATGTGGTGTTTTCGGGGATTTCTGACTGGCATCTTGAGTGATGGTTAGAAATATCCACTTTATTAGTTGGATTGTTAAAGGGGCAAGGCATAGGACTAAGCAATATAAAATCCTGAAACATATAAACCATCTGAAGGCAGAAATTATATTTTTGCAGGAGACACATTTGCTTATGAGGGAGGCTGACAAAATGAGACAGCAGCAAATTGGGCAACTGTTTGCGGCGGAGGGCACAACCCATAGCAGAGTGGTTATGATCTTTTTGCATAGGTCGGTTCCGTTCAAACCTTTCCAAGTTATACCGGATCCTTCTGGCAGATTTTTGTTTGTAAAAGGCAGACTGCATACCTTGGATATTGTTTTGGGTGTTATTTATGGCCCTAATATAGACTCCCCCAATTTTTTTGCCCAGATAATAGAAGCCCTAACTCCATTTTTGGATATCCCTATGGTTATAGGGGGTGACTTCAATCTTGATTTTGACCAGGCTCTTGACAGGTCAGGCCAATCCCGTCAAGGTCTTTCCCCAGCACAAAGAGCTTTTAGGGACCTGTTGGACTCTATAGGTCTTTGTGATATATGGCGAGTATTACATCCTAGTACAAGGGAATATACCTATGTTTCTCCAGTCCATGCAACTTCTTTGAGGATTGATTATATCCTCATCTCTCAATCCTTATTACCTGGGGTCATAAGTTCTAGTACTGTTTCAGGGCCCCTGTCGGATCATTCTGTGGTCACCTGCCAAATAACCCTAGCGTCGCTGCCTAATAAAGGGGGCAGGTGGAAGTTGAATAATCAAATTTTGAAGGAGCCAGAGATGGTTCAATATATAATATCCCAAATAGAGCAGTATATTGCTTCCAATTCTA
This sequence comes from Neoceratodus forsteri, assembly GCA_016271365.2. Taxonomy (NCBI): domain Eukaryota; kingdom Metazoa; phylum Chordata; order Ceratodontiformes; family Ceratodontidae; genus Neoceratodus; species Neoceratodus forsteri. The sequence goes on along the minus strand of CM028129.1, from coordinate 1,171,591,284 downwards.
ACTCAGTGGAGAAACCCGATATGATATGGGGAGCTTGTAAAGCATATTTAAGGGGGATTATAATTGGCCTAACATCGAAAAGGAAAAAAGAGAGGGCATCTCGGATCTCTGACCTTCTCTCTCAGATTAGGGGCATGGACAGGATTCTCTCTCCATCTTCTTCTGAGATATTTAAACAAGAATTAATGAAATTGAGAGAAGCCTACCTAGCAATGTTATTGGAGCAAGCCGAATTTGCTATTTTGAAAACAAAAGCGGTATACACTGATCAGGGTGAGAAGGCTGGTAAAATGTTGACGCGGCGTATTAAGCAACAGGAATCCACTAGATTTATTCCTGCAGTCCATTCCTCCAAAGATAACTCCTTTAAGGTCTCGCCCTCGGAGATAGCAGAGGAGTTCACAAATTATTTCCAGGATTTATACGGCCCTATGGTTAATTCCCCATCTAAGGAGAGATTTCTTGAATATCTGAATGATTTACAATTGCCAGCTCTCTCACAATCCCAGCAGAACATTCTGGAGTCTCCTATCTCTGAGGGTGAGATTGAAAGGGTAACTAAATCTCTCCCATCCGACAAATCTCCGGGCCCTGACAGGTTCACTTCCAATTTTTACAAAGCTTTCTCTAAGCAATTGATTCCTATTTTGTTGCCACTTTTTCAGGCTGTTCTCTCTGGTCAAGTATCCGATCCCTCCATTTTTGAGGTGCTGATTGTTTTGTTGCCTAAGCCAGATAGGCTGTCTGATCTGGTCTCCAGTTACAGGCTGATCTCCCTTCTTAACCATGATATTAAAATCCTGGCAAGACTATTAGCCGACCGTTTGGAGGCAGTACTTCCCTTTTTAATAGGGGCAGATCAGGTTGGCTTTATGAAAGGTAGATCCTTTGTGGATCATCTGAGGGCCCTGTCTCACGTCTTCTCGGTATCTAAGGATGCTCCGCATCCATTGGTCCTGATTTCACTAGATGCCGAGAAGGCGTTCAACAGAGTCCATTGGGATTACCTGTTTGCTACAATGGAAGTTTTTAGTTTTCTTACGAAATTCCAGAATTGGGTTAGTTCTCTATACAAGTTCCCTTCTGCTAGAATTTCATGTAATGGGGTTATCTCCACCCCCTTCAAATTACATGTAGGGACCAGACGGGGTATCCCTTATCCCCCCTTCTCTTTAATATCTACCTAGAGCCTCTTATCAGGAGACTGTCTGGTGCCCAGGGCATCTCGGGTATCTCTCTCAGGGAGCAGGTGGTTAAAGTGGCGGCCTATGCAGATGATCTTCTGCTGCAGGGAACCCATCCACTCACATCTATTCCCGTTATTCTGAAGTTAATAGATGAGATGACTTCAGTAAGGTCTCAAATTATAAACTCAATGTAGGCAAGACTGTGGTTTTTCCTCTTAACCACAGGGTACACAAACAGGATATTATTGAGTTTGGGCTCACCTGGAAGTCCGATTATATTAAATATCTGGGGCTCCTTCTCACTCGGAACACGGCACGGCTCAGACAACTTAATATTGATGCACTGGTACATAAAATAGATCTAGACCTTCACCGGTGGACTCTACTTCCCTTCTCTCTTTGGGGCAGAATTAACTTAATCAAAATGAACTTATTTCTTCATTTATTCTACCCCCTTAACAGCTAAACATATGGCTCCCCCTGGCCTGAGTTAAAAAAGTGCATAGCATGATCTCTACCTTTATATGGGGCGACAAGAAGGCTAGGATGGCTTTCCATAAGTTAGCAGCTCCAAAGGCTAAAGAAGGGTTAAGACTTCTCCATATTGGGCTCTATTACTGGGCCAGTCAGGCCAATAAGTATCTCAGATGGCTGACTGTAAATCAACAATCCATGGCCGTCACTTATATCCTGACCTAGTTAGCCGTAGAGTCTGCTGCCATTAGAAAACATGGCCTTTCTCCAGCTGCGTTGCTATACACCAAGGTTAGTTTTTTACCTGAATCTCTACGTAGCTCTCCTATTGCTGTCTCAATCAGGGTTCATACTCAATTGTGCGCTTTTCTGAAGTATAAAAATCTTAAGGATTTATCTCAACCTGTTATAGGCAACCCTAATTTTTTGCTGGACGGTAGGCTTCTCTCACCTAGTTGGATCCCTCAGATAAGTAACTGTCGTCTAGACGACTTCATGTTATCTGATAGTCAATGGTGCTCTTCTGCTGGCATTATGCATAAGTTTATGTTACCTCACACAGCAATTTTTAAGATTTTTCAATTCCGCCACTTACTGGTTAAGGTAATGGGTCCGGTCCCCCCTTCTGCTCCCAATGTCAGTTTTCAGGCTACCCTTACGGAGTTGGCGGGTTTGCCTCATGCTGTATCTACAATATATACTGCTCTGTTTACCTGGGCTTAACTGATAATTTACGCTCCCATCTCCTTTTGGGTCTCTCTCTTTTAGGATAGAGATATGGATTGGTTTCTCTTGTGGCAAAGTTGTCATAAGTTCCTTAAGCAGGACAGACTTAGATTAACACAATTCAAAATTTTGCATAACATTTATTGTTCTCCACAGAGGCTTTCTAGACTGGTCTGATGTCTTCCCCCCCACCTTTGCACAATATGCCAGTCTCAAGAAGGTGACCTCCTTCATATTTTCTGGAGTTGTCCTAAAATTGCCCCACTTTGGACCTTGATTAATCAGCATGCTGATCCTCTTTTAGGGCTCTCAGAATTGTTCACCCCCGAAATATGTCTCCTCGGGGATTTCTCCTCTATTTTGGTGGTGAACAGGAAGTATCACATAGCATTGATGTCGATGTCTGTTAAAAAGGTGGTGTTGAGGCACTGAAAGGACACGGAGGTACCATCTTATGTTGAATGGCTTCAGGAATTGCTGGCGAACCTCAGAACAGAGAGGACAATTGCCAGTCTATACAACAAGCTGGAAAAGTTTGACAAGATCTGGGGCCCACTGCAGACTCTTTATGCACTACAGGCCTTAGTACTACCAGGTTACATTTTCTGGTGTTGTGCTAAAAGAGTATAGATGCGCTGGGTTGTTCAGGGTGGGTAGTGGGTTGGGGGCAGGGGAGTGGGGAGAGTGAATCATTTTGTATTTTGTGTCTGCCCTTTGGGGTTTATGATGTACTCCACCATGATTCATTCTCTGCAATGGAAACTTTAATAAAATCTGAACTGAAAAAGAAGAAGGGAAGTGGTGATGCCACTGTACAAAACACTGGTGAGACCTCATCTGGAGTATGGTGTACAGTTCTGGAGGCCGCATCTTTGTAAGGACATAGACAGTGTGTAGGCAGTTCAGAGAAAGGCAACAAAGGTGGTGCAGGGTGGAGACATACAAGGAGAGATTAAAATACCTCAATAGGTATACACTGGAACAGAGGTGGGAATGGGAAGATATGATAAAAACCTTCAAGTATTTTAAGGGCATAAACAAAGTGAAAGTTGGTGACAGTTCAGTAAAGGAGATGTGCAAGGATCGGGGGGCATGATATGAGATTGGAGGGAGGCAGGATAAAGGGGAATGTGAGGAAGTTTTTCTTCACAGAAAGGATGGTAGATGCATGGAATAGCCTACCCCAGGAAGTAGAGGGAGCTAGCACAGTGGGGTATTCAAACATGCATTGGATAGGCACAAGAAAACCTTAGAGATGGATAGGAAAGGCTAAAGCCAATGACTAAGTGGGGTCAGTGACCACTGATGCAGGCAGGGAATATGGGCAGACTGGGTGGGCCTAGCAGTCCTTATCTGCTATCAAATACTATGTTATTATGTTCCTTTCAGAAACATAAGTTAGCAAGCAACTTGAACTGATGCTGACAGTGCACACTCAAAAGTCAGGAAAAGTTTTTATAGTATCAATCTGATGTCAGAACAATGCTACAACAACTGTTCCTGAACTTTGAACTGTATCACAAGATTTAGAAAGCTACTGATATCTATTCACAATCGAGTGCAACCATATACAGTGCACTCCACTTATAACGGACACTTATAATGGACAATAGGTTATAGTGGACAAAAACTGATTTCCCAAACCAAATATATCAAATCCAATGCATTTTTCTCTGGCTATAATGAACAGAAACATTGCTTATAATGAAAACTGTGAGACTTTTATGGGATTTGTAGTGCTTTAGTTTTTTGGGGGGAGGGTGCAGAGCTGGTGAGGAGATCTGGCAAATGTAGAATTAAGATGGAAGAGCTACAGAGAAAACATTTCTAACAAAATAATTTTACACAAGCTGCACAAACTTTTATTAGTTAATTAAGCTAAAAGTAAATGATTTATTTCAATAAAACACTTAAAGTACACTTGCCTTTGTTCTTAGTGTCCTAGAACCTCAACATCAAGCCACTGGAGTTATCATCTTCTTCTTACCTCCTGCAATAAATTTCTTTAAGAAAACTAATTTTCCCTGACAGTTAAATAACTTTAAATAAACACACAGAATACAGAAACATATGCTAGGCAGGATTCTGAGTAGTCTGTAAAGTCTCATAATCAGTTCTCATTAACTCTGAGTCATTCTCACACATATCGACACACCTAACACACAGGCTACACCTTCTTTGGATATAATGGACACTGGATATAATGGACAAAATTTGTGGGCACAGATGCGTCCATTGTAACGGGCTTGCACAGTACTATAAATAATTTATAGTATATAGTTACCCTTTGTTATGTATAAAAACAGCCTGCTCAAAATCCTTGTTATGCGCATTCTAAACTGTTATGAGCATTCTAAAGTGTTGTTATGCACATTCTGAACAGTTGTTATGCACAGTTCAAAGGTCATACAATTTTACATTTCTCATTTATTCTGCACTTAACTTCCCACTAACCACGCAGTGCCCAAAGTCATAACTTTTAGCTTTCAACAGTCAGGAAATTTGATTTTGATATGTGAGTAGAACAAATAAATGGCAAGATTATTTTGTTTTCACTTCAGTGGGGGTCTGTCACTCTAGTGTAAAAAACCATATACTGTAAAAAATAAAATATGGTCAACCACACACAGCTCCGGCATGTGTTTCTATCTCAGGGATGAGATGACAGCATGGACCTCTTGAGCTTCTCTCTTGAGGTTAATATGCTGTCATCTCAACCCCTGGATGAAAACACAGCCTTGTTGTGTATGGTTGCTTATATATTTCAGTCTTAGGTGGGTCATCAGCACTTATTTCTAATCAAGCTGGTCACAAAGGAGCTCTTAACCAATGGGAGAAAAACTTGAACAATGTCTAATGGCATCTGATGCAATTAAATACAGAACAGTGAAATCAAACAGAAAGAGTAAAATCTTCATTGAAAGAACTAATCTTGGCAGACAGGCGCTGTCACTGTTTAGAAAATGGGTAGGGAAAATTCATGTTTTTGATTGGATAATGCCAACCGCCACCTGGTCTGGTATCAGGCAGTAGAGACTGGGAAATAATGAGTCCCCATCTCTATTGCCTGATTTCGTTCTAAAATGCTAGTGCCACAGAATGTTGAATTTTAAACTGCAGCCATGTTTTTGTTTCAGTTAGCGAGACACAAGGCACGCCTTTCCCGTCACTTAATTTGACACCACCTCACTACTCAGGCAGCATTCAGTTGCTCCATTCATTTTTTTTCACAAACCTATACTGAATGCTATTTTTTAAACAAGTTACTGCATTCAAATAGTAGCAGTAGCACGTCACATGCTCACTGCTACTCCGAGACACCCCTCTCGCCCTGACTGCAGCTCCACTTGGCTGAAAAGAAAACACATAACTCTTTTTTTTTAAGATAAAATGTTGAAACTACCTCCTTAGTGCATCCTTTCTGTCCTGTCTGGTTGCCTGGAAGCCCTTTAGGCACCTGTTGTGGTTAGCAAAATCGAAGAATGTGCCAAACAGGCTCGTCTGTAAAGGAGTCTTTGTAAGTGTTCCTTGGCTCTACCTAAGCCTAGTTATATATGATAAACATGTGTTCAATGCTGGCGGAAGGCACAGAATGCTACTTCCGACTGCAGCAGGATGTCTGTACATGTGCTCCGGTACGGTGACTCGCCACCACCCCCTCCGAAGGATACCGCTTCTTGTGGCAGTACAAAGAAAGAAATGCCACAGTGTGTGGCTCAGAGTGACACTCACCTTGGGAATGCACACAATTCAGTTGGGGTGAGCAAATGCTCCGACCTAAAAAGAAAGTGGTGCATTCTTGTGAAGATGGTGCCTGCCACAAAATGCAGCTTTGTGTGAAAAAGTTAACTGTTTGCCCACTGAAGCCCATTATTATAAATAAAGATGAAATAAAGTGGACATGCTAAACTCCCAGAATGGCTCCTGGAACAGAGCCAAGTGAAGCGGAGCAGAGAGGTCCTGGCTGTTTTATTTTACCTCAGGGCTGCTAAATTAAGAGCAGGGATAAAAGCCCCACATAAGGAAATATATCTGGGGATATGAAATAAAGCCACACTTTTTTTACACGTTGACAGTTTTACTTTGCAATCTGGTAAAATATGTGGAGTTCTGCTGATCGCCGTGCTGCCTTTTGATCTCGCGCATCCACAAAGCCCCCCACGGTTAAGCTCGGAGTTTAAAAAAAAAAAGAAAGAATGAAACAAAAAAAAATAAAGCATATGAAGTGCTTGTAATTGTTCTTCTCTCATTGATGGTCAAGATGACATGTGTGTGATCAGTGTCCCAAAGGAAATTCAACAGAGGGGCAACAGACATATCAGTATACAAAAAAAAAGCATCACATCTTATATGTCTTTCTGTCTTTCTGTGTGTTTGTGGGAGGGAAATTCAACTGTGATCTACAAAGAAGCTGGACTCAGGGTGCGGTGTGTGTGTGTGTGTGTGTATGTGTGTTCACAAAAAAAGACACATTGTAATATAGGTGGAGGAACCATTTTCTTACAAAACTAATTTAAAACTAATTTTCTAATAACATTTTTTTATTAAACAATTTTTTTTTCTCAGTGCCCATTTTCTAAGCGCAATAATACCCTCCAGGGTGGGTGGTATGGGCAATACCGGACCTTCCAGAGGCTATAAGGCCCTCTGCCTGCGGCATCGGGCCTCATTATGCCCCTGGGCAGTCCGGCATTGCCCAATACCGCCCACCCTGTTGGGTATTATTGCTTGCATAAATGGCATATGTCTTGGGCTGGCTAAGAATATCACATTTATTTTTCTCTGCACTGTTTGACTCTCTACAGACCTCAGTCATGGCTTTGCCACTTGTGAGGCCATAGAGGTCAAAGCCTGCAGATAAAAATAAATGTGATATTTTTAGTTAGCACATGTCATTTCCCATATATATGTTTCTATCTTTTTCAAAAGAAATAGATACATCTTTTAGCAACAAACTTTGTCTTTTACATGTTTGTACTAGTGTGCTCAGCTGTATGACTTTACATTTCGTAAAACAATAACTGGCTTCTCTTTGAGTCTTCCCAAATGAAATGTGGTTATTTATTTATTTTTATTTATTTATTTGTTAATCGGGTGTGTGCACTGATCCTAGGGACCATTTTCAGGCACAACTCGGGCCATTAAGATGGCACATCAAACATGGTACAAGAAACATATTCAGGTAGGTACAAGTAGATGAGCACAGTAGCAGAGACAGCACAATTAGTGCAAAAATAGTGCATGAAGTGATAACAGTACATTTTTTTCTCAATAAAAATTTTCATTTCATTAAGATAACAAGCATTTGTCAATGCCAAATGTTTGCTTGCTGGCATTAGCAGTGGAAGTGCAGGAGTTAGAGAGATGCAGTATAGAAATGGCAATGAAGTATTGAACTGATGCCAACTCCACCCCCACCCTGCAGAGATGGACAGGCATCAGGGTGTGCCTTTGGGTCATCGCTCAAAATGGTCATGACATTTCACCTCACCCTACCCTGTAGACACTGACAAGTGTCGAGGTGTACCTTGGGGTGTTCGGGCTTTACACTCACCTCATTCCATAAGGAAATACGCTGAAATGGGTGCAGTATAGGAGAATGGAGTGAACTCTGGGGCCAAAGAGTACAAGGCACACCTCGATGCCTGTCACTGGCTGCAGGGTGGGGGTGGGGTGGAATGGCATGAACATTACTGTTGACAATCTCAAGTCGCATCCCTGACGCCTGTCATTCCCTACAGGGTAGGGCGTTATGGTCAGAAACCCTAATGCCATGGGCATTTCTTGGTATTTTTACTTCAAGTTTTCAACATGGGCTTTTAGTGACCCCACCGTATGAACAGTAACACTATCAGTTTGTTAGTCGAAAGGTGATTTTGCACAACGACAGTGCCATTTGGCGCCACAAGTATGAAAACACATTTTGAACAGGATGTGAAAAAATGACAGCTGTACTGTTCATGAGGAGGTGTAAAAAAATGGTAATGTTGAAAATCTGGAGTAAAAAATGTAAAAAAGCTGGTGAAGTCACGAGTGTGCATAGAAACTGCACAACACACACCCGTAATGTAATTATTTTGGGGATTTTTTTACACCAGATTTTCAACATAGGCATTTTGGGACTTCTGCTTGTGAACAGTGTCACTGTGATTTCTTAATCTGTCCTGGACACTGATTTCACACTGACCGCGCTATTCTGCGCCGGAAGTGTGAAAACACATTTCAGCCAGGATGTGAAAAATGACAGCTGTACTGTTCATAAGGAGGTGTGGAAAAATGCCAATGTTGAAAATTTGGAGTGAAAATATAAAAAAATTCATGAAGTTACGAGGGTGCATGGAAACTGCGCAATGCACTCTCATAACACAGTCATTACATGTACTTTTTTCACCAAATTGTCAATATAGGCATTTTAAGACCGCTGCTCATGAACAGTGTCTATTTATTCCATTATACAGCTTACCGGAATTTCTTCAGTTCGTGGTCAGCTTTGAAGAGTGCAGATGTGTTCCCAGTCCACCAAAGATCGACGTGCTGGGCTCCGGAGGTAAGTATGGGGTGGGGGCATGGCACTGCAAAGTGTGGGATTTAAAATATATTTTACTAGGTGAGCAAATAGAGTCTGAAAGGCTGGTTTCCAGTTGCAACTAAGGGTGGAGTGGTGGGAAATGCCAGTGTAAGTGGAGTCTTAGGAAAATGCTTTTTACACAACCCCAATTTCAGGTTCACAGAGCTGATGTTCCCATTCTTTTTTAAGATGATGTTCCTCATTGTTAAGCATTGCCCCTAACTGGTAAGGAGCTGTGAGAGGTACGAACACATGGGTATCTTGTGCACATAGGACCCCTGTATTTTACAAGGAGATGGAGTGATGATCTACTGGTCAGGGGAATTGTTATAGAGTAAAAAAAAGCAATTCAGGTTCCATCTAAAATAATGTAATATACAACCCACCTATTCAGTGCCCCCAGCCCCAGAGCTATCAGAGTTATACCAAACTGATATGTGCACCCCCTTTCTTTTCTTGATTGGAAACTCAAGGGATCCCATAATGAGAGTAATTGGTAACAAGGGAAAGGGAGGAATGCTGAACCCAGTTTGAAGCAATTTGGATTAGCCCCACCCATTGACCAGGTTGAGTGCCCTCCGTGCCATATAAATCACTTGCCCAGGTGCTTATCCAGACATTCCGTGCTTTTACATTGGATTTCGCACCTTTTTGGTTTTAGCTTGCGGGTGTTAGTCTTGTTTTGCTTGTACGGTTTAAAGTGGTTTGTGTGTTTTATTTAAACAATTTAAAACCAGGGGTGTAGCCAGAAGTTTTAAACTTATATTCAAAACTGATGCACTGTTGCCCTCCCCACCCCACCCCGGTTATGTAAAGATAAAGCAAAATATGCTCTGCCATGCCACACCATTGCCCTCCCCCCATCTGCTAGCCATGTCTGAGTTCATGTAATCAGTTTCTTCCTGTAATCCTGCTTCCTTTCTGTTTCTGTCTGCCTGGTACATTGTTCTTGTTTGTGTAGTTGGCTGGTGGCATCAGTGCGTCATAGCGAACAACAAAGGCAAAAGGGCTCAGCATTCTTATTTTTATTGCCCCTGCCTGATTTGTTACCCCTACCTGATTTTTTTTTTTACTGTACTCTGCTGCGCACAGTGTGCATGCCTGCCAACACCTCTGGTGTGGTTTTTTTAGTGCTGAATGTATATTTGACTTACATTTTTATTCAATTTGTGGTAACCTTTTTCCTCTTGTCTAGTAACATGCCCATTTTGAGTTTCTTTTAGCCATTTTTCTTTAATGTTTTAATAAATATTGATGCGCATCATTAAATATGGCTGCCACAAATTGGTTTTCAATGTTCCCAGCTGTTTTTGAACAAACATATAGAGGATAGTGTATGATTGCTCATACACAACAAGTGTATTTTTCATTCTAGAAGTTTCCGTGATAACCAGAGACCACGAGAGTGCAGCGTGAGAGGTCTCATTACCATGGAAACCTCGAGAGTCAAAAAACATCCTTGTTGTATGCAAGTGAACATACACTGTTTTTATGTTTGCTTGCACGCATGTGCCATCATCCGAGTTTTCGGAGGTGTGGCAGCCCTCTTCCAATTCAGTCAGTGTGTTTGCAGGCGCGGCCGCAGTTCTCCAATGCCTGTTGAGCTGTCTATGACAGCTCCAAAATGCAGTGGCATACAGTTGAAAGGGGGAGCTACGCCCAGTGAGCAGCCATCAGATATCGCCTCTCATGCGCTCCCCTACACACACACACACACACACACACACACACACGCATCTTGTGCGTGCTACGCTTCATGCACACACTGTATAGCTGGCCGAAGTGCCCAATCCCGGCTGTGCTGCACCTCCCCAAAAACTTACAGTTCCATATGCCACGGGTGCCCACCCCAGCTTGGCAACAGATGCTATGGCCGACGAGGTGCCCAATCCCCATCAGCTCCATGCCCCCCCAACCAGTCATCCTTCTGCCACGCTGGGAGCCCACCAGCGCGGCAAAACGCTCACGTAGTCGTCATTAAAAAAATCAACCTGAAACTTAAAACGGCCCTCGTTATGTCTGCCCCCACCGCGCCCACTCACTGCGCACCCTGCCTCCCCCACCCTCATCCCATACTTACCCGACCACGGCGCCGACGACTGTGGACTGCAACAGGTCTGCACTCTTCAAAGCCGACCGCGAACTGAGGAAATGCCAGTAAGCTGTATAATGGGATAGATAGGGTTTTTCAACTTTGCTGCATATCTCAGGCATTTTTCAGAATTTTTGCACCAAATTTTCAACATGGGGTTTTTGGGACCCCTTCTCATGAATGCTCTCACTGTCATGGCGTTAATCGGGCCCGAAGGGTGATTTCACAGTCACTATGCGAAATCACCTTTTGGTACTGAGTAATGAAATGACACTGCCACTGTTCATAAGGTGGGCTCTCAAAAAGCCTATGTTAAAAATTTGGTGAAAAAATTCCTAAAAATATTTGTTTTATGAGCGTGCATTGCGCAGTTCCTATGCATGCTCGTAAGTTTCCGAATTTTCAATATTTTCACTCCAGATTTTCAACATTGCTATCTTATTACACTTCCTTATGAACAGTACAGCTGCCATTTTTCACATGTCGCCCAAAATGTGTTTCCGCACATGTAGCGCACAATGGTGCAGTCGGTGTGCAAAAGCAATGTTTGGGACAGATTAAAAAATCACAGTTACATTGTTCATGAGCAGAGGTCTTAAAATGGCTATGTTGAAAATTTGGTGACAAAAGTCAATAAAATGACTGTGTTACAAATGAGCATTGCACAGTTTCCACACACCCTCTTAAGTTCATGACTTTGTAATATTTTCAGTCCAGATTTTCACCAGTGGCATTTTTCCACACTTCCTTATGAACAGTACAGCTGTCATTTTTCACAACATGGCCGAAATGTGTTTTCACACTTTCAGCGCAGAGATGCGTGGTTGCTGTGGGAAATCATTGTTCGGGACAGATAAAGAAAATCACAGTGACACTGTTCATGATTGGAGGCACCAAAATGCCTGAGTTGCCAATCTGCTGTAAAAAATCCCCAAACTAATTACATTACGGGTGTGCGTTGCACAGTTTCTATGCACGCTCGTGACTTCACCAGTTTTTTTAATATTTTTACTGCAGATTTGCAACATTGCCATTTTTCCACCTCCTCATGAATAGTACAGTTGTCATTTTTCACATCCTGTTCGGAATGTGTTTTTGTATCCGTGGTGCTAAATGCCGTAGCCGCTGTGCATAAGCAGCTTTCGGCTAACAAACTGATATTGCCACTGTTCATGAGGTGGGGCTCTCAAAAAAAATGTTGAAAATTTGGAGTGAAAATACCAATGAATGCCTGAGGTGTTAGGGTTTCCAACCATAATGCCCCACCCTGTAGAGAATGACAGACATCAGGAGTGTGACTTGGGATTCTTGCCTGGAATGCTCATACCATTCCACACCCTGCAGCCAGTGAGAGGCATCAAGGTATACCTTGGACTCTTCGGCCCCAAAGTTCACCCCATTCTCCTATACCACACCCATCTCACCGTATTTCCTGATGGAATGGGGTGCGCATAAGGACCAAAGACCCCAAGGCACACCGTAACACTTGTCGGTGTCTGCAGGGTAGGGTGTGGTGAAATGGCATGGCCGTTATGCCTGATGACCCAAAGGCACACCCCAATGCCTGTCACTCTCTGCAGGGTGTTGGTGGGGTTGGCTTCAGTTCAGTACTTCACTGCCATTCCTATTATGCAGCTCTGTAACTTCTACACTACCAATGCCAATGCCAGCAAGCAAACATTCGGCATTGAGAAATGCTTGTTAATAGTGTATGGGCACTCAGAAAAAACACTTGGAGTCCTTATTTTCTCATTTTTCTTTTCGCTGCTCACTTCCCAGGATAACACTCACTGCCAGCCATTCCCTGAGGATCAGAGATCACCAGAACGCACATGCGTGACCACATTCTAAGTTGATATGCCGCACTAGCTATGTAGCTAGTGCAGCACAACAACATTGTTCGAGGGATGGATTTCCATCCCTAACAATGTTCAACCATACTATACAGATAGACTCTGATGGCACAAAAAGACCTGATGGCCTATCTAGTCTGTCTCTCCATCTCTCTCCCTCTCTCCCTCTCTCTCCGTCTCTCCCCCACTATCTCCCCTCCGCTCTCTCTCTCTCCCTCTCCCTCTCCCTCTCTCTCTCTCTCTCTCTCTCTCTCCCCCTCCTCTCTCTTACCTTACACAGGCCAGATTTATTAGTCAATAGCCCTAGTGTTTTTGACACCTCTTTACTAGAATATCTGCATCCCTTTTCCTGTACCACTGTTTAACATCACTACTATTGTGACGAAGATGAACTAGTATTTCAATGAACTTATTGGATATAGGGGCAATTGGGTCTAAAAACTGGCAACAAAACCTACACCTACCAGATCACAGGTTCAGACCTCACTACAGCCAAAAGGTGTGTTTACACACACACTGGGTTTTGGCACCATTTCAGCATTTGTATGTGAATTGCACTGTTGTAGCCAGTCCCAATGTGTCCACATGCAGGAGCTGCAGAAAAGAAGCTGTGGGATGTTGCAAGCCACCCCTCCCCATTTTATCTCCCCCACTGCTAGCTTCTAAACCTGCAAGTGCATCACTGCAGGTGATGGATAGTGTCCACTCAGGGACTGCAAAGTCCTGCACCATTTCAGCTTCCCACCACTACAGCATCTCACAGGAGCTGGAATGGATCATCTCACTACACTCCCAAGCTTGTGTCCAGGCGCATCCTGCTGCAACAGATCAACAATTTTTGTGCTATTCACAATGGTGTAGATGCCAAGTGTAAATAGGCCTAAATCTTCACCATTATGTGGCCTTTAACATAACCTCCCAGTGTCCAATCCAATCAGCTGTGGAAATGGGTAGCAAAGAGACCACACGAAAAACACACTGTTGCATCACAGCTGGGTTGCAGTGGCTAAATAAAATGTTTAAACACAATGTGGTCCCATATAAATGGATTCCAAAACAAATATGGACAGCAAGGATCCAAAACTGGGGGGTGAAATGAATCGCAGAATGAAATCCCCCCCAATGAACCACTGCTTTAAAATTAATACAGAACTATGATACATTTCTTGTAGAAACATTCCATTTCTCCCATCAAGCTCTTCACATCTCAGAGAATGTCAGCTCCAGTCATCTCTTTTTCATACTCCTTTCCCCAGTCACACAGGGCCCAGACCCTCCCCCAACACGACATCATCTGTTTCATAATTTAACAAATTCTTGTCAGATCCACCACGGCTGCATAATGAAGTGTGTGAAGAAAATGGGCAGACTGATTTTTTTAAATTGAATCTGATTCCAAAAGTGCTGTAAAACTGGGCAGCTCCACAAAATGTGAATATGATCAGCCTCCTGCATGGCACATGCTTTCTTCCAGCATGTAGCATTACACTGGGGGATTCTTGACTGTAATTACAGGTGTTTGTTTTGTTGAAGCATACTCTCTCCTATATGAGAAGAGGACACTTTGTGCTGGAAAAAAAAAGGTCTGATGCCATTCATTTTTAGAAATGAGAACTTGCATGTTTTTCCCATTTCAATCTCAACGGGTCCAAAGAGAGAGTTTTGTTGCTCTCCATATTCGGTGACTGTTTAAAGTGAAATGGAGGGTGGGTTGTCCTGACAGTGTCGCTATTCTAACAAGTAGAATCCAGCAATAAGCCGGCAGACCACTGGCCACAGCAGCACTGGATTGCCCCTGTGAGCTGAGGAGTCATCAGTAATTCATCTCACCGGTGCTGCGGCGGCCACTGAGAGGTAGAAGCACTTACCAGGCGGCGGCTGGCAGAAAGTCAGTGACAGATCCAACCCGCAGATTCTTTTTGCTGTTGCTGGTTTTGGACATTCAATGCTCCATTCTCGGTCTCCTGCTTCTTCCAAACAAAATCCAGTACTTCCATGTTTGTATGGGAAATGGGCATGCCCAACCGCGGACGTCCTCTGTATCTTGCTAGAGTTGCAGTAAGACAGAGAAACTTGGCAACTGATTGGCCACAGAAGTGGGGGGTGCAGCTCCAGATTCAGACCAAGTGCCTGGAATGCTAATTGGACAGTAAAAGGAAGGTGGGGTCATTCTCGCAAGAGGTGGGCTACAGCTGAGGGGAAGGGACAGGAAGGGGGGATTCGCACATCACAGCAGAAGCAAGCCTAAGCGCTTTGGCATCCGATTCTTTTATAGACAAATAATTTAAAGAGACAGCTGCATTTCCCCCTTTGTCACTGTTGCTGCCGCTGCCGCCGTATGTGATCCTGCTTGCTTTACGCTTGGCACCTCGATGACCTGCTGCACTTCCCCCTCTGTCGGTGCAAGTTTTGCTTGTTTTACGTTTGGTGCCTCAGTGACCTGCTGCATTTCTCCCTCTGCTAATGCAACCGCTTTTGCGTTCGGAACGTCAGAAGCTCTGTTGTGGACTGGCTGTCCCTCCGTCCCCACGACATCCCTCCCTGCCAGAGACAGGGGTTTCCTGTACAAAATAAAATGCCCATAAAAATAAAAACCATGCACTGTGATATAGTGCAGTGCTGCAGTCCATAGGAACAACATGGGTGGACTGCTTCTTGGGGGAGGGTCAGACGGAGGAAAAACAGTTCCATGGACGGAAAACATGACTTCAGCCCTTTTCTACGTGCAAAATGTCTGCAGGGCTCCGCCCATGCAGCCGTAAAAAGAGGGCAAGAGCAGTGCAGCTGTTTGCCCTGCACTTGCACTGTGCTCCTTCCAGCTCCTGCAATATTCAGATGGATAGCGCTCGCTAAAGGAGTGTGCTATCCAACTGAATATCGGTCCAAGTCAGTGCAGTGCTGAGTGACATTGCACTGTCCCAACACAGACCAGGGCTGCATCTGGCCCACTGGGTACAGTGCTCCTGAAAAAGGATAGCAAAAAAATTCCTATGGGCCATATTTAGCTTGTGCATGCAAATGAGCCTGTTGGACATGCAAGGTGTTAGGGGGTCACTTGCATGCCCATTATGGGCTCATTTGAATAGGGTGCAGCAGTCCCTTCATACTCCTGACTATGTGAAAAAACAGCCCTGATGGTCTAATGGCTCTCCTACCCCCAGTATAGCTGTATTATAGAACCCCTGCCCCTGGTGTCCAATGGTCCCCCCACCCCTGATATATTTTATTTAGAGAACTCCCTGGAATGCACTGGACACTGGGGTGAGGAGGAGGGTGTGGGGAGGTGGGATGTATGTGGGCAGTTTGGGTGGGAGATGAGTGGCTGTTCAGGGGGGGCCACTGGACCACCAGGGAATTCTATAATTTGCTGTAATTATCTCTCATACCCTCCTTGTATGTTATTGCATATGCAGTACTAGGTTTTTGAGTACTAGTGTATATGGTACTGCCATCGTTGGCTGCTATGCACTTCACCACGATACTCTATACCTTGTACTGATATGATTACTGGACTGCACTGTTCCACATTTCCCTGCTTTAGGACGCGTGACTTGCTACCAGCATGCTTTTCCTCCTGATAAAACTTTTAAAATAAAATGCATTAAACAGGCGGTGTTGTACGTAGAGAAGGCAGGGCTACTGAGAGGGGTGGGTGTCAGTGCTTCTGGGTGTATACTGGAGTGTTTCTCTTCACGCCGCTGTGCATCAGTGCTGCCCACCTCTCATGGAGTTCTAACTGTCTTGCACCTTCTTGCGCAGCTCCGTGCTACTACAGTGTATCCACTGCAGTAATCAGGACCGCCAGTGACTGTTCATGAATATAACGGGGCGCTGCCATGGTTGTGGAACTCTACCTGGACCTGCTGTCCCAGCCCTGCCACTCCATCTACATGTTCGCTAAAAGAAACAACATCCCATTCAAGTTTATGCCGGTAGAGCTTTGCAAGGGTAGGAACGCTGCCTCTGCGCCGGGGTGGGGGCTGGGACGTGATCGATAGATTGTGTTTATATGCACACAGCTGGTAAACACAGCTTTTTTTTTTTTTTAAATAGTTTATTAACAGGTTCAGGATATGCAGTACATTGATACATTTGATCAGGTTTACTCCAAGTTACAGGTTTTACCAGACATGGATGAAACAGACTAGAAGATGTACACCATGCCTACAGTTTCAAGAGCATTTATGAGAATCATATAATTGCCAGAGGTTAGGCACACTCCTGTAGTACAGTATATTAAAATTAAAACATCTAATGTCAAAGAAAGGACAAATAAAACAAATAGATTAGTAGCCACATTTGAGGAACTGCTTAACTGGTAATGAGCCAGGACATGGACAGAGGTTACACAGGAAAATAGCCAGCTTCAATTGCTCTAATTAAGGGATTCCACATTTGATCAAAGACATGCATTTACCCAGAGCTCCAAGCTATGCTTTTTCAGTAGCCAGACAGGTTAACAGATTCTTAGACCATCTACTAATAGACGGGGGTTCTTGGGATAGCCAAACCTGGGCAATGGTACACCAAGCATTTATAAGTGTCATATTCCACAGGTTATCTCTTTTTGCCCTCCTAGGAGAATCTGAGTCTGCACCCAGTAACAGCTTCAGAGGGGACTTTGATGGGACATAACCCAAGATGGCAGACATGATTTTATGTATTTTGTGCCAAAAGGGGGCAATTTTTTCACATGTCAAGGTCATGTGTACAAAGTCTCCAACCCCTGTTCTGCATTTAGGGCAGATATCAGATTTTGAGTCATCAAGCTGGTGCATTTTAACCAGGGTGATATAAGTTCTGTGTAAAAAATTTAGCTGTGTAAGGCTCAGTCTTTTGCTGACTGAGCAGTTAACATAATGAGAGCATGCCAATTTCCAGGTTTCTGGGTAAATATTTAAAAGAGAGGTTGTTCGCCCATCTGAGCATACTCTTAGGAGGGACCTCTACCTTATGTCCCATTACAATGTGATAGTAAATCGATAGAGGTTTACTACCCAGTTGAGGTATGTATAGTTCCTCCTCAAAAGGAGAAGGGTGAGCCCAGCCACCATTAAGGGGCAAATTAATCCCACATATTTGATGGAGCCAAAGGTAGACAAAAAAGTCCCTTGGGTGAATCCCCCACATAGTACCTATCTCTTGAAAGCTGCAGATCAACCCCCCCCCACATACAGTTGATTAACATGAGTGAGACCTCTTTTTTTCCAATAACTCAGCCTCTGAATAAGTTGTATCGATGGAGAGCCCCTCCTTTTCACAATGCCCAGCAGGTTCAGGTAGGGGGAGAGCCCACCCTGCCAACCTATGTGAGTATGCACTCTTTTCCAAATTGCCAAAGTGAGTGTTGGCCATGAATGGATTAATTGGTGGTTTACCAGTATGTTGGTCGGGGGGAAAGGCTCCCACTTAACAGGTCATGTCTAAAACTTCCCATTATTAAGTCTTCCTGCAATCCCACCCACACTGGTGAGTCCTTACCAAACCCATGGTTAACAAAAGCCAGCTGGGCAGCCCAGTAATAAGCCCTACAATCAGGCAAACCCACACTACCCTCAGTCATCGGTTGGAACAGAGTAGCCCTCTTTATTAGAGTGCCCCTTCCCCTCCAAACAAATTTGTGAAAGGCTGCTTAAAGGCCCCTGAAATGGCTCTGTGGGACCCCAACTGGCAAAGACTGGTATAGATACAGACATCTGGGCAATATCATCATCATTATAGTGCCAACTTGACCCAGGAGGGAAATAGGCAGTGCATTCCAACGCTCACAGTCCTTTACCACTCCGGCCACCAAGGGTTTATAGTTTAGAGTGTACAGCTGATTGATGTTTGCTGACAGCTTTACTCCCAGATATTTAACTTGTTTAACTAGTTGTAAACCACCCAAATTGGTTATCAGTTGCACCCTATCATGCATGCCAATAGGCATTAACTCACTTTTGGTCCAATTCACTTTGTGGCCCGAGAGGACTCCAAACTGCTTCATGAGACTATGCACCGCTGGGAGATCCCTGGCTGGGTTTTGCAAAAACAGGAGTTGGTCATCTGCATACATTGAAATCTTGTGTGTAGTCCCCCCAACTAAATCCCTCTATATCAGGATGAGATCGAACAGCTGCAGCTAAAGGTTCCAGGGAAAGAACATATAACAGTGGGGATAGGGGACAACCCTGACGGGTGCCCCGTTCTAAACTAAAGGGCTTGGAGAGAGTGCCGTTCACCAGAATTGGTGTTGAGTGACCCATGTAAAGGGTATGCACCCACTTGCAGAAAGTCACACCTAATCCCATCATTTCCATGATTTCAAACAGATAGACCCACTCCACCTGATCAAACGCTTTCTCTGCGTTTAGTGATACAATAGTGGCCCTATGTGCCCCTTCCCTTTAGACCACCTATGAATCACATTAAGAGTCTTTCTAACATTATGCTTCCAATCTCTCCCCTCACAAAACCAGATTGGTCATGGTGGACCAGCTGTGGCAACAGAGGCTCCAGGCATGTGGCCAATAATTTGGCCATGATTTTTTAATCTGCAGTGAGCAGAAAATGGGATGATGTGACGCACATTTTGATAAGTCTTTCCCAGGTTTGGGGAGAACTGTGATTACCGCAGATCTCGAGGAGTGGGGTAAGATACCCTTCTGCAGCCCCTCTTCTAACATGTCAAATAAGGGATCTAGCAATAGTGGACAGAAGGTTTCGATAAAATCAATTGGGATCCCGCCTGGACCTGGAGCCTTCCCCCCTTTTAAAGATGAAATAGCCACCCGTACTTACTGTTTGGATAATGGAACTCCCATTGTTTTTGTATCTTCAGCCTTTAAATTATTCAATGGGCTTGACTGCAAAATGAAGCAATTTCTACCTTTGTTGGGTGACATTTGGACGAGTATAAATTTTTTATAGAATTGGAGAAACTCATTACCTATGCTGTCAGTGACATGCACTAGTCCTCTCCCCGCCCGAATCCAATATCACTCCCACGCCCCGCTCTGCCTCCCTCCGCTTGATCTGCCAGGCAAGGAAATGGCCCCCACAGTCTCTGTCAAAGTAGGCCCCTGCATTTGCGATTAGTATAGTGCGTTCCAACCTGGCGCTGTTAAGAGTATTAAATTTATATCGAAAACGTTGGATTATACGGTAAATGCTCTCTGACAGTTTACTCTTGTGGGCAGACTCGCAGGCAGCAATTTTTATTCTAAGAAGGGTCATCTCCCACTCTCTTTCTTTTTTACAGTGGGAGACATTGGAAATGGATTGGCCCCTAATATAAGCTTTTAGTGTTTCCCACCTGATACCGTGGGAAGTGTCTCCCCTGATATTTTATGACAGAAAGTCCTGAATACTGTCCTTCATGAACTCCACATATTGGGGATCCTTCAAAAGTTTTGGATCAAGTCTCCAGGGGTGTGAGGGGGAGAATGCTCCCATGGGAAGTTAACAATAGTGAGTGAGGTGCATGGTCAGTGATAAGAATAGGGTGGTATATCACCTCCCCAATCTGTGCCAGCAGAGTAGGGGAGGCCAGCAGCCGATCTACCCTAGCAGAAGATTGGTGAGAATGGGAGTAGAAACTATAATCCCTATCTGAGGGGTGGTAATGACGCCATACATCCACGAGCCCCACCTCTTTCTGGATCTGCTCCAGAGCCCTGGCATTATGAGACACTGGCACCAAAGTTGTATTAGAGCGGTCCAATACTGTGTCAGGCACACAGTTGTAGTCTCCCCCAAGTATCCAGGGGCCCTTCCAATGCGCTAAGTCCACTGCTAGACTTTGGAAAAAGCCTGGGTCATCTACATTGGTAGCATAGACTGAGCCCAACAGTAATGTTCCCCCCCCACCACACGGACCTTCGCAAGGGCGTAGCGACCCTTAGAGTCCACAAATGAGTCAATGACCTCCACCAGATTTCCCCTTGGTATCCAGATTGATGCACCTCTAGCTTTAGAGGAGAAGAAGAAAGATACCCATGTTCCCCCCATAAAGGAGGCTGTCCTTTGTGTCTCATCGCTGGAGAAGTGGGTCTCTTGCAAAAGTACAATATTCCCCTTCAGCCTACTCACCTCTGCTTGTATCTTCCTGCATTTAAGAATCGACTTCAGCCCACTAATGTTCCATGTGACCACCTTAAGTCTCGAAGACATATTTGCAGTGTATTACAACTCTACCTGCATAGAAACTAAAACAAGTATATCCAGAACCAACCTTTTTAACTTTTGTTACGAACATCTTAACCCCCAAACTTGTGCTCAACCCCTCCACATTGCCCCCACATCTCTCTATCTTCAGAATTATCACCTTTCTTTGTGTGCACCACAGGGAGCAACAGAACCAGTCAGAACGCTTGGGTGGAGAGTGTGACACAGACTCAGAAAATTCTCCCCGATTGGTCCCAGGCTGAGGACCATCTTCCGTTGAACACACCCACCCAACATCATTTCGCTAGGTGCGAAAAACCAGGGCAAAGACTCCCACCCCTGTTAACCCCACATAGCAACCCACCTAAACCCATTGCAAAACCAGTGCCCCCTCCGCAGGGAAAAACAACCCCACTAGAACTCCCCCAAACAACAGCAATTGGCAGAAAATATTAATATTTATAACTAAATTGCAAAGGGCAAAATAATATAACAAATCAACCATATATTCTAGCTTCTAGTCCAAGTGAGAGAGGAAATTTTAACATGAGTTCCTCACTGAAGACAGGACTATATTATCCTTTCAAAGCAGTCCTTTTGTAAAAAGAAAACAGAACTAGAAGAAGAGGAACATGTAAGTACACTATTGTAAATTACTGGCCCGTCGATACCCATGTCCCTAGATATGGTCGGGAAGTAAAGTTCCGAGTATCTTCAATGATAATTTGTAGAGCCGCAGTTAAATGCTACGCAAACAGAAAATAAAACACTGTGCATTTCTACACCTCCAGGCCTTCTTATATAAAGAATGGGATTCCTCAGTTCCACAGGTCACCGAGGAAATAAGAGCTCCAGGAATGGAGATGCCAGGATACAAACATACAATTTCCAAATAAGATCAAGTGCCTACTACCTGAACTTTCCCCCGTCTGGCCTCCTCCTCCTCGGAAATCCACTTCTCAGCTTCTCTAGGGCAGAGGAAAACACGAGGTGTCTGCTCTGGGCGATCGACTTGCAAGTGAGCTGGGTATCTGAATGCAAAGGACCAGCAAAGGTTGTACAATTTGGCCTTATTTGAGAAAAGCTTTGCCTTTTATTCTGCAGATCTGTGCTATAGTCTTGGTATATAAACACCTTAGAGTTCTCAAATGAGATAGGGCCCATCTGCTTTGCCTTCTGCAGCATTTTGTCTTTATCCTGAAACCGAAGATATTTTACCAGACAATGTCTAGCTCTTTCCTCTGATTTAGGCGGGAGCCCCACGTGATGCGCTCACTTTATTTCAAAATTTTCATGGTCATTCCGAAGACCGAGTTGAGCCACCAGCCACCTCTGCAAGCCCACCGCTGCATCCTGACCCTCAGTGCCCTCTGGTAGGCCAATAATGCGAAGATTAGAATGCCGTGATCTGTTTTCTTGATCATCCATTTTGGCTTTCAACTCCTCCAGTGAGGTTTTCATACCATTCGTCTCTGCCGAGACCATCAATAGTGAATCATCTAGAGAGCTCACCCTGTGCTCGAGCTCTGTGATCTGCGTGGAGTGAGTGGACAAAGTTTCAGAGAGGCCCGCCACTATGCCCTGAAGGTGGGTGAGTTGAGCGGTAATGCTGACAAATCCTGCTTTCATTTCATGCTACATTTTCAGGAGGGTGGGAGGTACTCCTGCTAGAAAGTGAATAAGCAAATTCATGTCTGGGCCTTCTGACCCGCTCGGTTCATCCATGGAGATGGCCCTCTGCTCTTCGCTATGTCTCTCTTGTCTTGGCAGTTTTGTTACGTCGAACTGGATTTTCCCCTGGTGGCTTTTCTGTTTTGTGGCAGCCATAGGACCCTGAGGCACTATGTGAGCAATTCAAGAGATGAAATACTCTATGCCAGCTAGAATAGACAATTAATTAGTCATTTGCCCAAGGAGCTCGCTAACACATGTCTGCCATCTTTGAGAGTTAGCCACGTCCCCCATAAATGCAGCTTTACGAGCATACCCTATCCGGTAACGAGTTACTGGAAAATAATAGCTGTGCACTGTTTACATGTAGGGTTTGTGAGCGGGATACAGAGGCGCTGACAGCACGGGTGCCTGGGTGCTTGAGCACCCACAAAGTTGAAATGAACACCTTCAGTTTCCACCCAGCCACGTCCCTACCCTACCTTCCCTCGCAAACCCCCAGCCTGCCTGATTGTTCTGTGCATGGCAGCGCAAACCACAAAGCACTCATTACAGCTGACACAGCGGACGGAGCTAGCCTGTCATTATTTAATTTACCTGACAAGTGCCAGGCCACTCAGAAGGCTGCATTATTCAAATCCTTCCCTGAGTTCCGAATGCTTCAGTGTGTCACTCTGACCTACTACTACCTGTATATTGGATTGCTGTCACACATAGCACACTGGTGGCGGCGTAGGGCTGTCCATGACTGTGGCTCACAAAAGAGAATGAAAACACACTGATTGAACTGCTCTCCCTTGCTGTCTCACCACATACTGCTTCAGTGAACAAGTTGGCACCAAGAAAAAGTGTGCCACAGCAGATTGAGCCTTGCGTCCTGGAGTAAGTACCTCCCAGCACCACTGATATCTTCTCCGTCTCTCCCCAGCTACCCCATGCTCCCTGTGTTGCTCTCTGCACTTGGACATTTATATGATCATATCCCCTGTCTCTTGCTTGGTCTTTCCATCCCTACTATATCGGGCAACAATTGCTTTGCTGCTGAGAAAGGGGACTGCAGAGAGAAAGAGAGAGAGATTACCACAGCAGTCAGTTTCACGCGCGCGTGCATGTGTGTGTGTGTGTGTGTGTGTGTCTCTCTCTTTCTCACTCCAGATACAGGGGAACTATCATTTATAGTACTATACAGACAGAGAGAGAAACACTGACGGGAGAGTGCAGCAACTTTCAATTGCATGTGCCGGTCCCGCTGTGTGTCACTCTCGCTCCCTCTCTCTGTCTCTCTCTCTCTCTGCCAAGACAAGACAATGCACCAAGTCTGAGCCAGGTGGACCCGAAAGTTTAAGGTGAAAGGTTAGGGAGGGGAGTTAAATTTAGCTCATTGTTGCAGCATGATGCATCTAGTCTATGGATGGTGGTTGGGAAACTTCAAAGATTTTAAAACGAAACATACAATCCAGTCTTCAGTGACAGAAACTGAATAATGCAGTTGGGTCTTGCTCTGTCATCTCTTTTCAGCTAGTACTAGTAAAGAACAACCCAATTTTCAGTGATATAAACTGAATAATGCAGTTGAGTCTTGCTCTGTCATCTCTTTTCAGCCAGTACTAGTAAAAAAAAGAGAATCGTCGAACATGGCAGATAAATGCAGAAAAATGTGCAGTGCGGTGTGCGTGTGTGTGTGTCGCTGGGATACACCCGAAACAGTTTAGTTTCCTGATAACCAAAACTGCGTGTAAATGTGGTGACTGACAGAAGTAGGTCTCTGGGAGAGAAAGAAGTTGAGAGGGAAATTCTGGATAGCTGAAAAAATAATTCTGCTGTGTTTCAGGAACAAAGTAAGGGGTGTGCTGCTGCTGTGTAAAATTAACATCCCCAAATGCTTACATGTTCTTGCAGCATAGCCTATTCTGATTTTCGCAGGACACCCTGGTTTGGGCAGCTGTGTGTCCAGCAAAAAAAAAAAAAAAAATACTACATGTCTTGACCTTATAGTAGAAGAAAAATATTTTTTCTGACTGTCTTCTAAATGTTGCAGAAACCTATAATGCCTTAACTAAAATGCTAAGAAACATCTGTCGGTGCAAGTTTTGCTTGTTTTACGTTTGGGCCTCAGTGACCTGCTGCATTTCTCCCTCTGCTACTGCAACCGCTTTTGCGTTCGGCACGTCGGCAGCTCTGTTAAAGAATGGCTGTCCCTCCGTCCCTGACATCCCTCCCTGCCGGGGGGGGGGTTCCTGATTAAAAAAAAAAGCCCATAAAAATAAAAACCGCCCACTGTGATATAGTGCAGTGCTGCAGTCCATAAGGACAACATGGGCGGATTGCTTCTTGGTGGAGGGTCAGGTGGAGGAAAAACAGTTCCACGGATGGAAAACATGACGTCAGCCCTTTTCTACATGCAAAACGTCTGCAGGGCTCCACTCATGCAGCCGTAAAAACAGAAACTCTCCTCACCCTGGCGGGTTTTCAGCAGCTGAGTGAGGGTGGGGTTCAGTGTTTTATTTTGTTTGTTTCTTAAATAATAATAATTACATTGAAGATTTCTTAGTAAGGAAAAAGGCGTTTATTTTGTGTTTTAAACCATATGCTATATAAAATATCTGATTTGTCATTCTGTAAAAATACTATGCAATTACTTATAATCTTTATACCACTAGCTCCTTCCAAATATGACTGATAATAGCAAACAAATCCCCTTAATGTCTACATTTTAAATCTGCAGTGAAATTCTGAACATGTATTCTTTAGGGGTACAAACGTTTATAATAACTTTTAATTTCCCTCTCTGAGCTCCTCCCAACATCAGATCACCAGCTTCATAAGCAAGTTGCAAAATGTGCTTTTCCAATGAAAATAGATTTTACTTACGGCTAGATCATCCCCCCCCCCCCATATGACTCCCATACCTTGTTATGTCATTGATGTCACATCACAATATATTATTATTGTACATGATTAGGGCTTATTGCGTTTTTAAAAGCAGCCCCATCACAACTGTTGTTCTGCACATTCGAAGTTGTTGTGCACGTTCTAAAAAGGTTATGCACATTCTATCATCAAGTTTACCTGTGTCCCTGCTCATGCCGACTCCCACCACTTCCATTTACACTGATGAGCTTCATTCAGTAAAAATCATTATACAATAACCAAAACCAGAAATGTCAGCCAAGATTTTATCAAAGAAAAGAAATTACTGTGAAAATGTCACATTAAAAGATAAGTAACCACAACTTGCAAATTATCGCAAATCAAAATAATTAATGTAAACTTACATAGCAACACACACAGGATTGTTTGTTTTTATGAGATAAAACTGTACACTATAATAAATAAAATATGGTAGGCCATACACACCTCACCTTGCGTTTACATCTCGAGGAAATAACAGTACTGACATCTCGAGCTTTGCTCTCAAGGTCCGTATGTGGTTACCTCAACCTCTCTATAGAAATAAAGGCTTATTATGTATAGTAGCCCATATAATATTATGTATGATATACATGATTGGCATGCATCATTCTCTATGTTCTCACCATACAGTGATGAGGAAATAAACCTCTATCATGGTTGCATGCAAGTTTCCAAATCAAGTGAGGCTCAGCTGGTCAGTTACCACTAATTATAACCCTTAGCCAGAATGTTTCCCATTCACCACAAATTAAACAGTGAGCCACTGGCAACAAAACTGTTTATTATTTTTTTGGGGTTTATTTTTATAAATATATATGATAACTACTCTAACTGGAAAATGACATCACAAATAAAATAAAAACTCAACAATGGGCAACCATAAAAAAAAATTCTGTTTTGATATTTCATCTTGGGGATTCGGTGACACCATAATGCCACAGAGTTTCACTCCGTTTCACCAGAAACACTCTAAGTAATAACAGCTTCCTGCCCATACACTATTCTGTTCCTGTTTACTACCTGGACATTACCCAACATGATAGTGTGAGCAAAGACAGACGTGTAAAATACATTGGAATGTTACCCCACTTCCATCCCAGCCTGACGCACCATTTTTTTTTAATACACAAAATTAACAAAGCTTGCCTGTATAATATTCATCAATCCCATTTGTTGTCAAAACAACAAAATGTGCCAGATTTTGTCTTTTCATCTCTGAGCCAAGATCACGTCAACTTTCTGCAACAACAGAATGTTGATTGTTATTTACCAGTGCCTATGAGATGCTGATTAGTCACAAATGTATTGGCAAAGGTCTATGAAGTCTAGTCTCTACATGTCACACAGCACAAAGTCACACTCGTAAAGGAAAACGGGGTATTAAAATGTTACTTCAGCACCATTACTGGAGCAGCCACCCTTATGGAAAGGACCAAGGAGACACAGCAGGCAATCCTTTCCAGGTAGCCAGT
This sequence comes from Neoceratodus forsteri, assembly GCA_016271365.2. Taxonomy (NCBI): domain Eukaryota; kingdom Metazoa; phylum Chordata; order Ceratodontiformes; family Ceratodontidae; genus Neoceratodus; species Neoceratodus forsteri. The sequence continues at coordinate 1,171,564,183 of CM028129.1, read as the reverse complement.
AGTTATTGGTACACTCACTCATAGTGCTCTCTGTTTCCCAACCTCACTCACCCAGTGCAACTTCTCCATGTTACTCACATTTATCTTTATAACAGTAACCAAGTCATGAAGCAGCTCTCCGAGAATTGTGATCTGCTCCAGCAGCCTTCCTCTCTGCAAAAGTACAAACACCATTTTCAGTAGCTGGCCTCATAATAAAATGGAGAGAGAGAGAGAAAGAGAGAGAGAGAGAGAATGACAATTACAGGAGCTGGTCCGCTCCAAATGACAGTGAGAGCAATAAAACAATCTTCGAGGCACTTTAGGCAGAAACTAAATCCATTAGCTAAGATATTTGAGCAACACAGCAACAATCTTTAGGGATGCAACACGAGGATGCAAAGTGTATTATATTACACAACTAGACGAAGTGACAAGATTTCAAACACATTACTGCCAGGCATTACTATTAACAACCCTGGTATTGTAACACAGACGATAAGTGATACATAATAACAAGTCGGGAGTACTTTGGTTAAACTACACATTCAGTCCCCCAAATTACTTTGTAAACTACACTTTAAAAAATACACACAAGGATATATGAATGCAGTATGTGTAACACTACAAGAAAACTGCAGTACACATCTTAATTAGGGATTTTGTTAATCCACCAAATTAACCATATTTAAAAGAATGCCAATTTATAACTCCTCGCACACTCCAATACAGCTTTAAAACATGCCTCCTAAGAAGCCTGCCTCTGCTGTTGGTCTACAAACAGTTCCTGTGAAAATTGACAAAGCAGGTGACGTATTTCAAAAACTAGAAGTCACAACTTCAGGGAGTGCTAAATTACCTAATTGGGACTTGTTTAGATACCATCTTCCCTGCTTGGTCTGCCGATTTCGGGTTTGGAAGTAGTGCTGGATTTTGCAGGGGAGTGGCCCAGGTTGTTCGGGTGATTGTGGCCTGTGGTTCGGTTCCAGCCTGCCCGACCTCTGGCACTTGTTTCGAGGATGGTGGGTGTCAATCCATTGCACGTGGGACTGCGTAGGCCAGGGACCTGCTGGTTTGGGCACACTTCTCTGTCCAACTTTAAAATGTTAATGTGTCGTTAATGCTAACTGAGAAATATTGACAGACGTTACTGTCATAAATATAGTGTTTCAGTCAGAACTAGTGGTATGAGGGTTGGGTTTCTGGTTTTGCTGGGTTGAACCATAGCCAGACTGTAGCAGTTCATTTATATGCAGTTTTGTAACTGGCAAAAGTATTCCGGCAACATTGCATTTGCTGGATAACTGTACATATAAGATATATAAACCTTAAACATATCAGTTTTGAGTCTGCTGCACAAGGTCTTGTAGTATACAGGATTCCACCCCCTCCCCATCAGTTCCAGTGCTTGAAAGAACTGTGTGCTGCTTTTTTTGTGCATGTTCCTTCACACCCCACCCAGGCCCCAGTTTGCAGCTGTAATTGGCTGCTGCAGTCAGGGACCACCCCACAGCAAAAACAGCTGATTGTGTAGTGATGGAGTGCTCCCTGTTTGCAGCAGCCTGTTTCTTTGAGCATAGTGGCATGCTCATTAACTGCTGTCATCGACAGCATGCTCCTCTATTCGCTGTGGCAGAGACTAGCCCCAGAATGGACTGCTGCCCTTCGGCACAACACTGCCATGCCTCCACAACCTGCTTGTGAAGGAAGCTGACACAATGTGTTTCTTGCACATGTGTGCAAGCAAACACAAAAATGAGGTACATTACAAATATCCTTAAAATACAATAAACACGATAATAGCACCAATAATTACAACTAAGAATATTGTATAACTTACCATTAATAAACAACCTAATGCATACAAACAGAGTTAATTCTAAGACTCTAAAACTTTAAATACATTAAAGGATAATACCTCACTAACCTAAGTAGCACTATTCCCCTTGAGAAATCACGCCTAGACAAGCATAAAAAAAAAGAAAGAGGGAGGAAGAAGGAAGAAAAGAGCAGGAAAGAAGAAAGCTCACCCACAATTTGCCATCTACTGCGATGGTGGTGGGAAATGCTTAGATTGTCCCCCACTTAGAATTAAAGAGCTTGGCCTTGTCTAGCATTAGGTGTGCCAGTCTCTCTATTCTTAAAGCTTCCAAACACTCAGTCTTACATTCATTAAAGGAAGGTACCCGGTCCTCTAACCTCAGTTTCAGTGTGGAGTTCCTAACTGCAATTGAAATAATGGATATGGTACAACATTGTTCTTTACTCCAGTATTCAGCTTCATCAGAGTGACCCACGAGTACAGTCTGTTCATTGAACTTCCCTCTTATCCAAGTCATTTCTTTTAGGTAATCACAAATTTTGCCCCATAGGGAGACCATTTTGGGACATGACCAAAACATATGGATTAAGTCACAGTTAGTTCCACCACACCTCAGACAGTTAGTGGTCTCTCTCAACCCCATTTTGTTCATTAGAAGTGGGGTGTAACAGAGGTTCTGAATTGTTTTGAATTGTATTAGTTTTGTGTTAACAGGCTTAAATGTTTTAAGGGCATGTAACCATATTTTATTTCGGTTCCAAGAATTAGCACCTACACCCTGGGTGTTAGCCCACCCTCTCATGCACTGTAGATCTGGGTCCTAATTGCAAGCTAAACGTAAATTATAGAATTTAGAAATACTAGTCATCATCTGTATGCATGCCAGGAAGCTCTGAGTGTTGCTATTAATGCTTAAACCTGAAGCTGACCCCGCCTCTAAAAAGAGAGACTGTATGCCACCAGTTATATGATCATAAATGTCGGCATCCCCAGGCGGTAAGTCAAATATGCAAGTGGCTGAGTCAAAGGGTAGGCATGCCACACCCTGAAATAAGTCTTTAACTATAGTTATGCCCTTCCTTAATCACTCAGGTTTCTCAAAGACTGTCCCTGCAGATGTGAGATTAGGATTTAGGAAAATGGGTTGATTTCTAGATTTATTCAAGTTGAGGGCCAGTAAACTGGACCATCTTCTCAGAATATATACGCTGTCTGATATAATTCTGTTCCTAAGTGGCCTTTTTGGCCTTGTGAAGAGAAGAGACCCTAGATTTAATGACAGGGCTTTTGTAATTTTTAATTTAATCTCTAGCCATTCAGGGTCAGAAGCCACCCCAGCCTGACTGTTACACAACTTGGATATCTGAGACATTCTACATGCTAGAAAATAAAGGTACAGATCCAGAGCTTTGAGCCCACCCATATCCTTAGACCTAGATAATCTGTGAAAACCCATTCTGCATCTCTTGTTTGCCCAAATAAAATTGGAGATCAAACCCTGTATAAGTACAAACCATTTTTTGCTGATATTGAAAAGCAGCATAGAGAAAATATAAAGGCATTTTGGCAGGATCATCATTTTCACAGAGTCTAAGTGACCCCACAAACCCAGTGGCAAATGTTCCATCTTGTACAGCTGTCCTGTATGGATTTTTTTTTAAATGCTAAATTCTTGCTAAAGGTCATGGACACAGACTTAGAGATCTTGATCCCCAGATAATCTACAGTAGCTTCTCTGATTCCCAGTATAAGCCCTGCTCAATTATCTCTTGTTTATTGCAGTGATGATTAAGGGGAAGAAAGGCAGACATTTCTTTAATTTGTAGCCTGAAAAGGATCCAAATTCAGAGACAATCTCTTGTATTCTCTTAACTGAATCTCCAGGCTTAGTGAGTGAGATTAGAATGTCATCCGCGTAAACGGACAGAAAATACTTCTTATCCATCACTTTAATTCCCTTAATGTCATTTTCAGCCAACATTTTCTTGATTAACGGATCCAGAGTCATATCAAAAATAAGTTGTGATATAGGACACTCCTGTCTGGTTCCCTGATTTAAACAGAAGGTCGAAGAAATAAACCCATTAGTAATGACTGAAGCAGATGGGTTAGTGTATAGAAGATGCACCCATTTTGTAAAGTCTTCAGGGAAACCATAGAGTTTCAAGATGCCAAACAAGTGAGGCCAGAGAACCCTGCCAAATGCTTTCTCCGCATCTAAGGAAAATAAACCAGCAGCACAATGTGACTTATTAGCTACTACCTTCAGATGGAATAACTTCCTAGTATTATCTGCTGCTAATTTGCCCTTAATGAATCCTGTTTGTTTATTCTCAATTAGCAGGGGAGTGACTTTCTCCAATCTGTCAGCAAATATTTTTGCCAGTCTTTTGAAATATGTGTTAATAAGTGTTATTGGCCTGTAGTTTTTTACACTCATTCAGGTTCTTATCTGCTTTATGAAATAGGGTGATTAGACCCTGGGTCATATTTATTTATTTATTTATTGAATTTTGTTGACCCGGTAAGCCCACTGGGTTTAGAAGTCCCTTTTTCAGGGGCGACCAGGGGAAGGGGGGATACAGATGGTAGGCAACTGAAATTGAACCAGATTAAGCGGTTGGTAGCATTTTTAGTGAATGGGAGAAATTTGGCCAGGACATCAGGGAAATTCCCCTACTCTTCAGCAGGGGTGCTGTGGAGTGTTGTGCTTTGGCTTGCAGATGGCTGCTGAGAGCAGTGGCAGATGGACGCCTGCTTGTCCGCTTCTCAATTCTTCCTGTGGGGGACACGGTACGGCTGGGATGCACCCGAGTGGTGGCCAGCACTGCGTACCGGAACCCCCGCGGCAGGCTACCTCATCAGAAGATGCGGAAGTCATAGGTAGTTCTTCGATGAGTGATGGTCCACTACTTTGGGCGGAACCTGCAGGAATGGTCCCTACGTGGTGTGATGGCGTTGGTGAGACGACTGTTGCAGAAGCCCCGGTTTGGGGGTCGGAGGATATGCAAGCAGTTTTAAAAACCAAGAAACAGCTGCTGGAACAGGCAATGGAAGCTTATTGGATGGCTCAGCTTTGTGCTGAGGAAGACAGAAAGCAGAAATGGCCCGAGGGTGGCTCTCCCTCAGGCCTGACAGGTACAGGTTGTAAAGTTTTAAAGGGGCCTTTTCAGATTGTTTTGGGAGATGAACACTCCCAACCCCCAGACCCCTATTCCTATGGTAGATGTTGTTCACGAGCCTTGGTCTCCTCAAAATGTGCTTCGGGGTGCAGGATGGATTCAAATGGAGTCGGGTGTTTGGACCGCAGACCCGGCAATCCCGCTTCCAGTGTTATCTGGGGTGGGTGAATCCATTTTACTACCTAATGACCACAGTGCAGTTACTGCTAGTTTACCTCTGGCTACTATTGTTGAAGCTACGACACCTCCCTTAACTACTCCTGGTGGACACCCTCCTGAGTTAGTATGAGTAGGCCCCCAAGTCCCTGACCATTTTTCTGATGAGACCCCAATACAGAGCTCGGCTGGTAGTATTTCTTATTCTCCTGTGTCATCTGCACTTCCACCTGAGGTTCTGACTATGGACTCTGCTGTAGGAATGGATGGAGTTACTACGGATGTGGTACAGGAACCTCCCAAACTAACGGAAACCACGGTGACATTTGCTAGTCTTTTTAAAAAACCTGTAACACTAGCAGAATGTTGAAATGTGGTTAGATTGAAATTTTTGGGGACTGCAGAACATATGCCAGATCGTTTTATGTTGGGAAAGTTCTGATTAAGCAACTGCTGGGTTTTTCACCCAGCGAGGTGTATGCTCTCATACACACCCCTGGTGATAATACTTATGATATTAGTTTCCGTACTCCAGATTTATTAAATAGGTTTTGGATGAAGTATGCAGTTTTGAAAATGAACCTGGCTTGGTCTCATTTCCAAGCCATCCCCCTCACAAAACAATCTTTTAAAGTGATAACAGTGTTGTTTCGAAATAAGGGTGTGAATGTTGAAGATATTACGTACTGGCTTGAGAGAAAATGCACAATTCAGGGGAATCCGGAACCCATTTTGGACACAGGGGGTTTTTGGAATGGAAGCTGGAGATACAGAGTCAATTTGATACAAAATGATGAGGGTTTACAACACTTGCCAAACTGTTTTTATCTGGGACGTGACAAAGGGTTTATTTTTTATCCAGGTCAGCCCAGGCACTGCTGTAAGTGCGGTTCTCCCTGGCACCTTAGCAGGATGTGTGAGGTAGTTAAATGTGTCCAGTGCGGAGAACTGGGGCATGTTTTCTCCGACTGTCATCACCCAGTAAAATGTTCTCTTTGTGAGGAGGCCCATTCCATTCTTGAATGCCCTTGGGATGCCCAAAATAAAAATGGAGATTTCTGTATTCAGGATTTTTACATTAATAATGCTGTTAAGGCGACACTTGGACAGAGGCCTCATCCTCCCCCCCCTCGGAGGGCCCAGCCGCCAGTCATTGTTGGGCAGGTGGCGCTTCCTGAACAAGAACAATCGGTGACAATACAGACTGCTGATATTTCTGTGCCTGTTACAGCATCCCTGGAGCCGGAGGTCCTGGTAGACACTTCTAGTTCCACTATGGTATCCAGGCCTCTGCCCTTGCCCCCGGAAGGTGCCTTCACTCTGGTATCTACCAGGAGGAGTAGTCTATGCTCCAGGAATTTGGGGAAAGCTGCTTTTGATTCTGCTAAGCTCCCTCTTCATAATTCCTATCAAGTCTTGCAAGACGATGTAGCTTCTGAGTCGGATTCCGCTTCTGTACATTCATCACAGCAGGAAGGGACCTCTGAGGTTGATCAGCCTTTGGAAAAATCGGATACAGTTAAAAGGAAAAAAAATAAATTGGGGTGAGAAAATGGAGCAAGAAGAAATGATATGTTGTGGGAGTTTGTACTGTCTGATATATCATGCTGCAATTCAGATTCTGGATACTTTTATATATTTCTGGTATGCTAAAGCTATATAAAATTTCTGGAGCTTCCTTGAATGTGAATAGTATCCAGTCTGAGAGGAAAAGATTGTTGATTTTTTCACTATTTGAGAACAGGAATTATGACATTGTGTTCATTCAGGATACTAGATTGCATACAAGACTAGACATGGAACGGGCAACAGCAGGATGGCGTAGGGGTGTTATGTATTGGTCCATGGGTGATGATGCATGTAGTGGAGTCGGTGTTGCTGTTAATAATCCCATGGCTCAATTAGTGCAACTCATTGATTTGTATCCAGGATGGGTTCTTTTGTTAGACATGGTACTTAGTGGTTTACAATGTCGCTTTTTGAATGTGTATGCACCCCAGACCAAATCTGCTAGGGTTGAGATTTTTAGATTGCTACAACCATATTTATTTACTTCTAAATATGTGTTTCTGAGAGGAGACTTCAATTGTATTAGATATAACACTGATGGGGTCTGCGTACCGCTAAGATATTTTGCGATACTAATTGTCTTAATGATTTACTAATTCAAACGGGTCTTATGGACGTTATGGCTCTTAATGGTAACCCTAACAAAACCTTTTTTCAAGGTACAAAGGCTACCCATATTGATTTTTGGTTCATGTCTGATTCATTAAAGGTCATGGGGACTAGAACCCTACCAGTTGCTTTTTCAGATCATGTTATTCTGGAAGCCACGGTTGCCAGTCATGCCACTATGCATAGAGGACCAGGGTACTGTAGATTGAATTTGGAGTTGTTACTACTTCCCACAGTGGAAGATTTTTTTTAGCCCTGCTGAAGGCAAGGAAATCTGTAGTGTCTTCTTCAGGACGTTTGGGACTGGTGGATGGACACAAAATTTGACATTAAACATTACTTCAAATGTATAGGTCAGATAAATGGTAGATATAAAATTGATAGGTATAGTAATTACAGAATGCAATTTTTGGATTTGCATTTTCAGGTAGCCCAAGGGGATGTTTCAGTTCTCCCTCTGTTACATAGAATTAGAGAACAAATGAATAAAATGCAATATGATCATTTAAAATCTTTAGAGACCGAGAGGCGTTTTGGGACACAGGGTGATAAGGCCTTTCTGAATTCCTTTCAGTTTTGTGCATTTCAAAGACAAAAGAAATACATGACAGAGATTAAAGATGGGTCTGGAAATTGGTGCACAACCTCGAAATCTATTTTACAGGCTGTAGATTCCCATGTTCGGATGTTGTTTGGTTCCTCTGATACCCTACATCATGCCCATAGGCCTTGGTTAGCATAATGTAATTTGCCTCAATTGTCTACTCTTGGGAAATCCATGTTGGTGGTGCCTATTACGCCACTGGAAGTTTCTGCTGCATTTTCACAATCTAAAGCAGGGACGGTCCCTGGTTCAGATGGTATCCCTTATGAGTTATATAAATTTGTTTTTCGTTTTCTATTGAAAGAATTTACAACATTTATGACAGTTTTAAACAAAATATTGATTACAGGTGTGTTGCCAGATAGTATGAATGATGGTTTAGTTATGTTTATGCATAAGAAAGGGGATAGAGGAGATTTGCTAAATTGGATACCCATAACATTGTTGAATTCTGATTTTAAGTTATTTGCTAAAATATTGAATGATAGACTGCTGGTTCATGTGAATTCACTTTTACATCCCGCGCAGATCTGTACCAGATAGGAAAATTACTGATAGTTTAATATTACTTCATGAAGTATTTCAAAGAGGGGCTACAGGAAAACTTACTGGACTGATTTTCAGCCTTGATCAGGCTAAAGCCTTTGATAATGTGCGACATGAGTATTTGTGGGACTGTTTAGCGCATTATGGGGTCCCTCTCACTTTTATTCTATAGTTACAGACATGTTATAATAAAGCTACAGAACATGCCTACTGTAATGGCTGGCTTGGTATTAAATGTCCAATACTTTAGGGTGTACGTCAGGGATGTCCCCTGAGTCCACTTTTGTATTTGTTTACTTTGGATCCCCTTATATGGAGAGTGCATGATCAACCAACCATACAGGGATTGTCCTTTTCGAGTAGTGACCAGGAAATTAAATGCATTGCATATGCAGATGATGTATGTTTCTTAGTTGGAGACTTGCCATCTGCATTATGTTTGGAAAAAATCCTGTGGGATTTTATGTTTTATACTGGAGCGAGGATAAATTATGAAAAATGTACTTGCATACCACTTAGAAGTGAGGAAGTTCAGGTCACTCACATCATAGGAATACCAGTTGCCATCGAACCGTGTAAAGTTTTGGGTCTTTTGTTTGGGGCGGGGGATTTGGCATATTTGAACTGGAAATATAAACTGCAAGACGCACAAGCTAAAGTCACTTTATGGAACACATGGAGATTGTCTAAATTGAAGCGAGTTCAAATGGTTAAGACATTTCTGTTACCCCTTTTTTATATTTAAGTTCTGTTTTTAGTCTTCCTTTGGCCCTGGAAACTCAAATGTATAGTTGTTTCTTTTCTTGTACTTGGGGCAGTAGATTGAACCCTATCAAACGTAGTCTGTTGTTACGTGACAGAAGATATGGTGGATTGAAAATGGTACAACCCATAATCTTTTTTTTTTTACCATGTTTCTTCATACAAATTTCAGACCTTCATTTACAGATAAAAATGACAGATGGCAACCGTGGCTTCTGGATTCTATGGGAGATCTTCTTTCCTTATGGCCAGAACGTGAAGTGATTCCGAAACATAGATCTTTTGTTTCTCTTCCTCAACCACTGAGAATATGTTTTGGAAAACTAAAAATGTGGGGTATTTCGAGAGACATTTTTTTCTGTTTTAGTCAGAAGGAATTGTATGTCTATATTTTGCACAAATATTTCCAAGACACGGCCCCTTTTGATTTCTACTCTTCGCATCATAAACTTTTAATTGGTAGTATGTTGATGTCTACCCGGATGCCTCCTTACAGTATATGTGGGATGTTTTATGGTTATCCTTATATGGTAGATTGAATGTTCACGCTAATTTGAAACATAAACCAGTCACTGATCGTTATTGTCCTAGAGACACTTGCCCTACCACGATTGAAACAATGGACCATTTATTTTCGACATGTCTCTTTATACTTGATTTTTGGAATCTTTTAAAATATAAGTGGCCTACTTCCCCATTTTATCCAATGTCCTTGGAAATATTATGTGTCTGTATTTTGCCACCTTTCTGGACTAAATACGATAGAGTGACTACTTGGTTGTTTTTGCTGTGCTTCAAATTTTATATTTGGCATGTGCGGTGTCGACTCACCATTCAACAACGTTATTTTTCACTGCATTAACTATTTTTTTTTATTGAAAATTCTATTCTTGGTCTAAAGGCACAAGATTATGAAAAGGTTTCCTCATTCATCTATCACTCCAGATGAGATGCGATAGATTGGTTGCCATAGGTTCTTTTTCATTGTCCGTAGTACTCTGATTTTGAATTTCTTTTATGTACATTCCCCTACTCTTTTAGTTGGGGGAAGGGGTTATTTTCATTATATTTAATAAGCTTTGAGTCTATTGCGATGATATTTTTGTATTTTCTGTCTGATGGAGTATGTATTTTGTTTTGTGTAATTTGCTTTTGTGTATTATTTGACTGTATTTTACTTTCCAACTTTAACACAAATTCCCCTACTCTGACAGTAGGGGGATCCTCTGGTCATCTTGTTCCAAGATGGCCGCTGCTTTGGAGCCTGGAGGTGGTGGAGAGCTTGTTGGGGAAACAAGAGATTTGGCCTCCTCTCCTGTTCCAACTTCACTAGATGCTGCTACTTTTGATTGTCAAGACTTAGGAAGTGTGGATTTACCTGTTGGTTCATTTGAAATGGCTTTTGGTCCCTCTCACAATGTTACTGTCCTGGTGTGTAATGTTGCTGTTACCCACACACATCTGATTGAGGATAAGCGTGCTACACTGTGGAAGGAAATTGATGACTTGTTAGCAAAAGAAACGGAATTGCAGCGACTTCGTCTAGTGCTTCAAGCCAAATTGACGGAGGATTCCAGTTTTCAAAGCACTCCACCTTTGGCTGTCTCGGCCTCGTCTGCTCAGCAGCAGGCTACTATCTCCATTAGTACTGTTCCAGGATTGCCACAGCAGGGGGGATCTTCAGAACCCGATCGCATGGCTGGCAGCTTGCATCAGGAGTCGGCTGAGTGCCATGAGCCGTGCGATAATGGTTTACATGACGGACCTCCCGTAAAGCACAGCTGCAGACTAGGTATGGATCATCAGTCTCTAGTCCCACCTTCAGGATTGCAGCAGCACTCTTCTACTGTCCACACTGCCGTGCCTTCAGGAAGTATGCATGTTAGTGACAATGCACCTTTGGACATGTCTGCATGGTCTCCAGAGCGCACTTTACAGGATGCTGGATGGTGTCTTGAACCAGATGGGTCTTGGATGCCTGACCCACATGACTCGGATGTACAAGGTTATTGCTCTGGCATTGCTTCATCGCATGTAGCTACCAACTCACCTTCCAGGGATTCTAGGCTTACTACATGAATTGCACCTGCAGGTATGGGCCCCTGACATCAATAGCGCTACTTCTGACTCTGTTGTTTATAAATTGACTGACAAAATTATTGATGACACTATCTCTGACCCTGTTGTTGACCATAAGTCTGACAAGATTATTGATGACACTGAGCAAAATGTATGTATGGGTCCAGCTGAAGAAGTTTTGCAGGATTCCTCTCAGAGGGATTGGCTCAACCCTATGTTTAAGCTTTCTGATCCTTTTCAAAACAAGGGTGAGCTGGCCCCTTGGAGGAATGCTGTCCAGTTAAATTTTAAAGGAGGCTTAGAATCTCCTCCAGATAGGCTACATATAGCTAAACAGCTTCTGAAAGGTTCCATGCATTTTTTCTCTTTGGAAATTTATGCTTTAACACATTTGGGCAATGGAAACTACAATATTAGTTTCAAGACTGTTTCCAGTCTAGACAGATTTTGGGCTCCGTATCAGTCCATTAAGAATTACCCTTTATGGCTCCCTTATTTGGCAATTCCTCTTACCAAACCTGCGGTCAAAGTCATTACGGTTATGCTCCATAATGAGGAAGTCCACATTGAGGATATTCTTTTTTGGCTTAAGCAACGGTGTGAGATCCTGGATAAACCCTCCCCGATCCTGGATAGTGAGCAAATCTAGAATGGGGGTTGGAAAGTGAAGGTTAAGTTATTTACTACAAATACAGGTCCTGTTCATTTGCTCAGTTCTTTCTTTTTAGGAAAATATAAGGTATTTTATTTTACATAGGCCAGCCCAAATCATGTTTTAAATATGGGGCCCGCATTCATCTCAGCTCTGCCTGTGACACGCCTCGCTGCAGTCATTGCCTGGATTACGATCATGTCTCTGCACGCTGTGTGAACCTTTTTAAATGTAATCTTTGTGAGCACACAGGACATGGGTATGGTAAGTGTCCGTGGGCCTCCCACAATAGAGAAGATTGTCCCCCTGGTTTAATCAATAGGGCTCAGCAGCTTCAGGCTAAAATATCTATCTTAACAGCCCCTTCTACTTCTGAGGTCCCCCCTTCCCCCTGCTCCTGTTTGTCCTATTGTGTGTGTCACCCCTATGGATACTGCCTCCCTTGATGACAGTGTAATTCCTGAACCTAGTACAAGTGCACAGACCCAGATGGTTCCTCCTGTAATTCAGGATGTTGTCAGCGCTGCAGCTGACATACCCCCCGACTCCTGTGTCAGAACCTAGGTAGTCTCCTGCAAAAAAACGGAATCGCTCATGAAAGGCGCTTAGAAAGAGTACTAAGTCTGAACCGGTATTGCAAGGCACTTCCAGTACAAGTGGCTGGAAGGTTGGGAAAAAATTTTCAGCCTTAGTGGTAGACCAGTCCGATGAGGAGGCTGTGGCTGTGATCTCTGATTCTTCCTCTAAAACTTCTGTGTATGTCCCTTCAGACCTGGATGATGGTGGGGGATCTCAACATATTTCACAAAGGACTAGGCGCAGGAGATGTAGTACAACCCCATGATATGAAGTATGACTCCCCTTTTTATTTTTTTTCTTATGAGCTCCATTAGGATCTCCATGTTAAATGTGAACAGTATAAAGAATCAGATGAGGATGATTACTGTTTTAGGTTCCCTAATGCAAATCCATTCTGACATTAGTTGTATGCAAGATACCAGAATTAAAACTACTTATGAAATGCAACAGGCCTCTAAAACCTGGACCAAGGGCCCTTCTTTTTGGTCTAATGGCCAGGATACCTGTGATGGGGTTGGGATTTTATTTAATAAACCTGGAATAAAAGTATCTCTGTTGGTTGATATTGATCCAGGAAGAGCTTTGTTACTTGATTTTGTTTATAAAACTGAAAGGTTTTGGCTTATCTTCATTTATGCATCTCAAACCAAGGCCCTCCGTGCTGCTTTGTTTTGGCAAATTCAACTATTTTTATATTCTTCTAGGGTTGTTATTTGGGCCAGAGATTTTAATTGCGGTCTGGATGGAGTGGATAGGGGAGCTCAGACAGAAAAATTATTTTGTGATTCGGTCGCCCTCAAACATATTATTTCAGGTGCTAAATTGAAAGATTCTTGTCGGTGCCATGTTCCCTCTGGTGGTAACACTTATTTTAGAGGCTCCTTATCTACCAAGATAGATTTTATTTTTCTTTCCAGTATCTTGTATATTAGTTGGGTAACATTGGAAGCTTGGGAGTTCTTGGATCATAGATCAATTACTGTGCAATTAGATTGGCATCTAGCTCCTCGGTGCAAGAACAATTTGTGGTGCCTCAATAATTCCCTTTTAGTGGATGAATGTATTCAATGGGCTTGGAGACACGAATGGCAGGCAAGGCTCTCAGTTATTGAATATTATAAGTGTTATAGCAACATGGTGGGAAGATACAAAAATATCTTGGAGAGATTTTTTTCAGTCCTGCTCTAGAACTAAAGCCTCTGGCACATACAATGCCTATTTGAGGTTAAGGGGCAGTTGCAGAACTTGATTTCTCTCTCTGAAATTCATAAAAGGGATTGTGGGTCTCAGATAAAGGAATTGAAGTTACAGATATTTAAACTTCAGTACGATAGGGCACAATCCTTGGAGCAGGAGCTCCGCTTTGGGGTTTCCTTGTCTAGAGGGTCATTGGACCCTTTTAAAGAATGTGCGAAGATAGTGGACAACAGGACTTTGGCTCAGATTTTCGATTCCTCCGGGCAAGTGCTTATAGCTCCAGAGGATATTTTACAACAGGTTGACCAGCATTTTAGAAATATGTTTAAAGCTGACTTTGTCCCCTTATCTGATGATTTTTTTTTCAGGTCAGATCCCACAAATTTCTGATTCTGACAAGGCTCTTCTGGAGGTACCGATTACCAGTCTGGAAATTAAGTTGGCCATTCAGGGACTTAAGATGGACTCAGCTCCTGGTATGGATGGGCTGGGCGCTGCCTTTTATAAAACCTTTCAGGACGATTTAGCTCCTGCTTTAGAGGTGATGCTTAATGGCTTACTTGAAGTGGGGGTATTATCTACCTCCATGTATCAGGCCTCTTTAATTCATCTGTTTAAAAAAGGGGAACGGGAGGATCTTAAGAACTGGAGACCTCTTAGCCTGTTGAACACTGACCTTAAAATTCTTAGTAAAGTTTTGCTGAATAGGTTAGCTTCCATTGCAGATGAGGTTATCTCTCCCTTCCAGTCATGTGCCATACCTAATAGACATCAGCATGATAATTTGATTTTGCTTCAGGAAATCTTTTTTTGGCTAAATATTTTAATTTGTCTGTATTTGTTATAAGTATTGACCAGGAGAAAGCTTTTGATAAAATCCTCATCACTTTTTATTTAAAATTCTAAAAGCCTATGGTATTCCAGGGGTTTTTATTTCTTGGATACAAATAATGAACAGTAAGGCTTCCCTTACCCCCAATATTAATGGATGGTTGGGTAGAGAGATTTCTGTTAGGAGAGGGGTACAACAGGGATGCCCTCTCAGCCCGTTACTTTATGTTTTTTACATGGATACACTTTTACGTTGTATTGATCAGAATCTTCTGGTACAGGGGTTACAATTCCATCCATCTTCTCCCACAGTAAAAACTATAGCATACACTGATGATTTGGTTTTTTGTCTGCACCAAGACACTCCAGAACAAGACCTGCTTGGATTTTTTCATGCCTGTTCCTCTTGGTCTGGATCCTTAGTTAACCATTCCAAAAGTGTGGGTGTTGTTCTAGGTAATACTCTGCTCCCTGACAGTTTTTCCTTTGCAGGCATTCGGATAATTAAAGGTTGTATTAATATTTTAGGTGTGAGTTTTGGGGGGGGGCGATATGGGCACAAGAAATTGAGACATGGGTCTACAGAAAGCGAGCAGGTTGGTGAATTCTTGGAAGGGTCAGCAACTGTCGAAAAAAGAGAGTCATTTTGATTAAATCTCTGTTGGTCCCTTTTTTGTATTTTAGTTATATTTTCCCTCTCACCCAATCCATTTTTACACCTTTATATAATATATTCTTTCAGGCGTTATGGGGAAGTCGTGTAAACCCCACTAAAAGAGAGGTTACTTATAGACCCTTAAGGGAAGGAGGCCTTAACATGATAAATCCCATCGCTTTTTTTGTAGTATTTTTTATGCTTACAATTTTGGGGGTGCTTTAAAACCGGGAATTAAAATTTGGAAGGAGGCTGTTTTGCACTGGCTTTCCCCATGCTTACCTGCTTGGACTATGGGAAACCCCTTTGGTCTTCGCTCCATGAAAACTTTTCCAAAGGTTTGGAGGCTGCATATTAAACAAGTGTTAAAATGGCATATTTTGGTTACTTTTCTTTAAGTCAAATCTAGGAAAGGGATTTATTCTCATATTCTCCTTTAGGATAGAAAAGAGGCCATCTCGCTTGCTGATTGTCCCTTAGAGGTCATTCAATTTAACTTAGGTATATTAAACTCTAAAAGGTTACTGGCTTTTGTTTGGGGCACTGCCTGGCTTACGGCTCATGGGAAGTTACATGTTCAGGACAATAATAAGCACTAGCAGATAGATGATAGGTATTGTTTAAGAGGTACATGTTTTAGGATCCTGGAAACTCAGGAACATCTTTTTTTGCAGTGTCACTTTGACACAGTTTTTTGGCAATTTTTGGCTGGTGAACGGAGAGAACCATTATTTACATCATTATCTTACTCATCTCTTGTATATGGTATCCCCCTAAGGGGGTGGGGGCGGTATCATAAAGAGAGTCTTTTACTAGTGTTTGCTATTATAAGGTACTATTTGTGGCAGGCCAGCTGTGTATGGCTTATGCAACAAATAGTGGTTTCTTCCTTCGATATTTTTCAAAATGTTGCTATTTCCCTTAATAAAGTGTGGCAATCAGATGGTAAACAGTATTCTGATACAAAATGTAGGGTGCTCTGGCTTAACTGTGAATCTTGGTAAAAGCCCCCTTAGGTTATCAGTATTTTTTTATTGCATCTGATTGTTTTTTGTTCTTGATTCATTTTGTGTTCTGCTGCATATGTTTTTGTTTTCTGTTTGTAGTCCTTTTTCAATAAGAATTCCCCTACTCTTTTTCAATAAGTGCTGTGGGATCTTTAGCATCCACCTGAACTACCACCAATCCAGGCAGAGGAGACCTCGGTTTAACGTCTCATCCGAAAGATGGCACCTCAGAAGTGCAGCATCCCCCATCATGCTACACTACAGTGTCAGTATTGGCATATTAGGATATTGGGATATTAGGTAGATGGCCCTTATTGAAGGCCTCTCTGAACACGTCTAATAGAATAGGTGCAACCTCATCAATTAATTTGTAGTAAGAATTAACAGAATAACCACCAGGGCTTGGGGCCTTGTTCAATATTAACCTCCTGATAGCATCTTTTATTTCCTGAAGATTAAAGGAAAACTGCATGTTAAAATCAGGAAAATATGTGTATTACTATCAGTTTTGAGTTCTCACTTCATCACAGTGTTTTGTTTCTGCCTAGGCTGTGAGATGAGTTTTTTCTAATTTTCCCCGAGTGTTTTATGACCTCTGGGGGCTGCCATTCAGATTTGTTTTATTGCATCTTCTCCAAGTTAGTCTTCCCAGAGTGCCCTTTGGTTTGATGTCTAATAGCCCCTACAGCAGGCCAGTGTCTTGTTACAGTGTCTTGCTTAGCTACAGCAGAGAAAGAACACTGCAGCCAGGATTCACACTGCTAGTCTCTGGGTAAGTATGATACATTTCCTAAATATTGGTACCTTATCCAGCTGTGTTCTGCTTAGAGTAGAGAGTGTGTGTATATGTGTGTGTGTGTGTGTGTGTTTAAGCATGTAACTTTCTAAAGTATTTTGTGCCATGGCATTGTACAGGATCCAGATGTTATTAGTAATGCAATGAGACAGGCTGGGATGCCTGTTTAAGTTACCAACCCCCCCAAAAATTACAAATATGCCTCTTCTACACACACCAATAATGCCCCCCCACCCACCGGCTAAACAAACTTTACAGCAAAACCATTTTGTTTGCATTTGTGTGTGTCTGGACTACAATGCTTACATGCATAGGCAGCATGCCACTCAATTTATCATGCCACATACATTTAGAACCACCAAAAGCTGGGCTAACGGTACTTCGAGATCCACTGTGACAGTTGGCAATCATAGGCAATGTGTGATGGGCCATCCCACTTAGCTGGTACCCACCGTGCTACCACCTCAATTCCCTTGTGATCTTTTTGACCCCCCCACATGTTGTGATGGCACCAATATGCAACAGTCTATCAATGGTGAAGCACCACCACCCATGACCTGTCACAGCAGAACATGCTTTAATACAGTATGTGATATATAGATCTTCAATATGTAGACTTCGCCACACAATAACCCTTACTGCTTGCTGTAAAATATACTTGATATGTCATGTTGAGATAGACTTCCCAACCCCCTGGCTCAATAGACCCAAATAAACACTGGTAACACCATACAAACCTGGTGGTGTAGTGGCCCATCACCACCAACTGACAGTTAGTGACCATCGTCCCACTCCCTCCCATCCTGTACCATGACTGAATGACTGGCATATCCCCCCTCACACCAGCAAGGCAAGCCAACCAGAGAATGTACTGCATATACTATGCACTGTGACAGTTCATTGTGAGTCATGCCGTGGTAGTGATAGGAGTGCTGTGCCATTAACACCATCTGGGTATGGGATGCTGGTAGTGTCAACTATCTGCCTGGTGTGGGGTGCAATTGTACCAGGTAGGGCTGGTGTCTTCAGTGCCTATTTGCACATAATGAGCATGTGTATGGGACCCTAGCTCACTGAGATAGAACGGGGATATTTTACTGCGTGTGTAGGATGGTGATTGTTGGGTGGGCAGGTAAGAGGATACCAGTGAATGCCATATACTAGACATATCTCTATATATTGCAGTATGTTACGGCATATTGCAGCTTGCATTGGGCTTATTCACCATGGCTGGACTGTGGCATACTGTTTATGGTTGTCTGCTATGTGGTGATGGAGGTTTACTGTTGGACAGTGCTGTGCCCCTATTTATGGGAACTGCTAATGTCCCACCCCCTGCAGCTGTTGTGTCACACCTCATGGGTGCACCAGTAGTGTTAAGAATCTGTTCTGTAGAAAATAAGCCAGAGTGCAGTCTGTAGCAACACTCGCAAAAGCCCGCCAACCAGTTTGCCACCCAGTTGACTAACTTCTGACCCACTGAGCCTACCCAGCTTATTAATCAATCTTCTATGTGGAACAGTATGAAAGTACATAGAAGAACATTACAAGTTGGTACAAGTTAGCATGTCAACAGGGGCACAGAAGCAGAACATTCACTCATCAGATGCAAAATTAAAATGCATCTCGCGTACCACAGCCACTCAAACAAGCAATTGACAGACAAGGTATTGCACATCCCATGCTGAGAAAACCATGTTATAAATGCAGAATATCAGACACTTTTTAACCTAATGAACACAAGAACTGTTGATGGTGGGCACCATGGTATGTTGCAGGGTTCCCGTAGAACAGTTGGGCACAGTTACAACATTCGGCTAACCCCAAATTATCCGTAACCAAGGATCAAAGGTTGTCGTGCACTACAAGGTGCAAACACAGAGGGATAAGACAAGAATATTATAGCAAGTAAGAAATGGCAACAGCCAGAAAAGAGCTGTGGAGTATTGAAAAAAGGCTGGCACTGGGATAGTAGGGGAAGCTAATTTTCTGCAGGTGGTCGATGTTTGGTCAAACAGCCCATTCTAACATAGCTGGATGTAAACAGTGCTTATAGGGCATTGAATTGACAACTGTGAGACAGACAAGCTGATTTCTAACATAGAAGCTGTGTTCCACTGAAAAGTAGTTATGACCTGAAAGTTCCATGCTACAAGCAGAGTGAGTAAGTGATATACTGGGAGAGCTATAAATTAAATGGCCCTTATTTTCTATGATCTAACACAATCTGCAAAAATGGCAGCATTTTTCCAGTGTTGCTCCATCCTGGATGCTGGCTTATTTTCTATGGGACAGACTCATGGCACTACTGGTGCACCCATGAGGTGTGACACAACAGCTGCAGGGGGGTGGGGCATTAGCAGTTCCCATAAACAAGGGCACAGCACTGGGCAACAGCACATCTCCACCACCACAGTGCAGACAGCCATAAATAGTATGCCAAAGTTTGGCCACGGTGAAAAGGCCCAACGCAAGCTGCAATATGCCATAATGTACTGCAATGTACAGAAATATGTCTAGTATATTGCATTCCCTGGTATTCTCCTACCTGCCCACCCAACAATCACCATTCTACACAGTAGCAAAATACTCCTGTTCTGTCTTAGTGAGCTAGGGTCCCATACACATGCTTGTTATGCTCAAATAGGCACTGAAGACACCATCCCTACCTGGTATAGTGGCACCCCACACCAGGCAGGTAGCTGACACTACCACTCTCAACCCATGATCCCATACCCAGATGGTGTTTATGGCATAGCATTCCTAATCACTAGTATGGTATGACACACAATAAACTGTTACAGTGCATAGTATATACAGGACATTCTCTGGGTTGCTTACCTTGTTGGTGTGATGGGGGATGTGCCAGTCACTCAGTCTTGGTACAGGATGGGGGGAGTGGGATGGTGGCCATTAACTGCCAGTTGGTGGTGATGGGCCACTAGATCACCAGGTCTGTATGGTGTCACCAGTACTTATTTGGGTCTAGCAGGCCAGGGGATGGGGAGTCTATCTCAATGTGACATACTGGGTATATTTCACAGTATGCAGTAAGGATTATTGGGTGGCGAATAATACAAAGTGAAGATCTATATGTTTCGTACTGTATTGAAGCATGTTCTTCCATGACTGGTCATGGGTGGGGGGGGTGCTTCACCGTTGATTCCCAATGGGGGGTGAGATACTGACAACAACAAAAAGAGACCTGGGGGTAGTCGTATCAGATGACCTAAAGGTGGACAAACAATGTGAGAAGGCAGTAAGGAGGGCTGGGGAGGATACTGGGATGCATAGGGAGAGGCACCACCAGTAGAAAATAGGAAGTTGTTGTCCCTCTGTACTGACAGTTAGTAAGACCACACCTGGAATACTGTGTCCAGTTCTGGAGACCCCATCTCTGCAAAGACATAGACTGGGTGGAGGCTGTCCAGAGTAGGGCAACCAAAATGGTGCAGGGTCTGCACCAGATGACATATGAAGAAAGATTAAAGGAGCTTAAGATGTATAGCCTCGAGGAAAGGAGGGAGAAGGGGGACATGATAGAAACTTTCTTTTTTTTTAAACTTTCCTTTTATTGAAAGTTTTATGAGACACCAGGATGTTCATACAATACAGTTTTCTTACTCACAGAAATGTAAGATCATATATAAAAGTGTCACATGTGAGATAAAAGGACATAGGTTATATTAAATACATTAATATCTATTAGTGACTGGATACAGATAATGGATTCCAAAATGAGGTGTTAGGCAGGGAGGAGGCTCTGTACATAAGGAAAAGCTATTGGGAGGCATGTCCCAACCCCTAAGCGCAGTATAGTTCTGGGCAAAAAAAATTAAAAAAAATTGAAGGAGTACGATTATGTGACTATTGGGGGAAGGGCGGTACGTTCAAAGTAGGAATCATTTGAGATCAGGAATCCAAGGAATTAGTCATTCTCTCTCCCTTAGTTCCATCAAATCAGCACTATGGGACCATGTCTGGGTGTGGGGCAGATATATGAAGAAACCATCTAGACCATCTCTTAGTCAATACTGGGATTGTGTTTTGGAGACGAGCTGTCATAGACTCCATTTTATATATCTCATAAATAAGGTTTTCCCAGCTAGTTATAAGAGGTGGGTCTGGTTTTAGCCATAGTCTAGTTATAACTTTTAGAGCTGCCCTAAACATTATATTTAGTAGGTAGATGGACTGCTTATCTCGAAACTGCGGAGGCTAGTGTAGGAGTAGGACCAATTGTGGGGTAATGTCTCCCAGAGAGGGGAAACCACTCCTGAACTAGCCTACTTACTGCATTCCAAAATTCAGAGAGAACCCTACAAGACCATAATATTAGCTTGTGTGGCTAGTTCTGCCCCACAACCTCTCCAACTGGAAGAGTCTCCCCATCAGGAATTTTGCCGTGACCTGAGGAGTACGAAAAGTAGCGGGCCACTATTTTCCATGAGAATTCCTGCCAGGCATAAGAGCTGGTAGTTTTGTGTTGCAATCACCAAAGCCTTAGCCATTCCTTGGAGGATAGTGTTATCATCATTTCTGATTCCCAGTTTGTTTGGATGAGTTCAATAGCTGGGCTCGAGAGTTGTTGGAGTGCCTTACAGAAGCTGGAAATAAGGTGTTGATGGGATTCATGGGTAGACAACAGTGTTAAAACAAGAATTAGGGGATGTTCTTGTTGGTGCAGTGTTTATTTCTAATTCTGATGTTATGTAATGCCTAATTTGTAAATATTGGAAAAACCACTTCCACTGGTAGTCTGTTCCAGGCAGCTACCACTTTTTCAGTGAAGTAGTACATACTCACATCCCTCAACCCCCCCCCCCCCACACACAGCTTAATCGTATGCCCTGTGGTCCTGGTGCTCTTTCCCATTTCAAAGAAACTCCCCTCCTGTACCCTATTCACCAATGAGGTACTTGTAGATCTCCATCATATCCCTTCTGGCTCCCCTCTCATCCAGGGTGTATATGTCATGATCCCTCAATCTCTTCTTGTAGGGCTTTTGATACAACCCTTACACCATTTTAGTTGCCTTCCACCAGATTGCCTCCACCTTGTCTATGTCCTTTCTGAGGTGCAGCCTCCAGAACTGGACACAGTACTCCAGGTAGGATCTCACCAGTGAGAAATACAGTGTCAACACCACCTCCCGCCTCCTTTTTTTATTTACCAGAAAAGATATACTGAGCTGATAACACCTCATTTCCAAATGCGTCCTGGATGTGAGGTGTACGGAAGGTAATATAAGAACAGAAAAATTAAAAAGCATTTTATTTAATTTTTGTTGATCAGGTAGGTGCACAAGACAATACAAATGCTTTTTTTTTTCAGGCACAACTTGGGAGATTACAAAGACAGTAGAAAATACAAAAATGCATAGGGTCACAACATTATTTATTTGTTTATTGAGGATATCGGAAAACACACCTTTTGAGTCATAGACTCCTTTGCAAAGGTTCCACATCAGTGATACAGAGACATCAAATACAATAATAACAGAAGGACAATAATGGTTACCAAAGGAAGCATGTACTGCAAGCAGTATAGTGTCAGATAGCTACAGGTAACGGATTATGAATAGGAAAAGAGTAAGACTGTTCAATAAATCAAAACAATGTACAGAAAAGTGCAAAGATGTAGTACCTCCAAAGAGACAAAGTCACAAGGGTCAAAGATAGCAAGATCAATAATAAATTTAGACTTTACAAAGCAGCCAACACCAGTACATATTCATGTACAAGAGCATACATCTGTGGATCCTAGAAAGTTACAAAGTTGCCTTTTGAATATGGTGTAGGACTGACAAACCTGAAGGTAGGGAGAAAGGGAGTTCCAGGCTCTCTTGGAGTGAATGGCAAACGCCTGCTCATGCATCTTAGAGGAGCACTTGTTAAGAGTCAGGAGAGACAGATCATTTCAGAGTAGGGCATAAGCTTGATCTGAGGGTAGTAACACAGCTGCCAGGTTTGTAGGTTTGGACGATCTGATGATATTGTCAATGGCAAAGCACAGCGTACAGAGACACTGAGAAGGGGATGTGGGATAGCCAACCATGGCTGGAGTATAGTTTGCAATGATGGGTAAGTTGGGCGGCTGATAAGGCAAATCTACATATGTTATTGAATGTGATGTTCCATTTAGTTAGGTTTTTCACACTTGCCCTACAGAGTTACTGTAGCCGAAACAGGCAGACAAGAAATTAATACAAATTTTAAGAAGCAGTCAGTTGTAACTTTTTATTTCTTAAGTATTTTTTCTTCTTCCTTTTGCTCATTAGAAAATCTTCTGTGTGGTAATATTGTGCTGGATGTGTGGAACTGCTCTTAGCCTGGCACTGACATAGCTATCTGTCCCCACCACAACATTATCAGCATTGTGACAGTGACATTACAGGTGACTGACCTGACAGCTACTTAATGGCTGTTCATAAGCAGGAGTGATGTCACAGTCAGTGGAGGGAGGGGGGTGGGGTGGGGATAGAGATAGATTTGTCAGCTGCCAGGCAGAGTGCTGGCCCACACATCACGCCTACTCACATCAGGTAAACAATCTTCTAATCAAACAAAGGGAAAAGAAAACTGACCTCCAATATAAAAGGTAATGGCTGGCTGCTTTTAAAAACTAATATTAGTTTTAGGCAGTACATTAGCTCTTTAAAGGAAGAAGTGAGCCTGTAGGAGAGGCTAGGGAGCAGGACTCCTTGATCAACTGCAACCCTCGCTATGGGAGTCAGGGCATAACTAACCCGATAGGCATTAATAGACTTGCATACATTAGAGATGTGCAGTGAGAAGTCCTGGGCTGGATCCAGGATAATACGTGTTTGAAAGAGTCAGCCACAGAGACCTATTAGCAATCTATGCAGCATATGTCGGGACCAGTAGAGCAGGCCCTTAATTTATGAGTGGACCCACAGAGCATGGCCTAGGTGTTACTAGAGTTCAGGACGTGATGCTGGATGAGCCAGTTCTGAGTTTTGTCAAAGTCAGCAGTTAACCTAGTACTGATGCCACTCAGACACTAGGGAACTTTGGCAGAGCACCATATCATCTGCATATAGCAGGATGTTACAGCGAGAAGGGGTGTTGGGGGTGTCATTGTTGAAGATGGAAATTGTAATGGTCCCAAGGTGAAACCTTGGGGATTCCTATGTTGATGGTATTAACGGAGACACATCCCTCACCTACCACATACACATTAAGCACCTCTCCTCCTCTGTTAACACCCGACTAGGGATACTGTACAGACACAAACAATGCCTACCCCCCCCCAGGCCCTACGGCTATCTATAACCTGCTCAGTCCTTTCTTTGGTCGATTATGGGATAATAATTTATGGCACAGCTGGCCACACAGCCCTTAACTGCATCAATCTAGCCCTCAACAAAGCCTGCCGACTGGTCACAAGCTGTGATAGATTAACCCATACGTGTGAGCTCTATAAGCATGTAGACTGGCTGACCTTTGAAGGGAGACTAAAGTACCACACTTGCCACCTAACCAAAAAGATACTAATGAACCTGGCACCCCTGGGCCTTCACCCCCTCATCCAACCAGCCCCTCATAGGAGTACCCCAGGCACCTGGCAAGCACCTCCCTCATAGTCCCTCACTGTAGGACTTCACTAGGGCAAAGGTCTTTCTGTTATCGTGCTCCTCTCTGGCTTAATAACCTACCATCCTCCATCTCCCTGGCCCCTAGTCTTGGCTAATTTAAAACTGGTATCAAGAGATTTCTTCTTGACTGGGAGACCTGTGGCTGTTACCAACATGACTGCATACCTAGGCCTACAAACCTTCTCAACTCAGGGCTTGGTAAAGTCCTTCTGAATCGGTGACCTGTCCCATTCCACGTTGATGACCCAGGGTCCTCTAATAACCCTTGTGATGGCAACCAAGTAATGTAAATTACCCTGTACTATGAAACCATGTAAAATATGTCAAAATGTAATGTCTCTGCTCTGTGAGCTATATACAATTTGTCTAAAATGTAATGTTTCTGTTTTGTATTGACATGGAGCCTTTGCAAAGGAGCCTTTGACTCAAAGGATTGTAATTCCGAAATTTCAATAAAGAAATAAATGTCCACCCCATTGCATAAATATATATATATATATATATATATATATATATATATATATATATATACACAGTATATACAGTATATATCTCACTAGCTGCAGAGATAGAGGATCAATCAGAAGCCCTAAGGTCAGCTAGGAGGGAGGCCTTAAACGATCTGAGACAGATGAATGGGGGGAGGGCAGGCTTAGGATGATGTATCTTGCACACACAGTAAACCATATTATGGTCACTGAGGACATCAGGAAAGATACCCGCATCCACTATATGGTGGGAATAGGATAAGAGAACCCAGTCTGAGAGACTGATTTAAAGATTTAAAGTTTAGACATGTGGGGTCAGAAATCAATTGGGTTATTATTGGGAGAGATTTTACATTTTGGGAGAATTTATATGTAGAGGGAGGAGAGCCAATATAAATTAAAGTCACCAGACATAAGCAGTTCACCTCTGGGAACAGACAGAGGAAAGAAGCTCAGTAACACATTGGGAAACTTTTTGCAACAAATCTCCCCTGTTTTTCTGTGACGGACTCCATCTTAGTAGGAGAGGAAGGACACTTCTGGGTAGGAGCATTGGTATCCTTATTAATCAATGATTAAACTTAAAAACAAGGGGGAGACTGGAGATGTTCCCAAATCTTTAATACGGGGTTTGCCACCAAATGATCATAAAAACTGTAAAATACTGTCCCTTCATGCTAGATCATTAAATCTCATTAAAATAGCTGAACTAGAAGCTAAATGTAAACTTTCTAGCATTGGTATTATTGCAGTCACTGAGACATGGTGGGATTCCACCTCAGCTTGGATTAAGGACATTCCAGGCTACAAACTGTATCCCAAAGATTTGTCTGGCAAAATGGGGGGTCTGCATCTATGTCAGTGAGGATATTCCTTCCTTTGAAATCTCTCACCATACTTCTATAGAAAGTATCTGGGTAAAAATCCAACTTAAGGGACAATTCCAGCTTGTCATAGATAACTGCTACAGGTCCCCATCAGCAGACTTTAATTATACCCTTCAGCTTACTCAGGATATCTCCCTTTTATCCAAAGAGGGAGACACAATAATTTTAGATGACTTCAATATGCCTAAAATGAACTGGAAGTCATTAACAGGTAGTGCAAAATCTGAAAAATGCTTGATTTCTACTTTAATCAGCTTAGGGCAAGGGCAGCTCATTTCTGAACCAACCAGGGGTAGTAACATACTGGATCTCCTTCTTACCAACATAGATGATAAAATGTCTAATATTCAAGTAAAAGATCCCTTAGGTAACAGTGACCATAATTCACTTCAGTTTAATCTAATTTATGATCACCATCGCCCAGTAAACCACTTAGTATACAAAAACTATGAAAAGGCTAGTTTTAGGGACATTACTAACCCTCTAACAACATTCACTGGGAAGAAATTCTGTCCCATCTGTCAGTGGAGGAGGCTTGAACCAGATTCAGGTCTATCCTTGCCACACTTGAAGAGACTTATGTCCCCACAAAAAAAAGTATAACAACAAGGGCAAGATTCCCATTTGGCTTAATAAATCTATTTTTTTATTTTTTTTATTTGTTTAACCAGGTATAGCACACTAAGCTGAAAGCTTTTTTACAGGAGTGACCTGGGAGCACAAGGAGATTAAGTGACTTGCTCAGGGTCACACAGTATGCAAGTGGAAGCTGAGGGATTCAAACCCAGGTCTGGTCTGCTGGATGTCACCAGATTTGCAGCTCAGAGCCTTAGACCACTGCGCTATACTGCCTCTATGCCACTATTAAATCCCATATCATAATTAAAGAAAAGCTATTTATGAGACTTAAATCATGTAACGACAAAAATAGAGCTGAAATATACTCTAAATGAAAATCAGCCTTAAAACACTTAAAAACATTGATTAAGCACTCCAAGAGAAATCTGGAGTTCAGGATTGCTCACTCAAAAGACTGTCATAAAACTCTTTTCTCATATCTAAATAGTAAGAAAGGGCATACTGGGCAAATAGGTCCCCTAATTATTGGTAATTCCCCTTTAACCTCAGATAAGGACACTGCTGATTCCTTTAATAAATATTTCTGCTCTATATTTTCCAAGAAGGTTACCCTCAATCGTTCTATACCTACTACAGGTAGACCTAACCCATACTTCATTACAATATCTAAAATAGCCCAAGCAACAACTCGCCTTAAAAAATCAACCAGCCCAAGGTGTGTCAATATCAACTCCAGATTTATATTAGGAGTGTCAGAAGCACTATTGCTTCCTCTATCAATAATCTTTAATAAATCATTAACTACAAGTTTAATCCTCTCATGGTTATCCACAACAATAACACCCATATTTAAAAAAGGGAACCGATCTAATGTTGAGAATTATCCTCCAATCAGCCTTACTTCAATAATTTGTAAACTAATAGAAAAATTAATTAAATCATATTTAGAAACAGAAATGTCAGTACTTAGCATTCAGAATATCTCCCAACATGGTTTCAGATCAGGTCACTCATGCATTACCAACTTAATTTCTTTCTATAATCACATAAGTCTAGGACTTGACCATGGTACTCCAATGGATGTAATCTTACTAGACTACAGTTGGGCCTTTGACAAAGTGTCTCACAACACGTTAGTCCAGAAGCTGTTAACACTTGGCTTCTCTTTATGTTTAGCCAAGTGGATTGATGCATGGCCATCAAACAGATCACAACGTTTTACAATCAATGGCACCTTGTCAAATATAGGTCTGGTCACCAGTGTGGTCCCCCAGGGTTCAGTATTGGATCCAACACTGTTTAACATCTTTATTGGTGACATGCAAATCGACTCATATGGTGTGCTGTCCCAATTCACTGATACCAAACTAGGTGGGAGGGTGGACAATACTTTTAACAAGGCCAAACTTTCTGACAACTTGAGTCGAATTGAACACTGCGCACAGTGCAATGGTATGTCCTTTAACATTGACAAGTGCACTGTTCTACACTTTGGCAATAAAAATACACAAACAATATATTTTCTTAATAAATCCTGATTAAGACATTCAGTGGTGAGTGAGACCTGGGCATACTAGTTAATAATAGGCTGAGTTCATCAGATCACTGTGCTAAAGTAGCTCGGTTATCTGCAGGGCTACTTAACTGTATAAATTGTATATTCATTACTAAAACAGAACAATGTCTGATCCCACGCTACAGAGCTCATCTTAGACCTTACTCCAACTATGGCTCCCCCTTCTGGAGCTCATACCTCAAAAGTGACATCACTCTAATTGAACAGATCCAGAGAAGGGCCACTAAAATGATTCCACACCTGTCTGCCAGACGCACCTCTGTGAGGTTACATAACAGATAATTAGAGATTCAGATAGCAAAAACAAATAAAAGACATAAATTTTTTTCACTAAGAGTGCCAAGACTTTGGAACACCCTACCACAGAATTTAATAGATGCTAACAGCTTTGACAGTTTCAAATCAGGTCTTGATTTGTGGTTATTTTCCAATCCAATATAGGGAATAATGCCCACAACATTGTGGGAGACAATCTCGATGGGCTACTGGCCTTCTTTTGTCTTAAAAAAAAACCTAGTAAACTAAAGCAGGAGACATACCAGGGTAACAGTAAATCCCAGCAAGAAAGATCTGAACAGAAAAAGGAAGGGAGAGTTTGAGGAAGAGCAGCTCATAGGAAGAGGGACATGAGGTAGCAAGCACAATCACAAATTGGATGCTGGTGTACATGCAAACTGCCACACCACCACCCCTCTTTGTACAATCATGCTTTGATAGGGCATAACCAGGGATAGCCACAGCAGAATCATGGACCTTGGAGGAGAGTCAAGATACAGATATGACAAGTACATCCAGCCATAGGTTAAGCATGATAGGTTGCAGTAGGTCAGTTTTTGGGAGTAGACTCTGAATGTTGAAATTGGCACCCCTCAGTCCTTTGGGAAGTTGAATTGTTGGTGGTGGTGGTGGTGGGGGGGGGCAGGATTTGGTTCAATGTCAGCTGCTAGTATCAGCAGCAAGGAAGAAAGGAGCTTTATGGAACCAACATGATGACTAGAGGAGGTGGACAGGGGTAGGGAGAGGTAGTAGTAGTAAGTAGTAAAATATTTTATTCATTATATAAATTGGATACTTAATTGAGCAAAGCTAATTTTCAGTGAGGTCCCTTGCATACATACATACATACAATGTTTCAAATGGAAATTTCAAAAATACATAACAATAAAAGAACCATATATATTCACATGCATATACATGTAGGTAAAAAAAGATAATTCTCCACAACTTAATTGTTAATATCTTAAAGGGACAGGAAAGATTGCAAGGGTCACTCAAGTTGTGAACACCCATAAAAATATCTTTCAAATGAGGTATTGGGCTTACCTCTAGGTGTCAGGAGTCCTAAGTTATGAATACCTAAATCATCTGTAAATCAACACGAGGCAGCAGCCATTTCATTGAATCACGAGACCAACAGTGATGTCACCGAGGGGCAAGCTGTAATTAACAACATGCAGGTTGCCCCTCAGTGACATCACTTCCCGTTTTAAAATGGCTGCTGCCTTCTTGTGATTTACAGATTAATTAGTCATATCTCAGGACTCCTGACACATACAAGGAAGTTCAGTGCCTTGTTTGAAATATCTTTTCATAGGCTTTCACAATTTGATTGATCTCTGCAACGATTACTGTTTACTGTCCCTGTAAGTAAGAACACTTACAATAGAACATCATTAAGAGATTTCCACCCAGATCAGGTTTACTTTATACTAGGAGGTGGGGGGATAAGATGAGAAAAGGGACAGAAAGTGCAAGAAAGCTTCAAGGTGGAGCCAAGGAGCAGGAAGAATTTGATGCCAAGGATGCCAGGGGAATTGGGGAGGCAGGGGAGAGAGGAGATGGGGAGTGTAAGGGATGTGGGGGGAAGGCTGATAAAGAAGGTAAAGAGCAGTAGATGGAGGTAGCGAGAAGAGAGGAAAGCAGAGGGTGAAAAAAGTCAGAGTAGTTAGCATAGTGGAGATAAAGTGCATAAAAGTGAAACAACCTAAGTTTTAAGTAAAATGAGGAACAAATAGGGAGGCTATTGGGGGGAGTTAAACAGCTAGTGAGACAGAGAAAAAACTGAAATGGGCCTTACCCAGACAAAGAATTTAGTGGACAGGATAAACAAAATAGTGAACTGACAGGGGAGTAGGGCTTACCCTGATTTGGAGATAAAAAGGGATGAAGGCTTAAATTCTAGTGGAATGTATGCCTGTATTCAGATAAGGGAGGAATAGGTAATGTTAACCAGTCCCAGATGGGGAGGCAACAGGCAGACACTAGGTTATTTGTCAGCACTCATGCTTTATAACGTGAATAAATTCTTTCTATGTTTTGCAGTTTTTTTGTGTGCACTGGATCTTTGTTTTTCACTGTCAATTTGCCTTTCTTGAACAGCAATCATCGTTCGAGAGTGTTGGCATTTAGACTCTTAACAGTTAAGACTGCAAGGAGATGATGGCCTTGCCCAAAGTGGTGGCAGACAAACATAAAATAATTAAAACAATTAGTGGGATAGAAATACCTCTCCCTATGCATGCCAGCATCCCAAATGGCCTACACACTGCTTTGTCACATTGCCCTGTCACTTTGAGGTCATCAGATATGATAACCCCAAGGTACCTTTTCTGCTTGGTGACTGTCAGTACCCCCCCCCATCCTATACTCAGCTCCTGGGTTCCTATGCCCTAGATGCATGATTTAGCATTTTTGGCATTGAACCCCAACTGCCATGCTCTTGAGCACTCTTCAAGTTTCCCAAGATCCCTGAACATTCTCTGCACCCCCTCCTCAGTGTCCTCCCTATTATAGACTTCTTCTACAATGTCACTTATGAGTCCCAGTACTGAGCCTTGTAGCACCTTGCTGGCCACTTTCTCTTCATTAGAGAGAGTGCCGTTGCCACCACACTCTGCCTCCTATCCATCAACCAGTTTCTAACCTAATTCACTGCTCTGGATCCCACCTGTAGGCTGCTCATTTTCTTTAATAATCTCCTGTGTGGCACAGTGTTGAAGACTTTGCTGGAATCCAGCTTAAAGCATGACAGAGAGTGAGCTATTGGTTGTTAATTTCCATTTTATAATAATACTTTTGAGATTGAAGAGGGAGGGCTACAGTGTACTGTTTAAAACCATGACATTCAGTAAAGTATCATTCATAGAAACATAGATTTTGACGGCAGATAAGGACCACTTGGCCCACCCAGTCTGCCCATTTCCCTACCTAATGGATAAGCTGCAGATCCTAGTTAACCAGCAGCCTACTTCTTCCTACCCCCACCCCCTAGAATTGCCTTATGACTGTCCCATGCATGCTTGAATTCCGCCACTGTTTTTTGACTCCACAACATGCACCAAGCAGGAAAGGGATCTTGGGGTTATCATCTCTGATGACCTCAAGGTAGGGAAACAGTGTGACAAGGCAGCAGGTAAAGCAAATAGGATGCTGGGATGTATAGGCAGGGGCATTAGCAGCAGGAAAAGGGAGGTCATAATTCCGCTATACAAGACACTAGTGAGGCTCCACCTGGAGTACAGTGTACAGTTCTGGAGACCATACCTACGTAAGGACATAGACAGGGTAGAGAAGGTTCAGAGGAGGGCAACAAAGATGGTGCATGGATTGCATCACAAGTCCTATGAAGACAGGTTGAAGGAACTGAACATGTACTCCCTGGAGGAGGAGGGAGAGGATATGATAGAGACATACAAGTATCTTACAGGGAGGAACAGGGTGCAGGAAAACACTATTTTTAAGCGAAAAAGATGTTCCAGGACTAGAGGGCATGGGATGAAGTTGGAGGGAGGACGATTCAGAGGAAACATGAGAAAGAATTTCTTCACAGAACGGGTGGTGGACAAGTGGAACACCCTGCCAGAGGAAGTGGTGGGGGCTGAAACAATCACGGGATTTAAGAATGCATGGGATAGACATAAATGAATTCTGGAGGTCAGGGGTAAGGTGCAACAGACTTCTAGGAAAACAAACTGAACTTACAAGCTCAAATGGGCAGACTGGGTGGGCTGTAGACCCTTATCTGCCGACACTGTCTATGTATCTATGTATCTATGTACAACCTCCTCCGGAAGGCCGTTCCATGCATCCACAACCCTCTCTGTGAAAAAATACTTCCTTAAATTACCTCTGAGCCACCCCCCTTCTATCTTCAAATTGTGCCCCCTTGTTCTTACACACCTCTTTTTTTGAAAGATGCTACCCTCTTGGACTTTGTTGATTCCCTTGAGGTACTTGAAAGTTTCTATCATGCCCTCCCCCCTTTCCTCGAGGCTATACATATTCAGCTCCTTAAGTCTCTCTTCATATGTCTTCCGGTGCAGACCCTGCACCATTTTAGTTGCCCTCCTCTGGACAGCCTCTATCCTGCCTATGTCTTTGCGGAGATTGGGTCTCCAGAACTGCACGCAGTACTCCAGACGGGGTCTCACCAACTGTCTGTACAGAGGGATACTAACTTCCTGTTTTCTACTGGTGATGCCTCTCCCTATGCATCCAAGTATCCCCCCAGCCCTCCTTGCTGCCCTCTCACATTGCTTGCCCACCTTTAGGTCATCTGATATGACTACCCCCAGGTCCCTTTCCATTTTTGTTGTTGTTAGTATCTCACCCCCCATTGTGCATTGTGTACTCTTCCCCTGGATTTTTGTTTCCTAGGTGCATTACCTTGCACTTCTTAGCATTTAATCTAAGCTGCCATACATTTGACCATTCCTCTAACCTTGCCAAGTCCCTTCTCATCCTTTCCACCCCACCTTGTTCATCAACTCTAGTGCAGATCTTTGTGTCATCTGCAAAGAGACATACTTTTCCTTCCAGTCCCTCTGCAATGTCGCTTATAAAGACATTGAAGAGGACCGGTCCTAATACTGAACCCTGCAGTACCCCACTAGTAACCCCCCTTTCTTCAGAGTGGACTCCATTTACTATTACTCTGTGTGTCCCATTCTCCAGCCAATTCTTTACTCAGGTTGTCATCTTGGGACCCACTCCCAGGCTGGCTAACTTGTATATTAATCTTTTGTGTGGGACTGTGTCAAATGCCTTGCTAAAGTCTAGGTAGGCCATGTCCACAGCCCCTCCCTGATCTACTACTTCGGTCACCCAGTCAAAGAAATCTATCAGATTTGTCTGGCATGACCTTCCCGCTGTGAATCCATGCTGCCTTGGGTCCTGAGCCCCTCTGGCCTCTAGATACTCAACAATTCTTTCCTTCAGAAGTGATTCCATCATTTTCCCTACCACTGAGGTTAAACTAACAGGTCTGTCATTTTCTGCTTCTGCCTTGCTCCCACTTTTGTGAAGGGGAATCACATCTGCCCTTCTCCAATCCTCGGGTACTACCCCATCCTCCCATGATTTGTTAAAGAGGGTAGTCAGTGGTGTCACTAGTTCTACCCTTAGTTCTTTTAGAATTCTGGGATGAATCCCATCAGGCCCCATTGCTTTGTCCACCTTCAGTTTTAAGAGTTCTTTCAGAACCCTTTCTTCTGTAAATGGGCTGGTATCAACTTCTGTATCCAGAGTGTTTCTACTGTTTGTTTTAGGTACCTCCCCCACTTCCTTTGTAAATACTGAGCAAAAATATTTGTTTAGTATCTCTGCCTTTTCACAGTCACCCTCTGCCCACCCTCCCTCCTCTTTATTAAGCCTCACTAATCCTCCCTTGGTCTTCCTTCGCTCCCTGATGTACCTATAAAAGGTTTTATCCCCCTTCTTAACTGAGTTGGCTATCTTTTCCTCGGTTTGGGCCTTTGCTGTTCTGACTGCCTTCCCAGCTTCCTTTTGCTTTAACTGATACAGTTCTCTGTCCTGCTCCTTCTGTGATTCCTTGTACTTCCTGAATGCTTTCTTTTTCTCTTGAACCTTCACTGCCACTTCCTTTGAGAACCATAGTGGTTTCTTACATCATTTCATTTTGTTTATTTTTTCACACAAAGGCTTGTTACCTCTGTGATGGCAGTTTTATTTTCCCATTGTTCTTCCACCCTCCTTCCTGCCCATTTGCTAGTGCATTCCTTAGGCACTCACCATTTAGCAAAGTCAGCCCTCCTAAAGTCCAGTACTTTTGCCTTTGTATGGCTTGACTCTATTGCTGTGTTTATTGTGAACCATACTGTTCGATGGTCGCTAGTTCCCAGATGGCTACCCACTTTTACATCTGTGATCCTCTCTTCATCTCCATTTGAGAGAACCAGGTCTAAGATTGCTCCCTCTCGAGTGGGCTCCAATACTAGTTGTCATTCAGTACTGTTATCGTCCCACCTTCTCTGGCCTTAGAGCAAATTCAATGGAATAAAGGATTAAAAGTCTGTCATTGGTCCCTCCACTATGCACAGTCCATTTATCAGCCCATGGTAAGTGTTCTGATTTACAATGTGCCTTTTTAAACCAGTATGATGTTGCTTATGCATCCTATACAAGAAAATAGGGGCATGACCTACATGATACAGTTCAGGAAAATATAAATCAGAAATATCAACTAGGATAGTTGGGTGGAACAATGGCTGTCATTTAAAGGAGAACCGCACTGATCATGTACAGTAGGGCCCAGATATTCAGACTGTGCCAGGCTGTGGCGCAAGCCTGGGCGCAGCGCAACTTGGCTGCGCAGGGGTGTTGACTGGGCAATATTTAACGGAGCTGCACCATGGCACAGCATCGTTGAATATCGCACCCTGGCCACCCGCAGTGTGCATGGCGCAGTGGCACTGCACCAGCGCAAGTGGCCAGAGTGGAGCAGGGGGATGTGCTAGCACAAGTTCCCTTCCGCTATGTGCAACAACCACGATATTCAAAAGTGCACATGCAAATGGGGCCATAATGTATGCAAGATGCAAATGGGGCCATTTGCATGTCATTATGGCCCCATTTGCATGCAGGTGCACCGATCCCTGGAGACTTGCACCTGGCGCTCTGCCAGGCAGCAGCCTTCGGGGACTGATGCCCCCTGCACAGTGCGGCAATGTGCCCAACTGCCCAATCACAGGCATATGTTGAGTTAAATAACCATCCAATATCCCTGGTGGTCCAGTGGACCGCTTGCAGCCTGATCGCGGGCGTAAGTTTAAAATGAATTCCAATATCCTGGTGGTCAGTGGTGCCCCATCCCCACCCGCCCACTAGGCCCCACCGCACCCCCACGGTCAGCGGTGGGCGGAGCACCCACCTGCCTGCGCCTGCTCTCCGGCTGACACTGTGCGGAAGGGCTATCGCCCATTGGTCCTGGCGTGAGCCAATGGGCGTGCAGCCTGCCGTACTACACAATCAGATATGTGAATGGATCCATTCACATATCTGGATATGTGCAATCCGGAGCTACGCCGATGCTCATGCTGTGGACTAAAGCGTAGCGCTCACCGTATGTCAGTTGGCGAGTGGGTGGGTGGCAGGCAGGTGGGTGTTGCCGCCCGCCACTGGACCGTTGGGGGAGCAGGGTGGTGGGGCTCAGTGGGCGGGTGGGGAGGGTACCACTGGACCACCAGGTTGTTGGAATTCTTTATTCAAACTTGCCTGCGATGGGCTGCGGTGGTCCACTGGACCACCAGAGATATGGATTTATTCTTTACTACTTATGCCCGCGATCGGGCTGCGAGCGGTCCACTGGACCACCAGGGATATTGGAATTCTATTCTTTACTACCTATGCCTGCGATCAGGCGGCAAGCAGTCCACTGGCCCACCAGGGTTATTGGAATCCTTTTGTTCAAACCTATGCCCACGATCGGGCTGTGAGCAGGCCACTGGACCACCAGGGATATTGGATTTTTTTATTTAAACT
The DNA here is from genome assembly GCA_016271365.2 of Neoceratodus forsteri. Lineage (NCBI taxonomy): Eukaryota > Metazoa > Chordata > Ceratodontiformes > Ceratodontidae > Neoceratodus > Neoceratodus forsteri. The sequence goes on along the minus strand of CM028129.1, from coordinate 1,171,528,231 downwards.
TATGCCCGCGATCGGGCTGCAAGCGGTCCACTGGACCACCAGGGATTTAGGAGGGTCCGTTTTCTATGTATGCCCATGATTGGGCATGGGGGGGCGCCGCCAGGTGCAGCCGGAGCTCGGGTGGCCAACTACAGGTAGCATCTGCCGTGTTGCGCCCTGCAATATGACAGCTCACCTGTGGGTGGCCAGCCGTTGTTCGTTTTTTTTTTGGCTCACCTGTGTGCAGCGCAAGTAGAGGTTACGCATGCATGGGCTCAGCACACTCCGGGCTGAATATCGGGATGTGCAGAGTATGCATGGGCATGCCCCCTCTACCTGTGCTGCATACATTACTGATGTGCTCCGATTGCGCCGGATTTGTACCGAGCACACAGTCCCCATTTGAATATCGCACGGGGCGCCGGAGATTCGCCGTGGTGCAACACTGTTGCGCCATGCACAACCCTTTGGAATATCCGGGCCTAGGTGTAAAAACAGGTTAAGACAGAACCTGAGTGTGGGATGTGTACTTACATAAACAGACAAGATATCATTCCGGTTATCATTATTGCTACACACCCATTAACTTTCATGCCGGAACAAAGTGAAATAAATATAAACATTTATCAGGGACATTTTTAACAAATAAATGGTGAGCAACATAAGAGTAGTAGAGCCCACAATTAAAAGTGATCGCCAGAAAAGTGAGCCAGAGTATGCTCCCAGCATTCAAACACCTGCTCTGAAGTGAACCACCAGCCTCATGCCACTGCACATAGCCCATTGCTGCTTTAGCTCTAGATAATCAGGTGCTTTGTCCTTCTTCTGTTAAGCTCTTGCCTTATATCAAGTTGTATTTTGCTCTGTTTTATCTATGAACTGCACTCCTGAATTTTGTACTCTGGCTGTATTTTAGCTTTTTGCTATTATGTAAAATCCCTTTGTTTTTGCACTTTTGTACTTATGAACTGCACTCCGTATTTTGTACTCTGGGGGCTGGATATTCAAACTGCGCCATTCAAAGGCGCAAGCCCTTGCGCTGTGCAAAATAGTTTCGCAGGGGTGTGGCCCAGGTGATATTCAAAGGAGTTGCGCTATTGAGCAACTCCTTTGAATATCGCTCCCCAGCCACAGCCACTGTGCATGGCGCAGTGGAACTTGCGCAAGCGCAAGTTGACAGAGTGGAGCAGTCAACTTGCGGTGGTGCAAGTACCAGTGCGCCATGCGCAAATCCACGATATTCAAAAGGTGACATGCAAATGGGGCTATAATACATGCAAGGCGCAGGGGGGGCCATTTGCATGTCATTATAGCCCCATTTGCATGCCATTAGCATGTAGGTGCGCCGATCCCGAGGACTTGCGCCTGGCGCCCTGCCAGGCAGCAGCCGTCGGGGACCGAGGCACCCTGCAGCCCGATCGCGGGCATCAATGTGGCTCCCCATCCCGTTCACATCCCTGGTGGTCCAGTGGACCGTAATGCCCGATCGCGGGCAGAATGTAATAAGAACCCCCCCCAGTGCCCGATCACGGGCAGTAAAGTAAAGTTCCCCCAACCCGAATATCTCCCTGGTGGTCAGTGGACCGTAATGCCCGATAGTGGGCAGAATGTATATTGACACCCCCACCCAAACATCTCCCTGGTGTCTGAGTGTCCCCACCCGAAGCCACCACCCGCTCCCCGGCGGCGGCGGCGGCAGCATCCACCTGCCTGCCGCCCGCCACCCGCCGACTGACTGGCTGGTGGGCTGCCGCCCATTGGTGCAAGCTAGAGCCAATAGGGCGTGCAGCCCATACTGTATGACAGTCCAGATTTGAGAATGATCATTCACCGTCTGGACTGTCATCTTACAATATGAGCTGCTGCCCATTGGCTCTAGCTCTGCACTACCGGCAGCAGCCCTACCGCCAGTCAGTCGGCGGGGCGGGCGGGCGGCATGGTGGGATGTCGCCCCGCCGGCCGCGGAGGCGGGTGGTGAGGCTTCGTGGGTGGGTGGGGTGGGGGGACACTAGACACCAGGAGATGTTTGGGTGGGGGTGTCAATATATATTCTGCCCATGATCGGGCATTACGGTCCACTGGACCACCAGGAGATATTCGGTTGGGGAGCTTTACTTACTGCCCGCGATCGGGCACTGGGGGTTCTTATTACATTCTGCCCGTGATCGGGCACTGGGGTTCTTATTACATTCTGCCCATGATCGGGCACTGGGGGTTCTTATTACATTCTGCCCACGATAGGGCATTATGGTCCACTGGACCACAGGGATGTGAGCGGGAGGGGCCACATTGATGCCCATAATCGGGCTGGTGGGGGCACAGGGACTGAGTTGGGGGCCAGCCACGGGTGGCAGCTGCTGTGTTGCGCCTGCAATACAGCAGCTCACCTGTGGGTGGCCCTCAACTAAGCCTTTTTTTTGCCCAAAGTTGTGCAGGCGCAGGTTGGGGTTGCGCAGATATCTCTGCACAGCCCGACTGAATATCGGGCTGTGCAGTTTATGCATGGTTCCTCCCCCTCCAGTTGAGCATGCATTCATTTGCATTGCGCTGTTGCTCAGCCTGTTTTCTGTGGCGCAACTGCCTCCTGCTGAATATCGCAGAATGGAGCAAGTTTGGACTTGAGCATGCGCAACCCTGTTGCGCATGGCGCAACCCTTTTGAATATCTGGCCCTGACTGTATTAGTATGTGTTTGTTTATTTTGTAAAATTTGTTTTGCATATTGTTTCCTACTGTTTTCCTCTCCCCCAGGTCACACCTGTAAACGAGCCCTAGTTCAGTGTACCTTTCCCAGTTACCAAAAGTTTAGATAGATAGATAGATAGATAGATAGATAGATAGATAGATAGATGTGGTGACATAGAGATACAACTATTTTTTTTTTCAATTCAAACTTTATTAATTTTCCCGTACAAAGAGCGAATCAAGACAATGGATAAAATGTCCATATACAGCAGGTATGGAGTATGAAGTGATTCGCTCTCCCCCCACCCTCCCATCCACCCTACCCCACTCCCACCCCGAACAACCCAGTGCCAATGTGCATCTCTAGCACTATCCCTATGCATATTACCTATTAATGCTTAACCTTGAAGTGCATAGAGAGCCTGTAATGGTCCCCAGATTTTATCGAACTTCTTAAGTTTATTAGATAAACTGGCAATAGTCCTTTCCATTCTGAGATGTTCAAGTAACTCCTGAAGCCATTCAACATATGTTGGCACCTCCGTATCCCTCCAATGTCTTAAAACCACCTTTTTAACTGACATCGACATCAGAGCTATATAATACTTCCTGTTCACCACTGAGATGGAGGAAAAATCTCCAAAGAGGCAAATTTCGGGGGTGAAGAGGTCTGAGAGCCCCAACAGAGGGTCAACACGCTGTTTGATCACAGTTCAGAGTGGAACAATTTTAAAACAGCTCCAGAAAATATGAAGAAGATCTCCTTCTTGAGATTGACATCTTGTACAAAGGGGGAGGACACAAGACCAAGCCTAGCAAGCTTCTGCGGTGAGTAGTAGATATTATGTAGAATCTTAAACTGCATTAGCCTAAGTCTGTCCTGCTTAAGGAATTTATGCAGTTCTGCCACAGGAGAGACCAGTCCAAATCTTTACCCTGAAAGAGAGAGGCCCAAAAGGAAACGGGAGCATAATTATAAGGGTAGACCCAGGTGAAGAGAGCACTATATATTTTGGAAGCGGCATGAGGCAGACCTGCCAACTCCATTAGGGTGCTCTGAAAATTGAAATTAGAGGTGGGGAGGGTCGAATTCATTACCTTAACCAAAAGGTGACGAACTGAAAATTTTAAAATATTTTGCACAAGGTATCGAGAACTTACACATAATATCAAGCTGAAGAATACCATTGACTTATTAGATGACACAAACTCCTCTAAACAGCAATTTCGTATCTGAGAAAGCCATGTGGCTGGGCGGGGCTTACCCTCTAATAAGAAATTTGGACTGCCTATTACAGGTTGTGATAAATCCTTGAGATTCATATATTTTAGAAATGCACACAACTGAGTATGAACCCTGATAGAGACAGCTATAGGGGAACTACGTAGAGACTTTGGTAGAGAACCAATTTTGATATATAACAACACAGCGGGGGAAAGACCGTGTTTTTTAATGGAAGCAGATTCGACAGCTAATCAAGTCGGGATATATGTAGCAAACGTGGAGAGCTGGTCCACGGTCTGCCATCTGAGATATTTATTGGCCTGGCTGGCCCAATAGTATAACCCGATATGGGGAAGTCTTAAAGCTCCTTTGGCCTTCGGGGCCACTAACTTATGAAATGCCATTCTGGCCTTCTTATCCCCCATATAAAAGTGGAAATCATACCATGTACCTTTTTGACCCAGGACAAGGGAAGCCATATGTTCAACACCTGGCATGCATCACCGAGACCTGGCTGGATGAAAATGCTGGCCCTGTTTTGGCTTCAGCTATACCAGTTGGGTACTCAGTGATATACCATCCGAGACTGGATCGTAGAGGTGGGGGGGTGGCAATCTGTTTTTGAACGGAACTGAGTCTGATGGAGATAGCAGTGGGAATTACCAAATCTTTTGAATGTATCCTGGGTGAGGGTGTGGGGTACAGGATTCTTCTCATTTACCATCCACCAGGTAATGGGAATGTTTTCCTGCGGGAAGTCACAGACTTCATCATCGACATGACATTGGGATCCTCCAGATGACTGATCCTGGGGGATTTCAATGCCTGGGTCGATGAAGAACTCTCGCAGTTTGGTTCTGACTTCCTCCAGCTAATGAATTTGCTGGGCTTCACACAGGTTATTTCCTCCTCTACCCATATAGATGGTCATTCATTGGATTTGGTATTCCTCCTGGGGATGGAGATATCCAACTTGGTGGTGGAGCCAGTTGGATGGTCTGACCATCACACCATTGGGTTCAGTTTCCTTACCCCCCTGGTAGGTCGATCTCTACAGAGACGGTCCGGTACCGCCCTTTGAGGGGTGTTACCTCAGAAGACCTGATGGCGGTACTGGATCTACCGAGTTTGCCAAGTGAATGCATGGATCCTGGGGACCTGGTTCTTGCCTATAATAAGGCAGTAGTAGGGGCCCTAGAGTCCATTGCTCCTGAACGTGTTTGACCCCTCACCCTTCACCCAAAGTCTCCTTGGTTTGATGAGACTTTGAGGGAGTTGAGGAGAGTGGGAAGAAGGCTTGAGAGATGTTGGTGGAAATTGGGTCTGGAGTGTGACAGGCTTAATTTAATGGACCACTATCGTGTCTATCAATCAGCAATTACCTGTAAGAAGGCAGAATTCCTGTCCAGGGAATTGCTGCTACGAAATCGACCAATGCAACTCTTTCGGACCGTGGACAGACTGTGCAATCCACTCTGTCTTCAGCCCGAGAGAGCATTTTCACAGGAACGCTGTGAGGAGTTTGCTCGATTCTTTGCAGATAAGGTTGCCACAATCAGGTCCGATCTCCTTCTAACTCTCTCAAATGGGAGTTGTAGTGGTTGGCAGGAGATGTCAGACACCCAATTTGTGTGGTCTGACTTTGACCGACCCACAATCAGTGACATAGTGATGATCGTTCAATCACTGCGACCGACCAACTGTAGTTTGGATCCGGGCCCCACCCGCCTCTTAGTAGGATGTGTGGATAAAATCAGCCCGATCCTTGCTGAGATAATCCGGTTGTCATTGGAGAAGGGGATCTTTCCTGACCCCTTGAAGGAAGCCGTGATTAGGCCCCTTCTAAAAAAACCCTCCTTAGACCCGGAATGTCTGGCAAACTACAGGCCTGTCTCTAACCTGCCTTTTGTAGGCAAGGTTATTGAGAAGGTGGTTGCACTGCAGTTGGACGATCATTTGACCAGCCACAATGTCTATGATTCTCTCCAGTCAGGATTTAGGAAAAGACATAATACCGAGACAGCCCTTGTTAGAGTACTAAATTACCTCCTAATAGCGAGAGATCGAAAGACTCGTTCCATCTTGGTCCTTCTGGATCTCTCTGCGGCATTTGATACCGTTGATCATGGGGTTCTTTTGGAGCACCTGTGGGTTATCTGTGGGCTATCTAGTTTAGTCCTCAGTTGGTTTTGATCATTCCTTGAGGGTAGGACTCAGAGGGTGGTGTCTGGGATTTGTACCTCGACATCACTCCCCCTATCCCCTGGGGTGCCGCAGGGCTCTATTTTAGCACCCATGTTATTTGCGGTATATATGCTGCCATTGGGAGTGATCATTAGGTGGTACGGCTTGAGTTTTCACTGCTATGCAGATGATACTCAGCTGTACATGTCCTTTGTGCCTGGTCAAGGTGATGCTGTCTCGGTCTTTAATAACTGTCTTACCGAAATTCAGGACTGGATGACTGTGAGCTGGTTGCGGTTAAACCCTGAAAAAACTGAGGTGTTGGTGGTGGACCCAGGCCATCGAGGGGTATGTTCATTGACTGGGTCACCCTCAGGTCTTTGGCTTGGGGGGACCCAGCTGATGACCTCAGACCAGGTGCAGAACTTGGGCATTATATTTGATGATTGTCTGACCCTCAAACATCAGGTGTCAGCTGTTGTCAAGACCTCATTTTACCATCTGAGGAATATAGCCCGAGTGAAGCATCTGGTTCCCATTGATGACCTTCCAACACTGGTCCATGCCTTCATTACCTCCCGCTTGGACTACTGCAACGCCCTGTACCTAGGGCTACCGGGGTTGGATATTCGCCATTTGCAGCTGGTGCAGAATGCGGCAGCCAGGCTTTTGACTGGTACGTCAAGGGCCAGTCATACTGTATAATGCCTGTCCTCCGTGGACTGCACTGGCTGCCAATTCAATGGCGAATCACCTTCAAGGTCGGTTTGCTGACCTATAAGGCCCTACATGATCAGGGACCTAGTTACCTGCAAGATCTTCTTTGTCCTTACTGTCCTTCCTGTCAGCTCCGATCTACCAATGAGGGATTGCTAGAGATTCCCAGGGTTCGTTTAAAGACATCAGGGGCAAGATCATTTAGTTTCATGGCTCCAACCCTGTGGAATTCTCTACCTCATCAGGTGAGATAATGCCTGACTGTCCAAAGCTTTAAATCAGCTTTGAAGACATATTTGTTTAACCTAGCATATCCAGATTTTTAAAATATATTTATGGATTGTTCTTAAGATTTTAAGTTTTATGTATTGATTTGTTGTAAAAGCGCCTTGGTTTTGGAAAGGTGCTTTTTAGAAATAAAGCATTCATTCATTCATTCATTCAACATGTTGAGGGGGTAGAACAGACGAGGGAAAACATTCATTTTTATTAAATTTATTCTGCCCCATGGAGAGAGAGGGAGTAGAGCCCACCTAAGAAGGTCAAGATCTACTTTATGTACTAACGCATCAATATTTAACTGTCTGAGCCGCGTAGTGCTCCTTGCTAAAAGAAGCCCAAGGTATTTAATATAATAAGACTTCCAGGTGAGTCCAAACACAATAATATCCTGCTTACAGATCCTATGATTAAGAGGAAAAACTACCGTCTTTCCTACATTAAGTTTATAATTTGAGACCTTACTGAAATCATCTATAAGCTTTAAGATGGCAGGAATAGATGTGAGTGGATGCGATATCTGTAACAATAAGTCATCTGCATAGGCCACCACTTTAACCATCTGTTCCCCGAGAGAGATACCTGATATACCCTGGGCTCCTGATAACCTTCTGATAAGCAGCTCTAAATAAATATTAAAGAGAAGAGGAGATGGGGACACCCCTGTCTAGTAACAACGTGTAGTCTAAAGGGGTTAGAAATATCCCCATTACATGATATTCTGGCAGAGGGGAACTTATTTAAAGAACTCACCCAATTCCAGAATTCCTTAGGGAAACCGAAGGCTTCCATAATAACAAATAGGTACTCCCAGTGGACTCTGTCAAATGCCTTCTCGGCATCCAATGAGATCAAGACCATTGGATGAAGAGCATCCTTGGATGCCAAGAAGACATGGGACAGGGTCCTCAGATGGTCAACCGATGATCTCCCTTTCATGAAACCAACCTGTTCAGCCCTGATAAGAGAATGAAGTACTGCCTCCACACGATCGGCTAATAATTTTGCCAGGATTTTAATATCTTGGTTAAGTAGGGATATCGGCCTATAGCTTGCCACCTGATCCGGTGGTCTGTCTGTCTTGGGCAACAGAACTATTAAGGCCTCAAAACGAGAGGGATCAGACACTTTACCTGAGAGAATGGCCTGGAAAAGTGGCAGCAGGATGGGAATAAGCTGTTTTGGGAAAACTTTATAGAAATTGGAAGTAAACCCGTCAGGGCCCGAAGATTTGTCGGATGGGAGAGATTTCATTACTCTTTTGATTTTGCCCTAAGAGATGAGAGACTCCAAAATTATTTGTTGGGCTTGTGTAAGGGTTGGCAACTGTAAATCACTCAGATATTCATAAAGTCTTTCCTTAGATGGGGAATTAACCATAGGACCATATAAATCCCGGAAGTACTTTGTAAACTCCTCTGCTATCTAAGGGGGTGAGACTCTAAGAGAATTATCGCTAAGAGAGTGGATAGCAGGAATGAGTCTGGCAGATTCCTGCTGCTTAAGATGTAGTGCTAGCATTTTACCTGCCTTCTCACCTTGATCGGTATATACCGCATTTGTTTTCAAAATTGCATATTCGACTTGTTCCATTAACATTGCTAAGTAAGCTTCTCTCAGTTTCGTTAAATCTTGTTTGAATGCCTCAGAGGAAGAGGGAGAAAGAACAGTCTCCATACTCCTAATTTGGGAGAGAAGATTAGAGATGTGAGATGCCCTCTCCCTCTTCCTTTTTGATGTTAAACCAATTATAATCCCTCTTAGATATGCCTTACAGGCACCCCATATCATGTCCTGCTTCCCCATAGAGTTAGAATTAAAAGCAATAAACTGCTCTATTTGGGATGCTAGGCATTGAACCGTCTTCGGCTCTTTCAGGATTTGGTTATTCAGCTTCCATCTGCCCCCTTTATTTGGCAACGAGGCCAAGGTTATTAGGCAGGTGACCACAGAGTGATCTGAAGGGGTCCTGAAACAATGCTAGAACATATAACCTCTGGTAATAGGCTTTGAGAGATGAGGATATAATCAATCCTAGAGGAGGTTGCATGCACCGGAGAAATAAAAGTGTATTCCCTTACATTGGGATGCAATACACGCCAGATGTCACAAAGACCAATGGAATCTATCAGGTCCCTAAAGGCTCTTTGTGCCGGGGAAAGACCTTGACGGGATTGACCCGACTTGTCAAGGGCCTGATCAAAACCGAGATTGAAATCACCCTCTATGACCATGGGAGTGTCCAAAAAGGGAGTTAGAGAGAAACAACAACTATTAAAAAAAAGGAGACTTTTCTTAATATATGATAAGCAATGAAAGTGTACTAAGGCCTATACAGTAATTAAAAGAGATCACCACAAAAGTGAGACTGAAATATATATTAAAGTGAAATAGAGATAATCAATAAAAAGGGATGACTGTCAACTAATATATGATAAACAATGAAAGTGTAGTAAGGCTCATAATTAAAAAAGAATGATACAAAAGTGAGACAAATATATATATGACCCTAAACTGAAAAAGAGATCTGCACTAAATTGGGACAACTTGTAAGTACTATATGGCAAGCAATGAAAGTGTAGTAGGGTCCATAATTAAAAGTGACTGCATCAAAATTAAAATAGAGCAGGATTCCATAATATACTTTTCTATGGAGCAAAATACTGTAGAACAGAGCTGAAGGCCTAAGATGTTAAGGCAGAACATATCTGAGAGGGGACAGCTTGATAAAAATTCCCCTGAATAAACAAAGTACTGCTGTAATGTTATTTGTGTCTGATTGCAGAGAGTGTGTACCTATAACATAATGCGCCTCTGCATTACTGCCCCTGGCTGTGCTCGAGGTTGATGCATTCAGTCAATCAATCAATCAAACTTTATTTAACCAGGCAATTACATCATTGAGCAAGCTCATTTTCAAGATGGTCCTGGACACATAGGACAAAAGCAGTTTCAGTGCTACAACATGACATAGTACACCAGTGATCATTACAGTATGTAGAAAAGTATACTGTCTAAATGACATATAGTGATATCTACTGGCCGCCACAGCAACTATGGCATGCAATACAGTCCAATATTGAGTGTAACAGAAACCAAAATGACAATGCAAGGCCGATGCGCCATGCCATGTCTTAAAATCATTACAGGTAGCGATGGTAACCACTGTAGTCACTGCGGTATTGCCTGCTGCATTTTTTTTCCAGCTTGGTTGGAGTCATTACAATGACTTTCATTAGTTGTTTTGTCTCAAGCAACATCATTTTCAACAAAGAAGTTCTGGTTAGAGCCAATACAGCTGCAAACTGATGAAACTGTCACCACAGACCCTACTTGATCTCTGGCTCCCTCACCCGACACCAGCATCTCACCTTCTTGGCATCCAGTACCACCTTTCTCCCAATGCCATCCTTCTATTTTAAAGGATACAAGATTAGCGAAGATGGCACTACACACAGAGTTTGTTAAAAATTATATAGTTTTTTAAAGAGCTGGTGTACTGCCTAGAATTAATAGTAATTTTCAGATGCAGTCAGCTATCACTTCTTATATCTGAAATATTTTTTCTTTTCTGTTTGCTAATTAGAAGATTTTCCACCTGGCAGTACTGGGCTGATGTGTGGAGCAGCACTCTGTTTGGAGGCTAAAAAAAAGTCAGTTCTGCTCCTTCCACTACCTCAACAGAAATGTGACCAAACACACTGAGGCATCACAATCCTTGCAGCCTGAGCAGTGACATTCAGAAGTTACCAATCAAAATGCAGGAAATTGTGACATCACTAGAACCAAGAAGAGCCAATCCCTTCTGCTTCATGTGAAAAAGAATAATCTGGCAGTGAGAAATAGTTCTCCTTGGTTACTAGTGATGTCACAGTCAGTGTGGTTGCAGTGTTGATGATGTGGTGGGAGGAAAAGAATTGACTTTTTTAGCCTCCAGACAGAGTACTGCTCCACACATCACCTCAGTATTGCCAGGTGGAAGATCTTCTAATTAGCAAACAGAAAATAAAAAAATACTTCAGATATGTGAAGTGACAGCAGAATACATCTGAATGTGACTATTAATTCCAGGCAGTACACTAGCTCTTTAAATTTTGACCCCAAATTTTCATGACACTCGTTTTATGATTTGCCTTACAAACATTACATATACCATTTATAATATATTGGCCGAAATGTAATTTCACACAAGAAGTGGGAAAACACATCTCATCCAGAATTTAAAAAAATGACACATGTTACATTTAGGAGGTGGTGTGGAAAAATGGCTGTTAAAAGTTTGGAGTCAAAATATTGAAAATTAGCGAAGTTATGAGTGAATGTTAAAATATTCTGATGTTCAATCATAACCTGGGCATTTTACCATAGCGGCACACCAAATTCTCAGCATAGCCTTCTTATTACCCCACCTCATTCTGAACCTAGTAGGTGAAAATTTTCAAATCTTTGCAAAAATGCACCACCAAAATGTTATTCCGTCCCACAGGCAGGAAAACACATTTTGGACAGTGTTTGAAAAATGACTGCTGTCATGTTCATGAGGTGGTGTTAAAAAAATGGCTATGTTGAAAATTTGGGTCAAAATATTTAACATTACCAAAGTTAAAAGCGAACGTAGAAAATTTTCAATATACATGCATAACTTTGCCATTGTTACATATTCTGACCCCAAATTTTCAACATAGCTTCTTATAACCCCACCTTATGAACAAGGGTGGTGCAAATGTTCAAATCCTGCCCAAAAGGTGATTCCACAATGCCACCTCAAAATTGCCTTTTAGGACAGATTTGCATGATTTCACCATCACTGATCATGAGGCGGGTCCCAAAAAGGCCATGTTGAAAATCTGGAGCCAAAATATCCAAAAATGACAGTTACACATCAAAGATCAAAACCCCATTGAAATACTTTGAACTGCACTCATCTGAGTTTCTCATATTGTAGTCGACAGTTCCAGCAGCAAGACGTGTCTTCAGTTGGAGAGTGGATCTTCGCCATGGGGCATGTTCAGGTGAATGAGGGTGTGTGAGGGATGTGGGGTGGTGGGTGCTGAGTGGGAGGTCTGGATTAGGTGTGTGAGATGTGAATGTGTGTGTTGGGGGGGAGGCCAATCGGCAAGGGACTGTTTTCTGTCTTACAGATTTGGGGAACAAAAACATTGAGGGATGGTTTCCTTTATTTCAGAACTATTCTGAGACTGGGGATTGGGCACCCCAGTGTCAGGCTCATGTTCAGCAGCATTGGAGTGAACACCCCAGTGTTGCCACCTACATAAGGGAAGGGAGGGTGGGTGACTTACACAGGAGGGGGGTCAAGAGAAGTGGTATGGGTTGGGCACACCATTCCTCATATATAAAAATATATATAAAGATTGGTATGGGTGGGCAGGCAACCAGGAGGGGAGGGTAAGAAAGAAGCATTACCAAAGGTGGGAACCTCTATCTGCTTGATAGATATAGAGATAGAGAGTGACAGAGAGTGATAGAGAGAGAGAGAGAGAGAGAGACAGAGAGAGATAGCATGGACTATTGTACCCAATTTCAGCTAAATACTTTTTTTAGTACTACAAAGAAAGCTGAACTCAAGAAAGTGCTTATTTCTTGGAAATGGGGGCTAAAAATTAGTTAAATCATGGTCTGAAAGTTGAGCCGTGATACTGGCCATACACATATGCATATATGGATATGCATATATGCATATGTGCATGCCCAGTATCATGGCTCGACTTTCAGATCATGATTTAACTAATTTTTAGCCCCCATTTTCAGAAAATAAGCACTTTCCTGAGTTTAACTTTCTTTGTAGTATTAGAAAATGTATTTAGCTGAGCTTAGATACAATAGTCTGTGCACAAGCCTCGGCGCCTGTAGAAAATAATATTGGGGGAGGAAGAAGCAACCGCTTGAATGGAGAGGACACAGAGAGATTCCTTTCCACTCTGGTGGAAGGAGATAAATGTCCACAGCTGTGCTGTATTTGCAGTCACATGCTATCAAAGCATCTTTTCAATATAATTGCAATACATCATGCATAGCTTTGCTATGCAGCCATAATAAGGACTTTTTCCCACAGTTGTAATAGAGGAATAACAAAGGAAACAAGCCAGGCATTTATGTAGGTGAAGCAGAACCACAACCACCTACTGAAAACATTGTCTTTCCCATAAATCAACTGTGTTTCCCCAAATAAATCTGAGGAACAATGCTTTCCTTTTATTTCACTAATGGATTTTCTACCTACCTTTCAGTGAAATTTTGTCCTCAGAGGCTGCCAGTGTGTTTTGTGATGTCCCAGGCCATACATAACAAATGTCTACAACTTGATGAGTGGACCAGCACAGAGTACTCACTCACTCACCACAGACTTCTTTTAGTCCAGTGTAGTTACAAACAGGTCAGGCCAAATCTCTGATCTCCAAGAGGCCAGACATGTATATTTTTTTTAATTAAGTGAAGCAGCACTCACAACAGAATAGCAAGCTCTGAATTTTCTGCCTACACCTGAGAGTCTTGTGGAAAGTTATGGTTCAAACTTTAACAGTACCATATTGACCAGCACTTCCAGTAATCATGTTTCATGTTACATCGTGCATGCACTGATGGTGTTTGGAAGTGTGGCTGGCTGAAGGATAAGGTTAAATTGGACAGATATGTACTAGGCACAAGTACCTTTGCTGTTGCGTTCTTCTTTGTGTGGAATTGCCTCCATCCCCCTCCCTTCCCAGAACCATCCCATTCTTGCACACATGGCAGTCTGTACTTCTAGACTGGGTGGGCATAGCAAGGGCAGGGCAGTTGCAAGTGTGTCTTTTTACTGGACATACTTGTAGCAGACCCACTCCAATGCACCTAACCAATCATAATTAGAGTTGTTTAGCAAGCAGCATGTGAGTATTCTGTTCTGCTATACTGCAGGGGAACTTAATGGCTGCTAGGGTTGGGAAAAGCCTGGAAGATGTGACTGGTAAGTATCTGCTTTTAAAATCATTATTGCTATTATGTTAGACATAGCTTTAGTTTGCAAGCTATCCCCAAAGTCTGGCTATTACTTACTGTACAGTGGGCTGAAACCTTCAGGACTTGGAACAGATGGCATTGGGATCATGGAGTGTTACTTGGAGTCTGTTCAAGTGACACAGTGCCTTCACCTACAGTAGCAGGAGCTATCTGACATGGTTGGTGCCAGGAGTTTCCTACGAGGAAACTAAAATAGAGTATTGCCCACCACCAATACCAGGAGACTACCTAATGGATAACAACCCCCTAATTAACAGTTTGCTGTTCTCTGTAACTTTACAACACAATAAATGGTAAATGTGCAATAAATGTAGAAGAATTAGTATATGCATCTTTATTCAGTTTCAAAAAGAACAAAAGTTTAAATGGCATTGTCTAGAAGAAAGCAGGAACTCCGCGCCAGGTGAGGACACACACCTCAACTAGTTTCGCACAAGGAGTACTTTATCAAGAGGCACTAACACCCTCTAATGATAGACTGAAATATCAGTCTCTTAAAGAGACATGCACCATTTACAAAAAGGCTATTCAATATCTTGAAAACACCAGTAAGTGGCAAACAATAAAAAATAAAATAAAATAATGAAACTGGAACATATGGACAATAAATAAATATCCTTAACAGTATGTTAAGTGTAAAAGAGTCAATAAATACAATTATACAATGGTGTGTGAAAATCTTGTAACCTGATTGGTCAAAACATGCCACTTGACTGTGAGTAAATCCTGCATAACCCATGACTGAATAATTGCATTTATAAAAAAACATAATTAAGCACATTTTAAATGTATTTTACACATGGGTCCATTGTATAATCACAATAAGGCACTCCAGGATGTGGGTTATTGGGTGATTTACCCACTTATTGTGTGATTAAGTCACTCAGTTGCACCTTGTGACACACACCACACAAGGCATGGGTAAATCCCCAATAACCCACACCCTGTTGTGCCTTATTACTTAAATACTGTATATTAATTATAAAAAGTAAGAAATATCAATATAGTCAATACGTAATAGTGTGCCTTGATTATTTAATACTTATTAACAATGCTTAAATCAACAACTGTGACAGATATAATCCTAAAGATAAGGTTGGGTCTGATCCAAAGCTCCTTGCAATTTTCTTAGAATCTGAAAGAAGCACTTTTCAGAGACAATCACAGATTTTATGTAGCAGGATCCAGAGCTCTAGAACAAATGCAGTAGGAAAATAGTTAAATATGTTAGAATAAACTATCTGAAAAGAGTGAAAACATAGGTATTCATTTAATCATAGGTTCTGTGGCTCTTTCAAAGTGCCATGATTCAACTTTCTCTTTCAGAGCAGGTTCTGGAATACTGTCTCTAGGCTCAGTATCCACTGCTGATGCATCTGAGGGAATATGTGTTTCCTCAACTTCTTCAGGTTCCACGGTCTACATCTGCTGTCCTTCAGTTTACCGAGCCATATATATCTGGTCAGGTGGAGTGATTGGCTCTGCAATAGGTGTGTAAAGTTGTTAGTTTACACACAGTACTGGCAAAACTTAAGTCTACCGTATCAACATTTGCCAATACTGCTTATAAAATGGATAGTGACAGTCCACGAATCTGATTGGCTGGCACCCCTTGCCAGCTATACTCTTTTTTTAGCTTATACCACAGAAAAAAAAACAAGTCTCCCAAAATGACAAGCACCCTAAAACAATATCCACGTGCCACCCTCCCTTCAGACCTCTGAACCCCGCCGTGTTGATTCCTTGCTAACAGCATGGTTTAAGTGAATGAATTCAGAAGGCACACACATAAAAGACTCACACATTTAAAACATGTTGTTTCTAGTTATAAATCACCTTGCTGTCCCTCCCAAGTTGCTCACTTCCCCCATTCATCTGCAGCTTTATGAACACTCCAAACTTCTATTGAAGCCCCAAGCAGAGGGAGACCACTGGGACTTTCACAGAAGTTGCTACCACAGGAGGTAGTCTGTTGCTGGAAAGACCAAAAGCAAAATTGCAGTCTTGCCTGCAGTGTGATGTAGTGACTGGGTGGTTGTCTTCAGTGCCCCAGTGACAGCATTTCATTTAACAGTGTCCCTAGCAACCTAAGGAATGTGGAGGGACTATTTCACATCAAGCCAGATAATCTTTTTATTTTAGTATTTTTTAAATATCACAGTTTAGCAACATATACCCATTTTATAAGCATAATATCACACTCTGGGGTGTGGGTTATGCTCTGATAAATGCACTTCTAGAGGCAGTAAGACACTCGGCCTGTGGCCTTGTGCCTCACTTTGCTGCTAGACGTGTGTTTATCAGAACATGACCCACACCCCGTCATATGTTATTACTTATGTGTAAAACTTTACATCCAATTTTCTGGAGATTTGGCACTTCATTAACTGCAGTACACCCTTTGTGGTGTATGTTATTCAATGGTTGTGTCCAATGCAGCATGTAGGAAAGACAATACAGCCTTTTATTTATTTATTAAATTTTGATAACCGGGTAAGCCCACTGTGCCCCGAAGGTCCCCTTTTCAGGGGCGACCCGGGGATTACATGGAATTTTACATGGGATTGTATACAGCAAAAGTACATTACATAAGACACATCGAAACATAACATGGGGTAAACTTAGGATGCATTCAGGAGCATGTCTGATCCATCGTCCGGTTGTTGCCTGACACACCTTTGGGTCATCACTTTCAAAGGTTCTGTTACAGTTATCATTCATGTGTGCATTTCCTTAGCATTGACCACGTTACGCCACTGGCAAGAGGGAAAGACAGGCTGAGAGTACTGCTGCAGCAAGAGGCTAGGCGAACATTTCCTGCATTCAGAAGGTCTTTATGTCCAGCTTCACATCATTCCAGTTCTTGGAACATTTTTCCAGTCTTGAAATCTGGGGTTAGAAATCTGAACTTTGATGGTTGATTATGAATTCTCTTATCTGTGTATTATTATTAACCTTTTTTCTTTTCATTTTATTGTATTCCCTGACAAACATCACTGTCACCTTTAAGTGCTTGCTGTCTTTCATTCACAAATAGATGAAGGTCCCCATATTCAAAGCCAGCCATGTATACTGTGCAAACAGGAGCACAGTGCAGTAATTAATGCATGGCTGGCTTCGGGCAATAATTAGGAAAGTCAAAGCATGCTGTTTGAATATGTGGCAGGACAGCACAGTGCATAATGACTATGCATGGTGCTGAGACAGCTCCAGGCTGAAGATAAGCCACAGGAGCCAAATGGAGATAGCACATCCCAAAACAAGATCAGGCCATGGCTCCTGTGAGCAATATTCAGCCCAGTCATCCTAATGAGTCCATTGGGCATGCATGGTGCTAAGGGGCAACTAGGTTGTCAATTATGGGCTCATGTGCATCAGTGTACAACCCCCTGAGTGCCAGTGCTGTCATGGTAGATCATTATCCTGGTGATTTAGTGGTCTGACCACCCTCTGATTGCCTGTCTTGCCATGACTAGGTGGTCTAACATCCCCCAATGGTTGATTCAGCTATGGCAATTATTCCAAGCCTGGTGGTCTAGCAGTCCCCCCCACCTCCTGATTGCTTGAACCTTCACATCATGGTCTAGTGACTCCCTCAAAAGGGCAGCTGCCCCCTCCTGATCACTGACGCCATATTACAGCATTCGAGATGGTGACAGCCACAGCCCTCTGCTCACCTCTTCAGTCAGATGCCATCTGACTGTCATTATGTGATCACGATAACTGTAAAAGCAGGAGGGGCCCATGTGTGAACACATGTTAGGTGTCCATCTTAAGCTCGGCCAAAAATAACTGGTTTCCTGGCTGTAGTTAACTACACCTGTCTAGGCACAGCTGGTTAAGGCATACACCCACAATACAGCATTCAGTATAGTTTCAGTCTCTTTTTTACTCCTGCACAACACCTGTACTGGGGGTGGTAGTATCCTCTCCCCACTGGTGCCAGTGTTTTAAAGAGGAAGGTAACAATGCTGGGTCTCCCAGATTCTGAAAGTTCATGAAAAGAGCTTTCAAATGCAGTACTGGGCTTACCTGTAGTTGTTAGCAGTCCTGAGATATAAACATAAATCAGCTGTCCGTTAAAACAATAGAGCAGCCATTTCATGGAATCTTGACACAGAAAGTGATATCACTGAGGGGCAAGCTGTAATTAACAACATATAACTTGCCCCTCAGTGACATCATTTTCTGTGTTAAGATTCCATGAAATGGCTGCTCCCATGTTTTAATTAACTGCTGATTTAGATGTCTATATCTCAGGACTGCCAACAGCTACAGGTAAGCCGAGTACCTCGTTTGAAAGCTTTTTCCATGGACTTCCAGGATCTGAGGGGCCCAGCATTGTTATCTTCCCCTCTTTAAAACTTAAAATCTATGAGGGATTTCTAAGTGCTTCATTGGGTACCCAGCCATGTAAACAGTGTAGGCCATTGGTGTTGCAGCTGGCTGGCTGGTGGTGGTGCACTAAAACAAATTAAAACAATACAAATTTAAACCTCAAACCAAACTGCTATGCAATTGTGAAACTGGCAAACCTCCATTTGAGGTGTTCCCTAATTCCTGGCCTGATCACCAAACTGAAGAACTGGCTTCCAGACTAATTAAATTCCAAATTGAGGGCATACCCTGAGAGTACTCATGGATGGTTCTGAGTTTACCAGGCTTTCTTCACTCCTCTGGGCTCTTCTTCCTCCTCTCCTTCTGTTGGTGTAGGTCTCTCTCAGTTGTTTTGTCAGATAATCAGTTGGTTTGGATGATCTGGTCAGTAGTGCAGGGCTCAGGTATCTCTTGAATGGTATCAGGGCTCTTCTGCTTCGGCAGTTAGCTGAACCTCTTTTGTTCCTTCTCTCTCTTCTTTGCTGCTGGACTAATCAGTCCAAGAAACCAGGGGCCACATGTCCCACACCACATCTTGGCTTCCAGCCCCCAGTTTGTGGTGCAAACTAGTGGTAGCTCTAGTTTGCCAGCTCCCCAGACTGCCTGCAATCTCAGATTTGCTTTATTGAACAGCTGCACAAAACAGTCTCCCACCACACTGAATGCTAGCAGCTGTGGTGTTTGTGCTAGACTAGCACGTGTTATCACCTTTTTCCAGGCAGGAATCAAGTCTCTTTCTCATTGGATGTTGTTCTGACATATTAACAGTAAAAGCAGCACTATTCTCAGTCTTCTTTTTTTGAGGCTGTAGAAACCTTCAACACCCTTTAAACTGTGGCTGTGGAAACCCTTGGCAGGCTTCCCTCACTGAGTTCTGGGCATCATCTGTGGTGCTCCTCTCACAGGGAGAGTCAGTCGTTGACTGCCAAGTTCTATCACTGCCCTCAGAACTTCCCTGTCCCAAAACAACTGCTAATTGTTCCCTATGGCTGTCTATCAACAGATCTATATCTGGTGATAAAGGCACCAAGCAAGCCTCCTGTGTCATCCTTCCAGAATCCTTTGATGCTGTTTTCATAACTCCTGACCCCCTGATTTGCTATTGGCAGGGTCAGTGGTCAACAACAAGGCAACTCCCTGTGAGCTGAGGGGCATTGGCTCCAAAAATTAGTTTATTGAGGGCTCCAGCTCTAAAAACATTTATCCCCCCTCCCATGTTGTTTGCATGGATGTGCTAAGTGTTCTGGTTGATGGAAAAGTGTTGCAAAGGGAATTCCTGCTGTGAGCGCCTATGTGTGCTTCCTTATCACCAGAAAGCAGGCCTTTGATGTGCTGCAGAGGAGCCGCTTTGGGAGTTTAGCATAGCAAGTGCCAAAGAAACACAACTCCTGCCCCTCCATAGCATTTGTCTGGGCCCCCGTTGTGCAGTCCTGGAGTCTCTGGGGCTGGAAAACACTGTGGGGATGGGCAGGCAGCAACTGTGGCTTGTGGCATTATGCAGGCTCACTAAAGAAAACAGCCACTTCTAGCTAAGATGCTCTCTTCTGGTTCCCCACACAGTTGCAGTCCTTGAAGACTGGACAGAGCAGTAAAGACTTTTGTAAATGTGTGTTTGGGCTCCAGAGAACTAGTTCACATAAGTCCCACACATCCGAAGGGTTATACCCTAGTGGGCTTCTTTTATTATTTTAAAACACTTGATTGTTTACAACTTCTGCCTGTTTTGTCTTCTTGTTCCTGGTTCTGTCTGCCAGCCCTGAGGAGCGGGAGTCAGAGGAGCATGCTAGAGAATTTTTTTTTTATTCTTTGGTAACCATGTAAGGTCCACTAGGCACACGTGCCTGTTTTCAGGGGTGATCTGGGAGTTCTGGGTGGTTAAGTGACTTGCTCAGAATCACACAGTGTGCAAATGGAGGTTGTGGAAATCAAACCCAGATCTGCTGGATGTACCAAACTCATTCACAGTTCATTATGCTAACCTCTAGGCTATACTGCCACCCAGAAATTGCAGCACTTCTGTTTTGGGGCAGTGGCCTCTTTGAAGCATGCGGTCAAAGTCACCTCTTTTTGGCTGGAAGCCAGAAGATGATGCTAACAAGAAGAGGAAAACAAGGGAAGGGTCAGTAAGGATAAGGAGGGTGGTGGGGGAGACTGCAGAAGAGGACCAAGAAAAAGCAGACATGCTGAACAAATACTTCTGCTCAATCTTCACAGTGGAGGGAGGAGGAGGGTGGGACGGATGACCAGGGAGCAGCAGTAACAAAGTGGAGGGTTTGACACAAGTCTAATTTCAAAAGAAACCATCCTGAAGAGACTTGCAGCTTTGAAAGTGGACAAGGCTGTGGGACTGGATAGGTTACACCCAAGGGTAGAAACATAGAAACATAGAATTTGTCGGCAGATAAGGACTGCTAGGCCCATCCAGTCTGCCCATAAGCCCTATACTTGTATGCGGCCTCTGACCCTATCTGGTCAGTGGTTTTTCATCACTCCTTCCTTTCTCAAGGCTCCCTTGTGCCTGTCCCAGACATGTGTAAAAAAAAAAACACAGTGCTCATTCCCACCACCTCTTGTGGCAGACTGTTCCATGTGTCCACCATCCTCTCTGTGAAGAAACATTTTTCTCACATTCCCTCTTAATCTACCCCCCTCCAATTTCATATCATGTCCCCCTAGTTCTTGTATTCCTTCTACATTGGAAGATGTCTCCCCCCCCCACACACCTTGTTTATGCCCTTGAAGTACTTGAAAGTCTCTATCATGTCCCTCCACTCCCTCCTTTCCTCAAGTGAGTACATATTGAGTTCCCTTAATCTCTCCTCATATGCTTTATGGTGCAAGCCATGTACCATCATGGTCATCCTTCTCTGGATCACCTCCACCCTGTCAACATATTTGCACAGGAGTAGCCTCCAGAACTGCACACAGTACTCTAGGTGAAGCCTCACTAGTGTTTTATACAATAGCATCACCACCTCCCACCTTCTACTAGTGATACCTCTGCCTATGCACCCCAGCATGCCACTGGCCCTCCCTGCAGCCTTTGTGCTCTGCTTGGAAACCTTTTGGTTATCAGAAATGATAACCTCCAGGTCCCTTTCCTCCTTGGTGATTGTCAGCACCCCCTTCCTGTAGCTGTCCCCAGGGTTCCCTCTTCCCAGGTGCACTTTGAATTGAACCTCAATTGCCACACCTCAGACCATTTTTCAAGCTTTCCCAAACAAAGGGTAGCAAAGAAACTCAGGGAGGTGCTAGCTGCACCACTGATGGCCTTATTCAACAGCTCTCTGAAAACAGGCATGATTCCATAGGACTGGAGGAGAGCAGACATGGTCCTGCTCCACAAGATCAGCAGCAGAGAGGAGGCTGGCAACTATAGGCCAGTCTGGCTAGCATCACTGGTGGGAAAATTAATGGAAACCCTAGTAAAGGAAAGCTTGGTAACATATCTTGAATCCAGTGGGCTACAAGACCAAAGGCAGCACGGAGCTACAGGAGGGGGGGGGGAGGTCAGGCTAATCTGATTTATTTCTTTTGCTGGTTGACCAGGGAACTAGATCAGGAAAGGGCAGTGGAAGTGGCCTATCTGGACTTTAGCAAGGCCTTTGATACTGTGCCACACAGGAGACTGATAAAGAAATTCAGCAGCCTAGGGGTGGGATCCAAAGTGGTAAACTGGGTAAGGAATTGGTTAATGGATAGGCTGCAGAGGGTGGCGGTTAACAACACTCACTTTAATAAGAGGAGAGTGACCAGCAGGGAGCCACAGGGCTTAGTACTGGGACCAGTCCTTTTCAATGTCTTCATAAGTGACACTGCAGAAGAACTAGAAGAGAAGGTATGCCTTTTTGTAGAAGACACCAACATCTGTAATAGGGTGGATACTTGGGACTGGGAGAGGGTGGGAGGGAATGCATAGGGACCTTTGAAACTCATGGAGTTGTCAAGAGCATGTCATTTGGGGGTTCAATGCCCAAAAGTGCTAAATCATGTACCTAGGGCATAGGAACCCAGGAGATGAGAACTGCATGGAGGAAGAGATACCGATAGTCACTAACTAGGAAAGGGACATTGGGGTTATCATATCTGATTATTTATTTGAATTGTGATGATTGTGTAGGCCCACTAAGCCAAGCACATCTGTTTTCCAGGGGTGACCTGGAATTAGTTACATTCAGAATTAAATAAAACTTTTCACAATTATTGCAGTGCAAGATAGGATTACAGAACAATAAGCAGGAGAAATGAAAATAAAAGATAGTCCACATAAAGTGAGCATTTAATTAATCACAGTGTGAGTACAGATGGTAAAAAAAACATTCACTACCAAGTGACAGAAAGCACAGGTTCAGCAAGGAACATCACAGTCAAGTACTGTGGGAGAAGGATACAAGCTATAAGCTACCTCCTAGACAGGAAGGTTATGACTCCAGGGTCAGATCCTGGGTTATTATAAAGTGATGTAGTTGATAGGTCATCATTTACATTTGCATTGGTTCACCCCAAGTGAGTATTCTTTGAGACGATTTTTAAATACTGCCTGGGTAAGGCAGTTTTGATCGCACAAGGTAGTGAATTCCATAAAGAAGGGACACCTCCCAGATCCTGACCATATCCTAGGGATTTCCAGTAAAGGGCTAGCATCAGAGCACAGGGGCCTCACATGCTGCTTAAACATAAATATTCCCATGAGTCTAGGAGGTGCAGAGAGCTTGGCAATTTGAAGGTAGGGCAGTGCAAAGGGTACTACAACCTAGCTTTCAACAAGGACCAGCCAAGAACTGCAAGCACTCTGCAGTGGTGAGATTTTGTAATACAGGGATTTGAGTCTGTTCGGTCTGAGTCCCACATGGCCTGAAGGACGGGGCACCATAGAATAGTATGGACATTTGGTGCTGCTTGTAATGGCAAGGTGAGTCTCCCTTGAGAGACGAGGAAAAGCCTGTAGAGGAGGACCAATTTCTGATGTGGTGATCTGACCGTGGCATCCACATGGGAGCCAAATGTCATTTCTTGGTCAAGTGTGACACCAAGATATTTCAATATCCTCACCACTTCAAGGTGAGTGCTACCAGTGGTGGTCAGCCTTAGCAGGTGTTGTCTGTCAGTGCCAAGCCTCCTGTGTCTAAAAAGTGTAGCTTCGGTCTTTTTCAAATAAAGGACAAGTTTGTTTGCTATGAACCAGGTTTCAAGTTGTTGGAAATCCATCTCCAAGTTGCTGTTAATTCATTCAATATCAGCAGAGGACCTATTTTGGATGGTAACATCAGCACAAACCGTAGTGCATTTTTAAAACTGCTAAAATAATTATTTTACAAACCAGGGAAGCCCGATTCTGGTCACATGACAATTCTGTGACTTCTGGGTCCTGGGCATAAATCACTCGCTCTAGTGAATGGAGTGCTACTGAAAGCAGCAGTAAGACTGTCCTGTGTGACTGCCAAAAGCAGTGTGACAGGCTCCAGTCTTGTGTGTTGTTTCAAACTCACTGTTAAACTTTTTTTTTAACCAGTACTATATGCAGGAGTGTGTACAGGTGTCTGTAGCTTTAATACCTAGAACTCTGGGCTGTGTAGTCCAACAGTGTGGTCAATGATAGTCAGCAGGGGGAACTCTGTGTATGTTAGCTTACTCCCACATTTACTGACTTGAGAGGGATTCATTTGTATAGGAGGCAATTTGCCTTATAAACCCTACTGCATTTTTACATTTGCTAAAATGATTATTTTACAATCAAGGGAAGCCCGATTCTGGTCACGTGATAATTCTGTGACTTCCAGGTCCCAGGCATAAATCACTTGCTCTAGCGAGCGGAGTGAGCGCACATGGAGTTGTGTGTAACACGTGTGTCTCTGCACATATCTCCAGAGGACCAACAGACCAAAAGCCACAACAGATATATGTATTAATGTATTCTGTGCTGAGCATATTTCTGAATATTAAGTTAACAGTTCATAGTAAATAAGAATGGAAACTTCTAGAGTAAATGCATTCCCATTGTCATTAGCTAATGGAAATGCATTGATAATTTGCCGCTCATGCAATCATATCTTATTTAACCCACCTGCCACTGACCAGGCACCTTCAAACTACTCTTGCAAATATTGCCATTAGATATCTAATTTAGAAACTGAAATTGTCAACTTAAGATATGAAATCCAAAAGGCAAATCAACTAAGGGACTTAGAATATTTTGTTGATAACATGGTGAGATCACTTTCCTCCTTATCTAACCAACATCTTATACCCTCACAGACCATTGGACAGGAACAAATCAGTAATTGTAAAACTATTACATCAGTTGCCACAGGAGGAGAACAACTGGTGACTACCATCTCTAATAGTCCACTAAATACTAGTTCCTGTCCCAGTTCAGGAATTAACATTTCATGCACTAATAATTTACCTTTGGCAGGCCTAGGCATCTCAAATCAAAAAGAAGCTAATCAAACTAACTATTCAAACCATCCTAATAAAAGGCATAGGTAATTAGAAAATGATCAACACTTAGAGGAAGGCTGGGAACATATATCAAAAAGGAAAATAAAGAAAGGCAGAAGGGCTAACATGTATCAGCCTCATTTCATAGAAAGTAATAATCAAACAGATCATATCACTAACCTTCTTCACAAAAACAGATACTTTCCCTTAACCACGTCTCATAATATTTCTGAAGCACAGAATAATAATTTACTCAACCCCTCTCTACCCACTATTATAGTTGGTGACTGTATCATAAAATATATGGATACTTTATTATCCTCAGACACTAACAATGGAATCTCGTTTTTTTGCTTCCCGGGGCAAAAATCGAGGCCATCAAAATTAGAGTTGACATTTTAATTAATCAACCATCAAATGTTATTTTGCATGTGGGATCAAACAATGTTGGTTTCACTCATGAAAATAAATTTGTTATGATCTTATTGAATTAGGAAAATTTTTTCAGCAAAAAAACTGTAATGTTGTTATATCAGTCATTCTCTTTATTCCATGTGCAAGACTTGATAAAAATTTCACTACTACGGTATTAACACTTGACTGCAAAACTGGTGTCATATTGACAGTCTTATATTCCTTGACCATTGGTCTCTTTTCTCACAAAATGACAAATTACTTGCAAGAGACTGTCTTCATTTAAATACATTTGGTATAAGAGAACTCAGTAAACAATTTCAAAACGTAGCTCCGTATATTACTTTAAACTTTTAGGGATGGGGATAATGAATAGTGTTCCTACTGCTTCATCATCAAGTAGTTTAGACAGCAAGTATAATATACAGAAAAGACAGCTGAAATTCCTGTTTGTAAACACACGTAGTCTGGGCAATAAATTTGAAGAACTGTTGATTAGAATTGAAACGGATCAACCAGACATTGTAGGTGTCACTGAAACCTGGTGGCCCATGGATAAAGACTGGAATAAATTGATTCCTGGTTACAATCTCTTCTCCTTGCAGGCAAAATAAGAAAGGTAGCGGAATCACCTTATATGTAAATTCAGCATTAAACCCTATTGATGTCTCAGACAAAGTAAAAACTTCAAGTAGCTCAACTGAATCTCTGTGGGTTAGCTTAAAAAAGCTTTCTAACAATAGCTTAATTGTAGGCTTGTGTTATAGACCCCCAGATAGGCCCCTGTCTGCATCTAATGAATTATTTACAGAATTAGAATCAACTGCAGAAATAGGCAATATTTTATTTATGGGTGATTTGAACTTCAGAGACATTGATTGGTCTAATTAGTCAGCGGCTAGTTCAGTGTCTAAAGATTGTCTAATGCTTTGTAAAGAATTAAGTCTGACCCATCATGTAAATTCTTCAACGAGAGGTAACAACATCTTATATAGTGTACTAGTTAGTAACTCTTTAGACATCCAAGACTGTAGAGTAACAGCACCAATAGGAAATAGTGACAATTTTGAAATAAACAATTAAGTTATTGTCATCTTAGACCTACTCAATTAAAATAACTGAAGTTTTTGCCTATAATAAAACAAACAAACAAGCTTTAAATGAATATCTTCTGAACATTGACTGGGCTTTAGCTTTAAAAGGCAATGACACTGATAGCATTTAAAACAGATTTAAGAATATTATTTTAGATGCTGCTCATAGGTTTATTCCCAAAATAAAAAAAAGACACCTTCAGTCAAACCCTAGATGGCTTTCTAGTGAATTAATTACACTTATCAAAAGGAAAAAAGAAATGCTTTAAAAAAATACCTTGCTAACAAATGTACAAAAACATGGTCTAAATTTAAAAAGATTAAAAAAAATGTAAGAATGGTATCAGAAACGCTAAATACAACACCAAAAAATATATTGCTTCTCAAGCTCAAAAAGGTGACCAACAAATTCTGTTCAGTTACTTAAATTCTTTAAAAATGTAAGGTTGGGCCACTTGAGAGTAACAACTCTATGTATTCCACCCCTAAAGAAATGGCAGAATTATTAAATTCACATTCTTATAAAGTATTCAGTAATACTTCTCAATCAATCAAGCAAAATCATTATTTAGCCAGGCGAAATACCGTTGAGCAAAAAGCTCATTTTCAAGATGGACCTGGGCACAAGCATATTTATACAGAGAAATAAGATAACAAAGTCTATATGATCAGTAACAGCTAGTGAATACATACCAAATAGACATGCACCATCACAGATAAGGCTAAGCATAGTATACTTTTTTATTTTGTTTTATTTTTATTTATTTTTTAGGTCTAGGATTACAATACCATTGAGCCAGGGCTCTTTTACAAAGGTTCCATGTCAGGTTACAATTCAAAACATAAGACATGTAAGTCAGATTACAAATTCAATACATAAGACAAGGTTACAACAGTGTAAGCTAATCAGAGTTACAAAGCATCTGAGAAACAAAACAAGTTTTGAAGGCTAGGTTACAAGGAGATAACAGATGAGGTGCAGAGAGGATAGAGGACAAGAGAGAGGAAGAGTAGAGGGGGCGGGGAGCAATAAAAGAGGAGTGCAGCCAGAGGCATTGTCGGAGACATAACATGGGGAAGTGCGTGCTAAGGGGTGACCAAGTGATAACAGGAGAGAGAACTGCATAAGGTTAGAGACATATTCACAGGGTCAGCTAGTTGAGGCAGTCACAGGAGCTAGAGGCAGTGAGAGAGAGGTGGAGCCTTGATTTAAATGCACCAATGGTAGGAGTGGAGGAGATATAAATGTTTAGACCATTTAGCCAGCTAGACACCCTATAGGCAAAAGATCTTTGACCTTGTGAGGTATGACAATGTGGAACCTGCAGGAGCTGTGATTCAGACCCCCTGGTTGTGTGGGGGTTATTGCTAGGGTGCAGGAGTGCACACACTCCAGGGGGTGCAAGTCCCATAGTTATTTTCTTCACCATGGTGCAGGTTAGGTACTTTATCCGATTGGTGAGTTACAGCCATTCAGTTTATGCATAGAGGTTGCACGTACAGTATGTGTGAGGCGGCGGGATCCAGTGAATAGCCGACAGGCCTTATTGAGGGAGGTGGATATGCATCTAATAGCGGTAGTGGAGGCAGAGCCATAGATAAGCCCATAATCAATAATGGAGGCAACAGAGCTCTGAACAGTGACAGTCAGGACTTCCAGGTTAAGATGTTGCCTGTGCAGGAAGAGAAGGCCAAGGCGAGTATTTGCTGCTTTGGCTACAGAGTCAATGTGGGCACCATAAGTTAGATGAGGGTCTAGAGTGATCCCAAGGTACTTAAAGGCTTGAACCTGTTCCAGGGTGACTCCATGACTGATTCTGATGGATAGGGGGTGCAGCTTATGCTTGTTATGAGAGCTGCTGAACATCATAGACTTTATTTTCCTATTATTGAGGACCAGATTGTGATTTGAGAACCAATTTTCAACAGATGTGAAGCCAAGCTGAAGGTTGTCTTGTAGAGGCTTAGGATCCTTGTGAGAGGCAAGAATTACAGCATCATCTGCATAGAGGATGATTTTTTCAGAGCAAGAATTTGGAAGGGAGTTCAGGAACAAGCTGAATAGTAGGGGGCCCAGAATGGATCCCTGGGGAACACCTGAGTGGACAGGCCTGGTATCAGAGAGGACATCTGCAATTTTCACTCTTGAAGATCGGTTCTCCAAGTAACTTTTGAAATAGGCAGTGGTGTCAGGACTGAGCCCAGCTTTCAGAAGCTACACAAGCAGTAGGCGGTGATGGACAGTGTCAAACGCCTTAGTCAGATCGATAAAGACTAACCCAATTAGCTGACCATTGTCCAGTGAGCTGTGAAGAATGCCAGAGAATTCCAGTAGGGCAGATGAGGTGCTATGTCCTTTCCTGAAGCTATGTTGTTGCAAACACAAGATATTGTATTTGTCAAGGAACACCGTGAACTGATCTGCTACTATAAGTTCAAGGGCCTTGGAAAGGGGTGGCAATATAGAGATCGGATGGTAGTTTCCATGGGTGGCCCTGTCACCACTTTTATGGATGGGGTAACAGTGGCGGATTTCCATTTGTCAGGGAACTGGCTGAGCCTAAGCAAGAGGTTGAAAATATTTATCAGTGGCTGTAACACCTCATCAAGGGTGAGGGACAGCAGTTTAAAGTCAGGTGTATCACTGCTGGATCTGGATTTGGTGATGGCTTCGGTAATGTATTTGCGGGCTTCATGCATCTTGACTGCTTTGAAATAAAAAGGTGGGTGGCTAGAAAAGGAGGAGGCATCGGGGGGGTGAAGTGGGAAAGTCAAAGTCCTTGAAAAAGTCAGCAGAGAGCACTCTGCTGAGATTGGTGAATGCAGTGTTAAAGGTATTTGCTATAATTTTAGGGTCAAGCGTAGTAGTCCCATTTATGTTGAGCAAGGTAGGGGAGGTTTTTGGCTGCTTCCCAGTGACCTCTTTAATATTGTTCCAAAATGCCCTCCCATTACCCCAGGTATCCGTGAGAGTGTTCTTGTAGTGAGTAGATTTCTTTTGCTGGATAGATTTGGTACAGTCATTCCATGCACGTTTATAGTTTTGGATGTCTGTTTCTTTACCGGTGGTTCTGGCCAGATCCCAGAGGCAATCTCTAGATTTTAGTTGATGTAAAAGATTGGCCGAGAGCCAGGGACTGCAAAGGGCTTTGATTTTTCCCTTTTTAAAAAGAGCGTAGGAGTCACAGGCCACATTGAAAGTGTTGATAAAGTAATCCAGAGCAGTATTTACATCTGTTGCTTTGTAAGGTTGAGGCATGATTTGAGGTGTGACAACTGCCCACATGGTAGGACTCTACTAGTGATGATTTTAGGAGGGGGCTTGTGGAATTTGTTTGACCATTCACAGATGACAGGGGAATGGTCACTAAACGAGTCAGGGAGGACAGAGGTGTTCGCAATAGGAGTTGGGTGGCTGGTAAGAATCCAATCCAGGAGGGTGCTGGTGCCGGATTTGTATTTTTTTCTGGTCAGACAGACAACCATCTGGGTGAGATTGACTGATGATATGGCATCCATACAGAATCAATACAGATATAAATTGCCCTCACAGTGCATGTGTTGGTATACACATACACATTTTTATAGTCTATATTCATGGTACAATAAGTACTCAGAAAACATGAGCAAGCCATGAAGTAGACTATACTCAGTCCATATGCATCTGGAAAAGGTCATTACTATACTATACTAAAACAGTATAACAATACTGTAAATTAAGTACAAAAGCTAAGAGTAAGTATTCAACAGTTTACTAGGATAGTTCAGTAGTAGTGGTTTAAGTTATAAGGAAAGAATGGGCCAAGTGAGTCACATAAAAGAAAGAATACAGACCAGGCAAGCTTAAGGGCCCATATGATTGATAATAGAGAAGCTTCTGGATCAGGGCGCAGGTCGTAGTCAGAGGGTGGACACCCACTGCAAGAAAGAGTCCAAAGCATCAGACATGTGACACAACACAAGCCATAGAACATTAACTAAAGATCCCCCCTGCCCACTGTATGTGCCATATAACTTTGGAAAGTAAAACATAAGGGGCCATCCTATCAAAACACCTGGGGCATACAGAAGTGTAGGCCGGTGAATGACAGCCATGTAGGTGAGTAAAAAGTGATCACGTACACCATCATGGACAACTTGTTCCACACACACACGCCTGGAGCAACAACTTACTGGAAGCAGTTACAGGATTCCTTAACAGATCAAGCATCTGACTTTAATTTCCCTGTTATTGAATCTGGTTGTGAAAAAATATCAATATCAAAGGATTACATGAAGGGAAAATGAAATCTTATCAAAGAGGCTCATCACCTGGTCCTGATGGCATAACCGGAGATATTATTCTATTAGTGAAAGATCATTTGACAATTCCATTGAAAATTATGCAGCCTGAATTCTGATATGGTTCTTTTGGATAGGAAAAAAGCTAATATTACTCCCCTTTTCAAGAAAGGAGATAAACGGAACATAGATAACTACCGACCAATTAGTCTTACCCCCATCCTTTGTAAAATTCTAAAAAGACTAATTAAAGACATAATCACTCCAAATCTTGTACCCTTTGATCCCTCCCAGCACAGTTTTGTCAAAGGATGTTCATGTGTATCTAATCTAATTAGTTTTTATAATATAAGTAATTATTTAGACAATAAGATCCCTTGTGATGTAGTTTATCTTTATTTCAAAAAAGCTTTCGATTCTGCTCCACACTGGGCTTTATTACAAAAAATGCAATTATCTGGTATGAATAATTTTATTATATGATGGATTGTTAACTGGCTCTTGGACAGGTCTCAGAAGGTCATTACAGATGGCCATATGTCATCTTGGCAACCTATGAGTAGCAGTGTTCCTCAAGGCTCTGTTCTGGCACCAGTGATTTTTCAAGTGTTCATTGCTGACCTGTCACATTTCTTAGAATGTGAAATAATTAAATATGCTGATGATTGTAAAATTAGTAACACCTGCACCAATTGTAATGATGCAAAAATGCTGCAAAGAGAGCTTGATAAGTTAGAAGCACGGTCCATAAAATGGGGTCTTGCATTTAACATCTCAAATGTTGCGTCCTTCACTTTGGCAAGCATAATCAGAGATACCAATACTTCCTCTATAATGAAGCTTTGATTAGTAAGAATGAAAAAAAAATAGACTTAAGAGTCATTATATACTCTGTTTTAAACTTTAATTTACATATATCAAACATTCTAAGTAAGGTTAACAAAATTTGGTGGGCAATAAAACATAATATAAAATCAAAGGACCCTAATATCTTATTACCGCTCTACTGGGCCTACATAAGACCTTATTTTGATTTTGCTTCTCAGTCATGGAATCCCTATTTAGGAAAAGAAATTAATAGGATAGAAAATTTTCAAAGAAAGGTGACCAAATCAATCTGCCCAGAGAATACCTTGACCTATGAAGCCGGACTATCCAAATTTAGGTTAATTTTGTTAGAACATAGAAGGCTGAGGGGTGAATAGAAGGCTGAGGGGTGACCTTTTATTTACTTGGGATGTCATTTATAATGAATAGCTTTCTCTGAATTGTGACCTAGATTTTAAACAAA
This sequence comes from Neoceratodus forsteri, assembly GCA_016271365.2. Taxonomy (NCBI): domain Eukaryota; kingdom Metazoa; phylum Chordata; order Ceratodontiformes; family Ceratodontidae; genus Neoceratodus; species Neoceratodus forsteri. The sequence continues at coordinate 1,171,496,248 of CM028129.1, read as the reverse complement.
CATCAGTTTCTACTAGAGGCCACCCCCTTCAACTTCAAAAACTAAAATGTAACTCTAGAAAGAGAGCTTTCTTTTTCTCTCAGAGAATTCTCAACCCATGGAATAGCCTACCCACATCAGTAATCATCAATAAAAATGAAAGTACGTTCAAGAATAAACTTGATAACTTTTTACTAACAAATAAATTTTTGCCTACTGTATGTAATTAGGGGGCTACTATGGGCATATTGCCTTCAGCTCCTAATATCGCCTTAGTATGATAAAGTTGTAACATGGCTCCTCCACAATTACTGGGCATGTCATTAATATATAAGAAAAATGGAAGGGGACCCAGGATTGAATCTTGAGAACTCCATCTGTTATTACCCAAAAAGCTGACAATTCACCTTGCTGCTCAACACTTTGGGCTGGATATTCAGACTGCACTGGGCAGTGGCGCAAGCCTGGGTGCAGCGCAACTGGGCTGCGCCGGGACCAGGACCAGGCGATATTCAACGGTGATGTGCCATGGCTCAGCACTGCTGAATATGGCAGGAAGGGCGCACACCCTGCACATGGTGCAGTGGCACTGCACCAGCGCAAGAGGCAGAAAGAGAGCAGAGGGATGTGCCAGCGCAAATGCAGGTGTGCTGGGTGCATCACCCATGATATTCAGCCTGGGGCATGCAAATGAGGCTGTAATGCATGTAAGGCACAAATGGGGCCATTAGCATGTCACTATGGCCCCATTTGCATGCCTTGTGCAACAGGGCAGCCTGGCAAAATGTACCTGGTGCCCTGCACAGACTGCAATGAGGATTAAGGGGTTCCCGGGCATCCCCCACCCCGCAACTGCGAGTGTGGCAACGCATATAAATCCCATGCCCTGGTAGTCTAGTGGAACCCCTCCTCCCTCCCCGTTAGCCCGATGGTGGGCAAAGGTAACTGCACACTCCCTGGTGGTCTAGTGGTATTCCCCTCCCTACCCATATCCCCAGTAAACGTAGGGATGTATGGTTTAACCTCCCTGCTGGTCCACTGTTTCCCCCCTCCCCACCCATAACCACAATCACCATGAAATTAAAGGATTAAACTCCCTAGTGGTCTAGTGGTATCTCCCTCCCTCCCATTCTGCCCAATCATGGGCATCCATCTGATACCGCCATCCCCAGTGGGCCAGTGGAACCCCCTCCCCTCCATCCTCTGAGGACCCCTGCTACCCAGCTCCCCTCCCCCATCATTGGCAGGCTGCTGCACTCCGCCCGTATACCGCTCAGCTGCCCACCAAATGGCAGCTTACAGTATGATCTGTAAGCCCATTGGTCCACAGTGTGGATGAATGGGCTTGCACACCATACTGTGCTACACAGGCATGGATCTGCGAATGGGTTGATTCACGGATTCACGCGCAGTAGCTAACAGTATGATGTAACCATTCGTACACTGTAGACTCAATGGGCTTACAGATCATACTATAAGCAATCGTGAGGCGGGTGGCCAGGTGGTATGCGGCAGAGGCGAGTGCAACAGCCAATGGTGGAGGGGAGCTTGGGTGACAAGGCCTCAGAGGTGGAGGGGAGGGGGGGTTTCACTGGTGCACCGGGATGGCGTATCGGATGGATGCCCATGATCAGGCAGAACGGGAGGAAGGGGGGTACCACTAGACCACCAGGGAGTTTAATCCTTTCATTTCATGGTGAACGTGGTTACGGGAGAGGAGGGGGGAACCACCAGACCACCAGGGAGTTTAATCCTTTCATTACATGGGGATCGCGGTTACGGGCAGGGAAGGGGATACCACTAGACTACCAGAGCATACAGGGTGCTTGTGCACGGTGTTCAGGGAAGGGGGGTTGCCACCCATGGCTGGCGGCTGCTGTGTTGCACCATTCAATGCAGTAGCCTGCCTGTGGGTGGCCTGCACTTGTGCCTTGTTTTTTTCTGGCACAACTTTGAAACACCCTATGCGGTGCAATGCAGGGTTGTGCCAGCATATGTGCCGCACATCCCGGGCTGAATATTGGGATGTGCCGCATAAGCATGGGCATGCCCCCTGTATTTGCATTGCATACATTACCAATGCACCCCGGCGCATCCGGAGTTGCGCATCACAACTTGCCCCTTTGAATATAACGCTGGAGCACATTGGTGGGTTGCGCATGTCGTATGCCTGTCGCGCCATGTGCAACCCCTTTGAATATCCAGCCCTTTGTTTTCTGTTGCTCAGATAGTTATGAAACCAGTAACAGGAAAGGTCATCCAACCCCAGATTTTTTTAGTTTAGCCAGGAAAAGGTCATGACTGACTAAGTTGAGTGCCTTGGTAAGGTTGACAGAGACTGCACCTGTAACCAAACCTTTCTCCAAAGCATTTAGTATGTCAGAGAAGACACACCAGTGCAGTGTTGGTGCCGCCAGTGGGATGCTGGGTTGCATAGGAAAAGGTATCTCCATCAGGAGGAGGTAGGTAATGTTGTCACTATTGCTCACTGGTGAGACCCCACCTGGGATATTGTGTCCAGTTCTGGAGGCCACAACTCAGAAAGGACATAGACAGGGTGGAGGCAGTTCAGAGTAGGGCAACAAAAAGGGTGCGAGGGGTGGAATCAAAAACTCTGCAAGGAGAGACTGAAGGATCTCAACATGTACTGTGCACCCTAGAAGAGAGGAGAGCAAGAGGGACATGATAGAGACCTAGAAGTACCTCACGGGGTAAACAAGGTATAGAAGGAGAGTCTCTTTCAAATGAGAAAGAACACCAGAACCAGAGGGCATGCGATGAAGCTGGAAGGGGGGAAGTCTAAGAGAGATGTGAAGAAGTACTACTTACTTGAAAGAGTGGTGGATGCTTGGAGTGTGTGAGTAATGAATAGTATTTTCTAAACAGCATGAATAATGTGCTATTTGTTATTCAGATTCAAATAACGAATAGTGGCACTGTCTGTACCATATTCCTTTTCAGGAAATATTACTGTATCTTTTTTTTTGTTAAAAAAAGAACAGTAAAAAGCCCACTACATTCCTCTGCAGCCCAGATCCCTTAAAATAAAAAGAGCCCCTCTCCCTCCACTGTCAGTCAGAACCCCAAGCCCACCATCCTCCCTCCAGCACCCACAATCTGATAAAAACTATTGTGAAAAAACTCCAGTGATTGGTGACTGGCACAACCTACCCACCCCCACCACTAACTGCCATCTTTTAGTGCTTGTTTTATGGAGAACAAATATGTGCCCCACCCTCCACCCTGGCAGCAGCACTTCCTCACCTCAAGGAAAAGAAACAAGCAGCGCACCAATGCGAGGGGGGTGCTGTCTGCAGGGGTTGCAAAACCCATAAATTCAGTAGTCAGAAGTAGAGCACAGCAAATCTTCAGCTTCACCACACCAGCTGAAGATTGTTGGTGTTTCATTACTTGGACTACTAGCACCTCACCCCCAGCACACAATTCTGGCATGGCAAGCTGACAACATAAGAACGAAGGTGACTTAACCTACCCTCTTCCCACAGCCGGCTGCCTTCTAATGAATGAAGGCTGTTGTTCACATAGTAAAACCAGCTGATCGCATGAGGTAAAAGGGGACGGGTGACATATTTGTTTTCCTGAAAACAAGCACTAAAAAAATGTAGGGTGGAGGTGGGGTTTGTGCCAGTCTCAATGTTGTTGGAGTTTTTTTCACAAAAAATATACTTTTATCAAATTGTGGGTATGGGGGGAGAGAGCGGAGCTTAGGGTTCTGAGAGTGGTAGAACAGGGGGCTTGTTTGCTTGAAGGTCTGGGCTGGGAAGAAGGGGGGCGTTTTTTTAATGCAATAACCAAATAACGAATATGAATACCTGAATATCTGGGGCCTCTGAATAAGTAATTCGGCCAAATATTCAGGATAGGGTATTGGCATACTCCTAGTTGACACCTGGAATGGACTGCCTATGGAAGTGGTGGAGGTGAAAACAGTAAGGACTTCAAACACGAATGTGATAGACACAGAGGGATGTTAGTTTATAGAGAGGGTCACCGCACACCAGTTAGCGTCTGCTGAGACAGACTATGCCGGGACCATCTGGGCAGACTAGGTGGGCCAACCAGCCATTTTTCTGCGGACAAATTCTAGGTTTCTATCTTCAAGTGCTCCCTGGTTGTAAACTGCTGTCCCTGATCAGGGAGCGAAAAGAGGGGAATACTAGCTGTCAGAGCTCCCTTGTGTGGACCCAAAAGTAATCCCCTATTCTGCAGCGAGTTACACAAATTATTATGTTTGTACTAGTAAGTACTAGAAACAGGTGTTACTCTGCTGGAAGGAAAGATGAGAGTGTCGACATTACAGTGGTGTCATAGCATATCAGCTTTTGTTCTGGATGGAAGTAAACGTAACTAAGTTTAACACAAAACAACAAAAAGTAAAAAAAATGTTTTCCTCCAGCTGCTGCGGCGGTGGGGTTTGGCCGCCTCCACCAGCCCCAGTTTGAAACCTATTTGGGCCCTATAGGAAGAGGAAGCAAATAAACATCGTCATCCTCTAGCTGGTGATCGGTGGGTCGCATCAGCCTCCGATTGCTTGTGGCTGCTCACGGGGTGGACAGCTCAGAAGTCGGCTGCTATTGTCTACGTGTATGACCTGTTAGGTGTGCAGTGCACCTGACGGGACAGCAAGAAGGCTACCCTGCGTAAAGAGCATTCTGAGTGAGGTGCTGAGTATCGGGTGAGTTACCTACTGTAGTGCTCTACCATTTTCTTATCGGGATCGTCTCCCAGCCATCCATTCGTATGTAAAGCAGTGACAAAGAGTTTGTATGTCTCTGTACAGGCTGAGGCGATCATCTGTTTTCTTGGGTGTCAGAGCAGCCTGCATGTGGTCGGGTGCTGCGGAGTCATTCGTCCGAAGGTTCTTTGCTGCTCACTGACGAGCAGCATTCATTGTAGTGGAATTGTAATTGGGTCAGTATCAGTAAATCTGAGCCCTCCAATGTGTTTCTGTAAAAAAACTTAATACGTAAGGTACAGCATATTTTGAGAGAAGTTAATACGTAAGTCAGATTCTTTCACAGAAAAAAAAAACGGACTTGCAAACTGGGCGAGAGCGTCTCATTCCTTACCCATTTCCTTCTGACTGTCAGCTTTACAAACTTTATCACTTTAGTCCCAAACTGTTGGGGTAGTTTCTAAGCTGCAGTGTGTGCATAAAGGGGTACAGCCAGTAGTCGTATGATTGGCTCAACCTTCAGTCTCAAAAGGACACCTTGAAAACGAGATACTAATTCTGTAAAAGTGATTTTCTTTGTGAGCAGATTTTTATTTGAAAGTGTTTAGTGTGGTTTTGCTGCCCCAAATCATAGAGATGCAGACACTCATTTAAGAAAGGGTCACATGAACAGCAAGCAGGTCAGATAAACATCAACAGCAATTCTGTTTTTAACACCACGTGTAATTTATTAAATAAGTGAGTGCAGCTTGGTCTTATTTGTTAGAGCACTGAACAAAATGGGAACTCGCCGGTACAATTAAAATTTGGAACAGACACTCTAGCGCAAAGTATGACCTTGAGCAAGTCCCCTGGTGACCTCTTTGGGTAAAGTGGACAGTTCTCCCAGCTGTAACAAACTCTGATCAGAGCCAATACGGATGCAGAGTGATATTTTACATGGATTAGGAGCCATTTACAGGGAAATTCTTCCCATAGACTTTAACTGGTTATACAGGATAGCAGAAGTTCCTCTGCGTGGACCAAGCAGAGCATGCCTTGCCCAAGTAGGGCTCAGTGCTCGTAGGTGGCTCAGTGGTTATAAGTGCATCATGGAGTGCTTGGGGGCTCAGGTCAGAGGCATTGTCCCCGGCAAGTCAAGTGACAACAATGACAGTGGTGGCAGTAGTGAGAGGCTTCTGTGAATTCAGGCCTACAGACCCCAACGTGAAGAGCAGCACCGCAAAGCCTCCTCCTGAGTGGACGTCTCAGCTGGACGTTGAGGCTGAGCCAGTTTGGTGGCCGTGAGGCTGAGACTGCTTTCTGTCTGACTGTGGTGCTGCAGTTTGTACATGCCTGCTGTTCCTGAAAGTTTGGTGAGCCTCCCCCTTCCTGTCATGTGGTTGTCCCACTGAACACTAACTCCACTGTCTGTCTCAGTTCCTGGTGTGTCGGCTCTTGCTGACTTCCTTCAGTCACCATGTCCAGCGCTTGCGCATGAATGGTGCCCTGGGGACTATCCTCACCAGTGCTAGCCGCTGTTGAGTAGATGGATATTGACCGGCCTTAAAAATGACAGAAAGCCAAGTGAAAGTAGCAGTCTGAACAGAGCTCTTTTTGGCAACAGTTCCTTGGAGTTAAATCATATGTGTCTGTTTTTTTTTTTTTTTCAAGTTGCAGTAATGTTTGAAGATCAGACTAAAAGAAACTTGCATTTAAAATTCATGCAGCCATGCCTCCTACCGGGTTTAAAATGTTACTTAAGAAGCTGGTCTAGTGTGGTTTGAGACAGACACATACCAAGTATAAAAATAAATTGCTCAGATAGAGAGATGTGTGTCTACTGTCTAATAAAATGCATCCAGCTGTCCTACAACTGAGTATAAATATTTGAGCCAGTCATATATGGGGAAGGACACATCCACCACTGTCTAGACCCCCCGGAGACGTGGTGGTCGTGAGAGCCCGTTGCAACCCTCCCCCAGCAGCCCGGCAGGACCCCTCAGATGAGCCAAAACCAGGAGACCCCCCGGAGACGTGGCGATCGTGAGGGCCCATTGCAGCCCTCTCCCAGCAGCCCTGCAGGACCCCTCAGGCAGGCGAACCAGGAGACCCCCGGAGGCGTGGTGGTCGCATGAGGGCCGTTGCAGCCCTCCCCAGCAGCCCTGCAGGACCCTCGGATGAGCCGAAACCAGGAGACCCCGGAGATATAGGTCGTGGAGGGCTCATTGCAGCCCTCCCCAGCAGCCCTGCAGGCCCTCGACGAGCCGAACCAGGAGACCTCGGATATGGTGGTCGTGAGGGCCCGTTGCAGCCCTCCCCCAGCAGCCCTGCAGGACCCCTCGGACGAGCAGAAAACAGGTAAAGTCACAGCCCCTTGAAGGAAGCTTCCAATGACTGTGGTGCATTCAGGACTATTTGGAGCATTTTAAAATGGCTCGTTACGGCACCTTGCACCCGGCCTCACCCCCATGGCACAGCTGCCCTGTGTAACCTGTGGCACCAAATTTTAAACGTGGCTGGAGCCTCTGCGGTCAGCGTGGCAGAGCAGCACTATCCCCGCCGAACACTGTGCATTCGGCTCCCCCCCACCACCACCACCACCCTTGGCTGGCTGTCCGTTAAATAGGCTGCAGGGAGTCAGGTGGTGTTGAAAATAACCTATCAGTCCTGTTTCCCATCTGCAGGTTATTTTCTCTCACCACTAGTGGCTGCCCTATCAGCCTAGCCTTTTCTCTCACTTGCTGCTCACCCTAGATTCTTGCCCAGCAGTCCACAATTTCCTCCCAAATTCAGGTTGGCACTAGCTGTCCCTTCCTCTGCTGACCCTGCACTGCCACCCTTAAGCATGCACCCAGACCAAGTGGCTGTTCACCTATACCTGGTCTAACCCCCACTCTCATATTTGGTCTAAACCCCCATACCCCCTGCCCGCTCTCTGGACTCTTCCCTCCTCCCTGTCCCACAGTAGGTGCTCTATTTCACAGCCATTATGGCAGTTCCCTCTGTGCCCTCAGGACCCCCTATGGCTATTGCCTCCCCACTCTGTCCGCTAATCACCTTACCGTCTCTTAACTCCTCCCCCTGGCTCTCCTCTAATGGACTCAAAATCGCCCACCTGAACATACGAAGCCTCCTACGCAACCTAACCTAGCTTACTGCGTGGGTTGCTCACCATAAGCCTGATATCCTGGGTCTCTCTGAAACCTGGCTGAAGCCCCACATCCCTGATGCCCAGTGTTCTCTCCCGGGCTATTACCTCCTCAGACAAGATAGACCGGGTAAAAAGAGGGGCGGCGGGGTGCTCCTCTATTATAAAGCACACCTAAACATATCCCCCATCGACCACTCTCCCACCAACCCTCCTGCATGTGAGTTCCTGCATGCCCTCCTCCTGCTGGGTCTCACTAAGAAACTTCACCTGATATGAACTTACATCCTCCCCAAGGGTGGTCTGCCTGGTCTCTCCTCCCTGCTCGACAGTATTGGCGTTAAAGCGGGTCGTAACGAAATCCTAGTAATAGGTGACTTCAGCCTCAATTGGTTGGGTGCCATCTGCAAACTGTACGAGCCTCTGCTCTCTGGCCTTGCCCTTAGCCAAGTCATTACCGAACCCACCAGGCTCTCCTCATGGGGGAACAATGGCTCCCTTATCGACTGGATCTTGTCCACCAGGCCTACCAATATATCCTCCTCTGGTATTCTCCCAGATGTCATCTCTGACCACTCACCCATCTTCTGCGTCTGGGGCATCTCGCAGCCCAAAATCCCTAGTAAAGTGATTGAACTGAGGGACTACTCCAAATTCAATACCCAATACTTCCTTTCTGACCTTCTAACAACTGACTGGTCAGGGGTCACTGCCTCCAACGACCCTTCACAAGCTCTGGACCAATTCCTAGCCAAGTTTGTCCCCCTTCAGAATAAACATGCCCCCCTCACTAGGAGAAGAGTGAGGGGCACCGTCACCAAGTGGCTTCATGGCGGCTTACTTTCCCTCATGAAGGCCAGGGACAAATGCTGGGCGACCTACAAGGCCTCCCACAACTATAATGATCTAATGGCCTATAAGCACCTCAGAAACTCCTGCAAAAGAGCCATCCGCTCAGCAAAAAGCGAGTTCTGTAAATCTGCCTTACTCTCCTCCGCTAGCAACCCTAGGAGTTTTTGGCAAAATATTAAAAATGCTGTTGGGGGGGTCAGCCAGAGCACAGATCACCGACCTGCTTGTCGGGGGGGGGGGGTCAGCTGCAATAACCCTCTCACCATTAACTCCATGTTTTCTGAACTGCCTCCCTCCTCTCCACAGTCCTCAGCCCCCAATCCCATAGGCGCCCCTCCACCCGGGCTTCTCTCCCATCCCCCCTTCCAACTGAGACTAGGCTCACCTAAGGATACCCAGCTGCTGCTCACCGGCCTCTCCCCTCACAGCGGCACTGGTCACGACGGCCTCGAGCCTAAGCTGCTCAGACTAGGGGCCCACCTCCTTGCCAGACCCGTCCTGCACTTATTTAACACCTCCATTACCACCGGGATCATCCCTGACCTGTGGAAAGTGGCCAGGGTTGTTCCCATCCTAAAACAGGGGAATCTCAAAGATCCTTGTAACTACCGACCTATTGCCATTCTGTCCGCCGCCAACAAACTCCTCGAGAAAGCCATCGCCTCCCAGCTCTCCCTATATATTCAGGACTGCAACATCCTCTCCCCTGCACAGCATGGGTTCAGGAAAGGGCACAGTACATCCACCGCCCTTGCTGTAGTCACTTCCATGATCAGGACTGCTGCTGACCAAGGCAATCTCACTGGAGCCATTTTTGTGGACCTCTCCAAAGTCTTTGACAGGGTTGATCACTCCCTCCTTGGTTCCAAGCTCCTATCCCTTGGGTTCTCTCCTTCCGCCCATGCTTGGTTCCTAAACTATCTCTCCAACCAACAGCAATACACCACTCTCCACCCTCTCACCAGTCCACTGTGGGGTACCTCAAGGATCCGTCCTTGGCCCGACCCTATTCTCACTCTTTATTAATGACCTACCATCTGTCACTGCCCACGGTCACTCCACCCTGTACGCGGATGACCTCATCCTCCTGGCCAGCTCCCGGAAAATCTCCACAATAAATTCCCAACTGAATACCGACTTCGAACGCAGCCAAACTTGGCTGGGGGACCACAGGCTCACCCTCAATCTTAAGAAAACCCAAGCCATGCTGTTCGGGTCCCTGTACAAAATAAAATCCTGCCCACCCCCTGCAAATCTTTGGGGCAGGCAGCGCCAGCCTTGAGGCGTGGCACTGCCAAGTACCTGGGTGTCACCCTGGACCCTCAGCTGGACCCTACTCTACACATTCGTAATGTTTGCAAGGCCACCAACAGCAAGCTTGGCCTAGCCTATCGAGCCAAAAACTGCCTCACCCCTGCCGCTCGGCTGCCCATAGCCAGGGGGATCCTCCTCCCTTCAGTCTGCTACGGACTCGTAACATTTGCCCCTGTTCCCAAAACCAGTCTCTCAAAATGGGACACGGCCTACAACAATGTCTGCCACTTCGCGCTCTCTGCCCCTCCCCTCACCCACTGCTGTGATCTTTACAGCCGCCTGGAGTGTCTTCCCCCAGAGAAGCACCGCTCCTTTGTACTTGGAAACTTCATAGACAACATTATCCACTCAGCCACCCCCTAAGCCCTTGCCCTTCCCCTCAAACTAGGCTACCCATCCTACCACCTAAGATCTGGGCTGAACGAGGATCGCTTGGTTCCTAGGACCCGCACCCTTGCAGGAGATTGGGCTTTCAACTCGTATGCCCCCAAACTCTGGAACTCACTCCCTGTGCTTACTCGGTCCACCACCTGCCATCCTAGTTTTAAAGCCTCCCTCTGGAACTTCTTGAAATCCTCCTCCCCCTGTCCTTGCACCTCGTAGCTATTTACCTGAGCCTCGCTCCTCCCCCTAGCCCTGGTTGGGTGGGGGCCTCTGTGCAACCTGCACTTACTTCTTCCATAAATCCGGTCGTGAAGCTAGTACTTGACCCCCTGCCTTGCACCCTTCCCCCCGCAGGCTCTCATCATGGTCATTGTTTTTGTCTACCCCGCTGTTTCTCCTCCCAGTTTTCATCCTGTATGTACCATCATAATTAATTTGCACTGTGCCTACCTATTGTTGAGCTGGCCTTGAAATGTCTGTTATTTCATATGTATTATCTTGATTCCTCTACTGTTCATGTACGAATTTTTACCTGTAACTCTCCCAGGTCGCACCTGAAAATAGACACTGGGCTGTCTAGTGTGCTTACCCGGTTAACAAAAGCAAGCAAATAAATAAATAAATAAATAAATATCTTACCTCATTTGTTAGTGTCAACCCTACTGTAGGAAGCCTGATGTAAGAATGCGGTGTTTTTATTATGGCATTGCTTTGCAATAGTTTAACAGCTCAATGTAGAAAAATGATTAGTTTATATTCATTCAAAGGGGCAGCTTTTTCAAAGTGCAAAAACAGTATTTCAGTGTGGAACCCAAACTTAAAGTAAAACGACAGTGCAGGTCTCAGTGCAAGGCAGCATGAAGTGCGATTAAGAATCAATCAGAAGTGCCTTGTTTCTCATACCGTATTCAGTTTTATGAATGAGTGGCTAGTACAAGCTCATTGCAATAAAATAAAAATAGAATACAAATACACAAGATCTGGTCCATGCCGTAGAGCGCAATTCTATTTATTGCGCAAGGTGCTAATTCAATCTAATTGTGTGCAATAAAAACTTCCAAGTACAGTACATGTATTTGTAAATCACGGATTTCAAAATTAAATGAGTCTGTAATGTGCTAATAACAACAAACTCATTTTGTAGATCCAAACAGGTTCTTCATAAAAGAAACATTATAAACTAGTAGTGATGTTTTCCACATATACTAGTAATATTGAAAATTCGGCAGGGCGGGGGGAGTTCTTGCTGCGTGTGTCAGAATGAAACTGACCAGTCTCTGTGTACCTAATATTGAGGATGTTAGACAGATATTCATCAGAAAATGTCCAAAAGGGTCAAGTAACTTTGGAAGCCTAGAAGACATTAAATGGCGAGCTCTGCAGTTATGTGGTAAATGAAACGGGATGTGAGGTCAGGGGATTTACTTCTCTTCTGTCTGGATATTTACTGAAAGTAAATTATACTGCCAGTACGCACAAGTACTACTTGCTCATTGGGTGCGTCATGCAATGAAGGTGCAAATAAACCAAAAACTTCCAAAAATGAAAATGTTAGTTTACCTCAAGTTGAACTGAAGGACATACTACAGTGCAGCTCTGTGGATTTGCAATCCATTAACTTTATCAGTACATATTTTTTAAAGAAAATTACGAAATTGGTTTGAGTCCAAGGAATGTACTTGTTATGCAACAGTTGTATATCATTATATTACTTGCTCCTATATGTAACCCTTTTGTAAATTATGTTTTGTATTTCTTTCTGTGATGTTTAATGTTCATTGCTGACTTGTCACATGTGAAAATGGGCACTCATGCTCATCTTGTTTACAAGTATGAAAAAAAAACAAAAAACTGTGTTTTCCCCTAGAGCTCCTATGGCAGACTGTTCCAGAAATGCACCAGCTCAGGTTTTGTAGACAGCTTCGAAAGCACTCACCAAGATCTGTCAGCCCCTGCAACTGCACACGGTCTTCCAGTCAGCAGTAACACTGTGAGGCAACCAAGCAGTCCATATAGACGTCTTTGTGAAATGAAAATGAGCACTGGAAGTGTATATAAAACATGTTTGAAAAATGGAGCCGAGATTCTGAACACTCTGTACATGTGCGAGATATTTGGCTCCATTTTTCAAACATGTTTTATATTATTAATTTATTTTCGAGTTTTACCAGGAAAACATACTGAGCAACATGCTCGATTCCAGATGCGACCTGGGGGCAGAGACCCACATACATAAATCTGAAATGCTTAGACAGTACAGAAATGAGCAAAGGCTTGTACATTAACAATTTAGGAGAAAAAATTTGGGAGAAAAATTGCAGCCAAAGCCCAAGGGTAGGATACATACATTCAGTGTAAGGACACAGAGGTTAGAGTACTGTACAATACTTATTAGTTTATAAGAGCATGACATTTGAAAAATCTTTCTTAGTTGAAGCAGGAGCAACTGGAGGTGAAATGTGCTCTGAGTAATTGGTTACCTAGGGAGGGGTTTGGTGCGTGTCTAATGGGGGCAGGTAGGGCGTTCCAGGTCTGAGGTATGCAGTAATTAAAAGTGGCCTGGCCTTTGGATGTGCACATAAACGGGACATGGAACAGTCTTGGGTCCATACTCCTAAGGGAGTACACAGGTGAAGGTTGTTGGGATATGTACTTCCAGTGCTCATTTTCAGTTCAGAAAGACATCTATATTTTCAGGATCTCTCACTTTTTGGACTGTTGCCTTACTCTTGTTCAGAGGCAAGGTGCTTCTAGCGGAGGAAGTCTGGCATGCAAGAAAATGTGGGGGGGGGGCAACACTGTACTGAATGGAGAGGCTGCAGTGAGATGTGAATCAAGTCCACTCCAGTGGAAGAGCACAGCTGTGGTATATTCACAGTCACATGGTACTAAACTCCTCTTTTCAATGTAATTGCACTATGTCATGCATAGCTTTCACTGTGCAGCTGTAAAAATGGGTAGCTGTGGCCGGCCTGTCAGTGCAGTGGTTGAATTCTTACGCTTGATGCTAGCAATCTGGGTTCAGGAATGAGCCTGGGAGCTGGAGGGCTGGCTGGTGGGAGAAGGCTTGAGCATCCCAGGGACAGCTTGTCTTCTCCAGGGAGGAGGGGGTAGCAACTTGGCACTTGACTGGCCCTAGGTGGAAGTCTGGGGCATAGCAAGCACTGAGCAGACACAGAGGGGAGTACGGCCACGAAATAGGTGCTAGGCGCTTTGAAGTCAGGGTAAGTGACATCTGTAGAAAGGAGAAAACACCTCCAGCTCTGGGGAAACGAGCAACTTGTGCATGGCCCCCATGTGCCTTCACCTGCCTGACTGCCTCGAAAGCTCGATTTAGACAAGTGAATTGTTCAGGTGTATACTGTTTGAGATAGGAAGCTTTCTTAACTGTAGCAGCTCAGGACTCTGAGGTCAGGAAACGCAAACAGAAAAAAAAAATCAAAGCTCATCTCTTTTTTTTCTATTGATAGCATCTTAAGGGGGGCCCAAGGCTAGGGTCAGCCTCCCCTATATGCACACCTCTGGAACACCCTGAACAATTCACTTGTCTCGTCAGGCTCGAGGCAGTCAGGCAGGTGAGAGCACGACTTCTGTGCACACTTCTGGGGTGTTCCTACTCCACCTCATCACCACCTGGGGGGGGGGGGTAAACTGCAGCAGGATGGGGAATGAGCCAGTACAGGTAAGGCAGGTAGCAGGGATGGACTTCATTTGTGCCTCCTGATGATGCAGAGCTGGAACGGATGGGTGTGAGATAAATAGAAATAAAAAAAAAATAAAAAAAAGAGTAGATGTGTAGGACTCCATGGCAACCCCCCCCCCCAAAAAAAAAAGGAAAAAAAAAACTAAACTTAATCTTCATTGTGCCACCCTGGGTAAATACATTGTAAAACAAAATTATGTGGAAAGTGGTGCTTTGTGTGTGTGCCCTAGCTGTGTCTTTCAAAACACCAGCAGAAACGTGCCATTTGAGAGTTGCTGATTCCACACTTGCAGGGCTGCTGCACTATATTGCAGCACTGTTACAATGTGTCCATTCTTGCACAATTGTGAGTGACCTCAAAATGTTTTTTTAGAGTTCAGATGCTCTGATTCATATTAATGGAATCAGATTTATTGTATTTCAACATGCTTTTATTTAGATTTAAACTTTCAGGAATTGCAGCCCAGATATCCTAATTCTAAAAAATGATTCAGAATCTGAATTCATGTAGGATAGTGTATGGGTAACCATACACTACAAGGCTGTTCTTCCACCGAGTGGATACAATGCTGACTGATGACCTCAAGAGTGAAGCTCGAGAGGTCTCCAAGTCGGCATTGTATGTACGAGATGAAAGAGCAGTTGAGTAGTGTATTGGTAACCACACACTATTCTATATAGTGTATGGTGACAAAAAAACCCACTCACTTTTCTATATTTTAACTCCGCTCTGCCGACTGCCTTCGATTAAACTGCCGCTGCCCAGCACACCCGCAAGCCACTCTTACACAGCAAGGGATGAATCACAATGTCTGCTGGAGTCCCTTGTATTATGACATCCTCACTAATGCAGAACAAAAAGTCATTCTGCATTAGTGAGGACGTCACTACTGCAGCAGAACAACTTTTTGCGGTGTATGGATTTGCATACACAACCACATTCCACCATACACTATATATCTGCATTCCAGTACTTTCTAATGACTACACCCTCTTGGCTACAACAAAGAAAACATATTCCACTGGCACTTTTCAACAGGTTGTACCACCCTGGCAGTTTTTACCCAACAGGTACAATTAACACCCCTCCCCCACCGTACAGATTTGTTGAATCCTCCCTCACCCCAACCGAAACTCACAGATTCATAGCAGGCTGGAATCTTTTTCAGTTTTCATCTGGCATGATGTCTATCAGATTCAATAGTCCATCAGTAGACTCTGCAAGATATTGTACAGTTGTTCTTTGTTTGGTACTGTAACATAGGTAATGTATGCTGGTAAATGAAATTCCTTATCCCACTTCGATTGCAGGCATTGGTAATACAGGGGTGCGGGTGGCAGCACAATCCTTGCCCCCACCTTGGCCGTCAGCCATAGACAGTCTGAATGTGAGACCCATACAGGGGCCAGCAGTCTTATTTCAGTTGTTGTGATTTAAGAGTGATTTTGAATAAGAAAATCCCAATTGGATATCTCAAAACCCTATTCAGGACTAGGAAATTAGTTTACAATTTGATGTTTCAGACAAAACACCAAAATTCTAATGTGGGTATTCTGTTTGAAGACTGAACACTGTTTTACTGTGCTTTTACACTGTGAAATAGGAGCCTGTGTTTTTTTTTTTTTTTTTGTCTGTAGAACATGTTTCTGTTCCTTTTCAGACAGACTTCTGTAGTAGCATGTGGATCCAATGACATAAACTACATCACACAGTTCTAACATGACCCTTGCCGTTAGTGTTTTGTTTTTAACACAGTGTGATTACAGTTCCCATGCTAACCCAACTGAGATGCAAGTTTGTTTTCAGTGGAGTCTCATGCCTGCCCATTTCTGCAGCTAGGTGGACTGGAGCACTGAGAGGTTAAGTGACTTGTCTAAGGTCACATGATGAGTTTCTGGCTCTCCTACAATCTCCTGGTTCCCAAACCAGTGTTTTGACTGATGCACCAGAGTGTCTTGGAACCAGAAACATTTACTGTGTTCACTAAAGGGCCAAGTGAAGATGTTACAGTAACAGATTGTTAACCAGTATGGGAAAATCAGATTTTTCAGAAAACACTTATATCAATCAATCAGTCAATCATAATTTATTTCTATTGCGTTTTTCAAATTCCAAAGCGCACAGCAGCAGTAAGTAAAATTAAAACTATTAACTCAATTAAAAGGCAGCCTATTCAAAACAGAGTATCAGTAGTTAGAAACTGGAATTTTGCCCCACAATATTTTTAAAATACCAAATGAATGTAAAATTCAAGCCCTACTAGTAAAAGTGTTTGTTTTCTGCAATAGGTACAACAAGGGGAACCTCTTTTGAAAATGGGGCTCCTGATCCTCATGTGAAATGTCCTGTACTGTCCCCTTGCTAAATTAAGACTGGGACTGAGATATGGTGGGGGTGGGGGCTTTGAACCTTATAGAGCAGCTGAAGCAATTATACTCGTATACAACTCGGCTTATACAGTATT
Organism: Neoceratodus forsteri; assembly: GCA_016271365.2. Lineage (NCBI taxonomy): Eukaryota > Metazoa > Chordata > Ceratodontiformes > Ceratodontidae > Neoceratodus > Neoceratodus forsteri. The sequence continues at coordinate 1,171,479,725 of CM028129.1, read as the reverse complement.
TCATATAGTGTTTATCTTCTCCCCATTCTTTATAACTGGATCTACAGATAAGCATGATCTTTGTCCCTTAGTCCAGCTGCTTGTTTACCACATGAAGCCAACATCCTCTGCGTGTGACATCACCAGTGGAAGTAATGTCATAAATAGGTTATTGTGACCTTGGGTGGAGAATACACAGCTGGCATAGATGAATTAAAAGAGGCTAAGATCTTGTTTTTATGCAGATGTTTTAAACAAAGAATGAGGAGAAGAAAACCATAGACAAATATGGGGCTATTAGCTGAGTTGGGGTAAAATATTGTATTTTTCAGTTTCTTCAGAGGTGTTACCTGCTCTAGGAAGTCTTGAAACCTCAGTGCGGCCCAGTCTCTGGAGATTGCTAAATATTTGTTTTACTTTAATAGGAAGTGCATTTGAACACCTGAACGGTGCTGAGGAGAGACAGCATGCAGTCAGAGGAAAAGGGACAGAAGCCGGTTGGAGATGGAGAGGATGCCTCTGTCACCCTTTTTAGGGAATATCTCCGAATCCGCAGTGTCCATCCAGAGCCAGACTATGGTAAGAAGCTCATATTCCAGGAGACAGAAGTGCTGGAATTCCAGGGTCTTAACATTGCACACAGAAGGGTGGAGCATCCCTGGTTTAATATTAACCTGAAGCTTAAGGTTCCCTGATTGATTTAGACTTCGGACTCTTTCCAAGCTGTGTGGAGACTGTGGATGCAGATAAGGACCCAGTACTCGGTCTTTCATTAAGCAAGTTGTCTGACACAACAGTTATGTGAAGCTGTGAGGAGGGGAGGGGCATCCTATGGAAGAAAGGGGATTATAAATGGGCAGATTTGGAGTTCAACCATAGAAAATAGTTAGTGGTGCAGTATTTGCCACTGCTAAGCAATTGGAACACAACTTGTAATGAGAAAGAAACAATGTGACCTAAGTGGGCATCGAACCCAGTCCCCTTCCCACGACAGCAGCCTGTGGTTCCCACTGTAACATTCCTTCTTTTGACTGCACATGCTTCAAGCTGAAAAACATGCTACTCTTGTAAATGGTATTAGTGTGTGTCAGTCTTTGCTGTAGTCTACAAATTACGCATATTTCTTTATGATGCATAGGTGGAAATTTCATTCTGGCTGGTTAAAGAGGGGAGTGACAGTCCATGGGTGAATTGGTGATCCTTCAGATACTGGAAGTATTTAACTTATGAACAGACAAACCCAAGTCCCATGCTTGTTCTTCTCTGTTTCTAGTTAATAACATTCCCTTTTGTGGACTGTGCCTTTCACTGTTACTGGCCACAGAACTTGCATGACGTCACAGAGGTCACTGATTATGTGATTTTTATTTAAACAAAATGTTAGTTTCTCACAGTTTCACTCTTTCTGACTTTGTCCTCAAGTGCCCCCTCTCATGGTCTGTATTTGATGGCATGAATGACATCACATGATATGTTAACCAACGACTAGACAAACATTGGCCACAGAAACAAATCCATTCTACAGCAGAGATGAAGCAAATGTGCTTCATAATTCGGGGGAATTGGGGGCCAATGCAGAACACAGAGCAGAAGTGCCACAGAAGCCATCCCAGTGGTGTGGAGGGCTGAGGCAATGCTCACCTCTCTGCCACACTGGCGACCCATGTTCATGGTGCAAGCGGGTCGTCAAAGGGGGGGGGCGGCGGTTGGGAGAGGATCGAGCATCCAGAGGACAGCTCTCCTCTCCTGGGGAGGGCAGCTTGGAATTCCCACTGAATGACTGCCCCCAGGTGGAGGCCAAGGGGTGGTGCAGTGAGGACTCCAATGTAAGAGAGGGTGCCGTGGGACTACGTATGTGTGAGCACCTCCACACTTGCGTGCAAACATTCATGCCCTGGCAATGGGGAAGAAGGGAAGAAAAATGGAAAATGCCTGGTGGTGGCAGGATGGGTGGTCAGCCCCTCACAGGCTCCACACTGGTGGCCAATAGCTGATCCCACAAGCCAGGGACAGCAGGAGGTAAGACCACCCACAGAAGCCATTGACGGGGCTGGAGGGGGCCGACTGGGAAGGAAAGCCACCGTGGGAGGAGAAGAAACAGAATAAGAAAAAAAAAAAAAAAGTGCCACAGAGAACCTTGGGCACCTGGTTATGCCACACCAGTTCAGTGACGCAGATCTTCTCAATATACTAAGATTGATAACTGAATGCAGCTTGCAGATTTAAAGAGCAATTGTACTGCTTAAGCTTTTATATTTTTTTAAAAGCAGTCAACCATCTGAGGTATTTTTTCTTTTCCCTTTGGCTAATTAGAAGCATGTTTACCTGATGGCCAAGTGAAAGTAACAGTCCAAACAGCTCTTTTTGTATGGGGAGAGCTCACACTGGTCACCGACAACAGCACCTTCACATTGCTCCATAGGACCAGCAGACAGAACCCCAAATGATTAAGGTGTACCTAGTGCTGCTGCAGTCCTATAATATGGACATCAGTCCCTACAGTAGTCACAGCATGGCAATCCTCATGGTTTGTCTAGGCAATAACTGGTGGCCCAGTAAAGAGAGGGAGGTGCTTCAAGGATCTGATGACTTGTTAGAGAGAGGAAGCTGGGAGCATAACAGGTAGAGCAAATCTGCTACCATGAAAAAACAAACATCATTTAGGGTTGCTAAATAATTCGTTTTTCATTTTTTTCAGGGGATACAGATGTAACAACTTCCTTTTTTTTTTTTTTTTATCAGCTAGGCCTCTGTTGGTATTTCATCTGAGTGGGAAGAGATGTACAGTCCTGGGTTCTCACAGAAGTTGGGTTAGAACATGAACTGTTCTACTTAAACTTGAAAGAGGCTGAATTTGTTTCATAATTAAGGGCTATGTTTTTAGAGTAAACAAGGCCCAGGCAGTGGAGATAGAACCCCCATAGATTAAGCCAGATGGGCAAACAAAAGTCTGTGGCTGGAATTTATGTAACCCAGCTGGAGATGGCAAATCCAGTTTGGATCTGTTCTCCAAATGGGTGGTTCCCCAAGGAACAAAGCGATGGTTGAACCTGCAGTATCAGAGAGCTATATGCAGAATGATGGGCTAGTCATCTAAAGGCATTTGTGGTCTGTGTTTAGTCCTGACGTCCATTATGATTTGGGACTTCATATCAACAAAATTAAGGGTTCAAGTCTGCCATATCTCACTAGTTGGGGTAAGCTTCTACTTTATTTAGGATTTAGATAGTTAGCAGTGTCAGTGGCTCAGTAGGTAGCACACTCGCCTCTGAGGCCGGGAGATCAGAGGGCTGTGGGTTCAGTTCCCACATCTGGCACTTGGGTTAATATCCCAGTACTGACACTGTAATGCAGCATGAGAGGGGTGCTGCATTTCTGAGGTGCCGTCTTTCGGATGAGATGTTAAACCGAGGTCCCATCTGCCTGGATTGGTGGTAGTTCAGGTGGATGTTAAAGATCCCATGGCACTTATTGAAAAGAGTAGGGGAATTTCCCTGGTGTCCTGGCCAAATTTCTCTCATTCACTAAAAAAAAAAAAAAATACCACCAGCAGCTTAATCTGGTTCAAGATCAGTTGGCATTCATCTGTATTCCCCCTTCCCCCGGTTCGTGCCTGCAAATAGGCAGAATTTGTCTAGTGCACTTACCTGGTCAACAAAAGCTAAAATAAATAAATAAAAATAGTCATGAGTAATGTTCTTCTGTGTACTCTTTTTCAAATATAAATGTTTTTGTCTTACAGAAATACTGTATTCCCCATAGTCTCATTGTGTACTATCCTGTAACATATGTAAAGATCTGTGTAGAAATCTTGGAGTATTAAATATTATTTTTTATGTGTTTCATGTTTTCTTTGAGTCATTTGAGATCTAGATTACCAGGGTATACTGCCAAGGCTGTGCTTTGCCTTTGAAGAGGCAGGCCACAGTTATCAAACTATAAAGCAGCAAGTGTTCTGAGCTGAAACAGAAGGGATGGGTCATTTGCTGTTTAATAAGGAGCACTGTATTGTATGTGAGCAGTGGCTCTGGTGGGATTCAGACCTAGAGATACCCTGAGCGAGGTTGCAGTGAGTGGTGGCAGCATACCAAGGTAACTTTTTCAGGCATCGGAGGGTTTTGGAAACTAGTCTGTAACAACCCCTGACAGGAGTCATTCATCAGTTAGTGGCGGAGTAGTGGCCTGGATGTTCCAGGACCCATCATCTACAGTGCCAAGGCATTTTTCTTTTTGTTTAGTCCACCCCTTTCGAGATGCATGCGCCGTAATGCCAGGTGTGAGTGTGTGCACCAGAAAATGCTGCTGAGTGTGACGTCCACCTACTGTATGTCTTCCCTTCCCTAAGACGTGCCTAGTCTGCACCTTCATCTGTGGTCACCCAGGTGACTCTGCTTTTCACTCTTCTCCCCCCCCCACCCCCAGAGTATTTGAACATCCACTGGGATGCCCACTTCATCTCCCTCTGGCCACCCCCAGAGCTCTGGCTCTCATTCCTGACCTTGGGTCACCAGTGTTGTCAGTGATAGTCCTACCACTGCACTGATGGGCCAGCTTGTGTTTCACATATCTTATGTTATCGAGCACTGGCTTTACAAAAGCTATGCCTGCTGTGCAGTACATTTCCAAAGGTGTGAGTTCCTTGATTCTTCTAAAAGTCTGCCTGATTTAAGCTGTGCCAGCAACCTCAGAGTACGGATTTTGTATCAGCTGTTTGGGAGCTGGCTACCCTTTGCTTCTTGAAGTGAATTTGCATGTTGCTTTTATAAAGCTTCCCTCTTCTGCACTGTCACAGCGACTGTAGGTCAATAGAAGGGAACCTTTTTATGGGTTATTTTTAGTCACAGCTGCTACAGAGAAGAATCCTAAACACTGAACAACTACACAAAGTGTACGGTAAGCAAGCTTAAAGAGATGTTATTACAAGTCAGCAATGTAGGGAACTCTGCTTTAAGGAGCAGCAGTTGACCCTTTACTATGGGGCATGTGACATAAATGTAACTAATGGAGAACTTGTGCCAGCTGCCGCACCCAGTGGGCTGTTTTCCTTCCCTGTAGACTTGGGGAGGCCCTTGGCTGCTTCATCCTGCTGAGCTGGATTGCAATTAAAAGATCCTGGATGTGAAGCAGCAGTGCAGCAGAAGGAAACTAATTCACAACACGCTGCCAAAGACTGATGTATCACTTTGCACTTTTTTAATCCAGACTGCAGCCTGGGAAGTTAGCTACACTAGCTGGTTTTCTTTTATATATCTTGAGAATCACACCAGTCATCGGATTTCTCCAGTTTGTTGGTGGTTTTAGCAGCTCTGTGCTTTGCTAAGTGCTTTAATAAATCTGATCCTTCAGATATTAATATATGTAATCCTTCAGATATTAGAATATGTTAGCGAATACATTTTTTTAGTGTTCTCCAGTTTTCCTTTCTAGGGGTTATAACACATCTTGGTTGGTAGCCTGTTCAGAAACATCTGTATAAAAAGCATTTGTCTGCCCCTAACTGTTCTCATAGTGCTTCTTTTTATGTCATTTTATAAAACTGGTCAAGGGGAGCATCACAAATACTGCTTTCTGATTGGGCAAAACAGGTTGGCCGCTGTGTCTAAATGTAATCATTGACACTTGGTGTTTTTGGTTTTTTTTTCTCTGTTCAACGTAGTTTATGTCCTCATTGTTGCTCCAGTATGGTCCTTTCCACAGGAATCCCTAGGCACGATTCTGAGTCCCCATACCAGCTGGCCCCTGTCCTTCATGGGACCTTGTCTTACCCCCTCAGTGGGGATAGGAGTAGGAGGGTATTAACCCCAAATTCCTGAGTGTTGTCAGGTGATGCCATTGGTGGTGTGGAAGACCAGGATGCACCTGGGATCCATTGTCCACTGTGCTGAGGCCCATTTTCCTGTGTTTCTGCACCCAGCTCTTATAATGTTGGTATGCATTGGGCTCAAGTGGAAACGTGCATGGTAGTGTTCTGACTGTGAGTCTGGCCAGTGCCATCCACCCACCCGTTCTTTCCCTGCTGCTGTGTTACCACCAGTGGTCACCCAGGTGGTAGAACTGCAGTGGATGCCATAACCCTTCCTCCTCTGAAGAGGAAAGCATCCTCTCTGATGCTCGGCCCTCCTCCTGCTGTCCCTGCAACAACCCAGGCTGTCTTCCGAAACTGGGTTACTGGCACCGTGAATGATAAGTGCTTCTGATGTACTGATGGCCTGGCTGGTGCTGTATTTTTCCAAGTCAAAACTTTTAATACCAGCTTATGTTATAAATGCAGTAACACTTTCCCAGGTGTGGCATTCGTTGGGAGATTTTACACTAGGTAATACTACAGAGTGTAGTAAGGAGCACTCTGCCAGTTGCCTGCTTCTCCCAATGAATGTGCATATGATTGTGTGTTATTATCCACATAGTGTTTACCATGACAACAGACGGATGTTTTATGCAGCAATTGTGAGATCATTTTGAGATGGACAACTGATTTTTTAATTTTTTTTATTTGAAGACCCAGTGAAATAAACAATGCAAAATCTGAAATTAAATGGAGCAATAACAGGAGATGGTAAAAAAATTAAACTGAAAAACACTACAGTCAAAACGAGTTAAACTTCACAACTGATGTAAATATAATAGTTTGAAGTCCTTTATTCTAACCCTAGGAATCCCTCACTTCATGTTTACACTTTGTGCATCTCTTCCTCACTCAGAGAGATGCCCTAGAGAGAACCTATGCAGAGTAATAGAATTTGGAATCTAGGTTCAAACTTTGCCTGGTGCCATGCTCTACTTTAGGCATTTGGCTCACATTTGTTTCTCCGCCTTAAGAGAGCAGTCACCGCTGATATTTCTGGTCTTCAGATGTTTTATTGTGTTAAACATTTTTAGCTTCAATCTTAGTTAAACTATTTTCAATAACTGCATAGTTAGGAAGTAGAATTTTTTAATATATATTTTTTTGTGGATTTTTGCGTTTCTCTGGTTCCCAGGAACCAGAAAAGTCTTTATTAAAATGCAATGCTCACCTTTAGGGAACCACATTTTAATTTTAGTTTGTGTAAAAACACACTGCTTTGACTTTTTAGCTGTTTTTCACTTTTTGAAACAGTTGCAGTTCCTGTTTGAGGGAACTGGACTGAATTTACATCCATTTTATAACCTCTTCATTTCCTTTACGTTGTGGTTTCTGTTTAGTTTATTGCTGTTCTTAGTAAAAGGAAATACATTTTTTTCAAACAGTCTTCATTTTTCTGCTGAGAATTCTTTTTAATGTAATTTTAAGGAACTGGCTAACGTTTCCTCAAAGGTTTTCAGAAATTGGCATGTCTGATAGACCCAAGAAAAGGACAGGACAAACAGGCTTTAAAAACTGTCAGATTTGTTTGCAGCTCCTGGCAAAGGCAGACTGCCACAAGCTTTGTGTAAGGTGCTGGGTCCAGATCTCAGTTTTACTAATTGTGAGCTCTGTAAGAAGTTTTGCCCTAAAACCCAAAAGAAAAGGGCTAAAAAAAGAGAAGAGTTTACAGCTTCTCACTCTACCTTCATGTCACCAAAAATATTAAAGTCTGTGAGGGAGCTTTACAGTGTGCACAGCTACTCGGAATGCACATAACTAGGATGTCCAATTTCTATATGCAACAACATGTAACCATTTTATGCTGTACTGTATATAGAATGGTGGATGGGCAGTGATGCACAAGGGTGTATTTCTGTTGAAGGGTTCTTGAGACATCTGAGACCTTGAAAGCAAATTCTGAGATGTCTTGGATGTCATCAGATCCCCTGAGATGGAAACGTAGCCTCGTGCAAAGGCATGTACAGCCACAGTTTTGTATAATAGAGGATATGGTTCCTTTCCAGTGGACTATAATAAGCACCTCCCCCTCCATACACACTCAATTTTGCCTGTAATTTCTTAAAAAAAGAAACCTCCACAGCTGCTCATTACTCTCCTTATATAGTTTATTTACTTGTTAAAGACTTGTATGGTCAGGCTCTTATCTGTTTTCATTTGGCCAGAGTTATAATCCATTATAAATGAGGCAGTATAACGCAGTGCTCTAAGGCTCTGAGCTGCAAATTTGGTGACATCCAGCAGACCCGACCTGGGTTTGAATCCCACAGTTTCCACTTGCATACTGTGTGACCCTGAGCAAGTCACTTAACCTCCTTGTGCTCCCAGGTCGCTCCTGTAAAAAAGCTTTCAGCTTAGTGTGCTATACCTGGTTAAACAACTAAATAAAAATAAAAATAAAAAATTTTGGATTAAATTGATTTGGTTAAAAAGAGGGTGTGAGCTGGTAATCAGTTTTGTGCTTCATAGCCTGTTACTGTGTGGTGGCGGTAGGCTCTCTGACTCAGAATGACAACTTGTACTGCCATCCTATAATAGAGGGAATGAATTATAACTCTGGCCAAACTGCCAACCAGCTGATCCCTTACATTTCCCAGTCTGCTCACCATGCCCTCACGTTTGGCTGTCTGGTGACGTCCTACCAAGGGGAGCATAGGGACATTCCCCATTGAATCCTATGGGTGGAGATTTTCAAGCCATTATTTTATGCAGTTTTAACCAACTTTTTCCACAGACGAAAGCCATCACTCAACCAATAGGGCCCCTGCTAGTTGAGTGATGGCTTTCATTTGCGGGAAAAGTTGGTTAAAGCTGCATGATAATGGTTTTAAAATCTCCGCCCATAGAATTCAATGAGGCATGTCCCTGCATTCTCCCTGGTAGGACATCACAAAATGTCCAAGCGCGGGGGCATGGTGAGCAGACTGAGAAGTGGAAGAGATCAGCTGGCTGGCGTTTCTGCCAGAGTTATGACCCTTTCCCTCCCTTACAGGACTGCAGTACAAGTTATAATTCTGAGTCAGAGAGACTATCGCCACCACACAGTAATGGACTATGAAGCCCACATATGTATCCCACATATTTATTTTTAATTAGGCAGAAGCAGTTAGAGCAAGGACTTAGCGCATGACTATGGACATTTTTTAACACATAAATAAATAAAGTTTTAAACTAAAAAAGTATATTTCCGAGAGTGGTTGGGTAATGAGCAGTTTGGGCAGAGGTCTCACGAGTGTCTGCTGACAGTTGTAAGGAAATCTGCATACCTTGTAAAAAGTTGCACCATATTTCAAAGGTCATGAAATGTGTAATACCACAGTGTTGTGCGACCTTTGAACTGTGATACAACAGCATTTTGCAAGGTATAGATTTCTATGCACGACAGTTGTGTAGTATACTATACATAGATACATACCTAGATGTTGACAGAAAAAGGGTCTTGGCCCATTCAGTCTGCCCACCCTACCTAATTATTTTGCCTTGCCCTAGTATGGCAGTTCCCTTCTGTTAGTATCCCCAATCGTTTTGTTGTAACTAAACTCACATGCCTATCCCATCTCTGGATGCTGATTGATTTGACCACTGTCACTTCCTCTGGTGGCTTATTCTGCTTGTCCACCTCTCCACGAAGAAGTTGTTATGCACGCCCTGTTTGAATCCCCCCCTTCCATCTTTAGTGAATTCTCTCTCAGCCTTGTATTTGAACTCAAGGAGAAGAGTTCCTTGACGTTCACTCTATTTATCCTGTTCACGAACTCTCATGTCTCAGCTGTGCTGCCTCTATCCATTCTCTTTTCAAGGGTTTACATGTTTAAGTCCCGCAGCCTCTCCTTGTACGTCATTTCACCAAGACCACAGATCATCTTAGGTGCTTTGCCCTGTACCACCTTTATCTTGTTGCAGTCTTTCTTTAGGTTTGGATTGCAGTGTCTTGCACAGTATTCCAGGTGTGGTCATACCAGTGACCTGTACAGAGAGAGGATCACTTCTTGAATTCTACTGTGTATCCCCCTGCATATGCATCCCATTATTCTGTTTGCTGTGCTCAACAGTCTGTTGCAGTGTGCAGATGTTTTAAGGGTCTTCAATATTCATACCCCCAAATCGATTTCTTCTGTAGTGTTGTCCAGCACCACTACCCCATTTCATATTGCACTCTTGGGTTCCTTTTCCCAGTATGCATTACTTAAGCAATAATGCATGACAGGGGGTGTGCTGTTGAGAGATTTACACATGCCTTGGGTGTGGTATGGCACAAGGCCACAGGCTGAGTGCCGTAAACCACTTGAGATATGTGTAAATCTCACAACAGCACACCCCTTGGAGTGCATTATTGCTGTTCTAAAATAAATCAAGAAAAAAATGCAGCATTTATTGCTGCTAAATCAATATTTGCTATTTTTTTATGGTTTTTAGTATTTATTTCATCCTCCCAGGAAAATAATAGTCCCAGTTTCATAGAAAACATTTTGCAGAGATTATTATTATGTTTTTCAGCTAATGAAATAGCCCATAAGCAAGACTTTTTAACTGATTACAACATTTGTGGCTTTATAACCATATTATTGGGTTGCATTCATTCACTGAGCAACTGTGATTACAGCATTTTCTGTGGCCAGTCTCGGGTAAAAAAAAAAAAAAAAAAATTTTATTTCAGGCCTGGCTACTCTCAGTGCTTTTTTGTACAGTGTGCAGCATTTAATCTGGGCAGTCGCTGCATACGAGGTCATTACAGAAAAAAAAAAAAAATTTGTATTTATAATGAGTCTGGCCCACTCAAAGTAATTATTTGGTGGCAGTGTGGTTCATTGTGGAGTCAGGACTCGCCTGAGGCACGGCATGCATTATTTCCTGCTCCACCACGTTGAGTGTTCCTCCTCCTGGGGCACTCTGTGAAGGAGGAGGAGTAGGTGCTGCGACATCAACTGTGCTGGTGGTAATGTCCGTTGAGCATTCAGGAAGAGCGCCTTCAGTTAAGGCTTTGCTGCTCTCTTCAAGCAATGTGCTGTGAGCCATTTCATTATTTACAGTGTGTGCTTCTTCAGAAACTCTGCCGTTTGTTGAGATCTGTGGATGTCCGTTACGGCACTCCGTCGCAGCCGCCGACGTGATCTCTTCATCTGCCCTGCCGATGGAACTATGCATTTTCAAATAGTTTTTTTTATAACTTGCTTCTTTTAACTACCACATTTTTTTGGGGGGTGAGGGTGGAGAATAGAGTTTTTTACCGGTCACGGCTCATCAGTTAAAATGGCAGATTTTGACCGCGTGAACATTCAGTCACTTAATACCAGCCTCTGATTTTGTTAGGTGGTCAGTAGTAGTCAGCTGGAACTTTAGCCACGTGTTTGCTGTGAGATTTACACATGGCTGAAGTTCCAGTTTGACCAATCAGGTTACCTTATTTTTACTGCTTATTTTGTAATTTACATTTCTTAGCATTGAAGCTCAGCTGCTGTATCTTTGACCATCTATCCAACCTACACAGATCCTCCATTAGTTCCCTTCCTCTGCATCTACCCTTGTGCAGATCTTCATGTCATTCACGAAGAGGCAGATCTTACACTTGATACCTCAACCTGTGTCACAGATAGATATATTGAAGGAGGCCAGTCCTAGTACTGACCCTGGGGGAACCCCCATTTGTTAATGAAAGCTCCCCATTAACTACTACTTTTTGGGTTCTACCCCTTAATCAGCTCTCTACCTAAATTGCAATTTTTTTCCCTTCCACACCAAGGTCCCTGATGTTTTTGACCAGCCTCCTGTGGGGGACTGAGTCAAAGGCCTTGCTGAAGTCCAAGGTATACTATATCAGTTGTCTGCCCCTTGTCTGCTGCTGCAGTCACCCAGTTGAAGACCTTAACCAGATTAGTCTTCAAGACCTTCCCCTAGTGAACTCGTTTTGTTGGGTCCTGCAGTTCATTCCCTTTAAGGAAGTCCACAAGGTCTTCCTTCAGTAAAGACTTCATAATTTTCCCACTATAACACTATAGGTGTCAGGCTGAGTGGCCTGTAGTTACCTGGTTCATCACTCTTCCCACACTTGTGCAGTGGGACCACACCTGCTGTCCTCTAGTACATGCAGACTACTCCCATGGCAAAGGGGCAGTTGAAAATATCTGCGAGTGGCCTTGCTACATCTCCTAGCACCCTCAGGTGTAAGCCATCAGGTCCTATAGATTTATCTATCTTCAACCCTGTTAGCATTTCCAGTACCTTTTTCTCTGTTATCTGGAGCAATCCCCCTGGGTTCTTGCTACCTCCCTTCCTAATGCTGCATTTTGGCAGTGGTCCATCCTTCTCCTTAGTAAATACAGAACAAAAATAATTGTTCCATACCTCTGCCTTCTCCTTTTCCCCTTACTGCCACTCATCCTTGTACTTAAGACTCACTATACCCCTTTCACCTCTCCTGGATGTACTGGAAGAATTCCCTTTCCCCTTTCTTCAGCCCCCAGCCAACCAGAGCACTCTCACACTCGCACTCTCTCGCTCTCTCTCTCTCTCTTGCCTCTCCCACCTTCCTGGTGGTTTCTCTATTTTTCCTCCCTTTGACTTCTATTATGCTTAGAAAATGCCCTCCTTTTGACTCTTACCACCACCTTTACTCAGCTGTGAACCTCATTGGCTCCTTGGCCCTTTTTTCTTTAGATGCCTTTACAATTGAGCTATCTGCCACTTCAGTCTCTCCCTGTTTAAATGCTAACGACTTTAATTCTTCACTGTCAACCTCACTATAGCTTCATGCTGTTCTGTAATTTTCCCTCATTTTGCCAAGGTCCTCTTTTTTGAAGTCCCTTACCCATATTGCTTTTGCCCCTTTGACCGTTCCCAGGTGGACCTCCAACACTACTGTACCTGTGGTCACTGGAACTGCGGGGTTCCAGGACTGCTAGGTTCTGAATTCACTCACTGTTGGTGAGCCCCAGATCTAACAGGGCCTTCTCCCTTGTTGTGTCCTGAACTAATTGCTCCAGGAATGCATCTTTTTAGCCATCCACTAGAATCTGATTTCTAGTACTAATTGTGATTGGAACTGCCCTGGCATATTGGAATTCCTAACTACCACCACTACCCCCAGACTGTCGCTCTCTTAAGTGTCTCTCCCAATTCCCTGTCTGTCCATTGCTCTTGATCTGGTGGTCTGTAGACCACCCCAGTGCAGATTTGTTTCCCCTTGTTGCTGCCAGCACCCACAGGATTTCTGATTCACCCAGCCCTCCTAGGCTATGCGTTTATGTTGTTTCAGTTCCCTTTTAACATACAGGGCCACTTCCCTTGCCCTTTCTGAATAGCATGTATCATGGTATAGTCTTGTCCCAGTAGTGATTTGGGGTGTTGCCTACATTTCTGTTACTGCTCCCTCTGTCACCAGTGCTTGAAGTTCAAGCCTTTTTTTGTGCAGACTCCTTGCTTTGGCACATATCATTTTTCAACATATTCCTCTAATCTGCCTTTTCCCTGTGTTTGCTGCATCCTGCTGAGTTCATCAATGGTGAGGAGGCCGACAAATCCCCTCTTGCTTATGGTATTTTTTGTGTGGTTTTCCACTCTAATTTCCCACCTTAATAATTCAAACCAGCTATGTGTTCTGCCCACCTTTCTCCCAGCACTCTCCTACCCTCCTCATTAAACATGCACCATCCCTTTAGCCGTGCATTGAACTGGGACATATGAAACTGTTTCCTTTGGTTCAGGTATGGGTGTGGTAGCACCTTTTTAAGAAGGCTACCACTTCTGCTCTCTACTTCGTTGTTTTTGACAGAACACAGGACTCTGCCTTTATATTCCATGTTTCGTTTTTTCAGGTTGTTTATACCCACATGCGCTATCAGATCTGGCCTTTCCAGCCCCACTCCTGAGAGTTCTACCACCCTGGCAATTAGTGTGTCTACTGTTGCCCCAGGATAACAGCATCCCACCTCTTTACTATCAGCATGAGACACAGTTGCCCTCCTGTACCCCTCACTGTTGAGTCCCCCACTACTTGTACCTTTCTGTTGCCCTCTTTGGGGGCTTGACCCTCTCCCTAAATCTGCTCCCTAGCAGACCCAGCCTGCTGTGAGTGGCAGCTCACTCATTTCTCTTAGTGGGAGCTTGCTGTTTGTGCACAGCCCTGGTTCCTCAGACTTGGGATTCCATTCCCATTTCCCAGTATGCTATAAAACAATTTAAAAAAACAGTTATAAAACAGGGTTTTAGTTAACTCTAAAAATTTATTAGCATTTTGCTCATAAAAGTTCTAAAACATTGTGACAATGCATAGCACTTGCCTCACTGTGTTTAACAAACATAACACTTCTAGAAAACCTGTATAAATGCTTTCTGTACAGTTAGTATTGTTCCAAGAAAAAGGGTGCTAATCAATTATTTAAAACCCTGTAAAACTACTATATAGAACATTTCATGGCAGCAGAGAAGGACAATACAGAAACGCATTGTAGATAAAGAGATGATAGCAACAGGCATCAAAGCTTTCCCCTTTGTACTTTGTGTGCTGGCATTCCAGGGATACAAATACCTGGGAGATTAGAGTGCTCATTTGACTTTGACAAACTTGTTGTATAATGGAGCACCACTAGATGGCTATAATGCCTTCAACTGTTGTTCACAGCTTTCAGTACTAGAAGACACTGCTTTTTTTGCATAGGCAGCCGTTTTTATATACATTAAAAAGGTATGTTCCCTAGTGGTTGAGTCAATGACAGAGTAGCTAGCGTGCATGAAAGAGATCAGTTACATCAGAGAGGGTGGTCACAAGTAAGTTCTAGTGACCACACTTAGAAAACACCAGGTTCTCGAACTTGAGAACCACAGCTCTGAATGGTGTACTCTCTTGTCTGGCTTCCTGGTATAATTTTGAGGTACTCTTGTCATGTCCTACCAGAATTTAACTTCACCAGCTATGGAGAGAGCATCCTGGATTTTAGCAGTGCAAAGGAGTAGGAGGAGAGGTTGGTCTCTGTGTAGTAACAAAGGAGCTGAGCTGCAGAGTTTTTGGCCCGCTGAACCACAGTCTTTTGACCCTGTCCTTTATCCTCCCTCCACCACCGAGGAATGAGTCAGAAGGGGAGGTACCAAACTGCACATCAGACTCTACTTACCCGGCTGTAGGACCCCCCCCCCGCTGTGGCTATTTCCATTGCTGCCCTCACGTAGTCCACCAGTGTACAGTGGAGCAGTGAGAACTCCACCCTTCATCCCCAGAGAAGGAGGGGCTGCTTGCATTGGGCTGCTTGCATGTAAAAGCAGTCCTTTGTCAATCCTGTTCATTTTTTCCTTTGTTAAATCAAATTTTGGAAAAAACTGTCACTGAAAGTAGGTTTCTGGTTCTGTAATCTTGACTTTTCTTAGGCTACTGTATCTGTTGAAGAGCTTACACCAGCAAGTGCTACTGGTTGATTGGTATGGAGTATAAAAGTATGGCCTGCCTTCATACTGAAATGAGTGGCAAGGAAAATATATAACCTATTGTATGTGCTTAAGTTTCCACATGCTGTGCTACCTTGCTTAGGTGAACAGGTAACCCCTAGCGCACACCTGGAAACAAGCTGTCACAGCGAAATGTGCCTTTCTTAGTCAAAAATGATATACACAGATTGTGTGTGGCTACCCATATTTTATTTTCTATAGTACAAGGCAAATCTATTATAATGGGTGCATCCCCGGTGTCCATTTATATCCAGAGGAGGCAGGGCCTATTTGTTAAGTGTGTTGAAGCATAAGCTGGGGCTCAGGTTGAATGAGAGTCTGTTGTAAAATGTAAGAGATTCCTGAAAATCCTGCCTGGCAAAGATGTCTCTGTATTCTGCATGTTTATGTAAAGCCATTTTACTGTCAGGGAACAGGAGATCTTCTTCAAGGATATCTCTCATCAGGCCATGCCTTTGGAACTATGACCACATCAGTGCTGAAACCACATGGAAACTGTTGTAAGCAGTTAGCCAGGGGCTGCCCAGGACATCTGGCATCAGTGTCTACATAAATGTGGGCATTCTCTCCACTCCTCAGTTCTTTTCCCGCCTTCAGTCGGACTTGTTGGACCCGCCATTGGAAACATCAGTGCTCAAAGTCACTGTTTCATTCTTATACTAATCAATTTTTTAGTGATTTTTGGTGACTTCTATGCCACTGAAGGAACCATCTAAACTCTTCTGGTAGTACAAGCGTGGAGAGATCTACAAGGATGATTCCCATGATGGGTGTCTGCTGCCCAGGCCTCTCTCACAATGTAAAAGCCTGTGAGAACTGCTGGGGTTCAGCTCCACTACCAGCCGATACAGGAAGGGGATTTGGAGAAATTCCTCTTCCAAAAGACCATTGAAGCAATGGAGAAGCAGCTTCAAGGTAAATCCCTGTTGACCTAATCGTGGTCATCGAAATCTGAGGAAAATTCTATATTGGGGAGTCACAAACACAGGTACCAGGACAAGGACTCCCCAGTGAGATCCTGGTCACCCCTGCAGACTACATGTACGACCTTTGCTTCATCATCGATCACTCAAGTGGTGGCGTTGTTGGCTCCCCGACCGTTGACCAGCCACCAAGATCGGGGCTTGGCGTAGGCTTTAATAGGTCTATTACAGCCAGTGCATTGCTGTCGTCGATGGAGAACCAATGTTGACTACTGCAGTTGTGCCTACTACACAAAGTAGCACCAAAGCTCAGTCAGTATGCCTGTCACTTTCTGACATGATAGTGTCTACTGCCTGGCCTGCCCATTCCAGGAAACCTGCCAACGGGGACTCCTACAGCTGCCCCATCGACGTTATAAGTGAATACCTTGTAGAATAGACCTCCTCTGCTGCCGCCAATGTCGTAGGCACAGTCATTCTTTCCAATCGATGACAGCATCAACAATGAATATGAATATAATCCTGACCTCATAATGGGAGGAGGAGGAGGATTATGCTGAGAGTCACTGTGGATATGAACCAGCTCCACAGTCTTCTTCTGTAGAGAGGACTCTGTTGTGAACACACCAAGATCACCTCCAGAGGATCCCTCATTTTTAAGATGATGCTGCAAATGCAAGATGCCATGGGCTTCACCCTAGGTGAGCAGGACTCTACCAGAGAGAACCTGTTGGAGTTTCTGGAGATGCCAGAATCTCCCTCTGTTGTGGTTCCTCCCCTGTTTTTAGCCTTGGAGGATGCCACTTATGCAGTCTGGTATAGGCCAAACAGTATACCAGCTGTGCCCAGAAAGGCAGACAAAAATAAGGCAAGGCAAATTTTATTTAAAAAGATACCCATCCCGGAGGCTGTGGGTGCTGAACATGTTAAAATTGCATACAAAACATCATCAATAAGTTTTATATATACAAAATAACACCACAATGTACACAATAAATATTCTACACTATAACTCATTATTATAAAATTTATAAATAATATAATCAACAATAACTACTAGCTGAAAACATGGCCTGGGACCAATTTAAATGTGAAAGTCAGGGATCAGAAGAAACTATAAATCAAAGTCTGGGAAGGCCTGATTATACTGGAAGACCTTGAGGTGGGCTTTGAACACCTCAACAGAAGTCTCCTCTCTTACAGCTGTAAGATAATGTATTCTGCTCCTTCTGGAAAGTCCTTTTTATGCTATCTAGCCTGTGACTGACTCAGTGGTAATTAAAGCTGCCCGTGACGGGTCCAGGGCACATAGGCATCTGAGCTTCCTTCCTCTTGATAGAGAATTCAAGAGGCTGATGTCCTAGGCAAGCATACATATGCCTCTGCCTCGTTGGGCCTATGTATGGCTAATTACCAGGTCCATATGATAAAATATCAGAACATCTTAAAAAAAGAAGGCTAAGGCTGCTGCACAGGCTTTGCCTGAGGGTTCTTCCAAACAGGAGTTAATGAACACTCCTAATGCTGGTTCTGATGTGGGAAAGCATTTGATCCACACAGTATATGATATATCTGATGCCTCTACCATAGTGTATGTCTCAAGCACTGCTTTTGGCTCAGAGTAGCAGATTTTGCCACTGATGTGCAGCTAACAGTTCTCAGTGCCCCCCTTCAGAGATCAGCAACTGTTGGACTATTATGTAGAAGAAGCTTTGAAACATTTTCAGTCATCTGACAAGATTCTGAATTCAGTGAAATCCCTGTACCATTCTCAGAACAGGGATAGGAGCAGGAGTAACACTCACCCATTTGCTGTCAGGCGGCATTGCCAGGCCTACAGACGGCATGAAAGGGACAGGTGCAGGGGCCTTGCCAGTCCCATCACAACCCCAGATGCCCATACAAAGGCACCTAGAAATAGTGGGGCCAGTGGCTCCACCGCCCCTTGCTCAGCTTGACTCCTTATACACCCCCAACCACCTTTACCTCCAGGGTGGTTGTAGGGGGTTGCCTGTCTCTCCACTTGGACCAGTGGAGGGTGGTGACCACAGACAAACGTGTTCTAGAGAGTGTAGAGAAGGGTCATGCTCAGGAGCTTCTGAACAATCCTCCAGATCATCCACCAGGGCATATGCCCCTGTTGCTAGAGGAAGTACAGACCCTGCTTCAAAAACAGGCCATAGAACCTGTAGCTTCAGAACAGAGGCATACAGGTTTCTACTCCAGATTCTTCCTTGTCCCAAAGTGGGCAGGGGAACTGAGGCCTATTCTGGATCCAAGGGATCTAAACTTCGTCATAGAATACAAGAAGTTTCGGATGGTCTCTCTACAGGGTCTGTTTCCCCTACTGCAAACAGGATCTGTTTCCCCTACTGCAATCAGGGGATTGGATTTGTTCCCTGGATATGAAGGCTGTGTACCTCCATATCAAAATCCAGAAACCTAAAAGGGAAATACTGTATCTGAGGTTCCTGTTTCAGGGGGAGCATTACCAGTTCAGAGTGCTGCCCTTTGGCTTATCTTCTGTGCCATGAGGCTTCGCAAACTAAGCAGGTCATAGTCCAGAATGCACGAGTGGGAACTGCTGACCTTGATGGATGATGACCTATTTGAAAGATGGGGTTGTCCAGAGTTGGGTCTTTTTTCATCTCCACACAATGCAAAACTGCCACATTTCTGCTTGCACACTCCAGGGCCTGGATTTTTTGGGCAAGATGCATTGTCCCTCTCTGGGAAAGCAAGGTTTCTGTATACCTTCCCTCCTTTCCTGCTAATTCTGAGAGTACTACTCAAGCTGAAGCTGAAGGGGGCAACTGTAATACTCATTGCTCTCATGTGGCCTCAGCAAATATGGTATCCCCTGCTACAACAGCTGGCAGTGGAATCTCCAGTACCTTTCCCCCTGTGCAGGGGTCTACTGTCACAGGAACAGGGAGCCCTATCCACCCAGACTTGAAGTCCCTACATTTGCATGCATGGCTCCTGAAGACATAACCATAGCTCGCCTTGAGGTATCACAGAAAGTGATGGATATTCTGGCGGGTGCTAGAAAACTGCCCACCAAGCACAATGAAATGAAAGCAGCTTGCTTTGTGGATCACTTCACATGATCTGGGATCCCTTTACCTGCCTAGTCAGTCAGGTTCTAGAGTACCTGCTATCCGTATTGGATTCAGACCTGCAGTATTCCTCAGTCAAAGTTCACTTGGCTGCTATATCAGCTTTCTATGTGCCTGTGGATGACAGTGTGGTTGTTCAGTTGGAGGTAACCCATGCATTTTCAAAGAGGCATTTTACACATAAAGCCTGCTGTTCAAAATCCAGTCCTTGCTGGGGTCTGGAATTTTAATTTGGAAATGCTGACTTTGGCTCCTTTTTAGGCAGCTGTGACTTGTGGCTTATGTTTTCTTCATTGGGAAGTGTTACTTTTACTTTGAATCACTTCTGCTTGAAGTATTTCTGAGCTGCAGGCTTTAATGTGTGAGCCTCCTTATTTGATTTTCCACAAAGGCAGAGTTGTCTTTGCACACTAATCCTAAGTTTCTACCAAAGGTGGTATCTGAGTTTACTTTAAATCAAACCATCCACCTGCACATCTATTATCCGGAGCATGCCAAGTCAGGGGAAGCATTTCTCCATGCCTTAGATATGCAAAGAATACTCGTGTACTATACATAGTGTACAAAGGACTGTAAAAAGACCTCACAGCTTTTGATTCATTCATCCCTGGGAAAGAGGGTGTCCCAATTTCTAAACAGTGCTTGTCCAAATGGCTAGCACATTGTATGACATTCTGTTACAGGAAGTACAGTAAGGAACTTTCTGATGTGGTTTGTTGTCATTCCACCAGAGGCATGATCACTTCTCTTGCTTGTTTTTGGAATGTTTTCGCTGCAGAGATCTGTGCAGCTGCCACATGGAGTACTGTTCGCACCTTCACTAAGCACTATAGTCTGGACATTGTCGTAGATTAACTGGGTTTAGCTTAGCTGTGTTACAAGGCCTGTTATCATAAGCCTATAGGCACCAGCAGTGCAGACTTATAGCTTTTGGTAGTGCTTGGGACTCATTTCAGAAATGTGGCCTGATGAAAGAGATAACCTCGAAGACAGAACAGTTACATAAGAAATTACCATAACAGTAGATCTTCGAGAGAATCTCTTTCATCAGGCCATGCCGTCCCACCCTCCTTCCCCCCTCAAGGGTTGCAACAAAGGTCTCTTGTACTGCTGTCTCCATTGCTGCCTTTTCCAGCACTCTGTCTCCCCTGGTATGTGGAGTGCTGGGGTCTCTCCTGGTTCCCTAGATGGAGGTCTTCTGAGCATGATCTCTGGCGAGGAACTGAGAGAAGAGGAGAGGCTGCCCATGTTTGTGTAGATGCTGAAGCCTGACGTCATTGTGGGTGGTCCCTGGCTGACTGCTTGCAAAGGTTCCCATGTGGCCCTAGGGCTGAAGTGGTTATAGTTTCAAAGGTGTAGCCTGATGAAAGAGATTCTCTCAAAGGTTTACTGTAAAGTTCTTATGTAACTTTTTTTTTTGTTAAGGAAATTTAATGCTAAAAAATGGTAACGCTGATGACTAGTTGTTGCAGTTTCAGGACAGTAATAACTGTGTGTACCATTTAAATGTAAAATCTTTTGGTTTTAGTTTCTTTAAGTAAGAAAGCTTACACAGGTTGTAGATAAAATATTTTGTAAGAAATTGAAGAGCTAGTGGAACCAAAACAGGCAGACAGGAAAATTATACAGATTTTATGTAGACAGTTGTAACATTTTTTTTCTAAGTAGTTTTTTTTTTTTTTGCTTATTAGAAAGTTTTCTGTGGGATAATATTGTGTTGCATGTGTGATGTAGCTCTCAGCCTGGCAGCTGACATAACCATCTCTAGTTTCCCCACTACATCATCAGCATTGTGATCTCACTGACAGTGACATCACAGGTTATTGACCTAGCTGCTAGTGAGTAACTATTCCTAAACAGCAGTGATGTTCTAGTCCATGAGGTCACAATGCTGATGATGTAATGGGTGGAACAGCTAGATATGTCAGCTGCTGTACAGAGTGCTGTTCCACACATAACACCTACTAATGTCAGGTAAAAAAAAAAAAAATCTAACAAATGGGTCTTAAATTTCACTGTCAGGTTGGGGATCCTGCCCCAGGGTCTACAAAATGGGAGAACGCATATTTCTGGAGGGTGGATAAACTCGGGGGCAGGTTACCCAGAAAACATCTGCAGACCTTTGCTTCTTGCTCAGTCGTACCTCTCAACTGCTATGAAATGGCTGGCAGTGTAGCCTAGAGGTTAGAGTAATGAGCTGTATGTGAATTTGGTACATCTTGCAGACCTGGGTTTGATTCTCACAACCTCCACATGCATACTGTGTGACTCTGGGCAAGTCCTATAATCTCCCCAGTGCAGCAGTGCTCCCAGGTTGCCCCTGAAAATAGCCAGTTGTGCCTAGTGGGCCTTACCTTGTTACCAAACAGCAGAGTGCTTTTTTTACACTTCAGTTTGCCCTTCTTATCAGTAAAAATCTGGTGATGTTCCTCATAATGTTATAGCTACTGTATTTTGGGACACAAAAACTATTACAAAAAAATTTCTGACTTGACAGAAGCATTTAACACTAGGCATATGGTACACCCTATGTTTTGAATTTAACCTACTCTTTACAATGAAAGTGCAACATATTCTGGCCATTTGCTCTGAATCTGCATTTGCAAGGGACGCTACTTTGCATTTAGGTATTCATCTCTCTGGTGAACTGGGTCCATCTTCTAACACTTAGGTTAGAACTCAGTTGCACAGTGTGTCAAGAAATTGGGAAGGTATTTTACAGTGTGCCATTTTATTAGTAACCTGCAGTAATGAAACACTGTTTTAATCAAATATGTTCTGGCACTGTTAGACTGACCCCATACCCAAGGTGTTTTCAAGTACTACAGTGAGATCTCTTAGCTCTAACTATGTGGATTGCAGTTTGCACTCAGTCCCTCAGAATGGCATAAGATAAAGAAGATGCATTTTTACACTCCCTTAGGTTGGGTCACGGCTACAGCAGCAGGAGTCTCTCTCTCCTCTTTGCTACTAGCTACTATTAGTGTGGTCCTGGTCAGGTGGGAGGGAGGGTGAGGATGTCTCAGTTTGAGAGAGTTAAGGAGCTGCTGCATGAACTTTTAAGCTGAATCACAGCAGTTGCTGTGCTAGTGGCCAGCACAGTGGGCCACGGTCTATTTGGGTGGAGTAAATGGGGAGGGGGGGGTTCAGTGCTGCTGGGCAGACTAACAGGTTCACATGTTTAATGGTGCAGTGGGAACAGTGTGAGTTTGCTGTCACCAATCCCACAGAAATGACTGTATCATCGTGCCAACTGCCATGATTGGTGGAGGGTGTTACACCCCCTAGCTGGCTGACATATGGGGGGTGTAAGTCATGTCTGATGCCAACCTGTGAGTCAGTGTGCTCTTTCATTCAGTTCTTCTTGGAGTTGGTTCTCACTGTCCAGTTGGGCTAATGACTGGCAGTAGAGGAGACTAGCAGGAGGAGCTAGAGTGAATGTCAAACTGGCTGGCTGAGGAGATGGAATGGCACTCCAGACTGTTCTGCCTCAATTTAACCTCTGCTGCTTAGAAACGTGGAGATACAGGAAGTGCTTCCCACTTGCTGCTTCTGAAAGCAGCAGGCGCTGATGTAGAGCTGGGAAGCTGGCGGCAGAGCTTAACAGAGCTGCACAGAACTGGAAAAAGCACTGTGCTGGACTCTTCTGCTTGGGGGTTACAAACGTTGCAGAAAGCCTTCACAAATAGTGCGAATCCTACTATCCCGCCCTGAAATTTAAGCCATGACAAAAGGAAAAAGAAGTACCTCAGATATGAAAAGTAGTGGTTGACTGCTTTTAAAAACTATTAGTTTTAGGCAGTGCACTAGCTCTTTAATTTTCTATCTCCATTCAGCACTTGCCTACTGTCGACACCAGCTCCATGATCTCCCCTTTCCCCGAAAAAGCACTAGCATTGTTCATAAGTTTCATATTGTCTGCTGCAAGTGAAGTTTCTGTCCATTATAACCAGAGAAATATGTGTTGGCTTCAACATATGGTTTGAAATATGAGCTTTTGTCACTTAGAAATGTATGTTACAAGCGGAGTGCACAATAAAAATGTCTGTTACAAGTGGTGTGCACAATATATGTGTGTGTGTTTATTTTTGTTACAAAAGACTCACAGAAGCCGCCTTTAACGAAAAAAAGTGCCGTTCCTTTATTTCCCATCCTGTGCCTAGAGTTATACCTTTTAACTTGTAGAAGTTTATAAATTTAATTTCTGTTGAAGGAAAGTTCCATGCTGGGCGATAGTCATGCAGTATTAAGGGTTGCCACCCATCCCAGTTTTGCTGGGTTTGTCCCATTTTTGAGTACCACATTCTGGGAAATATGAAAATCTGACTGGGACATGCAAAAGTCCCGGTTTTAGATAGTACAATTAGGTGTGCACTGCAAAAGTCCCAGTTTTGCAGTAGAAAAGTCATTTTGTTTCATGTAATTTAGAGAAAACAATAACTTTTCTACAGAATTCTCTCTCTTTTAATGGAATTCGTGCCCAAAATGTATGTACCAGCTGGCGGACCACCAGCATTCACTTTCACTACCATGTGTCAATATTGTCTGTAGTCAGTGGTGGGAAGTGGAATGGAGGGTGAGGGTCTTTGCGTCGCGCTGTACAACGCTGCTAGTATGCTCCTATTATGCCTGTGAGCACGACACACTCTGACTGACCTTCTTCAGAGACTCTTTCTCTTCCTAGTGCTATGCGTCAGGTTTTGTGAGCAGCCTGTGCATGCAAGTTGACTATTTCAGCATCATCCTTTTGAAGACCGAGTTTGGTGTGGAATGAGAGGAGTCTGTTGGACTGCATTTCTGGGTGCATCGCTCCCTCGCTCAATTTGCCCCCTTGGCTTGGCTGCCTGAAGCCCTGAACTAAAAATTAAAAAAACCCTTTCCCTGCCTCATTGCCAGTGGTCCAGTGCCGTGTTCTCCTCTCTCAGTTGGGCCTCTTCCATATACCATGGCCTGCTGTTCTTGATGCTTCTCCCTCCAGTCCTCTAAGCGCTGGTGCAGAGTGCAACAGACACATCAGGACATGAGGACAGTGGAAGAAGTCTTTCCTCATCCGTCGGTGGCATGGTGCTAGAAAGCCTAGGAAGGATGATTGGACTGCCCACCAGCCCAGGCATCACCCGATCCTGGCCTGCTGACAGGCACTGTCATCTGTGGCTTGTACACGGTGTAGCAGCAGTAGCTGCCAAGGCAAGTTTTACTAAAATGTCTGATCATCTGATGAATGATTTTTTTTTTTCCATTGCTCTTTATGCCACCTACCAACCTCATCACTCCACTCATTCAGAGCCCCTACAAGCCTCACCACCTCACCTTCCCGACACAGGAGTCTGCCCCTAGAGTGATTACCCCTCAGTAGCCCTGAATGCTCCCGGATAGTGGGGTGAGGAGAAGTCCCACTTACCTTCTCCCCGTATAACGGTGACGCGGGTGATACACAGCGGAGTCTGCTGTTGTTGTCGGTTGCTGACGTGCTCTGTGCTAGAGGGGTCATCACCTAGGAGTGATGGGTCATTTTTTCCTTGTTCTGTTCCCCGCAGTCGTCGGCACTCTAGGAGAGCCAATTGGGAGGTATGCGTAATGCATCGCTCCTCCCAGGGCTCCCGGCTAGCGCTACCCCTTTCCTTCGCGTGACCTGACTTGCACTGCCAACCCCGGGTTCACCCAAGAGAGGGCAGTAGAGCAACGGGACAGGCACAGAACCCCTCCCCAGAAAGGGAGAGCCACCGTTGGGTGCTCAATCCCTCTCTCCCCTGCCGACCCTCAGTGGCCCAAGCTCATCACTGAACCTGGGTTGCCGGCATGGAGTGAGGTGTGGCGTCCAGCGCCTCAAACTTCAGCGCCACCGGGCTGGCTTATGAATCATTTTTTTGAATGAATGGGAAGGGGGGGGTTGTATTTCCCGGAGTTGCAGGCTGCAGCAGCAGCTGCCAATGGCATCGTTCTTTACTTTTAGGCAAATTTTAGTGACATTCAAATCTTCTTTTTTTTTTTAATGAATTGGGGGGGGGGGGTACTCCAGGTTGGCTGAAGAGCAGGAAGCAAGGAATGGAGGAAGGAAGTGATTCTTCTTCATAGGGGGCAAGAGGGTCCCCAGTATTTCTCCAATTATAAACAAAATACTTGCAATCCTTTATTCAAGATCTGCTATGGCTATGGGCAGAGTAGTATGTGCAGTGGTCTTGGACTAGGTGCTGCGCAGTTCCCTTAGCTTCAAGGTTTATAGTAAGTAATTGCAGTTTAGATATTATGTTTTACAATGAGAGTATTTATATTCAGTTATGTTTTATGCAAGCGTCATTTAATAAAATAACTGCTGAACATTGATACTTTTTCTTTGTGTGACTGGGTTGTATGAGGACATTTTGGAACTGTATTTGGTTGCCCTCATTGTCATTCATTTTATTAGTCACCAGAAACTGTCAGTGTCTGTACTGTCATTCTCCCACCCCCCACCCCGATTCTATGAGTCGTGGGGGAGGGGTATCAAGGTAACAGTACAGACACTGACAGTTTCTGGTGAGAAATGAATGAAATAAATGACACTGATGAAACAAACTCAGTTTTGTTGTTCACAACGACAACAGATTTTGTTGAAGAGAAGAGCAACATATATAGGTCAGTGTGGTTCTGGGTTGTTCTGCATTTACCTGCAGAATGATAAAGAACAAAGTTTAAAAAAAAAAAAAAACAGCAGCAAACATCACAGCTGGGAAACAGTGCAATTTGTCTAAGTAACTGATGGATCCCAGGTATTTGCTGTGCAGAAATGGAGTGGGTGCCCTTTTATTTGAGGCAGATTTGACTCATTCTGCCCAAATTAAAAGGGCATCCAGTTTCTGCTCTGCTAATACCTGAATGACATAAGAATCATGTTTCATACACTGCAGAGTACTGAAGTAATAAAAGCCACAAAACTCACGACAGGGCATGTACAACCCTATAGCTTTTGGGGGCCGACACACAGCCTTTAAATTGCAGTGGGTGTGTGGTTCGTCATAGAAACATGGAGGTTGATGGCAGAAAAGGAGACCATGTAGGTGCTACAGCTTTATATTAGGTGTGGAAAAATGGGCAGACTAGATGGGCCAGGTGATCCTTTAAAAGGACAGCCTGGCCCTTCCAGTCTGTCCATTTTTCCCTGCCTAATATAAAATTGCAGTGATCCTACATGGTCCGACTCCTACTCTCCTGCCTCCAGCCCATGTTCAGACTCCTTCTCATGACATTGTTGGTCAGCATAGTGAGCCAGTTGTCCTTGGCCCCCAGGCCGCAACCCCCTATTTGGCCATTGGCCAGTCAAATTATTCCACACCCATGACTTCAAGAGAAAAACTTACCTTTTTCCCCTTGAAATCAGGGGCAGTAAAGACATAAAAAAAAGTTTGTTTTATGTTCAATAAAAGCCCCAAAACTCACCACAGAGCATCTACAACCCTGGAGCTTCTGGGGGCCACTACATTAAAATGGGTGAGTAGGTTCATCACAACTTTGTTGGTCAGCACAGCTACTTGTCCCTGGCTCCTGACCCCCCATTTGGACAGTCAGATTCTCTTATTCCCATGACGTCAGCGGAAAAAAATATTTTTTCCCCCTTGAGTCAGGAGTAGGAGAGTCATACCAAAAGTGTTTTTTTTTTTTTTTTTGCTTCAAGAAAAGCCTCAAAACTCTCCACAGAGCATCTAAAATCCCCAGAGCTTCTGGGGGACTTGCGGTCCCCAGACCCCCGACTTGTATTGCTCGGATGTTCAGGTTTTTTTATACTTGGGAGATGGTAACTCTATATTAAGCACTTCAGCTTGAATAATGCTGATTAAAATTGAAGCATTTAATAGGGCATGAGCATTGCTGTGCTCTGCACAGTTCTAAGACTGACATGGAATTTATTGACTTTTACAAGTTAAAAGGCAGAACTTTGGGCAACAGGTGGTGAGTAAACAACTAAGTGTGGAGTGAATAAGTCATTTTCAGTTTAAACTGCAGAACAACTGGAGTGTGCATAACACCACTTTAGAATGTGCACAACTCTGTAGAATGTACACAGTAAGGATTTTGAACAGGCTGGTTTTTATACAGAGCAATCCCTAAACCGATAGTAAATGTAGAATAATTAGCAGCCCAACAGTAAAGAATGAGGCTGTTCCTATACCAAGGGGGCATTGGTGATATCACTTTGCCATTAGACCAGAGCTCAAGTGGCCGAGTAATGGCACGAATGCCCTGATATATCAGATTAGGTTTATTCTTCACAGTATGCTGTTGGTTTTTTTTTATTTTTTAATTTTAGATAATATTTTTTATGCTCATTTTGAACCAGCACTGTTTTGAAAGAAGGCCAAAGGCATTTAAAATGGTAAATGGGTTTTTAATTGCAGCATTCAAACATTCAAAATCCATTGTAAAATAATGTATGTTGCAGAGTTGACAAAATAAGCAAATGAATGCCGCATAAGTACAAACTCTAGCAATTTTCAGTTGATTGAACATTTAAAAACATTTTGAAACAAAGACTTTAAAATAAATTTGCGAAGTCCTTATACTATGTGGAAGTTAGGCTTACTGATCTGTGTAAACACTACCATTCCTCAAATTGTTTCTTTCCAGCTTACACAAAAACATTTCTATGAAACATTTAATATTTAATTGGGGTTGCCACTATTACATTCTGTTTTGACCAAGATTCAGTGGAAATAACTGTTTCTACCATGTGTGTTTTGTTATACACTGCAGTTATTACTTAGGAGATCAGAGCATCAGCTGTAAGTTTGAAATTTACAGATTCTGCAACAGCATGGTCTGTCAATGGCGGGAGCTTATTCAACACATTCCAAGATGGTCATCACATCCTCTATGAGTTGCTCTTCTACGAGAGAACTTGTAGAAAACATTGCCAAAACAAGCTTTGGGTGTAAGCCAATAACTCTCATTATGTGGGTTGGCTCATTTAATGTGAGATTTATAAATCATTACAAATGACTACAGACAGCAACTGTGAGCCCCCCCATAGCTGTAATTGGCCACCCTGGTTTACACCTCTCAACTATCCCACTTTATGATGGGTGTCCCTCATTTTACCCCTCAGAATTACTCAATCCCACAATTGTCCCACAGGTGCCTCCCACTTAGAGAAAGTGTTGTTGCATATTGCAAACACAGACTTTCAAGCAGAAATTCATAATACTTTAGGATTCTAAATTAACAATTAAAATAAAGGCTTTTTTTCCATTTTTTAACACCCCCAACCCTCTGGCTATCAGTTCCTCCTACCTTGTGCCGGTGCATCTCCCGTCCTTTATGGCTCCACTTACCTTGATCCCCGAGGACCCAGGCCACCTGTAACACACTGTTGTATTGTCCCTTCAGCTTGTCCCATGAGGCAGGGCCTGCCTTCAGCTCACTGGCAGGATTGTTCCACATGCAGTCCAGCTACCAGCAGTCCACAGTGGAGCTGAAGCCTGGGAGTGTCCCTGGTGGTCAGGAGGGTGATTCATCTGCCCAACCAGTGCCTTTTTTCTTCTCCCAGGATGCAGTCCTGGATGAAACTCTGGGCATGCACCCATCACATTGATGTCACCCAGCCTTTGTTAGCAGTGAAGCAGCAGAGTCAGTGTCCCCCGGAGGAGAAGACCAGTCCAGTGGATGCTCCACCCTACTTCCCCAGCTGGCCCCCACCCACTCGAGCTCGTTCCTGAACATGTGGTGTCGGTGTCATGACTGGTAACACTATTGCTGTGCCAATGAGCCAGCTTAAAATATAGACTTTAGCTTCTGCTAAATGCTTTGAGTTTGTATCTCTCCGTTTGATCTCCACATTTTGAACACCACTGTCTAGCAATTTCTCATAAAACAAAACAAAGGAGTGCACTCCAATTGCCCCCAAAGTTGCTGCCATACCATAAGGTTCAACATATTTAAAAATAAATAAATAAGGGAAGGGGCCACCGGGGGGGGGGCATGGTTGGAAGCGAGAGGGAGACTAAGTGGGGAAAGGAGGAGGAAATACTTCACTGAAAGGGTGGTAGAGCCATGGAATGCACTGCCTGAGTAACTGGTGGAGGTGTCCATGGTGGAAGAGTTCAAGAGAGGCTGGGACAGGTACAGAAGAAGGATGGTGAGGGGGTCTGCCTATCTGGGGAGGGCAACCTTGACTGGGGGAGGGGGGATTGGGAAAGTGTCGGGGGATGGTTCTGGTGCCCTCTAAGGGTACTGACTCTCGAGCAGACTCGATAGACCATTGGGCCTACTCTGCTGGCCTTTTAATATGTTAGTATAATAAAAAAGGTGCATAAGGCTGGCCCAGCAGTGAGAAATGCCAGACACAACACCTTCCACCTCTCTGGCAACTTGGGTTTGGATTGGCCAGCTGCAGGCATGGGGTTCATGAGTGCTTCTTCATACACTCATGACAGTGCCATTGCATGCTGCCGACTTGGGACTAGAAAAGTGAAAAAATGGGACTGGAGCATGACACTTTGCCCACTCTCTGACTCACTCTGCCACCCTGTACCACCTCGTCATGATGTGTCTCGGTGGAGGGGGCTCTCCCTCTTCTGGCCCCATCATGGGAGGTAATCCATGGGGGTTGTGGGGTATGTCCTGGGGGAGGCATGTGCCAGTTGGGAGTGGGCTGAGTCTGAACAGGGCCAGCCCTGAAGGGGAAAAAACTTATGCGTAGAGAGAGAGAAAAAAAATGGATGCATAACACTGAAACTGATTGTTAAAAATATTTATTCAAACATTGCAAGGACACATTCCAGGTGCAAAGAACACCACTATGTAATGCTGTCTTCTAGAGGCTTCATCATGGAGTGGTGCTAGCATGTGAAAACATGCTTATAAAATGCTTCTATTACATATTCATTAGGCCCGTTATAGTGTATATTCCAATATAAGGCTTAAAGTACTAGGAAATGATAAAAACATGTTTCTTTTTCTCCTATTTGTGTAAAAAAGTTACAATAAAGTGCGAAGTGCTAAAAAACAGTTTGCAAAAGCAGAAGCCAAAATCCGAAGGTCTGCAACAGTCCAAAACAATTATTTTGAAATAAAGACCAAACACGCTAGATACATTTCTATTACAGAAGGTTATTTCATGGTAAAAATTTTATTAAGGAATTCTTATTCTCCAGAGGATAAATAATTTTGCCTCATAGCAGCAATTATTTATCCTTTGTGACGGACGTGTGACCAGATTGATCTATTTAAATTTTTTTTTTTTCTTTTGTTAGTGTAATTATGCTTCTGTACACGTTCTGCTATTTGTAAGTGGACAAATATGGCTTTCAGGGTTGCATGTCCAAGCAGGCCTCATGGGAAATATTAGTCAACTCTGCTGCAGGGGATTGTTCCTTTGGGAACATCTAGCCACAGATCCTGAAAGGCAGATGTAAGAATGCCATTTTGAACACCTCAGACATCCTCAAAGGCAGAGGCGTGGGGTTGGACACCTTGGATATCCTGGAACACAGTGTCGTAAAGTTGGACCAAGGGATGTCTGGGTGTGAATTGAGCCAGCTGATCTAGATGATGAGATATATACACACACACACGCATGCATACGCTACGCCCATACATACTACACATATATCGCCTTGCACGCACCACGCACGCAGCTGTCACTCAAAGGTGAAACCACTTCCCACAGTCAGAGAGAATAAATTAGTGAGCTGAGGTTCAGCTTACTCTTTTGGACCCAGCAACATCTGAAGACCAGAGCCCTGCAGCTAGAGATCTGGTAAGAAATACAGTTTAGGGAAGAGTGCTTCTTCAGTTAGTGGCAGGTATAGTTTATAGAGTGAGGAAAGCTCAGTTGCTACTATATTTCAGTTGTCTGTGCAACTCCATTTATTTTCATTTCTAGTAACATTGTAAAAACCTTTTGTCTGAATGTAAATATATATTGCTTGTAAATACTTGTAGTCTCTAGTAAAGAATCTTTTTTTGATAGAACAAGTGGCTGTCTGTTTATTTACTAAGGTAATTTGGTTGTTTCTGTTGGACTGTGTTTGCAGTTTGTCCCTGAATGGCATTCTAGCCACAGTTACTGTGTTGACCTTCCTGACCTTGTGCAAGGAGGAGGTAAGAAGCACGTTTCCTGGTTCCTGTCCTGGTAAAAACCTGGTAGTGGCAGTGAACTAGAAGTCCCCGGTGTGGGATATTCATTGCAGTACGGTGTGGTTCAATGTGAGAATAGCAGAAGAGTCAAACCCCCTAGATTTCAGGCAGGCGGACATTACAAAGATGGGGGAATATCTTGGGAAATCACTGGCAGGGAAGGAGAAAGGGGGGTGTAGGAAAAATGGGAGAATCTTAAGGGAGCTATAGTGGAGGCAACAAGCCATTACATTAGGCAAGTAAGCAAAACAAAGAGAAAGAAAAAAACATTTTGGTTCTCAAAGGAAGTGGCCGAGAAGGTAAGGGCGAAAAGGGCGGCATTCAGGAGCTACACGGAAACAGAGGGAAGAAGACTGGGAACTGTATCTGGAAAAGTAGAGGGTGGTGGGGAAAGCAGTCAGGAGCGCAAAGATGCAAACATGAGACAAAATAACCCAGGCCATTACAAAATGGGACCACAACTTTTCCAGGTATGTCAGTGAAAAAAAAGAGATTAATGGTGGGATTGTTAGACTAAAAAGGGAAGAAGGGAAGTGTGCAGAGGGGAACCAAGAAAAAGCAGAAATTCTGAACAAGTATTTTTGTTTATTATTCACAGAAGAAAGGGAAGGGGAGGGACCAAAGTTAGGCAACGGAAGCACCATTGGGAGGGAGCTGGATACCAGTCCATTTAAGGAGGAGAGAGTCTTAAAGGAACTCACTAATCTGAAAGTGGACAAGGCAATGGGGCTGGATGGGATACATCCCAGAGTATTAAGAGAACTCGGGGTGCTGGCAGCACCACTGACAGCTCTGTTCAACAGTTTGCTTGAAGCAGGAGTGGTACCAAAGGACTGGTGGAGGGGAAATGTAGTCCCTCTCCACAAAAGTGAGAGCAGGGAGGAGGCTGGCAATTACAGGCCAATCAGCCTGACCTTAGTAGTGGGGAAACTAATGGAATAACTACAAAAAGAAAGGTTTGTGATATATCTCTAATCCAACAGAGCACAGGATCCGAGGCAGCATGGATTCACAGCAGGAAGATCTTATTAAACAAATCTGATAGATTTCTTTGACTTGGTAACTAGGGAGGTGGATCAGGGAGGGAGGGTGGATGTGGCCTACTTGGATTTCAGCAAGTCCCTTTGACACTGCCCCACATAGAAGGCTAGTAAACAAGCTGGGCAGCATGGGAGTGAGTCCTAGGGTGGTAAACTGGGTCAGAAATTGACTGAGTGTTAGGACACAGAAGGTGGTGGTGAACGGAGTTCAATCTGAAGAGAGGGGGTGACCAACAGGGTCCCGCAGAGATCAGTGCTTGGACCAGTCTTCTTTAATGTCTTCATGAGCGACATTGCAGAGGGGCTGGAAGGGAAGGTGTGTCTCTCTTTTTGTTTTTTTACTTTATTTTTATTATATTTCTTAAAGCATAAGAAACATTACATTCACATATGCCAGACATCACATCTAACACTAGATCCATCCAATGGCACAGAATCCCATAGTCTAACACATATGTTATGGAGATGAGGGATATACCAGTAATATGATGGATAAATGGAAACTTAAGTCCAGAAGCCACATTTTACAAGAGTATAGAGGTCAGTCCAGATATGATGAGTCTGATCATAAAGTAGAAAATGGCTAGTCCAGCTGATATGACCTCTCTCTGAAGATATTCCCCAAACATTAAGTGATTCAGGATACATACATTTGGAAATAAGAGTACTAGAAGAATTAAATAATATTATAATCCTATATCTACTATTTAAACTAAACTAAATTGTTGTTAATTACACAATCAAGCATGGCATTTTTTCATTGCAGTCTCCTGTGAGGAACAAAACAGTGCTAGGTTAAAACAATTAAACTGTAAAAACCTAGAAGCATTAATGATTACAGCCCTTTCAACAAGACCTTAAGTCCACAAAAGTCCAGCAAACAAACTGTCAGTCCATGTTAAATTAAATGAGTCTGGGTGACCCAGGACCTCTTACCACTTCATGTCTCTTCTTCAACTGAATTGTGATCTGATTCCTCCTCCCTCCAAGCAGCTGCAAACTCCTGTTCAATCTGTTGGGCCTGACGACCTGCTTCCTCTGGATCCGTGAACTGATATGTGTTGCCCCCATGAATGATTCAAAGGCGGGTCAGCATAAGTAAAGAGTGAGAGACCCCCAAGCTTCGGAGTTTTGTTCGAACTCCATCAAATTTCTTATGGCGAGATCGCATGGTGAAGGAGAGATCAGGGAACATGTGGATTGTGTACCCCTGATAATTCAAGTGATCTGTTGACCTTGCCACCTACAGGATGGTGTCCCTTGTAGTGGCTCCACCCATCACCAGAAGAACAGTCCTGGGCAAGTCTTGTTGGGATGTTGGCATCCGTGGGGAAATTCAGTAAGCTCTACTCATGTGGGAAGTCAAGTCTGGGGGCAGATTTAGTGCATTAGGCAGCCACTGCTTAAGAAAAAGAAAAGAGTCTGCTTCTTTGAGATTCTCCAGTAATCCAACCAGTCACATGTTGGAGGCTCTGTTGGCATTTTCCAGGGCCTCTAACGTATAGTGCAAGTTTGTGTTTTCTTGCACCAGTTTTGTTGAGGTTGTTAGTGCACTGGTAGTCTGCGATTCCGCCAATTCCACAGTCTTAGTGGCCACCTAAATTTTCACATCCTGTTCCCCCATTCTTTGAAGGATAGTTTCGATCTTCTTGTCAGTGGCCTGCATTGACACGTGTAGAGCCTTCCATGGTGGTTCCTGCCCTACTTGTTCTGGTGCAGAGGTTGAGGTCTGTGACTCCATCTGTAGCTGGGACTTTGAGCCCCCAGGGCCTCCTTTGTTCATCCTCCCCCGTCATTGCTTTTGGTATCGATCTGCTCCACTCGAGGTGTACTTTCACTTTCTAGAGACAAGCCAAACTTTCATTTAAGTTTTTAGCAAATTTTAAGGATAAAAGATGTTCCAAATGCAGAGTAGTTCTGAATCATGTCTGCTCAGTAAGATACTCCACAGTGCCCCCCCCCCCGGAAGGTGTGTCTCTTTGCAGACAACATGAAGCTCTGCAACAGGGTTGACACTCCAGGAGAGGTAGAGAAAATGAGAAGGGACCTAAGCAAGCTTGAGGAGTGGTCAAGGGTGAGGCAGCTAAGGTTCAGTGAAAAGAAGTGCAAGATCATGCACTTGGGGCACAGAAATGTGGGGGGAGGAGTACATGATGGGGGGGGAGAGCTACTGACAGCCACCAAACAGGTAAGGGACCTGGGAGTAATCGTATCTGATGATCTGAAGGCTGCCAAACAATGTGAGAAGGCTGTGAGCAGAGCCAGTGGAATACTGGGGGTGCATAGAGTGAGGTGTTTCCAGCAGAAGGAAGGAGGTAGTGATGCCACTGTATAGAACATTGGTGAGACCTCATCTAGAGTACTGTGTCCAGTTCTGAAGGCAGCATCTCTGGATGGACATAGAGTAGAAGTGGTTCAGAGAAGGGTGACAAAAATGGTGCAGGAGCTGCACCAAAAGTTGTATGAGGGGAGACTGGAGGATCTCACTATGTATTCCCTGGAGGAGAGGAGAGAGAGAGGGAGGATATGATAAAGAGTTTCAAACACCTCAATGGTGTAAATAAGGTACAAGAGGTAGCATATTTGAAAAAAAAAAAAAGGATGTCCAAGAACAAGGGGCCATGATATGAAAATGGGGGGCGGGGGGTAGACTTAGGGTAATGTGAGAAGGTATTTTTCATGGAAAGGGTGATGGATCCATGGAATAGCCTCTCTTCAGAGGTTGTTGGGGCAAAAATTGTAGAGGAATTCAAAAACACATGTGACAGGTATAAAGGAAATCTAGTGATAGAAAAGAGAGGGTAAGTCGCAGATCATTTAGGATCTGCGGTATATGAAATGTTCAAAAAATGATCCTTCCTGCACTTGACTATGGAGATATAGTTTACTCTATCGCCCCCGAGTCCGTCCTGGCCAGCCTAGACACCCTGTTCCACTCCTTCTGCCGTTTCATCCTCGACTGCCCCCAATCTACACACCACTGCAACCTCTACAGTTCACTAACCCTGCCGTCCCTACATGACCGCAGACAAACTAACTGTTCTAGGTTCGCTGCCAAATATTGGTCCCATTCCCTTCCCCCCTACCTGTCCTCTGTCCTCTCCCAACAACTTACACCAGCATACTCCCTCAGGAGTGTGGACCAAAGACTGTTCCATATCCCGTTCATGCGCACATCCAAAGGACAGGCCGCTTAAAATATCAGATACCCCAGACCTGAATGCCCTACCTGCCCCATCAGACATGCCCCAAACCCCTCCCTCCGAAACCAATTAATTAGCGCACATTTCACCTCCAGCTGTTCCTGTTTTAGCTAAGAAAAGTTTTATATATGTCTTGCTGTTATAATTAAATATGTTTTGTACAGAACTAACTGAATGTTTACACTGCATGTAATTTTCTCCTAAAATGTAAAGTACAAGCCTATGCTCATCTCTGTACGGTCTTTGCTTGTCACATTCATGTGGGCCTTGGCCCCCAGGTCACATCTGGAATCGAGCATGTTTGCTCAGTATGTTTTCCTGGTAAAACTCGTAAATAAATAAATAAATGGGTAGGGAAAATGGGCAGACTAGGTGGGTCAAGCGGTCCTTATCGGCTGTCAGAGTTTCTGTGTTTCACCCTTCAAAAAATATAAATATTAAAAATAACAACAGTGCATTTTCTCATACCTGGAGTATCTGTGTCCTCCATTTCGGTGACAAAATGTTGAGAAGAATGCCCTAGTCTGTGATGTTAAAAGGAATGTGAAGTTTTACAGAAAAAATATATTTCCCAAGGACAGCTTGGGAAATTTCTGTACCATTTTGTATACAGTATACAGTTGTGCATATTGTCTAATTCAACCATACCAGCAGGGGTCTGAATTCTTCCTATTTTCACATACAGTGGCATCACCATGACCAGACCTTATCTCACCATGATGATGTCTACATGTCTGTGAATGACCACCCTGGTCCCCGACCTGATGAAGATTTCCATTTTCTAGACTCCATTTCTCAAACCTTTATCTTTTTTGAAGTTCATGTTTTTTTGTGTGCGGACTCATGTTGGGACCAGTACAGTGTACAGAAGCAGACCGTGGTGGAAGTGGATCCCAGCCACAGGACCAGTAATAATCAATCAAAATCTTTATTTACCCAGGCGATCACCATTGAGCAAGCTCATTTACAAGGTGGACCTGCACTTTGCAAGGACAAGGGTACAGAATAGAGTACAAATAAAATATACATAAAACAACAGTAGCAAGACGTATACAACAAAATATATACAGTGTAGAAATAAAGGTAAATAATATATACAGAGATGCCTTTATAATCCTATCCATCAATAACATGTTCATAGCCTGTAAAGGAGTCCCTGGGATATGGAAAAGCGAACGTGTAGGAGGCAGGGATGCTGGCAGAAAGATTCTGGGATACTAAGCAGGTGGTATCAGGGCATAAGAGTGGGCGATGGGGGGGTGTTGCAGTGAGTACATAGTACTGGTGGGACTGGAATGGACTGAGGTGAACCGGTAGTACCGGTGGGACTAGAATGGACTGAGGGAGGGGGAGTAATCTTGATAAGGGAACACTTAGTTTGAACGGGGACTTAGACTGAGCAGAAACGTCAACTGGACAACTAGGAATGGTGGAAACAGTTACAGAGCTCCACAAGTGTTTTGGCATACAGGGTTTTGAACATAGCAAGACTAACAGGGGAGCTAAGTCTCAGCGATTTCTGTATCCTATTCCAAAGCGTGAGCAGGACAAAGCTTATGGCTGCTCTTCCAAAGCGGGTACTGACCCTAGGTACTTTCAGGGAAACCAGTGAGTGACTTCTCAAGGCATAATTCACAATCAGGCTTAGTGGTAGACAGTCAGCAATGTATTGCGGGAGTTTGTTGGTGATGGCTTGGAGCGTCCAGAGGGCTGCATTTCTATACCGCCTGTGTTGAAGGGAGGGCCAACCCACAGCTGCATATAATGAACAGTAGTGGGTGGAAAAGGGGAGGCCTTTTATAAATCTCAGAGCGAGCGCTATGATACAGTACGTCCAATTTAGCAAGGTCTGAGGCTGGGCACTGGCCATATATGAAGTCAGCATAGTCAGTTAGTGAGAGGAACGTGGATTGAACAAGCTGTCTTTTGGCGTCTGCGGTCAGGAGGTGATTTATTCTGAAGAAGAGTCCAAGCCTCTGCCTCAGCTTTTTCAGCAGTTTTTCTATATGTTCCACAAAGGAGAGTTTATTGTCTATCCAGACACCCAAATACTTGAATTTCGCTACGTATTCAAGATGTTCACCTAGTAAAGTGGAGAGAAGGTATTGGACCAGCAGCGGCAGAGTATGCCCCCTGGCCAGTTGGTGAGAATAGCATTGCCTTGGTTTTCTTGGCATTAAGAAGTAGTCTTTTACTGAGGAGCTGGTGCTGCAGGAAGTTAAAGTCAGTTTGCAGGTCACCACTGGCAGCTTCAGGAGATTCACGGCTTATGTAGAGCACCGTGTTGTCAGCAAACAGATGAATGCTTGCTTCCTTAATGCCTACATCCAGGCTGTTGATATAGATAGAAAACAGTAATGGTCCCAATATGGACCCCTGAGGGACACATCTTTTTATCAGTTTAAGTGAAGAAAGCTCCCCTACAGCCTTGATTTGTTGTTGCCTACCAGTGAGATAGTCATGGAACCAGCACAAGGAGGTTTGGTGTAGGCCTATTGTTTGTAAAGTGGAGAGGAGCAAACAGTGGTCGATGGTGTCGAAGGCCTTACTGAGATCCAGGAAAACTGTACAGATGAATTTTTTGTTGTCTAAGTCCCATTGCCAGTCATCAGTTACTTTTGCCAGGGCCGTAATGGTACTGTGCCTTGCTCTGAAGCCTGACTGCATAGGGTTTAGTAAGTTTGAGTTGTTTATGAAAGATCTCAGCTGGGTATCCACAATTTTTTCTAGGAGCTTGGAGAGTATGGGGAGGAGGGAGATTGGCCTATAGTTATTTAGCTCACAGTGATCCCCTGATTTAAACAGGGGGATGCCGTGAGCAACTTTCCGTAACTGAGGGAGGGAACCTTGCGATAGGGACAGGTTGAATAAGTGAGAGATAGGTGTGGCAAGGATGTGATAAGCAATTTTCAAGTAATATGGGTCGAAGAAGTCAGCCCCAGCACTTTCTTTAGTGTCCAATTTTAGGAGAAGATCTTCAACTTCCTTTACGGAGGTGGGTAAGAATGAGAAGGTTACGATATTGTTACTCGGTTCCGGGAGCTTAGTGTTAATCTGTGGGTGTAGTCTGCTTACTGGTGCAATATAGAATGCTAGGCCTGCAGTGGCAAAATGATTGTTGAAGGCCTGCAGGATCTTGTTTCTGTCATTGATTATAGCATTGTCAGTGGTAATTGTGGAGGGAAGCACATTTCCTGGAGAATGACCAGTCAGTTCTTTTAGTGTGGACCAGAACTTGGTAGGGCATTTCGACGCAGAATCTAGCTCAGATCGGTAAAAATTGGCCTTGGCCTCTCTGACCATCTTAGTGCAGGCATTTCTAGCTGTCCTGAAGAGACACCAGTCTTCGTCTGCGTGTGATTTGTGAGCCTTTTTCCAGAGTTGATCTCTTTTTAGTAAGGTAGCCTTGAGGTCCGCTGAGAACTGATGGCATGTTCTAGCTTTTATACATGCTTTTACCAGAGGAGCATGGTTATTTAGGGCACTGGTTATAATTTCATGGAAGATGTCATAGGCATTACTCACCGATTTTAGCAAGGTAAAAACTTTGCCAGTGCAGAGAGGTTTTTAATTCATTGAAGTATGCAAGAGGATCGAAATTCCGTCTGGACCTTTTAGTGGAAAATTTACATGTTGGTGAGGCTTTAGCATTAGTTCTTATACCAGCAATAAAGCAGTGGTCACTAACTTGTACTGACCTAGGGACATGTAGTCTATGGTCCATCCAGTATAGCACCAAGATGTGTAGTTTTTGGGTGGGTGGGGTGAGGGGCCACATATTGGTAACAAGGTAGCGGTCCCACCTCGAGGAGATTCCACAAAGTGAGAAGGGTGCGGAGTCATGTGGTGGCAGCATAAGTTATACGTAGTATTAATATAAAGGCAGTCTAGCAGTGGTAGGCATGACTGTATGTTGGGGTCAATTCTGCTCGAATGGTCTGTCACGTGGGGTACCATACATAAGCAGGTAAGTAATTGAAACCAGACTAGGACTTCCATGATTGCCCAATGTGTTAACAGGGTGTGAGTTGCACCAAGACTCATTAGCTAGGTTCTATAAGTCTCAAGGATCACTACTTCTTCTTAGACTAGCTAAAAAAGACAGGGATCAATGGTATGCAAAGATACATGAAAACAGCCTGATGGCACAGATGTCTTAAGGATTTAGCTTCGACAGGCAGGGGTATCCTACCAATTACGCTTCATGAAGAATATCTGGGAATTGCTTAGAGGAGACAAGTGAGCTCAAGAGAGGATCACCCCTTTAAGAAGTTACAGAAAGGATCACCCCTTTAAGCAGTTGCTGTAATTGCCTAGTGTGAGGCCTCAGAGGGAGTGGATCACTGGGGAAGTGTACTTAATAAAGGAGTGAGGAGGGGGTGGGGGGGTTGGCAAAAAAATTGTCCAGAGAGCAGTACAGCAAGGCAGTGGCCAAGCTGTGTTTTGAAAAAGGCACCTTGTGTGCTTCCTTTCTCAGTGGGGATCTGCAGCATCCAATTTGGAAGCAGCCACAGTCCCCAGAAGCCAGTCCAGTTACAGGGATTGAAGCCTGACGGCTCCGAGCTAGAAGCTGACCAAACATACCTGCTTTTCTTGGTCAGGGGGTGGTGGGCTGGATGCAGAGGTCCTGCCGCCAGCAGGTAGCAGCGCCAGGGCCACTCAGCTGAAGTGGAGAGCCTTGTTTGGGCTTGTGTCTAAAACAGAGCAAAAAAAAAAAAAAAAGGGGGGCCATTAGTTAAAAACCCAGAGACAAAGGTCAAGTAAATTGGTGGGAGGGCCCCTGGGCAATTTAGTGCTCAGGGCAGGAGTAGGTGCAAATAGTGGGAGAGAAAGGTTCCTGCAGAGAGGTCTGGTCAAAGGCGCCAGGTAGGAATTTAGCAAAACAAAAAGCTGATTCAGGAGGTTTGGGGGGGAGACGCCCCTTCAGTGGGACCAAGGAGAGCTGGGAAGGAGGCGTGGGGTGGAGAGGACTCTGGGTAGTCTGGAATGGGTAAAGAAAATGGCCCAAAATGCCAGCCAGTATTTATAGAATGTCCTGGTTCGGGGGGGGGGTGTCAGGAGAGGGAATTGGGGGTCCTGTAGATGGCAGAGAAACACTGTGAGGAATGGATGAATGAGAGGAACTGTGATGGGAAAAGTGTGGCAGAGCAAACAGCAGGCAGTGGTCAGTTCTAGCTTTTCTACAATACTGGGCAATTAGCAGAAAAAATTCAGTAGTGTGAGTAGTAAGCTATGTAAATGTCAGGCAGTCAGTTAAAGTTCGCTACAACTCTGCTAGGCAATTCCTACATATACAGTGCAATAGTTTAAAGGTAAAATGTTTAAGCACTAGAAATATTCAGTAGTGCAAGACATAAGCTATATAGAAGTCAGGCCTAGCTCATAGAGCAGGCTAAACAGCCGAAAATTCCAGGAGGAGAGAAAAAAAAAATATTGCATGAGTGATGTCTGCCTGAAGCTAGATGCCTGCTGTCAGTGTAGTCTGCATCAGGCAGCTGGCTGTGTATCCAGGAGGAGGCTGCCATGCAAAAAGTCTTGTGGTTGAATGTAGCACCAGTTCTCCTTTGAGTTACCAATAGCTGACGCACAGTGAGAGAAGCTGCTTGCCTGCTACTTCAGAGTTAGATATCCATTGCGGATGACATTTTTGTGATATTAGAGATTAAGGATTATATCGTTTCACTTTTGCCAGGCCTTCTCTATTTGATTGTATTATGAGGAGGGTCTCTGGCCAGAATATGGCTTTTATTATTGAACTGAAAAGATGGCTGTACTGCAATTTATAAGTTGGTGGAAGGTGAATTCAGGCCAGATGTGAGGAAGTTCTGCTTTATGGAAAGGGTGGTGGAGCCTTGGAACAGATTATTTTATTTATTTTTTGTTGACCGGGTAAGTGCACTAGACAAATCCTGTCTATTTTCAGGCATGACCCGGGGGAGGGGGGATACAGATGAATGCCAACTGACCTTGAACCAGATTAAGCTGTTTGGTGGTATTTTTAGTGAATGAGGGAAATTTGGCCAGGACACCAGGGAAATTCCCCTACTCTTTTCGATAAGTGCCATGGGATCTTTAACATTCACTTGAACTACCACCAATTCAGGCAGATGGGACCTTGGTTTAACATCTCGGAAAGACGGCACCTCAGAAGTGCAGCACCCCTCTCATGCTGCACTACAGTGTCAGTACTGGGATATTAACCCAAGTGCCAGATGTGGGAACTGAACCCACAGTCCTTTGATCTCCTGGCCTCAGAGGCGAGTGTGCT
Organism: Neoceratodus forsteri; assembly: GCA_016271365.2. Classification (NCBI taxonomy): domain Eukaryota; kingdom Metazoa; phylum Chordata; order Ceratodontiformes; family Ceratodontidae; genus Neoceratodus; species Neoceratodus forsteri. Next base: position 1,171,437,802 of record CM028129.1, on the reverse strand, counting down.
ACCTACTGAGCCACTGACACTTTTGTCAGTGAATTATCAGTGGAAATGGTTGGGTAGATACACTAAATGGGTTTAATCATGGGCAGGACAGAGTGAGAGGACAAAATGTCCCCTGGGGGAACACTTTGGGGATGGGGGGGTGTTGAGAAGCATGGATGTGGAGGGTAACAACCAATTATGGCACTCGGTCAGGGATGAGGTAGTATATCATGATGTGACTTGATGGACCATTGGTCTCTTTCTGCCAACAGATTCTGTTTCTATGTTTCACTTGGGTGCCCTGAGTAGGCTCACAAAGGTATAGAAGATGGTGGCGGTGGTGACTGTAATGGGAGAGAAGTCACTTAGCAAATGGGGCAAGTGTGGGAAGGGACACATCCTGTTGGGGTAGAGTTGAGCATATCAGCTTTGTAGAATGGCTGATCGGGTTGTGCAGACTGAATTTGCTGTTGGGTATATACGTTCAGCTACATCAGTGGCACATGGGACAGATTAGAAGTTTGCCACTGATTTAAATGATTTCAGTCACTGAAACTGTAAGTATAACTGTACTGCGTGGTTGTGGCCAGCAACCAAGCAAGGAAAGTGCTAACTGGATCCAACCAGTTTTACAATTTATTAGCCTAAAACGCCACATTTTCCACAACCCTGAACCCCTGGAAACAGAAATTGAAAGGAGCATATGAAATTTTAATTAACCCCAGCCTGGTCCTTATCTGAACTGCTGCTGGAATGTTATTTTGAAGAGTCTGAGTTCACCCCCCCACCCCACATGCCATGTAGATTTTTAGCTGGGGTTCTACTGAACTTCCAAAAGTCATACTCATGAAAAACACCCAATGGACATGAAGATACTGTAAAGGATGGAATGACAGAAAAGATGATAGAAAGAATGGCATCTTTGGACCCCACATTTACCTGATCAGGAGCCTCAAGCCCAAATCAGAAGTCCACGAGCACTTGCTATGGGATAGTAGAAGCTTTGTTTCATTGCACAGAGGAAGCTAGTAGTTTGGCATAACAGGTTTAGAACCTTCCTCATGATGAGTAGTGTACTGAATCAGTTTTTGTCACAAACTGCTGAGTGGTATAACCGTGTTAGTCACAGGACCATTAACAAAGGGTGACATGGATTGTGCAAACTCCTGAGTGCAGAGAGTAGCTAAACACCAAGTGCTGCATGAATCAGCTCGGTCTACCCAAGAGGGTGCAAGTCAGCAGTCCCAACATGCGTTTTTTCCTGTGCACTGATCTTTGCTGTCATTGTGGCTCACATTTATTTTATTTAGAATTACATAACCTGCTAAGTACATAGAGATGAACAGTAATCTTGTTTACAGTTTCAGTCTGGGGGAGGGGGAAGTGGTAAGTGCTAGGAATAGCACAAATTGTAATACACACGCATAAATAGCTAATAAAGATGCATATTGCATAAACAGGTAAACAGAAATAACATGGTAAATGTATACTCAAGCACATGACAAGATGTGGAAATATTAAGTGGTAACCAAACAATTCAATTGGTTTATTTGATTGCATCATTTACAGTTTACTGTTGCAGCACTCACGTAAGTAGGGATAAGCTTGGAGCACTGCACAGCCCGACAGTCCCTTGGCACACCTCTCATGTTACTGAGACCACAGCATCTGGTTTATATTTTACTCCAAGCCACAGCTGAGGTCTTTTAACTCTCTGTGTCATCCTTGTTCACTTCACTTTGGTTTTGAAACCATTCTATTAAATACAGGTGCCAAGTTAGATTTTTCTAATTTGTTTATTTTTTCTCTCTAGTTTCTTTCGCTGTCTCTGGCTCTGAAAATTCCATTCATTATTCCATCTGCTCTTCTCCCTGATCTTCTGATTTTTCCTTTGATTAATCTCCTGCAGGTGATAAATTTTGGCTGTAAAATTGATTTGACACACATCCTTACTTTAAGCAATAAGGCACGACGGAGTGTGCATGGTGTTGGGATAACACGCCTCAGGTGGATTATGAACAGCACAACACACACCCTGGAATGCCTTATTGAGAATATTTGTTTAGCTTTTGTTAACTAAGTAAGCACACTAGGCAGTTGGATGCCTATTTTCCGGTGTGACCCGGGAGGTTACAGTCAACTATACATACAGCAGAAATACACCATGTTACACAATTACAGTGGAGAGAACAATACTGTATCTGTAAAAGAAAACGTACATAGCAAGCAGTGCATTCAGGTTGATACATGGAAGTACATGGGGGAAAAAAACCCATCATGGGTAGGGAATGGTCCATTCCCATTACTAAATAAAATATTTTTTAAAAAACATTTTGTGTCATTCAAAATCTGCAATTAAAAAATGGAACTGAAATGTTAGAAAAAAATGTTCCATTTTGGTCAGTGTAGTGTTGCCTCCTGGGCATGCGGTAGAGGCAATGCTGCTTATGAGAATCTGTACATAAGTGATGACAGTAGTGAGGGCAAGCAGTAACTCTGAATGTCAGTGTGTCATCGGGTAACTTACTAGCACTGTCTGAAGTGAATATGTGCATTTGGTGACTGTTTAGAATGATTTGTACGATTTGTGCTTTCAGTGAGCATTGCAATTTAAAATGAGTACATGTCTCGATCGCTTAATGTTGTGGGTGAGTGAGCATGGCTAAGATGGGTGGATTGATGAAAATGTAAAAAAACAGAAGTTCGGTTTAGCAAGTGAGTGCAGTGCTGGTTCCAGACAAAACAGAACAGCACATCTCACTATTAACGCGGCAGTGAGAATGGTTGTTTACAAGAAGAGAAGGTATTTTTAAAGAACAACAAAAAAATATCAGCGTTGGGAGCTGGAGGGATGTGCAGCAGGAATTGCTAAAGGGGGTTAGTAAGTTTGGTCGGGGGCTGTTATTCATGTCAGTATAGAGCAAGAAATAACCAGCGTAGAACAAAGTGATTATGTAAAACAAATGGACGAAGTGTAACTGTGGAGCTGTGATTTCTGTGTCGTGGTTGTTTTTCCTGAAAGGTAAACTATGGGCAAAATTAATGGAGCCATCACTGCTTAGATCATGGCTCCAGTACCCTGACCTCCCCGCAGTCACAATATACATTTAGTGGTTTAAATACCTTATTGCTCATAAAGTTTGATAATCCCCATGGTGCAACTGGCATTTAGTAACAGAGAGAATGGATCACCGGAGATTGCGCAGCAAACACCGCGATGAGCTGACGTGGCTTTTCCCCTTTCTGTTTTCTGCCCATATTTATTTTATTTAAACATTTAATAGCCAGGAAAGGCACACTGAGCCAAGGCTCACTTCCAGGTGTGACCCGGGGAAAGGGATATAAAGCAGAAAATATAGATACATGAAATAAAGATACAGTTTTATACATTATACAGCAAAGTATTGTACATTCAGATGGACGATATGCAAATAATCTCTTACAATCGATTAGATTTCTATCCATAAAAGTCATTTGGCATGATGCTGGGCCTGGGAGTGGCTAGGAGCAGGAGCAGGAGCAGGCGGGGAGTGGAAGTTTTTGGATTTGGTATTTGAAGTAGTTGTGAGAGGGTGAGTTCCTTAGGAGAGGTGGAAGTTGGTTCCATAAAGAGGGGAGTCTGTGGAGTCATGTGATGCTCTCGTCCCAGTAGCTGCTCTCCTCTGGCACTCCCTTTTTCTAAACCTTAAACTGCTTAAAAGTTTACTTTTACTTTTTGGTGACTTTGATTCCTTTAGACGTCCGGAGTAATTCTGCCAATTTCCAGCCTACAATCCAAGACGATATTGGAAGCGGAGATGCGGCAAGCTGCCCCAAAGCAAACCCCGCCTCAGATGCCAGACAAGCACACTAAGCAGCCGAAAGCTCAGAGCTTGGGCTCCGGGCGATCTAATACTTTCACCATGATGTCTACTCCCCTCACAGAGGAGCACTTCCTCATGGAACTATTACCCTTCAGGGAAGCACTCCTGGAAATAACCGATAAGCTTAAATCACTCAGAGGGGACCTTAGTGACCTGGGCAGAAGAGTTGGGGATGTCGAAGTCTGTACTCAGTCTCTGGAAAAGTGGCAGGCCCATACAAACTCTGACAATACCCAGCTATAGCAAAGAATCCATAAGTTGGAGGACAAACTAGAAGACTTGGAAGGAAGAAGCCACTGCAATAACTTAATCATCTTTGGACTGCCAGAGGGTGAGGAAGTGGCCACACTGATCCTCTTTGCTCAGAGGTTTTTGGAAAGGGTGGCAGACCCTTTTCCCAGTGGTTCTGTTTATGTTGTGGAATGGGCACACCGTTCACTATGCCCTAAACCCTCAGCTGGCTCCCCTTCTTGCCCCTTCATGTTCAAATTACTGAACTTTTTAGACAAGCTGTATGTCCTTCAAAAATTAGAAGACCTGAAGAAGATATTGTAGGAAGGTAATAAACTCCAGCTTACTCAGGATCTCCCGACTGGAACCAGCCAGAAGCGTGTAGCATTCCAGCCCCTGGTGGCTAAGCTAATTGCCGCGGGAATCAAATTCAAGATGCTCTACCCTGCATGCCTCCAGGTACTACCTGAAAACAAGTGGCCTTCCTTTGACACAGTGGAGAATGCCACTTGGGACCTCAAAAGCCTGCTCCCTGACCTGTTCAAGGATTGGTGAGTACCGTGTGCTTCCCAGGTATTATGGCACTGACCTAGAGATCGATCCTGTGGTGGACTATGTTAAACTTTATGGAGAATTAATGATGATCTCTCATCCCTGGACTCTGCTTTCCTTGTGCTGGGTGGACTTCGACCTCGTCTGATACCTCCCTGGACTGTATGCCACTTACACATTCCTTCAATGGTGTGCCTGTTTCAGGGTGGGGAGCTCCCCTAGTCATCATCTATTTCTCCAAGTTACCTCGTCAGGTCCAAAACCCATTTGGCTCTTTTTGGGCACCTGTGGACCTGATAGCTCTACTATCTCATCTGTTTGGTGGTATTTCCTCCCCTGACATGGACACTAAACCCCAGCACTGGACTTAAGGCAGAGTTGTTTTTGTGTTCCTTCTCTGACACTTTATCGCTATTACCATGTCCTTCTGCCATTAACTGGAGTAACACTGCCTTCAAACTTCAGCTAGAGTTCTATCTTGGGAAGGGGATAAACTGTTTCCACCCTACTGGACTGTTCCTCAGTTAATGTGCCCTCTACACAGTCATTACTCCCGAATTCAGATGCGGCTGATATTGGTGGTCTTTGCACTTCTCTACTGCGATCTGCTGTACACAGTCTGCCCATTGTTCATAATTTGGGCAGATCATCTGTCAGGTACCTTTGCCTAGGAAAATGGTTGAGAGCAATGGAATTTCCCGAAACATGCTGGACTGCTGTTTCTGGCCTGGGCCACATACCCCTTGATCTTCGGATGGGTAAGTGATTCTTACTGGGTTTTTGTGCGGGCAGGCTTTCCTCTCCATTCCCTTTTTTTATCGGAGGGAGGGTCCCACCAGTACTATGAACCCAGAGCTACTAGATAACTGTTATTTTTCACTGCCACTAATTTAAGACAGTTTTTTTTTTTGCTGACTGATTGCCCCGAAGATCTGGGACTACAGCTCTCTACCTCTGTTGCTGACCTGGCAATGTGTATTAGCTGTTATCTTTATTTCATTTTAAAGGTAATTCTGTATTGTTCCAACCCTGACATTGTTACAGTTTGTAATTATAATTAATGTTAGATATTATTGTTTGGTAGAATACATAGTGATACAGTGATTTGGGGGTGGAGAGAGGGAGGGGTGTGTGCCGGGTGGATAGGTATAGCACCATGGCTGGTGAGAGTTTCATGGACTTGTTTATTATGGGGCTTGGGACTGAACAATGTTGGGTGGGAGGTAATGGTGGGCAGTCGATCTGGAACATGCTTGTGTCCATGTTATTATTGATCTTGCTAATGGGGAAGGGGTTATTTAGAAAGTTTTCTTTCCCGATTCTTGTTATTGTAGTTCAAATTGTTGTTTGCTCTTTGGAGATAGGGATGGTCAGTTAGGGGTCACTGTTTGGGATGTGTTTTGGGACATGTTGTTTGACACAGATTGCCTGTTTCGATTTCATGCATGTGATTTAAATTTGCAGGGTTCACTACTGTTATTTTCTGTGGGGGGGAGGGCTGAGGTATGGGGATATGGGATGTTCGGATCTGAATTGGTTAACATAGTTCTTCGTGTCATATCTGTCTGCATGGGAAATGTGGGGGGTTATTGGTGGGGAGGGTGGCAGGTGGAGGTCTGGGGGATTTCTTTGGAGACTCGTTGGGGTTCCCAGGGAGGTACTGGGCCTTCTTAATAATGCTTATGTTCACTCAAGATGTTTCATACACTTTTTGAAATGGCTCATAACTTTAGGTACTGTTCATGAAATGTTAGAGGGGGCCAATCCCCGATGAAACATACTAAAATGTTATTGCATCTTCGTAAATTGCAGGGTGATGTGGCCTTTCTCCAGCAAACCCACCTTCCCCAACCCAGGTCCTGTTGTTGAGATGCTCCTGGGTCAGACAGGTGTTTGGTTCCAAAACAAACTCTCATAGATGAGGCATGGCTATCTTGGTGTCCCGGTCTGTCCCATTCTGTCTTCTCCAAGAAATTAGTGATCTTCAGGGTAGATATATTTTTGTGAAAGTGCTGTTGGGGCATTTGGAGGTGACCCTGGGCTCCGGTTATGGCCCCAATGTAGAGGACCCTTCCTTTTTTGCCTATATCATCCAGGTTTTGTCCCAGTGGACATCTCTCCCTATGATACTTGCTGGAGATTGGAATGTGGTACTAGACAGTGACCTAGACAGAACCTTGAGACGTAACCAACCCCTTCAATTTTAATGTTTAGTCTCAGTTGTATCTCCTTTTACAAAAGAGCTGTCACTGAGAATGTGTACACAACAGGATACTGGAAGATGTAAAGACTCATTGAGCAGGCTTGTGCATGCGTGGTCGGCTGCCATCAGGTATAGATCAACAAGAAGTGTGATCAAAATGTAAACAAACCGAAAAAAGGAATGGAGCAAATCACAGGGCAACAATAAATCCCTGAGAGAAAAAAAGAAAGCCAGATTAGTGCACAAGGGGCAAGGGGGAACAACATACTGGAAAAAAAAAATTATCTAGTACTGCTGCTTTAACCCCTTGCAGTCTCCTATTCATTTTTCCTTCCCTCGACCCTTCTCCTCAACTTTCCTCTTCTTTACCTATTCATCCTTATTTCCTGTCCTCCCTTCTTTTAACTTTGAATTTCTACACAGGGCCCACCCTGATATGCTCTTCCTCCCTCTGCCTTGCCACTGACGGAAGTCCCGCGCTACCTTACTACTCCGTATCCTGCTTCTTCTATGGTCTGGTGACATTGAATCTTATGCTGGCCCAACTCCTTCCCCCTTTCGCTCTCCCCCTTCCCCTCCCCTTTTCCTTTCACTCCCTGAAGGTCCAAGTATCTTTCACATCAGTGCTAGCAACCTGCTACCTAAAGTTGACCTCCTAAAAGTGTGGCTTGCACAGCACACTCCAGATAATTCAGAGCATCTCTGAATCCTGGCTTTCCTCTTTACTTCCTGAAATTAGCATCGGTATTTACAACTACAGCCTCTACAGGGAGGATTGTGGTAAACATGGTGGAGATGTCGCCCTCTATGTACAGTAGGGTCTCGCTTGCTCTAGAAATAGATAATTTGTCAGCAGAAAAGGACTAGTAGGCTCATCCAGTCTGCCTTATTTTTCCCTGATTATTGCAACACCTCAGACTGTATTTGGTCACCAGCACCCCTCCCTCCTCCCTTTCCTCCACTTATTATGCCCGTGTGCCTATCCCATGCATGCTTGAAGCTCTCCACAATTTTTACCCCCACCACCTCCTCTTGCAGGCTGTTCCAGGCATCCACCACCTTTTCTGTGAAATAGCATTTCCTCACATCCTTAACCACCCCCCAGATTCACTGCATGCTTCCTTGTTCTGGTGCTTTTTCCTCCTCTGACATCGACTCCCCAAGACCACCAGGGCAACCAAAGCTAACTGTTTTGCTTTGAACCTCCATACTACTGAGGTTTATATTGAGGAAGACTTGGAGCCAGTAGGCAGTTGCCCATATATGCTCCTTGTATACATCTAATAATATTGTGGAATTTTCCCATTCAGTAGGTAGTGATCCAGTCTAGATTTGAACATAGCTTTATTTTTACTAATAATAACACTTTCAGGTAACGCATTCCAGGGATTGAAAAATTCTTGCTGTATAGAAGTATTTCCTCTTATTTGTCCGAAACCATTGACTTTGTATTTGTTATGGATGACCTCTAGGGTTACATCCATCCTGTTTAAAAATTATCCCCAAGTCATTTAACCTAAAGCCCTGCATAATATTACACATAAAAAAAAAAGATCTGCTCTTAACTGTCTGGTTTCTATAGACATTAAATTCAGATTTTGCAGTCTTTCTTGATAGCCAAAATCTGCCATAACTGAAATGCAGTTGGTGAATTTCCTCTGCACCCGTTCTAATTTCTGTCTTTCTTGTTTTTATTTGATGGAAACCAGATCTGAGATGCATATTCCAATTGTGGACGCACATATGCTCGAAACAACGGCATCATTATATTACTTTCCCTACTGGCTGTGTTTCTTTTAATAGACCAGATGATATTATTACATTTTTTTGATTGCTTCTTGAGTTTGCTCATTTGTGTCTAAATTATCAGATACATAATATCCCAAGTCTTTCTTGGATGAACAACAGTGTAAGCTGTGTCCACATAATGTGTAGTTTACCTTACCATTATGTCTCCCCAGGTACATAACCTTACATTAATCCATAATGAAGGACATATCCCATCTATCAACCCATCTATTAACACTGTTCAAGTCCTGCTGAATATACTTTATTTCCTCTTGAGTACTACAAGGCCCTCCTATCTTTGTGTTATCTGCATATTTAGTAGCCCAACCATTTAGATTATTAGATCAGAGATGAATATCTGAAATAACGCGGGCCCCAACACAGAACCCAACGGGACCCGACTCGACACCACACTGATATCTGATAATTGTCCATTTATTTGGACCCTCTGTTCTCTATCAGCCAACCACTCTTCTATCCAGTTTATCAAATAAGGATTTGCTTTCAATATTTTAAGTTTGTCTATAATGGCCCTGTGCAGAGTTAGATCAAAGGCTCTACCGAAATCCAAAAAGATCACATGACTAGGAACCCCATTATCCAATGACTTGCTCACATTTTCATAGAAGCACAACAAATTTGTAGTACAGCTCCAGCCCTTTTTAAATCCATGTTGTTCTGAATCTGTTCGATCAAGTGAAGTGAATAGTGTGTCCCTGACTAACCCCTCCATTATTTTACACACTAAACAAGTCTGACTAATAGGTCTGTAGTTTTTAACATTCACCTTATCCCCTTTTTCATAAATGGGCACAACATGAACCATTTTCCAATCACTAGGTGTCTCTCCTGTCCTTACTGATTGCTAGAATAGAATATTTAATGGAGATGTAATGTAATCAACCATTATTTGCAACATATTAGCTACAATTCTGTCAGGGCCTGGAGATGTATTAGGTTTTAATTTCTGATATGCTGTCTTATTTCAGATAACTCAAACTTTATGGGGTCCACAGTATGGAATATAGCCACCTGATTACTGTACGATTTACTACCGTAAATTTGACAAAAATAATCATTGAAAGCAGTAGCCATATCCATGTCTGATATGACCGTCCTTTCTTCCACGATAAGGGGTCCCACAGGGTTCTGGGTTTTCTTTAAGGATTTAATATAGGCAAAGAAAGCTTTATAATTATGCTTAGTGTCATTCTTAGCTAACTGTTCCTCTGCATTTCTTTTTGCCACTCTTATGCCTTTTTTACAGTTCTGTTGTGCCTGTCTTAGAGCAAAGTGTGTCCCTTTGTTCTTATTTTTCAAGAACTTTTTATAACACTTTTTTTTATTCTTAATGAGTCTGCTTACAGTATATGTCTATTCAGCCACATAGGATTTTTATGAGTATTTCTATGCTTAAATGTCTGTGGAATATAAATCTCACTTAGACTCAGAGTAATCATTTTTATAGTATCCCAAACTTGTACTGATTTGTGTGTGAGTATTGACACCCAATCTAATGGTTTCAATTCGTTTATTTCCTTTTCATTAGCCTTTTTATATAAAACGATTTTTGTTTTATGCTGATGTATTTCATACTTATAGTTGATTTTAAATATAACTGATGCATGGTCACTAGTTCTAACTGGGGGACCGGTAGAACAGTCTTGTATTAATAAGTGCTGTGTTCCAAGAATTACATCCAGTATGTTATTTCCTCTAGTGGGGGATTTTGAATATTGCACCAAGTTTAAATCATTACAACTACTAACTAAATGCTTTGCATTTGATCCAGTGGCAGTCATTTTTATCCAATCAATATTGGGAAAATTTAGGTCTCCCATAACTACAGAACTCGGCAATTTCCCCCACTTTTTCAAATTCAGTAATTAAACTGTCAATGATCCCAGTATTTGATGATGGACTACGATAACTGTACCCAGAATGATAGGGTAGGATTTTCCCCTATTTATTCTTATCCATAAGGTTTCAATGTCAGACTCTTCTGCTCTTATTTTGTTTGATATATCTGCAGATTTCATTGTATTCTTTATAAACATAGCAACACCACCTCCTTTTTTTTTTTTTTCAGATCTATTTTTTTGTATATAATGTATAACCCTTCAGGTGTCTATCCCATGTTTCGCTATTGTTCGTCCACCGAGTTTCATTTATGGAAATTATGTCGTATGATTTCTCACTAACCAAGGCTTTTAGTTCATCACTTTTATTGCTCAAGCTCCTGGCATTAAATGACAGAATTTCTAACTGGTTCTTACAAGACTCCCGTTTCTTTGAACTTGGTTGTTTATAGGTTTACAGGGGTCCACTGTATTGGTTTCACCACTTAGTCAGTTCGGACTTAATGAGTTCAGGGTGGTTTCCTCCAGAAAAACTTTAAGTTCCCCACTAAATTCTGAAAGGCTATATATTCCCTTTCTAACCCTCCCAATCCTCTTCCCCAGTCCTGCTTAAGAAAGGTTCACCCATCTTTTCCCCACTCTCTGGTTGCCTTTCATTTTAATAATAGAGACCTTGCATGCTCTTTCCTTCCTTAACCTCTCCAAAGGTTCTAGTACAGATGGGCTGGACCTCAGACTACTCCACCTCTCTTCCCCTGCTTTGGCATTATTCCTTACCCACCTACTTAACGTTTCTTTTTCCCACTGGTCTGTCCCATCTTGTGGTCCTGGAAGTTTGCCATGTTTCTCTCCCTCCACAAAGGTGATGATTGTCACAAACGCACTCAGCATGTCAGGCCCTCTGCTGCCACAGTGCCAACCTCAGAGCATAATAGTGTGAACAGGTAACAGACAGGGTAACCCTCCTGTCTGCTTTTGGGTCTGAATCACCTTTAGTCTCAAGTTCTGTGGGGATTCAAGCTGTGAACCTTATGCTAACATACTAAATGTACAGGCTCAGATATGTACCCTCTTCAGGGATTGCGGTACAGTCTTTCACCAGGGGCACCAAGCCAGGCTTCCAAAATGAACCCTTAAAACTCTATAAAAGACCTTAGGTATATTCTTACCTTTTCCCAGTTTGGTAACACCATCAAGCTGTTGAACAGTTTTGTCAGTCTTAACCCTCTATATGTCACATGCAAAAAGAACTGGCAGACACCCAGGCAGTCTTTCAAATAATAGGTACTTTACTAAAAGATGATAAAAATATGAAAAATATAAACACAGAACAATATATCAAAGATCTCACAATCAAATAAAAGAACAAGGGAAGATTACAAAACAAAAAAACTCCTACCACAATGTAACCCCCCCCGTCACCCGGGGTTACTAGAATCCCAGTAAGACCTATTGGTAGGCAGGGAAGGCAGCTTGTGAAACTCCAGTTAAGTGGATTTCACACTGTCTCACTCTGTTCTCAGTCTCAGCTGAGACTGAGGGATGACATTACCATAGAACTCTCGCAGCTGCATGAGCCACACTGGAATGCTGCAATTGGAAGTTAGGATAGAATGTTGAAGATTTTGAACAGAATCTGTGTGCAGTCTTGGTGAGAGACAGCAGCACAGCAGTCTGCGTGCAGGCTCTCAGAGCTTTAAGCTCTGTTTTAGAGCTACTGTTAAGTAGGTGTGTGTTTCCACCGTAAGAGGGACACAGAAACTGATTGTTGAAGTGGTGGAGACCGCTGTCACTGGTCCAAGTGCCCTCTCCCTGAGGGGATGGGGGGGGAAGGTTTGTCTGTCTTTCAGGGGCAACCCTCCTGGTTCCGGCTAAGGGAAGAAGCTGCCTATTTCAAGTTGTGCTGCGGCATCAGTAGCTCTGAGAGAGAAATTCCTGTGGAGGAATCGCTTGTGGGACACTTGCAACCAAAGGGTGAGTTCGCTCTGACAGAGGGCAAATGTTTTTCACCTGAACTGTTGGAATGTGGGGATTGGACTACTTAATCCGTAGGAGGTCTAGTGTAATAGACATTGCCAGTTAACTCAAGTAGGTTCAAGTCCAGCACAAAGAGTGAAGTAAAGTGGGGATTGGACTGCTTAATCAGTGGGGGGCCTAGAGCAATGGGCTATGCCAAGTAAAAGTATGTTCAAGTCCAGCACAAAGGGAAAGCAAGACAAGTAAAGGAAATGTGACATACATTTAGCCTTAATCTACATTGCTAAGCTTTACAGTATGAGGTGTTTACTGTCCAGAGAAATGGCCGGGTATGAATTGTGGAAGCGAGAGGTGGGAGACCCCCCATCAGTAGTAACCAAATTCACCTCTATGGATTTGCTTTGTGGCAACTTTACCTTCTCTCAGGTACTTGGCCAGTGCCTAAGGAAAGTACTCAGATGTGGGATTAAAAGGAAGTTTCCCTGGTACAGTTGAGATACTCTTAGGTGGTTTAGGGAGCCACCAGCAAATGTTTCCATGACATATGAAAGGTGTCTGAGTGGCTGGCAAGGGAGTCGAGCCAGGGAAAACCCAGAACAGTGTACAAGTTTGGGCTGTGTACCCAAAGCAGCGTGCAAGTCTTGGCTGTGTGCCCAGTAGGTTCAGAGCCTGAGGGCTAAAAGTGTTGAGGAAGTGTTCTTGATTCTCTTAATCTGCATTACCAGGGAGTGTAGCCCCATGGGGGTCCATCTATGCTTTGTTGTTCTGCTTGGATGTGAATAAAGCCACACTTTAGAATCCCATTTCTGATATTGGACATTACAGTTATTGCTTCCTGTGTTCGGAGTTACTTGGGTGCCCCTGTGCAGAGTAGCCAAACCTAGCCTTTGTGCCGAGTGACCTATTCCTCCCCGAACCCAGTCCCCACCTAGTACTGCTGTCAGATTTAAACAGCATACCACCTGTTGTTTGCAAAATGATGGGGATGGGGGTTACAACAATACAGTTAGACTTTTTCTATCTAATGTAGTACCTCTATAAGTGCCTTTTAAAGTTAGATCAGAGAGCTGTGTCTTTGAGTCCCAAAATGATATGTCAAACAGATCAGACACAAGTATTAGTTTAAACTGTGTCTTTCCACACCTCTTCTGTGAGTCATCTAGCTCCTCCTTTTTGAATATACAAAAAATACAAACAGGATGCCCTATCAGGAGGTATATTAAATAAGGTGGCATCAGCAAACGCTCATTTCCCAGATTATGAATATTTGATCCACCAGTTCCTTTTGAGGTTTATAACCCTGCAATTCCATCACCCAGGTGTGAGATAAACTGACAGGAATCAGCTAAATGATGTATTGTCCTGTAATAAACTGTATATTTAGCTTCCCAACTTCAAAGCAGCAACAGGCCATAAAAAGTCCATAAAATGCAATGTCTCAAGGAAGTTGATTACATTACAGAGATCTCCCGGTCAGTTATATCCTGTAGTTTCACTGAAACCTGGGGCACCCATGGAGGCCCAGACTGTCTTATGTGAGACAATCACATACTATATTTTTATATTACATATATCATGCTATAATCATAACCAGCTGGTCAAGCGTCACAATGATCCCTGCCTCCCCTGGCAACATTCAGCCTATCTCCCTTCTCACTGCCTTTGCCAAGCTACATGGAAAAACTAGTATATGTCTAACTTTAAACTTTCTTTACTATAGTAACTTTCTCTCTCCTTTCTAATCTGGCTTTCACCAAAACTTCATGCTGTATGCTACCGACTCCACCTTTAAAGGTATCGATCAGGGACATATCACTGCTGCGGTCTTCATCATTTTTGTTAAGGCCTTTAATACTGTAGCCCACCCACTCCTTCTGGAGAAGCTGAGAGCCACAGGTCTTTCTGTCCCATCCATTAATTGGTTCAGATCCTACCTCTCTGGCTGTCTCCAGTCAATATTGGTTGGTGATGCCTTTTTCCCCTCCCCCCAATACAGTCTAAGGTTCCCACAAATAAAGACGGTGAAATATATCTTCTGGATTGTGGTTCCCTGTAACTGTACTTGCTGAATCCATACTCCATGCATGACTGACCCTATTTGGTCTTCCTACAAATCTTTAGGCTTTTTGATTGCTACTGCACTGTATGGTAACTTGCTTTGGTAACTTCTACCAATTCTGACTACATTTTACCTTCCTTTCTGTTGCATCTGTTTCACTGCTGGTTGCATATAATGTACAATTTATTGTGCCAAATGTGTGTAATTGTCTCAGCCATTATTTGTAACTAATCTTTTTTTGTATTGGTTTGTATCTTCACTTACTTTGAATTTGTATATGATGTTCAGTATCTGCATGTATAATCATTCACCTACTGTATGTAACTAATTCCAGGTCGCCCATGAAAAAGGGACTTTTCTGTCTCAGTGGGCATACCTGGTCATCAAAATTCAATTCATTTAAATAAATAATACTCCATTCTCTGTCCCATCCTAATTTTCATTTTTAATTTTCCTCCGGTCCATCTGTGTCAACTCGCATATTCACATGTGTGCTGATGACACTGTACTCTTGGCCACAGTTGCCCCAGTCTCAGCCCTGGAAACATTACTCCAGCATGACTTTAATAATGTTAAACACTGGTTCCAATCCCATCAACTTCAGGTCAATACCAAGAAGATAGTGTCCATGACCTTTGGCACCAACCACAAGCTGGTCAGGGTACCTTCCCCTGGTCCTCTCCATCCTTGCTGGCACTGCCTTGAGGTCATCGCCTGTTTCAAATATCTTGGTGTGTGACTGGATGGTAGACTGGACTTCTCCACCCATAGTGATGCCACCGACAGTAAGCTACATTCTAAACTTGGTGCCCTTTACCGTAACAAGGATTGCCTTCCTTCCCAAGTCTTCTTCAAAGCAGTCACCAAAATGGTGCTCCCAGAGTTTGACTACATGGGTGTTTTTCTATTGCACCACCCCTTCCTCCTATTAGACTGGACACCATTTGTAATGCTTTCTGCCACTTTGCTGCTAATGCTTCCTCTCGTACCCATCACTGCTCCCTATACACTGCCTTCTTTATTTCTCATCTTCCCTCTTGCACTATGCTTCTCTCATTTCTAAATACTGGTTTGCATCTCTTTCAATCTTATCTCTTCTCTTTTCCATTTCCTCTGCCTTGTATGCACTTCACTTTAGAGATTTCTGCACCTTCTCTATTCCTTACTCCAACTCTGCTGCTAGGTAGTCTTCACAAAAGTGGCTGCAGAGAGGAGGCTGGAAATGACAGACTAGTGAGCCTAACTTTGGTGGCGGGGAAATTAATTGAATTACTACTGAAGGAAAGAATTGTAGATTATCTTGAAATTGGGGGCTTACAAGATCCGAGGCAACATGGATTCACAGCTGGGAGGTCATGTCGGACAAATCTGATAGAGTTCTTAGACTGGGTGACCAGGGAGGTAGATCAAGGTGGGGCCATGGATGTGGCCTGTCTGTATTTCAGTAAGCCCTTTGACACTGTCCCACATAGGAGACTCGTAAACATGCTGAGCAGTCTGGGAGTGGGACCAAAGGTGGTAAACTGAGTGAGAAATTGGTTGGGGGATAGGAGGCAGAGGGTGGTGGTAAATGGAATTCACTCTGAGGAAGGGAGAGTGACTAGCGGGGTGCCACAAGGATCGGTACTGAGTCTGATCCTCTTTAATGATTTTATTAGTGACATTGCAGAGGGCTAGAAGGGAAGTTATGCCTTTTTGCAGCTGACACAAAGCTCTGCAGTAGGGTCGAAATTTTTTGGGGGTGGAACTAATGAATAGTGATTTGAGAAAGCATGAGGAGTGGTAAGAAGTGTAGCAACTGAGATTCAATGTGAAGAAGTGCAAGATCATGCACTTAGGGCACAGAAACCCGGGGGGAGGGGGGGTATGGAATGGGGCAGTGGTACTGATGACCACCAAGCAAGAAAGGGACCTGGGAGTAATTATTTCTGATGACCTAAAGGTGGCCAGGCAGTATGGCAAGACAGTGGGGAGAGCTAGTGGGATGCTAGGGTGCAATGGGGGGGCATCACCAGCAGAGAGAAAGAGAGAGAGAGAGAGAGGTAGTTATACAGCTGTATAAAACCTTGGTGAGACCTCATGTGGAATACTGTGTTCAGTTCTGGAGACCACATCTACAAAAGGACATAAAATAGAGGCGGTCCAGAGGACAGCAGCTAAAATGGTGATGGGCCTGCAGCATAAGCCCTATAAGGAGAGGCTAAAGGACCTCAATATGTATACCCTAGAGGAAAGGAAGGAGAGAGGGGATATGATTGAGACTTTCAAATACCTCACAGGTATAAACTGAGTACAACAGGAAAGCATTTAAAAAAAAAAAAAAAAAAGGATGCTCAAGAACAAGGGGACATGCTATGAAGTTGGGGGGGTAGATTCAGGGGAAATGTTATAAAGTACTTCTCCACTGAAAGAGTGGTGGATGCCTAGAACAGCCTCCCAGTAGAGGTGGTTGAAGCAAAACTGTAAGGGGTTTCAAAAATGCATGGGATAGGCATAAGGGAATTTTATTAGATTGGAAAGGGGTGGGGTGGGGGGGTAAAGCTGGAGAACCAGGTAGGATCTGTGGTATTGCAGTAGGTTGGGAAAATGGGCAGACTGAGTGGGCCAAGTGGTCTTTATCTGCTGGCAGTTTCTATGTAATATATGTAATCTATAAATTAGTGTGTGTCCCCACAGTACATTAATCCCTGCATATGAAGTGAGTGGTTTACCTGATGGGCCCAGAGTCCCTTCTAACCTTAAATTCCTGTGTTACTAAGCTACAGTGTGTTACTGGGTGTTAAGTGACTTGCTAAAGGTCACACAGTGCGTCAGTGGTTTTGGCAGGATTTAAATCTTCCAGTTGCAGGTTGGGATGCACTGTAAGTCACATTGCTTTGCTGTAGGGTCAGTGGAGTTCTGTCTGCAGTGCACAGTTTTCTGCTGATCAGTAGCTGGCATTGCCAGTATGGAGCCTGTGGTCTTTGTTGTGGTTCTGGATGGATTTGGAGCACTGAGAGGGGTCATATAGCACGTTTATATGGTTTGAGTAAAGAGTAACCCTGGTCCCTAGCAAGGAAATCACAGTAAGCAACAGCATACGTCCATCTAACAACATTCCTGAATTACATGAATGCCCACTCCCTCTAAAGGAAATCTACTTGAAAACTGGATCTTTGTGCCATACAGTTCACTTACAGCTGAGGCTTATTCAGGAACTGTAGTCGTAATTCCCTTGTATGATACATCGCAGTCTGTGGCATGGAAATGACTATGATGCCACAAATAGGGCATTATGTGCAGCTTCTGAACAAGTCTCAGTTGTAGATAAATTGTAAGGGCCAAAACCTGCTCTCCACCCTGACAATTGTCCTGGGATCACATTGCTTATTCTGGCACGGGTATTTCAGCTTCCCACCCTTTCTCATGTCTTGCCCCCTTTCCCACCCTTACTTCTCCACCTCCGCTTTTCTTCCCAGTCCCTCTGTCATTGTGATTTTCTCCTCCTTAATTTTTTGTTGTTGACTTTACAGTGTTTCTTCCTCTTACCCAAGTTCAGCGCTTACCAGTCTGGCTGCTCCTTCCCTGCTGTATCTCGTCCCACCACTGGCTTGCTTGGCCGATCTACCCACCTAGACCCTGACCCTCTGGTAGGAACCTTGCAAGCAAAGTACAGACCATGCACGGTTTCCAGCCAGGGAGTCAGTTTGAAGTGGCACTAGGGGTCAGGGGAGAGGTGGACGGAGCAAGGGCTGTAGTCGTGGGGCATAGAGCTGGCCATCATTGGGTACTCGAGAAGTTGTTTTCCCCCTTGGTTTTCTCCCTCTCACTTCCCCGATGCTGCTGTGTGGCATCTTTATTGCATACCATTCTGTGGAATAGGGTCAGAAATTCATGGTCATCTGTGACATTAGATCCCCTCTCCCCGCTGCCCACAGGAGATGCTCGTGTGACAGGCGGTATCCACTTCTCTCTGGGAGCTGAAGAACACTGCCTCCACAGTGCTTCCACAGCTCCACTGGCCTGAAGTGGGTGTGCGGACCCAAGTCACCCACATGGGATGTATAGTGTTTGTTTATAAATATGAATTGTTAAATATAATATGAATAAATATTGTCAAAATGGGAGAGTGCCTCAGAAAAGCACTAGCAAACAGGCAAGAAGGAGGGGTGGAGAAACAATGGGGAGTAATCAAAACTGCCATCACAGAGGCAGCAAGCCTTTGTGTGAAGCAAATAAACAAATCAAAATGAAAGAAAAACCACTATGGTTCTCAAAAGAGGTGGTGGGGAAAGTTAGGGAGAAAAATATAGCATTCAGGAAGTATAAGGAAACACAGAAGGAGGAGGACAGAAAACTGTACCAGTTAAAGCAGAAGGATGCGGGGAAGGCAGTCAGAATAGCAAAGGCCCAAACCGAGGTAAAGATAGCCAACTCAACTAAGAAGGGGAATAAAACCTTTTATAGGTACATTAGGGAGTGAAGAAAAATGAAGGGAGGGATAGTGAGGCTTAACAGAGGGGAAGGTGGGTGGGTAGAGAGTGACCGTGAAAAAGCAGATACTCTGAACAAATACTTCTGCTCAGTATTCACAAAAGAAGAGGAGAGGGAGGAACCAAATCCAATCAATAGAAGCACTCTGGATAGGGGGGTCAATACCAGTCCTTTCACAGAAGAAAGGGTTCTGAAAGAACTCCTAAAACTGAAGGTGGACAAAGCAATGGGGCCTGATGGGATTCACCTCAGGATTCTAAAAGAACTAAGGGGAGAACTAGTGATACCACTGACTACCCTTTTTAACAAATCATGGGAGGATGGTGTGGTACCTAAGGACTGGAGCAGGGTGGATGTGATTTCTTCTTCACAAAAGTGGGAGCAAAGCAGAGGCAGGAAACTACAGACCTGTTAGCTTGACCTCAGTTGTAGGGAAAATGATGGAATCACTTCTGAAAGAAAGAATTGTTGAGTACCTAGAGGTCAGCGGGGCACAGGACTCAAGGCAGCATTGATTCACAGTGGGAAGGTCATGTCAGATGAATCTAATAGATTTCTTTGACTGGGTGACCAAAATAGTAGACCAGGGAGTGGCTGCGGATATGGGATACATAGACTTTAGCAAGGTATTTGTCACAGTCCCACATGAAAGATTAATAAACAGATTAGCCAGCCTTGGAGTGGGTTCCAGGGTGGTAGCCTGGATAACAGGACACAGAGGGTAATAGTAAACAGAGTCCACTCCAAAGAAAGGGGGGTACTAGCGGGGTACCGCAGGGTTCAGTACTGGGTCCTGTCTTTTTTAATATCTTTATAAGCGATATTGCGAAAGGATTGGAAGGAAAAATATGCATCTTTGCAGATGACACAAAGATCTGCAACAGGGTTGATGCACAAGGGGGGGGATGGAAAGGATGAGAAGGGACTTGGCAAGGTTGGAGGAATGGTCACAAGTCTGGCAACTTAGATTCAGCTCAAAGAAGTGCAAAGTAATGCACCTGGGAAACGGAAACCCAGGGGAAGAGTACACAGTCGTGGGGGAAGGTATTAACATCAACAAAAATGGAAAAGGACCTGGGGGTAGTCATCATAACAGATGACCTAAAGATAAGCAAGCAATATGAAAAGGCAGTAAGGAGGGCTGGGGGCGATAATGAGATGTATAGGGAGAGGCATCACCAGTAGAAAACAGGAAGCTGTTGTTTCTCTGAACAGACAGTTGGTGACACCCCATCTGGAGTACTGCTTGCAGTTCTGGTGAACCCATCTCATCAAGGACATAGACAGGATGGAGGCAGTCCAGAGGAGAGCAGCTAAAATGTGCATGGTCTGCAAAAGAAACCATATGAAGAGAGACTAAAGGAGCTTAACCCTTAGGCTGCCAACAGAATTAGAACGTATAGGAATTACGAGCTGATATATCAGTCCACGGCACAGAAAGGGTTAATATGTATACCCTCAAGGAAAGGAGGGAGAGGGGGACATGATAAAAACTTTCAAGTACCTCAAGGGAATCAACGAAGTCCAAGAGGGTAGCATCTTTCAGATAAAGAGATGTGCAAGAACAAGGAGACGCGATTTGAAGATAGAGGGGGGATGGCTCAGGGACAATGTGAGGAAGTATTGTTTCACAGAGAGGGTGGTGGACACATGGAATGGCCTTCCTGTGGAGGTCAGGGGGTCAGAAACAGAGGGGTAATTCAAGAATGCATGGGACAGACATAAGACAATTCCCTTGGGGGGTAGAAAGAAGTAGGCTTTTGGTTAACTAGGATATGCAGCTTATCTAATATTTAGGGAAATGAGCAGACTAGGTGGGCTAAGCGGTCCTTATCTCCTGTCAAAGTCTATGTTTCTATGAATTGTTGTTTTCTGCTTGTAGGTATCAAACCCCTATCCCCTAGGATACACCTGGAACCAGTCAAAAAGCAGAATGAACTGCATGCCACCTGTGCAGGGCCAGGTGCTCTGACTGAGGCGATCATCCTCCAAGTACATCCAGAACAGAGTAGGTGTTGGAGGACTTGAGGAAAATATAAGGGATATAACCACCAGCTTAGGTTTTAATTGCTTAAAGTTTTTTTTATTATTTTTTAATTGCACATAGCACCAAATCATTGATCACACTGGCCACAGTTTGTCAAGTTAAATTTTGAACAGTAGATGTATACATCAATCAGTGCAAATGGTGCAAAGTGCAGATCACTAGTGTGGCTATTTAGAATTTTTTTTTTTTTTTTAAACTTATGTGGTCACAGGTGCCACGGAGCTTTGCCCTATCCAGAGCTATATTCGATGGTCTCCTATGATTTGGTACTGTGTGCAAGTAAGAACAAGAATACTTTTATTTACACCCCCTCACTCACTGACCAGGACCTCCTTCAGCCATTGGCAGTGCCACCATCCTGTCCTCCGAGGCTTCCTGCCTGGTACCTGGGGCTCCAGACCTCCACAGTGAACTACAAGTCTGGGCCCCCCTGGCTTGCTCTCCAGGGCAGAGTTGCCTGGTGCTCCACAGCAAATTCCCTACACAGTGCAGTTGATCCTGCGGTGGAGGTAATGTTCCGAGCTGTGTCCAGGGCTAGGTGGAGGTAATGTCCGGAGTTGTGTCCTGGGCCAGGCTCAAGAGGCCTGGTGTTGGATGTTAGGAGTTAATGCAAGGCTTCATCTGCCTTGTTGGCAGACATTTTCCAAATTTCCTCACCAAACCGCTGCCTGTACAGCGGTACCCCAGCTCATCTGTGGGCATTTCCACATGCAGCGTGCCAGCACTTTGCAGCACCTCTGACTATGTGTGTTAGGTTGTAGTCAGGCAATGAGTGTTGGCTTCCCCCCCACCGAGGAGGAGGAGATTGATCCCTGGATGGCCCTATGACAATTTAGTGTCAGTGGCTCAGTAGGTAGCACACTCGCCTCTGAGGCCGGGAGATCAGAGGGCTGTGGGTTCAGTTCCCACATCTGGCACTTGGGGTAATATCCCAGTACTGACACTGTAGTGCAGCATGAGAGTGGTGCTGCTCTTCTGAGGTGCCGTATTTTGGATGAGACATTAAACCGAGGTTCCATCTGCCTGGATTGGTGGTAGTTCAGGTGGATGTTAAAGATCCTATAGCATTTATCGAAAAGAGTAGGGGAATTTCCCCGGTGTTCTGGCCAAATTTCCCTCATTCACTGAAAATATCACCAACAGCTCAATCTGGTTCAAGGTCAGTTGGCATTCATCTGTATTCCCCTCCCCCGGGTCGTGCCTGAAAATAGGCAGGATTTGTCTAGTGCACTTACTCGGTCAACAAAAACTAAATAAAAATAAATAAATTAAGCTCATACCTGAACCTGGGTCATTGCTGTTACAAGCAGTAATGGTACCGCTGTGCCTGCTTAACACAAAAACTTATGAAGCATTCAGAAACTAAGCTGTTGGTTACATGTAACACATGGATGAGACTGTTTACACATAGGAGCCTATTATCATTTATTTCTCTGTATACCTCACTGATTGGAACAGCCAGTCCTAAAGCCCAGTGCCTCCCGGTGATGTCACCATGTCTGACACCACTCACTGCATTTCTGTCTCTAAACTCATTATTTACCATCCCTAGGTATTATATAAAACAAACAATAGGGAAGTGTGCTGCATAGGGATTTAATTCAATCATCTTGGGGTCCTAATGAGCTCATAATGCCTCTCGCCCTTTGGGCTCGTGGCTTATTGACCCCATTTGGATCCCTTGATGGAATTATATCCCTATACACCACACTTATATATGTATTTCTTACTAGCATTTCAATACCTACTCTGCACCTAGAAACAAGCTGAGATCTCTCAGCGTGCCATCCTCCCCAAAAGGTACCCCAGTGGGATTGTCACTCTACTTTAAAGCTGTCTCCAAAACAAATGTCCTCAAGTTACTCAATGCCACGTTGTACAGCACTGTGGTTGGGTCTGACTGCTTAGAAACTAAGCTCCTCAACTGGTTGCCTCCTTCTTTGCAGGGCCACTATCTAACATCTTCACTATGTCCCTCAGTAAAGCAGTAGTGCCAAATATCTGGTAAATGGCCAGAGTAATGCCAGTCTTTAAAAAAGGTGACAAGAAGGATTTAGTGAACTATAGACCAATAGCAGTATTATCTGTCATATACAAAATCCTGAAGAAGCTCGTTGCAAGACAGGTAACAGAGCACCTCACCAAGTATAACCTCCTGTCCACAAATCAATATGGCTTTAGAAAGGGTCACAGTGCCCAAACTGCCCCGCTACAGCTAACCAATGATACACTACATGCTATGGATCAGGGTCTTCTAACAGGAGCAGTTTCTATAGATCTCATGAAGGCATTTAATCTCATTGATCACCCCTCCTGCTAGCTAACCTCCTATCCCTGGGTTTCTCAGCAGTCTGTGAACTGGTTTAATGACTATCTATCCAACTGGACTCAAGTTGTAACCTCTGACAAAACAGTCATTGTCATCGGTGTACCACAGTGATCCATCCTGGCCTCTCTTCTTCTCAATCTTCATTAATAATATGAGAAATGCCGCCTACTACTCATCGCTGCTCTACGCTGACAACCTCGTTCTCTATACCAGTACTGATAACGTGCTTACTCTCAACCACAGTCTATCAGGGGACTTCCTAAATGTACAATCCTGGATCAGTAGCCATAGACTGTTTCTAAACGTTGGCAAGACTCAGGCTATGCTTTTTGGCTCTTCTGCCAAACTAAAAAATAGTCATGATCTCTTCAAAATAGTAAGTGTGAATGGTACCCCTTTGGAAGTGGTAAACTTGTTTAAATACCTGGGGGTTCTACTCGATGAAGCCATTAACTGTGAGATCCATATTACTACTGTGTGCAAGGTGGTCAATACTAAGCTAGGGTTAGCCTACAGAACTACCCACGTTCTCACCCCTTCCGTGAGGTTGACCATTGCCACAGCAATTCTTCTCCCATCCCTTGCATACAGAACTTCAGTCTACGGCAATACATCTAAAACCTCCCTACACAAATGGGACATAACCTATAATAATATATGTCGTTATGCCTCTGCATCCCCTAAGTTAAAACATCACTGTCTGCTCTATGCAGACCTTAATTGGCCCTCTCCTATGGTCCACCAGCTCCTTGCTCTTGGGGCCCTTCTGTATGGAATCCTGAGGTCCAGTATGCCTAGCTTTCTCGCCGCTGCACTCACCCCACAGACCACCACTTATGGTCTCCATTCTGCTGATCTTTCCTTACTCCACGTTCCCAGATGTAACACTTCCAAAGGGAAAACAGGTTTTTCATATGTGGCCCCCAGTTACTGGAACTTGCTGCTCCTTGAAATATGGCAGTCACCTAGCCATGCTTCTTTAAAAAAGAGGCATCGCTCTCTGCTTATTGAGAGTACACAGTGCAATTGTTTTAAACCACCCTAGATTCCTGACTCCCTACGCTATTACTGTCTCGGTGTCCTCCTCCGGTACTTATACCTCATAGTTTCTACTTGTCTTTCCACCCCTTTCCTACCCCACCTCTTGCACATCTCTCCCAGCCCCCCACTTTCTTCCCATGAGGTCTTACTACCTCAGTCCTTCCTACCTACTTGCTCCCTCTTTGGTGTCATATTCTTTATGTTATAGCCAGTTTTGTAGAATAGAGTTGATGCCTAGATTGATAATCAACTGTTATATGTGCACTTACCTTCGTTGTGCTTTGATGTATGAAATGTCTGTATTGTCTCCTGGTTACACCAAGTGCTCAAACCGTTATCCATTTTTATATTGTCTGGTGAACATACAAGCAGCATATTTTGGTAGCTTGGAATAGCAGGTTTTGGAGATGCGGTCATGTTGTAGCCAATGGTGCCACTACTTTTTTGGGCTGGGCTCTGTGGCACGAATGAAATAGCACACTGTCTATGACAGCAGTGCAAAAGTGTGCCACCAACTTGAAACAGTTTTGCCACTGCAATAAGGGAGAGACCCGTCATTGCAGGGCAGGCCTTGCCTGGTGTAAAATTTCAACAAACATGGCGGGCAGTGGCTATTACCATCTGCCTGTCACAGTCCCCAAGAAGCCAACTTTGGGGGTGCCCAATCCCCCTGTCGGCATATGTGCCTCTTTTACTGTTTTTGTCTGCTGAAGGAGTGCCCAATCTCCCTTGGCATCATCCCCCCCAAACACAGACGCGCTAGCCAACGGGGGGCCTAATCCCCATGTCTGCATGTTTAACCCCCCATCGTGTCGGCATTTTCCTGCCCCTGCCCAATTGTGTGCGACACTGTGAGCCCACCTCAGTGTGCCCAGCACCTGTTAAAAATGAAAACAGTCCGCGGTGATTGTTTATTTTTCAGTAACCTAAAACAAAGAAAATGGTCTCTCGCTGTCAGGTGCCTCCCCAACCTGCACCCACCCTCTGCACTTCTGGCCTCCCCACCCCCTCACCCCATACTTACCTCTGAAGCCCAGCATGATGATCTTTGGTGGAGTGGGAACACTTTTACACTCTTCAAAGCCAACAGCGAACTGAAGAAATGCCGGTAAGCTGTATAATGGCATAAATGGGGGGGGGGGGTGTTCAACTTAGGTGGATTTCGCTGCCATTTTTGTGACTTTTGGCTCCAAATTTTCAACATGAGGTTCTTGGCATGCCACCTCATGAACTCAGTCACTGTAATTTTGTTATTCGGTCCCGAAAGGTGATTTCACAGTCACTGCGCAGGAACCAACTTTTGGAACCGATTAACAAAATGACAGTGTCAGTGTTCATGCGGTGGGCTCCCAAAAAGCCTATGCTGAAAATTTGGTGAAAAAATTCAAAAATATGGCTGTGTTACAAGCGTGCATTGCGCAGTTTCTATGCATGCTTGTAACTTCGAGAATTTTTAATATTTTCACTCCAGATTTTCAGCATTACCATTTCTTTACCCCTGCTTATGAACAGTGCAGCTGTCATTTTTCACATCCTGTCCAAAATGTGTTTTGGCACCTGTGGTGCACAATGGCATGGTTGCTGTGGGAAATCAACATTTGTGACATATTAAGAAAATCACAGTTAGACTGTTCATGAGCGGAGGTCCCAAAATGCCTATGTTAAAAATTTGATGACAAAATTCCAAACAATTACTGTGTTATGAGTGTGCATTGTGCAGTTTCCACGCACGCTCGTACTTCGAGAATTTTTTATATTTTCACTCCAGATTTTCAACATTGCCATTTCTTCACACCTCCTTATAAACAGTACAGCTGTCATTTTTCACATCCTTCCTGAAATGTGGTTTCGCACATCTGGCACAGAATGGCGCAGTCACTGTGGGACATCAGTGTTCGGGACAGATTAATAAAAATCACAGTGCCACTGTTCATGAGCAGAGGTCCCAAATGCTTTCATGAGGTGGGGTCATGAAAACCCCATGTTGAAAATTTGAAGTGCAAATACCAACAAATGCCCGGGAGTTAGGGTTCCTAACCATAATGTCCCACCCTATAGAGACTGACCGGCATCAGGGGTGTGACTTTGGATTGTTGGCTGTAATGCTCATGCCATTCCACCTCCACCTCTACCCCCACCCTGCAGCCACTGACAGACATCAAGGTGTGCCTTGGACTCTTCAGCCCCAAAGTTCACCCCATTCTTCTATAGTGCACCCATCTCAATGTATTTCCTTATAGAATGGGGTGAGCATAAAGCCCGAGGACCCCAAGGCACAACATGATACTTGTCGGAGTTTGCAGGGTAGAGTGAGATGAAATGGCATGAGCGTTGTGGCCAACGACCCAAAGGCACACCTCAATGTCTGTCAGTATCTGCAGGGTGGTGTGGGGTTGGTGTCACTTCCATACTTCACTGCCATTCCTATTATGCATCTCTCTAACTCCTGCACTACCAATGCCAATGTCAGCAGGACAACATTCGGCATTGACAAATGCTTGTTACTATATCCTTAAATGCTATAGTATAATCACTTACTTTCACTTCTGATATGAAGTACATCGGAATGTTTCTCCTGTCACCACAATTGCTCAAATTTTTATCCATCTTAATTGTATCCCTAGTATGTTGTACTCCTGTATTGTACTGCATCATCACTGTTTTTCCCTGTTGAAGTTGTAACCTCCTGGGTCGTGCCTGAAAATAGTCACTTTTGTGTCTAGTGCACTTACCCGGTTATCAAAAACTAAATAAATATATTTTCAAATAATTAATCAAATAAGTAACCAATTTAGTAATAAAGAATGAAATAGCTTGAAATTAAAGGTGTTTTTGGAATGCAGTGGCATTGAGTTCTGCTGAAGCAGAGAGTGGTATATTTTTGCTGGTGGTTGGACGACCTCTTATACGAGATCACTGTGCAGTATTAATAAATCAGTTAAGAAAATGTAGTGTGTGCTGTAAGCAGTAACAAAGTCCATTTTCCAGAGCCAGATCCTTCTGATATGTGATCAGGGTAGGCTACTCTGGTTAACTTTTGTAGATTTGTCTTTCTGTGACTGTTGGCTGATGATAAACCTAGGCAGAGTAGAACTAGTTTAAGTAATAATTGATTAATTATCATTGGAGGCTGGGGAGGGAGGAATGAAATGGAGAGTGCACTCACATCTCAGTCCAACCCTGTGTTCTTACCAACAGGCTGACCCCAAATACTCCAACCAGTTTTTATGGTCTTCTGTGTGGCACAGTTACTCAATGGGAGGGGCCTCAGTGCCTCCACATGCATGCACTTACAGTATGTGCCCCCATGGCCATGAGATTGGAAGAAAACAGAAGAGGGACTGGGGCAGGTCCTCTCTTTCTCTGGCCCACACTGCCACCTGGCCACTGGCTATCTGGATATGTGTACTGGAGGGAAGAATGGCCCCCTCCTTACTGCCCATGCCATGGGGCAGTCTGTGTGGGGCATTCTGGTGGCTGGGGGAGTCCAGTGATGGTCTGGGGAGTGGGACATGGTTGATAGTTGCCTGCTTCTAGCTGCGACAGGGTTGAATAAGACCCTGTCCCATTTGTTATGCAGAAAGAATTTAAATGCAAGGGTCTGTTCCATCGTCTCCTTTTCTGTCTCTTGTCTGTCTGGTTGCACAACCAGATTTTCTTTCGAGACCTAAGAACTGATCACTCCAATGGTTTTGCAGTTCTCCGCCTCTCGCTATCTCTCTGCCTTTCCTTGCTATTTCTGTCTTTTCTCCCCCCCCATGCATATCTGAAGTTATATAAAAATATATATGAATCTTTATGTGGAAATATCACTGATACTGGGTTCCCTTTGTTTGAAAATGTCTATAGTTATACTGTTGAAGTGATTGCAAAAAGCTATTTGGAATTCAGGGGGTTAACCTGAGAAGCTGGTTTGCAAACTCTCTGAGATGCTGTAAACAAGAGGTCAGTTCTGGGCCACTATATTATTTTTGTTGCACCTGCAAGGAATGAAACTTACGAGAACATTCTGTGAGAAGCAGGCTCTCTTAATGAGTTCCCAAAGACTTATAAAAAGAGCAGCAATGCTTTTGCTAAAAAGACAAGGTGAGTGAGAGACTGAAACTTGGAATTAAGAGATACCCTCAGAAGAAAGGCTTTGTTTTCTCTGTACTGCATTTGTAAATACTTATACTGAGTAATTTTTATTTTGCTGTTATTGACAAAAATAAAAAATGCTATTTGCAAATTTTGAAACTGCTCCTGGTTTTTCTGTGCTTCCTGACCTGTGCCTCAGCAACAGATGGTATCAGCCTAAGTGGGATTTATGCTGTGCATACTCCAAGCCAGGAGTTTTGTGCATGGGTACTAGACCAGGTACCAGGGAAGCACAGAAGAAAGGTATGGATTATGCAGCAGCAAGTCCAGGAGTGATTCTCAGAAGAATGGCAGCCAAACTAGAAGTCCACACTGAGGCTGTGCAGCCAGCACCAGTCATGGAAAAAAGAGCAGGCAGTGACAGAACCTGAAAGCCTGACTGCCTTTTTCAAATGGTGGGCTATACAACAAACAGAGATGGAGAAACCGAGAAGAGAGGAGATGCAGCAGAGAGAAAGGGATTCAATGTTTAAAGGCACAGAGAAAATAAGAAATGCAACAACTCAAGAAGCAAAGGAGAGAAGAGATGCAGAAATGGATGGATACCTTGCAAGTTATACAAGCTGGAGGATCCGGCACTGGTCCAACAAAGCAACAGGACACAAACAACTTAAAATACATCAAACTTACAAAGTTGTGTCCCTCGGATGATATCAAAAGCACACCTGACAACTTTTGAAAGGGGTGCCACAACCTGCCAGTGGCCAAAGCAGCAATGGGCAACCTGACTGGGACCTTACTTGACAGGGAAAGCCCAACTGGTGTAGATCAATATGGACACTGCACAGTCAAAAAAACTATGACCTGGTGAAAAAAGAGGTCCTTAAAAGATATGACATCTTAAGAGAGACCTACAGGCATAGATTTCAGTCTCTGAGGTACAACTCGGTTGACAATCCTCACAAAGCCTTCACCGACTCCGAGATCTCCTTATGAAATCACTCCAACCAGAGGGGCAAAACATTCCCACAGATCATCGAAATATTTTGGAGCAGTTCATCAACATCCTACCCACAGATCTACAGCTTTGGGTAAAAGAACACCAACCAGAAAGTGGGGAAAAGGCTGTTTCTTTGGCTGAAGACTACCAAATGACCAGATAGATGCCACAGCAGTGAGGTAACAGTCAAGCACCGGCAAGGCACTCTTTTTCCCATTTAAACTCCAAGTCTGATAAGAACTCTGGTGTGGGTAACACACCTGCACTTAAAGACTTCATTTGCTATAATAAGCCAGGTCATACTGCAAGAAATTGTAGTAAGAAGAGTGACACTGGAGCAGATTTGTCTTTAGCAAATTGGGGAAAGTACTTAACAGATGTGAAGGTGGCAGATAAGGCTATGAAGGGACTTATAGATTCAGGAAGCAGACAGACCCTAGTGCATATTGAAGTGCTGGGAAAACACTGTGCAAAAGGACCAGGTACTGGTGTCATCTGCATCCACAGGGACACTTGATACTATCCCACCAACCAAGTGATTCTGACTATTAACTGGGTGTCGCACCAAATGAAAGTGGGGTTAATACCTATGTTACCTATACCTGTGCTTATTGGAAATGACTTTCCAGGATTTACTGAGTTAATCAAAGAGGGAGTAAATCCTCATGTTTCAGCAGCTGTGGTGACAAGAGCTCAGGCAAAGAAAATGTCAGATGGTGGGGACTCTTCTTTTCACTGATTTTTATTGACTTGTTTGAATACAGCTCCAAGATCTGGAAGTCCAGGAAAGAAAGACGATGCCTGAAGAAAAAGTGGCAACAAAAGACTGATGGACATAAGAGGTTAACATATGAAAATGCTGAAACTAAACTGATCACTGATTGTGATTTTCTTTCAGAACAAGCTAATGATGTTTCTCTCCAGGGTTATTTTAAACCACTGGGGGTGAAACCGAAACAGGGTGAACCTATGTTTAAAAAAATTTAATGGGCTACTATGCAGAGTTTGGGTTAAACCTCAGACACAGAACCAGATATTTGGGCAATGTTTTGGGAAATTGAGAAGTCAGGCCAGAGGTTTCCAAGATAGAAGCTGTAGCTAACAGCCCTGTCCCAAAACCAAGAAACATGTCAGGTCATTTTTAGGGCTGGCTGATTATTATTGGAGATTTGTTCCCAGCTTTGCTGAGTTAGCTACCCCTCTCACTGAACTCACAAAGAAATGGTTCCCGAATAATGTGAAATGGACCCCAAAGTGTGATGAGGCTTAAGGCTGCATTATGAGTAGCCCGTTTTAAGAAGCCCAGACTTTGATTAACCATTTCTGTTACAGACAAATGCTTCAGAGGTAGGCCTTGGTGCAGTCCTGAGTCAAAATATAAATGGGAAAGAACATCCTATTCTGTATAAAAGTAGGAAGTTGCATGACAGAGAGAAAAGGTACTCCACCATTGAAAAGGAATGTCTTGCAGCAAAGTGGGCCATGGAGTCCCATAAGTTTGACTTACTAGGAGCTGACTTTGTACTTAAAACAATCATAATCCTCTCTCTGTTGGCTTAACCAAATGAAGGATAACAATTCTAGACTCACACGGTGGTACCTGGCACTACAGTCATTTAAATTTAAAGTAATGCACAAATCTGGAAAATAGAATGTCAATGCTAATTTTCTGTCAAGATATGGATCAGGAATTGAGAATTCCGAAGGTTGAAAAAATTTGGGTTGAAAAAATGAGTTCAAACTTCTCTGTTTGCTATGCTGGATGTGCACTGAACTGTAAAAGTTATAAACTAATGCTAGAAGATAATTACAAGAAAGTTTTGGAAACCTGTTTTTGTAAAACAGGTTCCTTCTTAAAGATGGGGGAATGTTACAGTGTTGAATAAGGCCCTGCCCCATTCATTAGGCAGAAAGAGTTTAAATGCAAGGGTCTGTTCTATCCTCTCCTTTTCTGTCTCTTGTTAGAAACTTGTCATTCTGACGGTTTCGCAATTCTCAGCCTTTCACTATCTCTCTGCCTTCCCTTGCTATTTCTGTCTTTTCTCACTCCTTGCATATCTGCAGTTATATAAAAATATATGTGAATCTTTATGTGGAAATATCACTCATTCTGGGATTCCTTTGTTTGAAAATGTATATAGTTATACTGTTGAAATGATTGCAGAAAGCTTTTGGGAACTCAAGGGTTTAACCTGAGAGGCTGGTTTGCAAACTCTTCGAGATGTTGTAAACAAGAGGTCAGTTCTAGGATCGTGGATATGTTGTTCTGTCTACACTTCTTGGCAGGTACCTTGCTGCTTTAAGATGTGCCAGAAAGTGTTCAAGCCTGGCTTCTCCCACCCACCCGAGTGGTATAACCCTCGGCTCCACCTCATGACGCCAGATCTTCCTTTCCACTGGATGGTTCAGGATCTCTCCTTAGCACTTCCGTGTGTAGTAGGCCCTGACTCTAGAATCTACAGATTCGCTTCCAAAACTTATTTTAAAACTCTCTCGAGTTTTGTCTTCGCATTCTTCTCTAGCTCCTGCGATGGAAGACAAATCAGTTCCTGGGTTTCGCCGGTGCCCCTGCGGGCTGAAGATGTCTTGCACCAATCCACATGCCATGTGCATCTACTGTCTGGGACATGACCATGATCCACAGGCTTGCGATCTCTGTTGGTCCTTTTCACCTTTGGTTCTGGAAGACCGCGCTGCCTGACTTCAGCTGGGGCAACCGGAAAAGCATTACCCGTTGGTTAAATCCAAGGATGCCTGTTGGGTGGTCTCCACAGCTGCTTGGTCCACCAAGCAGCTGGAACAGCTTAAGGCCCTCGAGGAGGAGGTGGCTCAGGCTGCGGCAGGCTCCTCTTCAGCTTCGGCCTTCATTCCGCAACAGCTGGGATCCTCCTATTTAGCTTCCTTCAAGGAGTTGTGCCAGTCTCTCTCTGCTAAGGAGAGGGCCCTTCAGGGTTGCATGTTTTGCACACTCGGTGGAAGGAGTTGAAAAAGGACAAGTCGTAACGTCGATGCTCTTGGGACTGGGAGTGGTTCCACTCATAGGAAGCCCTTGTTTCGACTTTGGTCAAAGTTGCGGCCAAGGCCGCTGGTTTCATGGTAACCCCATCAGACCAGTCAGCTGAGATGCCTGTCGACGCAGCCGAGATTTTTCTCGAGCTGATTGGTGGGTTGACACCCGATCCGGCCAATGACTCTTTATTTTGGACATTGGTGCTTCCAGTGCCCTCGGACAGGTCGACTCAGCCCGCTGGGCAGGACCTGTCCCCCAAGAAACCTGACCAGGAGGAGCCGCGGGTTTCCCCAACTCCTTCTGAGGTTCCTGCCGATGGTCAAGGTCTCTGTCTTATTCCTTGATGTCGACGTCAGACAAGACTCATCCTCATCAGCGATCTTGCTCCTGATGCCATGGTAAGCATCGTCGTCGCTCTTTGTCTTCATCCTCCTTGGGTGAGGAGAGGCTCTGGCACAAGTTGCATCAGTGCTACGAAGACCTAAGTGGCAGCAGTTGGTCCTCTCTGGGGTCGAAGCTAATTCTGGTTTCTACCCAGGTCATTAAGTGGCTTTCACCTGAGCGATTGACGTCAGCCATTGCCACCGTCACTGAAGTGCCGGTTAAGGCCCCACTGACTCAGCCGAAGCTGGCTACTCCACCAATCCGGGTGGAACCGCTGCCCGAGCAGCCAAAGTCCAGGGCTCCAACCAAGGAATCTCGGTTGGCCCAAGGCCTGCCCCATCAATTGTTGGTCACTCTTACTCCTAGCTGTCCAAAGCGGGTTGAGAGTGACACGGGTGGTAGCCTGCTTTACGAGGACTGCTTGGAGTCCGAAGATTCCTTCATGGTCTTCCATCCTGTCAATGCCGAGTCTCTGGGGGGTCTTTCTGTCAACAAGGGCCCCACCTTGCTGATGGGTATTTGTCAGCTCATTTCCGAATCCACGGGAATGGAGCTTGAGCCTGTGCAGAAATGGGCCAAGTATCCCCTCACAGAGATTCTGGACAAAGGGGATACTCTGTTGGAGGCCTTTCCAGTGGCTGAGGCCATTGTAGGCCCAGCCTTGAAGCTGTGGCAGCCTCCAGAATCTTGCCCTGTGCCTTCTGCCCGTGTGGCCCGCAAGTATGTGGTCCCTTTTGGGGTTTTCAGAGCACCCCTCTGCGGCGGGGTTGGTGGCCAACTCCATCTTTTGGTGTTCAGGCAACAAAGGGGATGTGGACAGACCCCCAGACAAGGAATCCAAACAGCTGGACCATTCCAGGAAGAAGGTCTGTGCAGCCTCCTCCCTTGGCCTGCGTCAGGCCAGTTCAGCCATTATCATGGCACATTTCTCCCATGCCCTCTAGGGCTCCCTGGACAAGGTGATCCCTCATCTCCTGGCAGACCTCCAGATCATGGTCAAGCAGGTCAGGGACCAGGGTAGGGCAGTGGCGAAGCAACAACTCAAGACGGCTCTGTACATTGGCGACTCCTGTGCCCGTTTGGTAGCAGCCGCAGTGGCCATGCGCTGCAGGGCTTGGCTGTGCATCTCGACCTTTACGGCTAATACACAACCCAAGCTGGCAGATGTCCCCTTCTTGGGCACTGACCTGTTCGGGCCCAGTGTGGAGGGCTGCCTCCAATGTATAGAGAAGTCTAATGCCACCTTGGACTACACCACATCTGCCCAGAAGGACAAGGGCCCCGAGCATCTGAACTGCAGACCCTTTTGTTCATCCACTCCTGCTGCCAGAATGGCCCAGCAGCAGCAGCAGCAGGGTCAGCAGGCTCAATCTTGGCATCCTCAGCCCAAGTCCATGGCCTCCTCATTCAGGCAGCCTGGTGGGGGAGGTCCCAGCGGCTACTCCATGGGATCCTCCTCCAAGCCTGCCCAGTGATGGGTTGAGGGGTGCCTTCCTCAGTCCTGTCACACCTCCCGTGGGGGTCTGGCTCAGCCACTTCCTTTCTGCCTGGTCCGCTATCACCATGGACCATTGGGTTCTGGAAGTGGTTGGTCGAGGCCTGCCTCTGGAATTCAAGCAGGCCCCTCCATATCGAGCCCGCGCCCCATGGGGAGAGCTGGTGTCCACAGCCTCTCAGTTGGCTCTCCAAGATGACTTTGCTAAGCTCCTTCTCAAGCAGGTGGTGCGCAGAGTAGCAGACTCACCTTCAGACCCAGGGTTCGTTTCCAGGTACTTTCTGGTACCGAAACGGATGGGGGACTGGTGCCCCATTCTAGATCTGCACAACCTGAACAAGTTCCTCAGCTTCTGCACCTTCCAGATGGTAACTCTGGCTCAGATCATACCATCCCTGGAGCAAGGCATGTGGTTCTGCTCCCTAGAGCTTCAGGATGCGTTCTTTCACGTCCTGATCCTCCGCTTTCGAGCCGAGGGAACCCTGTCTTCACCAAATGCATGGCAGTGGTGGTGGCTTACCTGAGGCACCGAGGGGTCCAGGTATTCCCTTACCTGGATGACTGGCTAATAGCAGGTCCCTCCAGGTGGGAGGTGGAGCAGTCCGGGGATCTGGCCCTCCAGGCTTGCCTCAGCCTTGGTCTCTTGATCAACAAGGCCAAGTCAGAACTCATGCCTTTGCAGGTGATTCAGTTCATTGGGGCAGAGCTTGGCTCCCGGTGGACAGGGCAGAAGTTCTCTCCTCCTTTGCCCAATCATTTCTGGTTGGGTAATTATGCCCTGCCTGGGACTTCCTATCTCTTCTGGGCTACATGGTGGCTTGCACCAGTGTGTTCCGATGGGCCAGCAGGCATATGTGTTCCCTTCAGTGGGAACTGGCCAGCCAGTGGTCTCAGCACTGAGGTCATTTTGACCAGCTGGTCTCTGTGACCCAGAGGATGTGGGATGGCCTCCAGTGGTAGCTAGTTCCATACCACTTGCAGGAAGGGATCCCATTTGTCCGCCCCGAGCTGACGGTCATCCTGATGACTGACGCCTCTCTGATGGGTTGGGGTGCCCATCTGGGGGAGCACAGAGCCCATGGGCTCTAGTCTCCCCAGGAGTCCCGATACCACATCAGCCTGCTGGAGCTTTGTAGTGGTTTGGCTAGCCCTGACCACATTTGCTCCATTTGTTCAGGGTCAAGTGGTCCAGGTCCAGACGGACAACACCACGACCATGTACTATCTCAACAGGCAGGGCTGGACGTGCTTCTCACCCCTCTGCTAGGAAGCTCTCCACATTTGGTCCCTCGTGCTCAGCCTGGAGGCCGATCTCCTAGCCATTCATGTGGCAGGAGCCTTGAATCAGCTGGCTGATGCCCTCAGCCGGATTGACAGGGCATCTCATGAGTGGTCTCTCCACCAGGAGGTGGTATAAGATCTGTTCTCACACTGTGGCACCCCTCAGGTGGACCTGTTCGCCTCCAGGGAGAATGCAAAGCTGAGGCTGTGTCATGCCCACCCCCCTCAGCAGGGTTCGCTGCAGGGGGATGCCTTCTCAAAGCCGTGGACCCCAGGTCTCTTCTACACCTTCCCTACCCTTCCCTTGATTCACAAAGTGCTCATCAAGGTCAGGAGGGACAGGGCACAGGTGATCCTGGTAGCCCCAGACTGGCCACGCCAGTTCTGGTATTCAGATCTCCTGAGCCTCCTCTCCAGGCTCCTGAGGTGGCTTCCAGCATGCCCGGACCTGCTGTCTGTCAATCAAGGGAAGATACACTACCCAGACCTTCAGTCCCTGCACCTGATGGCCTGGTTCCTGAGCGGCTAGAGTTCCAGGCCTTGGGTCTCTCCGATGAGGTCCTCAAGGTTGTTGAGGCTTC
Source organism: Neoceratodus forsteri (assembly GCA_016271365.2). NCBI lineage: Eukaryota > Metazoa > Chordata > Ceratodontiformes > Ceratodontidae > Neoceratodus > Neoceratodus forsteri. The sequence goes on along the minus strand of CM028129.1, from coordinate 1,171,401,573 downwards.
CCATAAGGAATCGAACAGAAAATGCTATGCCTTGTAAATGGAAGAGATTCTCCATCTGGTGTCAGGACAAAGGGTTGGACCCATCGTCCTGTTCAGTGGCTAGCATTTTGGACTATCTTTGGTCCCTCTCCCAGCAGGGACTTCGGTCGACAACCCTAAAGGTGCACCTGACAGCCATCTATGTTTACCAGGTGTGGGTCGGTCAGCAGTCAGTGACGCAGGAGAAGGTGGCTTGGTGCTTCTTCAAAGGCCTAGTAGATCACATATCCCCTCCGGTGTGTGAACCTCTACCTCCGTGGGATCTACTGCTGGTTTTGGCAAAGCTCATGGGCAAGCTATTTGAACCGATGCACAAATATGACATCTCACATTTGTTGTGGAAGACTGCCTTCTTGGTGGGTATCACGTCAGCCAGAAGGACTGGGGAGTTACAGGTGCTCTCTATTGAGTCTCCTTACCTGGTCTTCCACAGGGACAAGGTTGTCCTGCGCTCTCATCCAAAATTCCTTCCGAAGGTGGTGTTGGAGTTTCACCTTAACCATGTGATTACTCTGCCGGTGTTGTATCCCAATCACACCTCGGAAGTCGAATAGCTTGGACCTGAGACGAATGCTCACCTACTACAAAGAGTGAATGGCAGAAGTTTGGGGAGAGGTTTGCCAGCTGTTCGTCACCTATGCTGAAGCCGCATCTGGCAGACCTGAAGTCAAGTGGACAATAGCTCGATGGATTACTCAGCCTCCTGGGTCTGTGTGGTGGCTGCTTGTGTTTGTCTGTGTCTGTAGCTTAGTTTTTGTGGATTTACATGGTTTTCTGCTTGGAGTAACTACACCATTCTTGCTCACTACATCCATGAAAGTCTCCTGGACTGGATTTCTATCTACAAAGCATCATCACCAGGTATCTGCATTTTTTCATTTTAAAATCAACTTGTTGGAAGGTATCCCAAGCAAAACATAATTGAAGCAACGAAGTCTGACAAATTCAATGACTCTGGGTCCTGCTGGAATCCACATTTTCGTCTGACCTGCCCCATGATCTGTATTTGGGCTTTTCAAGACCTCTTTGAATGACAAAGATGCATACAGGCAAAAGGATTTCACATCCTGCATATGCACAGGCAGAGTTCATCCCCTTTTAGGAATTCTAACACATTCTATGACTGCATACCTCAGCTGTTGATCATTTCTTTTAGCTTTTAACTTAACCACCAGGTAGCAGACATTTTCAATTGAAATCAACTCTTAATGTACTTGTCTCTAAGGGCTATCTATCCAACAACCATTTTGAAGAACAAATGAATCTTTTGGCCTGTTCTCAAAACCACTGCAAGTGTGCCCTTACAGCTCCTTGCTATTATGAACTGGTCGCTACCTCATGCATCATCTTTATGGAAAGGAACCTGTTAATAAAAGGGCCCTGCTGCCCCACAGAAGCAACTTTAAACCCCTTTTAAAACATCTAATACTGCTGCTGTTGCTCCTCACAGGTAACATACACCCTAACCCCGGCCCACCACAACTTGGCCACAAGGTTAACAGCAGTGCAGGGTCACTCTCCTTGGAAAGCATTAACATCTGCAGCCTCCTCTCCAAACTTGATACCCTCTCTGCTTGGGTTTCCCAGCACAATCCAGACATCCTGTCAGTGCTGGAAACATGGCTGTCTCTGAAGATACCTGACTCCTCAATAGCAATTCCCGGATATAGAAACATAGAATGTGATGGCAGATAAGGACCGCTTGGCCCACCTAATCTGCCTATTTTCCTACCTAACAGATAAGCTGCAGATCCTAGTTAACCAACAGCTTACTTCCTTCTACCCCCCACTAGGACTGCCTTATGTCTGTCCCATGCATTCTTGAATTCCCCCACTGTTCTTGACTCCACGACCTCCTCAGATATGTAGTTTTCAGACAGGACAGACTTACCAAGAGAGGAGGAGGCTGTGCCCTCTACCTTAAAGAGTCCCTCATAGGTCATGTCATGCCCATGCCCATCCCCAGAAATGACATCCAAATCCTTGCTGCCAAAGTACTTCTCGGAACTCATAACAAGATCCTGACTGTTGTCTCTGTCTATATACCACTCAAGTTGAGCAATCTGGGCTTTCACTCCCTGCTTGACTGTATCAACTCCCTGGATCAGAATACAGAAGTTATCCTACTTGGTGATTTCAACATCATCTGACTGGCCTCCAGCTCGAATAGTTATAAGGATGCCCTAGCTGCTGCTAACTTCTCACAAATGGTCAAATCACCTACTAGGGTAAACTACAGAACAGGGACCTGTACACTTCTAGACTGGGTGCTAACTAATCGTCCAGAGCACATCTCTGAAGCAACAGTCCTCCCAGACTCTTTAAGTGATCATTCCCCTATCTTGTGTATCTGGACCAACAAATACACCAAACCACCCCCCCCAAAACTATTAACAGGAGAATGCTGACCCCCGGTCATCTTGAGTCACTTAAAACACTCCTTCGTGAACATGACTGGTCACTAATTGATATAGCCCCTGATGTAGACACAGCACTTGAATACTTTTTCACCTGTTTCAACTCAGCTTGCGATGTTCATGCTCCATTCAAGAAGCGCAAGATCAAGGGTATCAATAACCCATGGATGACACTAGGCCTCCTTACACAAATGAAATCTCGAGACCAGCTCTGGTATCGTGCTAAGGCTACTGGCACCCAGACTGATATCCAGGCCTACAAAACAGCAAGGAATGCATGTACCAGAACAATCTGCCATGAGAAGGCTAACTATTACAGGAACGCCTTTACCAGCACCTGGAATGATGGAAGTAAATTCTGGCGTAACCTTGCTGAAGTGACTGGAAAGGATCCCAAAACAACACCCACAATGTTGAACATAGATGGTACCATCGCTCTTGACCATGTAATCACTGCCAGCGCATTTAACACCACTTTTGCTGACCTTAGTCATGTGCTACCCCCTAACTTTTTTGATCCCACCACAGTCAACCCAGCTCCTGTTAGTTCAGGTTTGCCACCAGGGCACCCTCCTTTCCATTTCAAAGCAATCCCGGAAAGCCTAGCTAAAAAACACTTTCTTAAAGAGCTTGGAAAGTCTAGGGTCAGTGGTAATTCACTTGATATGAAACTTCTCGCCCTCACCATTGACGAAGTCCTGCTCCCACTAACCAAAATCCTCAACCATTTCCTCATGCCCTCCCAGTTCCCCCAAAAGTGGAAACTGGCAGTGGTGACTCCAGTCCATAAAAGTGGAGATAAGACTCTCACAAACAACTACAGGCCTATAGCCATCCTCCCTCCTCTATCCAAAGCCTTGGAACGGATAGTGGCTCATTAGCTCACGGGGAGTACCTTGTAAAATACAATCTGCAATGTTCCCAGCAGCATGGCTTCTGCAAAGAGCACAGCACTGCCACGGCACTCCTCGAATTCACCACACACATATCCATTATGCACTTGATCAGGGCCAGCTGGTCGGCGCCTCTTTTATTGACCTGACTAAGGCATTTGACACTGTCAATAACTCCATTCTCCTCAAACAATTATCCCTCCTTGGTCTTTCAAGTGAAACTGCCCTCTGGTTTCAAAGCTACCTCAGTAACCGGACACAACAGGTCAGGATTGGTGAATTCCTCTCGTCATTCCTACCAATCCACTCTGGAGTACCCCCAAGGTTCTGTCCTGGGTCCCTTGTTATTCATCATATTCCTGAACAGTCTCCCTGCCTCCTGCCATGACAGAATGTTACTGTATGCAGATGATGCAGTAATCTTCACTTGCCACACTGACCCCACCTCCCTTCAGTCTCAACTACAGAAAAGTTTCACAGAAGTGGAAGACTGGTTTTGCTCACATAAACTCATCTTTAACCACAAAAAAACTAAAACAATGTTGTTCCATGGAACCCACAACAAGTACAATGACCATAAGCTCATAGTTAACAACCACGAAGGCGTCACTCTTGAGCAGGTGGATATGTTTAAATATCTGGGCCTGACCCTTGACTGCTCCCTCTCGTATACCAAACACATTGACAATATCACTAAAACTGTGAACTCCTGTATAATGCTACTATACAAGCATAAACATTGCCCAACGGCTGAAGCCTTGAACTTCACTGTCCAGAGCTCTGTTATCTCAACTATTGACTATGGGCTTGTTATCTATGGATCCGCTACTGATACTGCACTCCGGCGCATAGCTGTAGCCCTTAATAAGGCATGTAGACTCCTTATTTTAGCTGCCCGCCTTTCTCACATGTATGACATTTACAAGCAGGCTAACTGGCTCCAGCTGTCTGGCAGGCTAAAGTACCAGACCTGCATCCTAGCTAAGAAGACATCACTGGGCCTTATGCCCTCTGGAGTCCAATCAATATTGACCCCCGCAGTGTGTCCGTTGCCTAACTAGAAGGTCGAACAGTCTAACCTTTACAATACCTCGCTGTCTGACCTCTCAAGCTCAGCATTCTTACCTTGTCAGAGCCTCCACCTGGTTCAACTTGCTACTAACAGAAATCTCCAACATTGCCATGATTGGTGCTTTTAAGTGTAAACTGCGTCAACACCTCGTGGCTAGTGCCTTCTGTGATTGCTTCTTATAATCCCCTCCAGGCATACTACCCTCAGGCATCCCTCCTCACTGCCTCAGCTCCTCCTCCTCTTCTCCTACCCCCCCATTACTGGGTATAGGATGAATCTGTCTCCTTTCCTTTTTCATCCCCCCCTTTCCTTCTCCCTTGCTGTTTCCCATCTACCATATACCCACGAATGCCCTCCCATTTCTCCCTCTCCCTCTCTCTGTCTCCCATACCACCCCTCACCACCACTCTTCTTTCTCTTTTCCCACTAACCCACTCCTAACAAAGCTTCACTGAGCCACCTATGACTTGTACTGTATAATTAACTCGCAACACAATTCCTTGACAATGCCTTTGGCTGCTATTATTGTAACCTTATTTGTCTTTTTTTTTGTAAGTTCCATTGTAATGATCATGTTATGTTTTGTACCTTATTGTCCTTATTGCCTTGACATGGAACCTTTGTAAAAGAGCCCTCGGCTCAAAGATGTCATCCAAAATACAAATAAATAAATAAAATAAATAAATAAATTATATTTTGCATTGACCTCTGCTATAGGTTGGCAGGTAGGCAGCCTCCCGTAGGGCTCAAGGCTCATTCCACCCACCATACCACTGCGTCGGTGGCTGCTTCTAAGGACGTCCCTATCCAGGAAATCTGCAGGGCTGCTACTTGGAAGTCAGCACACACCTTCATTTCCCATTACCACATTGACCTCGAGCCACGCCGGGATGCTGGTTTTGGAACCTTAGTTCTCCAGTCCCTCTTTCCTAAGTAGGGGGTGTGCGTCTTGCCTCCCTTCTCCTGGAGAACTGCTAGGAGTCTGCCAAGAAGTGTGGATAGAACAACATAGCCACGATCCTAGAAAAACAGGTTACTTACTTGTAACAGTAGTTCTAGGATATTGGTATATGTTGTTCATCCACACTGACCCACCCGACCTCCCCGGCTTTGACGCACAAACCTGGCTTCCAGCGGGTTGAGATCTGGTATCATGGGGCGGAGCTGAGGGTTATACCACCCGGTTGGGTGGGAGGAGTCAGCTTGAAGACTTTCTGGCACATCTTAAAGTGGCAACGTACCTGCCAAAAACTGTGGGGCAAGGTACCTGCCAAAAACTGTGGATGAACAACATATACCACTCCTAGAACTACTGTTACAGGTGAGTAACATGTTTTTCTGGGTCACTATGTACTTTTTGCAGCACCTGCAAGGAAAGAAATGTACAAGCACATTTTGTAAACTTACAAGAACATTCTGTGAGGACGCAGGCTGTCTTAAAGGAAAGTTGTCTAAAACATGGGCTTCTGCCCTAGAAAAGCTTACCCTCCGGTTTAGCTTTTTACAGTAAAAGCAGCATTTTCCTCGCACCGCAACTTACTATATTTTAATTCAGAAAAGTCAGAGACCTGGAAGTACGGCAGGTGCAGGGTAGGTTCCAATTGCTAAAAAGGTGCGGCGCCTCACTGCTCGCTTGAGTTCCCAAAGGCTTATAAAAAGAGCAGCAATGCTTTTGTTAACAAGACAAGGAGAGTGAGACTGAGAGACTGAAACTTGGAATTAAGAGATTCCCTCAGAAGAAGGACTTTGTTTTCTCTGTTTGTACTGCCTTTGTAAATAGTTTTACTGAGTAATTTTAATTTTTTATTTTGCTGTTTTTGAGAAAAATAAAACACTATTTGCGAATTTTGAAACTGCTCCTGGTTTTCCTATGCTTCCTGACCTGTGCCTCGATGGTAGTAGCCCAAGGGAGAAAAACCTTTTTGGGAAAAATGAATTGTTGTGGGGGCTGGATGATTACCTGTATTAGAAGGGTACTCTTTGGTATAACAGTTGAGATAGTAGGGGTAGAACCTCCTTTGACCAAAGGTATGGCCTCCTTCTACCTTGACAAATGTAGTGTTACTACAGAATTCATGAAAAGAAAGCTTTTGGGGCACTAAAACAGTAAAAGAATGTCAGGGACAGCCAATGCAGAAAGGGAAAAGCACATAAAAGCAACATAATGAGGCAACCTGAGAACTCTCATGTTTAGAGTTGCCGTCATACTTTTTCACATTTTGTTGTTGCATAAATGACACACAGCCACCTTCTAACAACTGGCTTAACTCACTTCACCAATGTGGCCACCAGCCTGTCTGAAATATAGAAACATAGACTTTGATGACAGATAAGGACCGCTTGGCCCACCCAGTCTGCCCATTTGCCTACCTATTGAATAAGCTGCAGATCCTAGTTAATCAACAGCCTACTTCCTCCTACCCCTTTTGATGCAATTTTTTGTTCTCCTCACAGACAGCATGGTACCTAGAAGCTGCAGAGTAACCTATGCTTCCCCCCCTCAAAGTTCCACATATATCTTCTGTCATGAGCAGTCGAGCCTTCTCAGTCTCTGCCCCCACTCTGTGGAATAAATTACCTGCATTCATCCACTCCTCTGCTCCCCATCTGCCATTCAGAACCAATCTGCGCAACTGGCTTCTAGTTGGGTCAGATTGTAACTGTCCCCAAGACAATACTAGAGTGAGTGGCCTAACAAGATGCTAAGACCTGTTGAGCTGTTGGGACCACTTCCTCATCCTACATATTTTGCTTTTCCCACTCTGTTTGTCCCTTAGCATTCTCTACTAGCATCAATGACCCCAAGATAATACCAGTGGGTGCGGGCTATCATGGTGCCAGGACCTGCTGTGCGGTCTTTGGGACCCTTCCCCTTCCTCCAACTTGCCTCCCTGTTGCCCCTTAGCTTTCTCTACCTGCATCGTGCCTCATTGTACTCTCTGCTCTCCTAACCTGTTCTGATATGTTTGCAGCACTGCTGATCTACTGATTTGATATTCTCTAGCAAGTCTGAGCTTCTAAGCAGCTAATTATCCTAGATCATTGCCAGCTTGTATAGATTGCATGCTCTTTGTAAGCTTCCATGGACCTACTAATTTAGCCTACTGTCCGCTGTTACAGTGGGTAGGCATCTTTGTAAGACTTTGAACACTGAAACTTATGCTTGCAAACTTGATTCCATTATTTGTTAGTTACCTTGTCCTGCGGTATGTTACCAAATCCTGTATTATTTGCGTTACTCTGTACTATTGCTGCTTTAGTACATTGTGTCACTGTTGATTATGTTATTTTGTAGCCACATTTGTGGCCCGGGTCATGACTGAAAATGGTCCATTGGATCAGTACACTTACCTGGTTACCAAAGACATAAATAAATAAATAAATAAATTTCAACACTAGGCTTTGCCTTTATTGTCCCACATTATGCCCTTACCTCAGTACCAGTCCTCTGGACATAGGAATATTTAATATCTTACAGTGTTCAAGATATTTAAAGCAACAATTGGAGAAATTCTTCACACTAGAGAAATTATAGTAAGCAATTTAAGCAACTGAATTTCAGGGAGAACAAAAATATTAAACTAAACTGAAGTCTGTAATCTTGCCACTTAGGATTCTCATGAAAAGGACTTTCCATGGCAGTAACACTTTCCACAGTGGTTACACACAGAATTGGGGAATGGCACTTTATTTAGATTTAAGTTAGGACAGTGATCGCTAAGCAGTGTCCAGGGTTCACGTTTAACTTTTTGTTGTACTATTACAGCCCAAAAAGTCAGGCTAATTTTCTACTGTAACATGAAGACTGGCACCGGCCTATTTCTTAAAGTGCTTTAGGATGCAGTGTGGTTCTCCCTACTGCATAATGATAGTAGCACTCTCTTTCTCCATAATTGTAAAGTGCTTACCCCCCCCCGCCACACACACACAAATGCACTTTGGTCCCCCAGTACCTGTCGCTCCACATAAAATAAAGTAAAACCCTTCTCAGTCATCTCCACCCACAGCACTTCTGGCCTACCCATCTCTGGCACATCACATAAAATATATTAAGAACCCCAGGACAGAGTACTGGATGGGGGAGGGGGAAGCTGGACACAACATCTGAGGAAAGAGTCCTAGGGGTCATTATTAGTGACTCCCTAAAACAATCAAGCCACTGTAACAAAGCCTATAGCAAGGCAAACAGGATGTCGGTGTGTATAGGAAGGTTATTGCTAGCAGAAGGAAGGAGGTGTTGCTACCTCTTCATAGATCACTGGTGAGGCCCCACCTGGAGTACTTTGCCCAGTTTTGGAGACCTCTCCTAAGGAAAGATAAGGACAGGCTGTAGAAAGTGCAGTGTAGGGTGAAGAAAATGATTCGGGGTCAGCAGGGCAGAGCTTAGGAGGATCGGCTCAAGGCAATGAACATGTTCTCATTGGAGGCCAGGTGAGAGAGGGGATATATGATGGAGTCCTTCAAGTTCCTGAAAGGAATGAACAAGGTAAACTGCTAGGAACTATTTTAGTGTAAGTAGCACATCAAGAATATTGGGGCATGATATAAGAGGGACGGATGGAGATGAGTCTGGTGGCTATAGTCCTCTACAAGGGGGATGACTGGAGGATGAGGAGCTGTCCTGGTACTGTATTGCTCAAGTATATGTCCACAACAAGATACTCGATAGGTAACCTTGCTCATTATATGTGGTTTAGGAATCACTTGCCTTATTGGAGGAATACAAGTTTAGTGACCAAGGATGCTAAAGATTTCTTTCTGTTCCTTCTGTATTTTCTTTTACTGGACAGGGTCACAAGGTAACAAGCATAGTTGGAGGGATTTGAAATTAGGAGTTTAGGCCTTAAGTTTATATGGGAAGTGACAAAGACACTAAATTTCTCTGGAGGTGGGCAGCGGGAGAGGTTGCTGAGGATAGGTTTCATCATGCACCAAAAGACTGCTATGTTGAAGGGAGGAGGGTTTGCACTACATGGGTTGCTGTCAATACTTCATTTGGTTAAAAGTGCAGGCATACAGGGGAGGTGGGGCTACTGTAGTTCTTGTGGGTTTTGTAAGGGGTTATTTTCAGGGCAACAGTGCTGGGATGTGGCGGGGCGGGATCTGGGTAAACATTGGCCATGCTAGGTTTAGGTATTTGGGGAAACCTAAGACATGCTGGTCCACTGAATTCTTGGAACATAAGAGGGGTCTGATATATGAATATTTGATCCTCTTCAGGATACTTAGGGAATAGCAAAATGGCAAACAGTAGAAAATTCATCTCATGGAACGTCAGAGGGGCTAGGAATAAAACCAAAACATATAAAATGCCAAAACATTTACAGTTACTTAAAGGAGACGTACAATTTTTGCAAGAGACACACTTGCTCGAATTGGAGGCTAATTTATTCATAAGACAGTATGTGGGGCAAGTATTTACAGCAGGAAATAGCACATCAAGAAGAGGGGTGTTCATGCTACTTTCTAGAAGTACTCCTTTTGTCTGTGAACTTTGCATAAGGGACCCCTTAGGATGATATATGTTGCTGAAGGGCCTTCTTGAAAGGACAGAGGTTGTGCTTGGGAGTGTATACGGACCTAATGTGGCTTCACCAGGTTTTTTTATAGAGTTACTGAACACCCTTGCGCCCTTTACCACTCTCACCATCATTCTTGGTGGGGATTGGAACTTGCCATTCTTCCCCTACTTGGATAAATCTGACAAAAGAAAGAGTGGCCTATCTCCAGCGCAGAGGGCAATTCGAGACATGGTGGACCACTCTGGGCTTTGCAACCCCTGGAGGATACGCTATCCAAAGGCTAGAAACTACACTTTTAGGTCTGAAGTACATGGCTCATGGTCAAGAACAGATTATTTCCTACTCAGTTGTGTGCTTTTACCTGGAGTGTTAAATTCGCAGATAGATCCGGGAACTCTCTCTGATCATTCAGTAGTATGGTGTCACCCAAGCCTCACCCCAGTCTGCCCAGTGAATCAATTTGGAAAATAAGTATTCAACTGCTTAAGGGCACAAAAGTTGTCAAACAAATTTCACAGGTGTTAGAACAATATACGGCAGACAATTTACATTCCACTGGGAAAATAGATATGGAATGGGAGGGGGCGCTAAAATGTGTTCTTAGAGAGGAACTGATATGTATTGCGTCCTTTAGGAAACGGGACCGGGAACAGAAAGCCCTTGATCTTTTAGTCTGTATACGCAGGCTGAAAGCCAACCTGTCACCTAACTCTGATGACGCTGTTAGAAACCAGTTGGTAAGCTATAGAGATCAATACAATGAGATTTTAAGGGAGAAGACTGAATATGGTATATTAAAGACTAGAGCAAAGTACAGTACATAGATCAGGGTGAAAAGGCTAGTAGGCTACTTGCCCTTTGCCTTAAATATCAAGAGTTCTCCAGAATTATCAAAGTACATGCTCCCTTGGTGATAACTCTGTTAAGTTGCACCCCAAGGACATAGTCAAGGAATTTGAAAAATACTATCAGGAGCTCTATAGCTCCACGATTAGTCCCCAGAGATAGTAGAAGTGGGAAACTATCTTGACTCCATACCTCTACCGGCTTTGTCTGAGGAACAAAAAGTGGGTCTAGTTTCTACCATAGAGGAGAAGGAGATTTTGTCAGTTAAGTCCCTACCCCTGGACAAAGCCCCAGGCCTGAATGGGTTTTCCCCAAACTTTTATAAATGCTTCGCAGCACAATTAATCCCCTGGCTAGGAAAACCTTTTCAAGGGATTCTGACCTCAGAGGAAGTTGATAAGCACTTACTGAAAGCCCTAATAATAGTCCTTCATAAGCCTTGAAAAGCAGAAGAAAGGGTTACCAGCTATAGACCCATTTCACGATGTCAAAATACTAGCTAAGTTGTTGGCTAATAAGCTGGCTGGGGTTCTGACCTCCATTATCCGCAGTGATCAGATGGGCTCATGGTGGGGAGAACTTCATGTGATCACCTGCGCAATCTGTCTCCTATTTTCTGTGTACAGGGACTCTGATACACTGTTTGGGTTGCTGCCCTGGAATCAGAGAAAGCCTTTGACAGAGTTGACTGGCAGTTTCTATTCTGTTCTATGCAAAAATTTGGCTTCCCTTCCATATTTATTAAATGGATTGCCTCCTTGTATAATAACCCCAGTGTCTGGGTGTACGGCAATGGTGTATTCTCTTCTCTTCTCCTTTTGCACTGCGCTCGGGAATCAGGAAGGGGTGACCATTGTCCCCTCTCCTATTTAACATCTATTTGGAACCTTTTCTCACTAAATTAAGACCTAACACCCAAACACAAGGAATTACAATTGGATTCCAGGAATTTAAATTATCGGCTTATGCGGATGACATATTACTCCATCTAGCCCACCTTAAACAGACATTTCCAGTTGTTCTGGGGGCCATTGAAGAATTCAGCCAACTGTTTAATTACAAGTTCAAGTTGGAAAAAAACAATGTATTTCCACTAAATAATAGATTATTAAAGCAAGATATAACAGACCTGAGACTGCAGTGGAGCCCACAGAACCTGAAATACTTGGGCATCATCTTATTTAGGCATGAGTCCAAAATGATAAAACCTAACTTGGATACTCTCCTCCAAATGGTCCAGCAAGATCTCTCTAGATGGAAAGGACTCCCACTCTCGTTATGGGGGCAGATCAATCTAGTTAAAATGAACACACTGCGAAGGCTGTTCTATCCCCTCAACATGCTGAATTCCTGGTTGCCCCTAAAATGGTTCAAAAAAGTTCACTTAGTGGTGATGGACTTCATTTGGCAAGGCAAGCCACCTAAGAGGGCATATCACAAGATGGCAGCCCCTCAAAAATGTGGAGGGCTGTGGTTGCTACACTTTGGTCTCTGCTACTGGGCTAGTCAAGCATGCAAATACTTACGATGGTTTACAAGTCAGACAGAGCTGAACACCCTTCTCTATGTTCCTTCATGGCTAAAACTAGAATTGGAACTGATTTCAGAAACAGGCCTATGTCCGACTGCACTCATTTATAATACTTATAAAAACCTTCCTCGTGGGTTAGCCTCTACCCCAATAGCCACCTCAGTCAGAATTCATGTGCAACTCTGCTCGTTCCTTAAGTATGACAATAAAAAGGACACTACCCAACCCCTGATAGGAAACCCCAATTTTAAAATAGGTGGTCATATATTATCCCGCAAATTGGCTTCCTCAGCTGCAAGGTATAAGGGTCAGGGATCTCATGTCAGACGGGAACTGTAGCTCAGTAGAGGATATTATGAACAAATAAAAGATAGGGTGTAACCAAGTCTTTAAAGTTTTCCAGTTAAGACACATGATCATGCAGAAAGAAGACTTATTACTACTGGGGAATATTTGGAAACATTGGCTTTAGATACCATTTGCCACATGCTATTTCTAAATTATACAGATCCCTTTTTGACCGAGCCTTTGCAGGATTGAATGTGGTTCCACATTACTGGGCAGCCCATTTTCCTGATCTTGAGGGTAAATGGGCCAAAGTGTGGCAGTACACTTACAAATACATCTCCCAAGACAGGCTTGGACTGATGCAATTTCAGTTCTTGAACAATTTGTACTGGACCCTGGCAAGATTGTTTAAGATAGGAAGGGCTTCCCTCCCAAATTGTAATAGGTGTCATCAAAAGGAAGGTACCGTCTTGCATATTTTTTGGGAATGCCCACCTATTAAATTCCTTTTGGGAAAATATTAAAAATAAAGCTGACCCTTTGCTTGGCATAGAAGAGCATTTTATTCCAGAAGTCTGTTTAGTAGGGAATTATTCGAGTGTTGGGATTCGACAAGGAAAGTTTTATATGGCCATGATCTCGTTGTCCCTTAAGAAAGTGATATTACGTCACTGGCTGGATGGCCTTCCAATCTCATACATGGAGTGGCTGCAGGAATTTCTGTCTAACCTACAGGTGGAGCAAATGTGTGCCAGTTTAAGAGGAGCTCTCCCTAGGTACAAGAAAACCTGGGAGGCAATGCACACTTTATACTTAGTCAAAACAGGTTCCCTACCACCTTGGTGGCATCTAACTAGGGGCCCCTTAAGAGACATTGCATCTGTTTCCTCTGCAAATGCTTCTGGTAGGTTTCCCTATGCTGTTTAGAATGTGGAACGTGAGACCAGTGGGGAAGGGAGGGAGGAGGGGGAAGGGGGGAGGGATAAGGGGGTGGGGAAGAGATAGGGGAGGGGCACATGAAATGTTATGTTCTGTATTTCCTGTGATTTCTCACTTCATGTTCTGTATGCTGTGGTAAAACAATAAAGATTTAAATAAAAAATTAAAAAATGCACGTTCTCCACTGATGTTCTAATGCACAAGCAGTGCCATAACAGTAGTTTTCAGTCTAAAACCCTACAAATTTGCCATCCGTACAGCGCGCTGTTCATGCTATATGAGTGTTAGTATTGGGATCAGCATTATCATAAACTATTGACAAAAAAAACTTATCATGACACTGCAGGCAACGGGGTGGAGGTGCGGAATCAGAATACTTTACAGAAATTAATAATGAGTAAATGAGATTCAGCACCACTCAGTCATCGGACCACAAATCACTTTATTATTAAAGCCCTTTCATTAGAATCTTAACATAGATTTGAGTCAGCAACACCGCTGTGCAGAACAAGTGGTGAACGCAATACAGGCAAACACGCTGGGAAGACTCAGAAGCCCTCCATATAATGACATCACTGGAGTACTCCTGGGGCCAGTAAACATTGAGAGAGTCTGTTGGCCAAGCCACAAGCGTGGTTACAATACAAACAAGAAGCTCTTACAAATGCCACAGAATCTTGAAAGATGAAGCCATGTAGTTTCATTTGGACATACATACATAACATATGGTAAGTTGTCAGGATGTACTTTGGTGATTGGGAAAGGTGCTCTTTAAGTGAATGTTTTTCATACAGGAGGCAACTCTGAGCTCTTTCAGAAAGCACTACAGTATATCATGCGTGGCATCAGTATTGCATCTGCTTCTCTGCCACACGTCAAAGATCTGATCTTTTAGCTGAACAGTTGCTAATTACAAATGGTACTGAAGGGAGGCATGGTAGGGTATTTGAGCATTGGGAAGGCTGATTATTTCACTGTTTTCCAAGCCACTCCCTTTAGAAGCTGCACCTACAAATCGGGGGTGGCTTCCATTAATAAACTTTATTTCTGGTGTGGCTTTTATTTGAAGGCAGCTTTTAAATGGGGGCAGCTTCAAAACTGTGAAATACGGTAAGTGTACCACATTTCAGAGTTGTATGTTGAAAGGGGAGCGGAGTTATGAGTGCCCAGACATTTAATCAAAATGTAATTTTCGGTTATTTTGGTCTAATTTAAAAATTTCTTATCCAAATGTCTCCACTGTTTCAAGATTTAGAGAAACCTACAATGTGGATATGTGCACCAAGTCTCAAGCTTCAAAGGGGCTGAGTTATAGGTAGCCAAACATTTTGCCAAAATTTAGATTTCTGTTATTTTAGTGTAATTTTGAAAGTATTCAGTGAAATGTTATAACATTTTACTGGCATACTGGTTATCACCACATTTATATATAGTCATAGTTTCAGATTTCTAGCTTCAAATGAGGCTGGGTTATAGCCTGTCAAACACGTTGCCAAAATTTAAATTTCAGTTATTTCCCCTTAATTTTAAAACAACATATCCAAATTTAACCAGATTTGAAACATTTAATCTACTATACCACATGGTCATTTCTGACAAAGTTCATATTTACAGCTTTAAACTGGACTGAATTAAAATTAGTCAAACTTTCACAACATCTAAAAATTAAATTTTGCAAGAATGTTAACTGCAAATTTCTAAACCCCATAAACTTTAAAACTAGAGAATGCAATACCAGTAAATTTGGCAGGTTCTTAGACCTGACAAGGAGAGCGTTTGTGTCAATTTTATTAATTGTTTGCTGCCAGAAATTGCAAAGTAACATCTGTACTTAAAGTCAAATTTCCTGAGTCTTTGTGAAAATTGTGGAATTTCATGAAATTCCATAAAACTGGAATTTGCTAATTTCTCTCAGCCTTACCTGGGGGCTTCAAATTAAAGGATAGGGGTGTGAGAGGCAGGTACTGCAGGGGGTCACCAGGTTCAAGAGTTAGATGCATAGTTTCACCAAGAAATGGACGGCTGAGCTGGGTAGCACACCAGTGGTAGACCCACCAGTTGGAGCAAGGAAGCACAGTGTGCCAACAATGTTAACCTGATGCAGGATTTACAAGGTTCACACCCAGTAAATTGATGATCCAGGGAGCCTGACGTACGTGCAAGTCTGGGACTTCGAGGTACTTAAAAAGATGTAGTGGGGAAGCCAGTGTCTAGGGCATCAGGAAGGAAGAATGCTGGCTATTCCAGCAGGATAGATTGATTGGAGAAGGAGTAGGTGACTCTCGTTTTGAGGGATTTTGTCACTGTAAAGAACACAGAGGATATCAGTGAGATCAGTAGTTCTACAGAGTCAGTCTGGCTACGCTAAGGGGGGGGGGGCAAAATAGTCACCCTGAGAGGAACAGCAGGACTGCAAAAAGCTCAGCCCAGCTTATCAAATGAAACAGTGATACATGCATTGTGAATGTTAAATTCCACAAAAAGAATCTATATGCTACCAATAAGTTTTTTGTTTGCTACCAATAATTTTTTTTCCACTGTAAATTTAAAACTGCTGAACCAATTTATCCAGTTGTGTTAGACACCAGGATACACTGACATCAGCTATGCGTGACAAATGTTAAGTCTATGCCTGCAAGAGCAGAGACGTTACAGACATCCATATTTATGAGCATTTTCACAAAATTCTGCAAATAATTACATAGCAAAATTTGGAACCCCTGTAATTTACAAATCTCTAATCCAATTGTCTCCATATTTAAAGGATTATGTAATCATTACAAAAAGGTTATTCATGCTAATTTACACATGTCTCGCTCCAAAGGTGCCCAAATTATATGCAGATAAACATTTTCACGAAATTTCCCACAAAAAATAAAATGACAGATTCTGAGCACATATATTTTTGATATAATCCATCCTAATTTCATGATATTCATTGTATCATTAAAAATCCTCCCATAAAGTACGCATGCCGAATTTCAGAACTCTAGCTCACTATACGGCCTAGTTATGATCAAATTATTAAATTAAAAACATTCTGTGTAATTCTAACAAAATTCCTCAATGTTACAGAATTTCACAAAAATCTCCTAGAAATTCTGCAACTTTAAAATGTTCTCACTTTGCACAGCTATACTATCTGGCATACCTCTCAACCTTTTGTCACTGAAATGAGGGACACTGACACTAAAAATGAGGGCAGTGAGGGACACTGACCCTCATAATGAGGGACACATCCTCACACACAGAGCCACAAGCTCAGAACTCTATGGAAATCACTGTGTTTACTTGTACAAAGTTAATTTTTTATTTAGCATCTTAGAATGTTATGAGTTGCTGCTTTAAAGTCTGAATTTTCAACACAGTTTCTATGAGGGCAGCACCTTTTTCATGGGGGACAGAGCAATTTTGAGAGGTAAAATGAGGGACGTCCCTCATAATCAAGGACAGTTGCGAGGTATGCTATCTGGATTTGTTTAAGAATAAAGTAATTATTGGGAGTCCTCCTTAGCTCTTGCCTAAGGTTGTTTTTTTATATTAGTATGACTGAACCCATGCTGTCATGGTTAAAATTGCTGTTCACTTTTAAAGGCACTTTTTCATGCCATCTTGTACTCAAGAGATCCAGTTCTGATTGGAAGTTTCATGTATCTTAACATTGTTACGCCATTGTCTCCCTCTCAGTCCCTGCATGCCCACTTTATTTTGGATACAGGAGCCTCTTGGTCATTACCCTTTACGGAAATTTGCAATACATCCACTTAGACCTCCACCTACATAGTTACTACCCGCTATTGTATGGACCTCCAGCCACACAGGGATACAGATTGTCTTGTACAAAAAAGCATATTGCCCATATAGTACTTTTTCCTCTGCATTTGTGTATAGTCTCTTCAAGTGTGTGACTGTGGATAAATCCACATTGTTAGAGGAAAATATTACTTGCACTGGTGTTGCTACATACCTAGATTCAGTTCACAATCCACACTTAAGCAGCCTTCCACTGAGCATGCTCAGTTACTGGAACAATTGTCAAGCTTGACTCATTCCACAACCCAATTGTGTGGTCCTCTGGCTCCACCCCAACTACTCTCAGATCTTTTCTCAATTTGAAAGAACAGGGCTTCTCTGTCACAACTCTGGCTAATGAATCAGGATTTTGCATGTTTTCAGGCTTTCCACGGATTTATTTATTTATTTAGCTTTTGTTGACCAGGTAAGTACACTAGACAAGTATTATGCCTATTTTCAGGAATGACCCGGGATAATACAACATATGGATACAGAATGGTACAGAGAAAAATGCAAGTACATCATGACAGCATAACAACATATAGGAGTACAGTGGGTAACATTATCCAAGGGAGTAGTAAGTCATAATACAACTTACAGCATTATAGTTAAGGCACCACCAGGGTGAATTGGTCGCAGACAAATTATAACAAGTCATAAACACATTAGAGACATATAAATTAAGGCACGACCAGAGTATGTAAATGTAGGCAGTTATGCCCTCAGTCAAGTACTCAGGTAAGTGATAGAATCGTGGGAACAGCAAAATGTTTCAGGCAGCACCTGTAAGAGGCAGCTTGGGTCAGGTTGACAGGTGACATTGCACTAAGGAGGCTTGGGGCAGTCACACACTGAGGCTAGTTTCAGGAAGCCCCACAGGGATTTGCGAAAACTCTGATGGGAGGGGGCCGAGTGAACATACTCAGGGAAGGAGTTCCAGAGTCTGGGTGCACATACGGCAAAGTCCCTATCTCCCATGAGGGTTCGGGTGGAGGGGACTTTGAGCATCCCCGAAGCCTGGGACCTAAGAAGGTAGGGAGAAATGTCAGCTGGTGGTAGAAGCTGGGCCAGCCCCGGGGGGGGGTGCCAGTTCTAATCACTTTGCCCATGAGGCATCCTACCCTGAAGTCCAGGTACCTGGCTGGAGAGAGCCAGCAAAGTTTATTATACAGCTCGCAGTGATGGGTGAGACGGGAAGCAGCCAGAGCAAAATGACAGATGTTGTTATATGTCGTGTGCCACCGAGTGAGGTGAGTCTTAGAAGAGCGAGCAAATTGGTGCAGACCATAGCTAAGGGAGGGAAGAAGTACACCTCTCGCAAGGGAAAGTCTGGCCGCAGGTGTGAGGTTGTACTTGTCCCTGTAGGCCAGGCCCAGCTTACAGTTCACTGCCCTGCAGACATTTAAGATGTGACTCCCCATGTCAAGTTGGGGGTCAAGTGTGATCCCAAGGTATTTGACAGAGTTCACTACTGGGAGGGAGGATCCATCCGGACTGGTAATACCCAGTGGGGCTGACGAGGCTTTGATTTTGGCTACCGAGCCGAATAGCATAGCCTGTGTTTTTTTCAGGTTCAAGACCAGCTTATGATTAGTAACCCAGGCCAGGACATTGTTAAAGTCCTCGGACATGCACTGGTTAAGAGTAGCGGTGTCCCGAGAGTGGGCCATTATAACCAGGTCATCTGCGTATAGGGTGGCACTGCAGTTGGTTATCACCATTGGTAGTTGATTAATAAAGAGGGAGAAGAGGAGGGGGCCCAGTACCGAACCCTGGGGGACACCTGAGGTCACCAGTAGGGGCTCAGAGAGGACTTTGTTGAAGTTGGTCCGCTGCGTTCTTCCATGCAGGTAGCCTGTAAGCCATTTCATAGCAAGGGGGAAGAGGCCAAGTGACCACAACTGTGAGCAAAGCAACGCGTGATCGACAAGGTTGAAGGCTTTGGACAGGTCAATAAATATGGCTCCAGAGAGTTTGCCCTAGTCCATGGCTGTTCTGATGCTTTTTGTGACAGAGACCAAGGCTGTGGTCATGCTGTGCCCCTTGTGAAAACTGTGCTGGGCCGGGGATAGCAGCTCATGGAGCTGGATATACTCCGAGAGCTGCTCAGTCACTACCTTTCTGAGGAGCTTGCTAAGGGATGAAAGAATAGCAATCGGACGATTGTTGTCCGGTATTTTGGGATTGCCCTGCTTCAGGATAGGGACTGTCCTCGCCTCCTTCCAGATATCAGGTATGGACCCCCATGCAAGGGATAGGTTAAAGATGTGAGCTACTGGGGAGGTGATATGTGAAGTGCCAAGCTTTAGAAGCTTAGGCTCCAGGTTATCTAGGCCGGGGCTGGAGTACTGGGAGAGGCCGGCTAGACGCCTCTGCATGTCCAAGACTGTCACAGTCCTGAGGTAAAACATTTGCAGAGGGGGGGTGATCCTCCCGCTGAGTGGGGGGGGAGGGAGGATGTACACTCACCAGACGGGAAGAGTGCAGTGAAGGCCGAAAGGTCTGAGAAGTGTGAATTTAGGGAGTTGGCGATGATGTGGGGATTGTTACAGGAGACCCCACTAATAATCATGTCAGATACCCCGGAATGGGAGGACCGCTGACAAGGGTTTTTATACTTCTCCAGAACCTCCTGGGGTCACTGTCGTAGCTGAGTAGGGCGGACTTGCAGAAGTCATTTTTTGCAACCCTGATGGTCTTTTTGCACTTGTTTCTGAGGTGTCTGTATTGTTGGAAAGTTGTGAGATCACGGGAACTTTTGAAGTGGGCCCAACGCTTTTCTCTAGCCCACATTTAGGCTAGAAGATTCCCATGCAGACAGAGGGTAGCGGACCCCCTCACCCTATGGGTGACCTTCGAAGCATGCTTGTCTTGCAGGGCCCCGAAGGTGGTAAGAAAGTGGGAGGCTGCCACTGAGGGGTCAGTGGCTCCTAGTACCCCGGACCAGTCAGTAAGCCTTAGGTCCTCCAGGAACACCCCAGAGTCAAACCTGGAGAAGTTTCTAGTATGCATGATTTTGTGAGGAATTTTGGGGGAGGGAATTTTCCACACACAGAAGACCGGGGAGTGGTTGGAGATAGAATATGATAGTGTTCCAGCTGAGGAGATTCTGTCCAGGCGGTTGGACAGGATCCAGTCCAGTAGGGAGCTGGAGGATCCATTTGCTGACCATTTGGTTGGTTCCTGGATAAGTTGGGTCAGGGTAAGATTAGCAAGTAGAGGCTCAAACTGCTTCACATTACCACCAGCCCAGTTGAGGTTGACGTCCCCCATGATTATGAGTTCGTTGTCCCCAGTGCTGGGACCAACCGAGTCCAGGAGGTGGGTCAGTCCTGGGAGCCCACCTCTTGGGGGATTATATGTACATACCAGATGTAGTTTCTTGGTGTTCCCAAGTAGGAGTAGTACATGCAGTACCTCACAGGGGGACACGTAGGATTGCTGGTGGGCTACTGGGGAAACCTTAAGATGGCTCCTGTAGTAAATCAAGATGCCACCCCCCTCTTGTTCCCAGCTCTGTCCAGTCGTATGAACTCATACCCAGGGAGTACACAGGCTGAATCAGGGATCGAGGGTTTGAGCCAGGTCTCAGTCACTCAGAGGATATCAGGTTTATAGAGTGAGATCCATGAGACTAGCTCATCACGGTTTGGTAGCAGACTCCTGATGTTGAGATGAGCTACTCTTAGGCCCTTGCCCATGCCCCATACAGGGGGGATTGTGGAGGCCAGATTATTTGGACCAGGGTTAGTTTCAATATCCCCAGCCAGTAGTAGTATTAAGAGGTGGAGCCAGGGGAGACACTGCCTCATGGGAGATAGGCCATTTGAGGGAATTGGAGCACGAAGTCGCTTAACCCTGATGGAGTACATTAGACACCTGAGGTCTAAGCAGCAGGTGAGACAGTAGGGGGGTCTTGGTGGTCACAAGGATATTTGAGAAGGTGAAGTCAGGCACCTCGTAGGAGGGAGACCTCTCCTAGTGTCCCCCCAAGGTCAGTGGGGGAGTAGTGATCACTTGGAGCAGAATAAGTCCTACTACGAGACCAGCTAGTACCAGCGACCTTTAGGTGGCAGGCAGCATGCCCTTATCCACTGCCGTGGGGGTCTCCCTACCCTTAGGCGGGAGGTGATGGTGCCTGGTCCACATTTGGGCTAGAGGCTTGGACCAACTAGTAAGTTGTGCCCGGTCAGCGGGGAGATAGGGTGGAGCTGAGGGGAAAATAAGGGGAGATTGATGCTGTACCAGAGAAGGCAGTCAGGTACTGAATATCAATAGATGGCAAGTGGGGCAGATAAGCGTAGTCTGTTGTGCAGTTAGATTGTATGACCTCAGTTACCACAGTGATTGTATAGTAACACAGTTTTTGTCAAAAGAAAATAGGAGCGTACCACAGTTATTGCTAGAGTGAAGATAGGAACATCCTTTATAGAAAATAGGAGCGTAACACAGTTATTACCAGAGTGAAGATAGGAACAGGCTTTGTAGATCAAAGTGTGCAGTTCAGGTAGGGCTGCAAGCTAGGGGTCAGTGAGGGACCAGGCTAAGCTTCTAGGGGGGCAGCTTCTGTCCAGGCACTGTGTAAGCTCACTCTAGGCACTGTTGTCAGTACTACGCTGATCTCTCTAGGCACTTTAGACAGTTGTACTACACTGGCCTCTCTAGGCACTATTGACAGTTGTAAGCATTAGCAAGTTGTAAACCTGCTCCCATCAAACAGGACCTCCCCTGGACGAGAGCCAATCAGTGGAGACCCGCAAATATGATAGCAGGGTAATCACAATATTATCCAAAACAAAGTCAGAAATTGTCAAAAATTAGACTAGATATTAAGTTATCCAGACACAGTCAGAGAGATGAATATAGGAATGATCTTCTCAGTGGGTAATGGCAAGCTATGCCCCTTTATGTGATCAGGACCACTCCCGCTAGCTGATAGGGTGAGACAGCTCTGGCAGGCGGAGCCTGCGGGCATTTAATGGGAGGAGGGAATTGGGGGCCGTGGGTGGGCCGAAAATTCACACTCTCCTGCACCGGGGCAGGGGCGAATCTTGCTGATACAGCCGCTGGAGGAGGGCCTGCAGAGCTGCAGAAGCCCCTAGCACCTCAATACTCGGCTTCAGAAAGATTATTGGTGCACGGAGACCTTTCAGGAGCAGGTCATCCTCGCCTCCCCTCAGCACTAAGTCACAGAAGGCTCCAGGGATGGTGGGACTGGCTCTGCCTTTGTAGGAGACAGAGAGAGCGTCGCCACCTGTGAAGGGCCAATGAGTATGGGCTCTCTCGACGCCAAGTTCGAAAAAGTTTGTAGGCAGGGTTCTTTGTTCTGTGCAGCGGTGGGGGTCACAGTCGCAGTTCGGATTTTCTCACATTTCTCACATTTCCTCTTTGACTGTGTTTTGTGTACTTCAACTGAGGCCCACTGCTCCGTGGAATGTGAACATGGAATAGAAGAGGAAGCCTGGTTTTAAGAGGTGAGTGGTTTGCAGGTTTACTGTGTCCGTTACTGAGGCCATGATGTCTGCGTTCACTGCTTGGGTATTACCCACAATGTGAACTGCCAATGGTACCAGCCCATGTACCACAGATAATCTAAGAGCAATTATGGTAAGCAATACGGGGGGGAGGGGATATCTTTTAGGTTATACAAGTCTTACCAAAATGAGACCAACAGGGTTCTTTACAAAGAAATACTAGAAAAAAGCCAAGACAACAAGAGGGCAAAGCAAACATACAGCTAGTGATAGCAGAGGGCATCCAAAATAATGTTAAAACTTTCTCTAGGTATTTGGGAGGAAAATGATAGAAAATGATAGCACAGAGAGCATAAAGAAGGAAGGAACAAGCATCAAAGATAATTAAAATAAAGCAAAAATTTTAAACAAATACTTCAGCTCAGTGTTCACAGTGAAAGGTGCAGTTCCAGATAGCAAGAATAGAGTCATCGGTACTGACCGCAACAGACTGGAGATAGGGTATGTAACTAAAGAAGGAGTATTGAAAAGTCTGCAGAATGTGAACATTCAGATCAGTAGCGCTAGACTGGCTCTGTCCATGGGTACTCAAAGAGATGAGTGAGGCTCTGACAGACCCTTGACAGACCTGTTTAATGTATCACTGACTGTGGGACAGGTGTTGGAGGACTGGAGGATAGTTAATGTCATTCCATGCCAAAGTGGGATAGAGAAAATGACAGGGAATTACAGGCTGGTGAACCTGGACTCAGTTGTGGGCAAGCTGTTGGAGCTGATTATAAAGAAACAGATAGTGGACTTCATAGAGGATAACAACCTAACAGAAATCCGTCAGTATGGGTTCAGGCAGGGCAGGTTGTGTCAAATGAACTAGATTGACTTATTTCAACACGGTGACACAGATTGTGGATAAGGGTCAGGCAGTCAGAAGGTGGGTGAAATGAGAATGGTGGAGAAATAGGATAGTGGGGATGGACTAACTAGTTGGATTGGAAGCAAGTTGTCAGATAGGAAACTGAGTGGTTCTAATGTTGTTGTTCTATATTTAATGCATGGGATTGGCTGGGTCCTCTGGCACTGAAGGGGTTGTCCCCTGCCAGGAGTGAACTCGAGGGAGACTAGGCCTGTCTTCTCATCCCCAAGTGTCCGATCACTATCCTGCTGTATTCCGCATCTCCTCTGTCTGGACTGATTCTTTGGGGGTACAGTACCTACAGCAGAACTTTCCCTGATTATCAGCTATGGACTATAAAGCCTGTGTCAGTGGTGGGTATTAGCCACTGTGCATTGTGTATAGTCTAATATCCGCCCTTGCCTGTTCTGTCTTGCAGCCTTACTAGGGGCCACTTATAGTTTTTACTTGAGGATCTGTCTTGCTGTCTAGTGTTTGTAAATTGCTGTGTGGGGGGCTCCTATTGTAGAAACAGGTAACCCTATGGTACTCTGTTTCTGGTGGGTGTGACAGCTGATGGTCTAGCTGTCCTCCTATCTGCCTACTCCTCTGTGCCCTCTGGGTAGCATAGTGGGGACTGGATGGCCTTATCTTCTGCTATTTGGCTAGGCCACTGTTGTATTTAGGTTTGACTCAGGTGAGGGTGTGCATATTCTGGGGGTTCTCAAACATTGCATGAGGGGGGCAGAGTCCTTCCTGTTCCCTAATGTCCTTACCATCTGGCTCCTCACTGTTATGTTCCTCCCTGTTCTCAGTCTGAATTATGTTCCCCCCATGGGGTGTTTCTGGGACCTCACCGGGGCTGCTTGATCAGAGGGATTTCACCTTCTCTAACTTAATAGCCTGTGACAGACAGTCTCCCTGGCCCATCAGCTGCCTTAACCTGTGGAGCTTCCTGTACCCTGTCACAGTGGTCAGGCATTCTGGTCGTAGGCCATCCTCTGGGGATGGTGCTGCTCCTTTGAGACATCTCCTTTGGCTTCTTTTTGGTAACACTAGTCCTTGCAGGGGATGTGGAGCTGAACCCGGGTCCTCCTTGCTGAGCTGTCTCCTCTTCCTAGGACTAGCTGTCTGGGAATGGGCTGAAAATAGCTCATCTTAATGTTCGTAGCCTTCTACCTAACTTGGCCAAACTCCTTGCCTGGGTCGCTCATCATAAGCCTGACATCCTTGGAATAACTGAATCCTGGCTGAAACCCTCGATTCCTAATTCTGCCTGTGTGCTCCCTGGCTTTGACTTTGTCAGGCAGGACCGCCCTGGGAAAAAGGGGGGGGGGGTGGAATCCTGGTATACTACAGAAGTCACCTTAACCTGTTGGTCCTGGCTAGTCTACAGCTTGAGCAGTCCTTCTGTGAGCTGCTGCATACTGTGTTGGTACTTGGGGAATGCAAAGAAGCTACACATTGTGTGTACCTACAATCCCCTCCAAGGGTGGTGTATTGGGTCTGTCTTCCCTTCTTGACTCTGTAGGTTCCAGGATTGGGAATAATGAGGTAATGATCCCTGGGGATCTCAACCTAAACTGGCTTGGAGGCAATATCAAGCAGTATGAGACTCTGCTAGCAGGCCTCTGTATGTCCCAACTCATTCAGGATCCCACCAGATGGTCGTCCACTGGTGGTAACAGCTGTCTCCTGGATTGGGTCCTGTCTAATAGGGCTGAGAGGATTAGCTCCTTTGGTACCCTCCCTGACTCCATCTCTGATCATGCCCCGGTCTGCTGCATTTGGAAGGTCTCTGCCCCAAAGATCCCTCCTAAAATCATACAGGTCAGGGATTTCTCCATGTTTGACCTGGGGACTTTCCAGGAGGATCTTAGGTTCACAGATTGGTCTGCAGTGATGGATGCCCAGAATGCTTCCTCGGCAGTCTGTCATTTCCTTAGTACCTTTGGGATGTTATAGGACAAGCATGCCCCTCTTGTCAGACGGAGGGTAAGGGGGGCTGCTACGAAATGGTTGCACAGGAGCCTCCTTGCCCTCATGAGGGCTTGAGAGAAATGTTGGGCCAATTTCAAGGCCACGATGGACAAGACCATCTGCCAGTAATGTAGGAGGCTCAGGAATGAGTGCAAAAAGGTGATCAGGGCTACCAAAAGTGAATTTTGTAAAACCGCCTTGCAGTCTTCAGCTAAGGACCCTAGGAAATTCTGGAGGAATATTAAAAGGATAGTGAGTGGTTCCTCCTCCTGTGAGGCTCCTGACTTACTCATTGATGGTGCTAGCTGTAATAATCCCGCTAACCATCGCCAATGCATTTAGCTCACATTTTCCGGACCTGTCCTCCGTCACCTCTCTATTCTCCTCCATTGGTCATGATAGTCCTGTCCAGGTTCCTCTGCCTCAATAGGCACTTTCCTCATGTCCTCTGTTCTACTTTAAGGCCATGATGGCAAAAGTGATGCAGAGATTGCTCTCTGGTCTCTTCCCCCTTTTTTAGTGCGGGTCATGATGGTATGGAGCCGAAGCTTCTCCGCCTTGCTGCTGCCTCCATTGCCTCCCCCTGTGGCCCATATCGTCAACCTATCCTTAGTCTCTGGGGTCATCCCTGACATATGGAAGGTGGCGAGGGTTGTCCCTGTACTCAAACAGGGCAACTCCAGGATCCTGGACAACTATTGGCCGATTGCCATCTTGTCTGCTATCAGTAAGCTCCTTGAGAAAGTTGTGTCGGGGAAACTCACGGACTGTATCCAGGCTCATGAGCTATTGTCTCCCTCACAGCATGGCTTTCAAAAAGGGCACAGTACTACCTTCACCCTGGTTACTGTCACCTCTGGGATAAGGGTGGCTATGGACCAGGGTAGACTCTCTGGGGCCGTCTTTATTGATCTCTCTAAAGCCTTTGACCTAGTTGACCATGTTCTGCTATGCACTCAACTTAGGTTATTGGGCCTGTCCCTTCCTGCTCTCAGATGGTTCTCCAATTACCTTCAGGACAGGCGGCAACTTACCAAATACTGTAAGGTGCTCTCGGACACCATCGTCATGTCCTCAGGGTCCCCCAGGGGTCAGGCTTTGGGCCTCTGCTCTTTTCCATATTCGTCAATGATCTTCCCTCCTCGGCGGTCTCCTGTAAGGCCATCCTGTATGCGGATGACCTTGTTATTCTCACTCATTCCCAGGATACTGGGGTCATTAACCGCCAACTGAGTGAGGATCTCAGGAGTATTCGGTCCTGGATATCGTCCCACAAGCTGGTCCTAAATCTTAAAAAGACTCAGGCCATACTGTTTGGATCCCTAGCTAAGTTAAAGGCTGTCCTTGTCCATCTGTGCATCTCAGGTACTGATGGTGTTCCCGTTCACAGCACTGACTCCATCAAATACCTTGGGGTGATGCTTGACCCTCAGCTTGACCTTGGTCATCACATCCACAATGTGTGTCGAGCTCGAGCTGTTAACTGGAAATTGAGTTTGGCTTACAGGGCGAAGAATAATCTTACTCCTGCTGCTTGTCTAGCTTTGGCCAGAGGTGTGTTTCAACCATCTCTCTGTTATGGGCTCCTGTTATTTGCCCATACTTCCAAGGTCCACCTGTCAAGGTGGACTGTAGCCTACAATAACATCTGCCATTTTGCTCTTACAACCCCTAGTCTCACTCACCACTGTGATCTGTATAGTAAGCTTGACTGGCTCTTCCTGCCCAACTACATGAATTTTGTCTTGGGTTGCTTCATGGGTAAGGTTCTGGTTATGGGCACCCCACCCCCGGAATTGGCAGGGCGCCTTGTGCCTGCTGTCCCCACTACCTACTCCCTAAGGTCACTGGGTCCTGCTGTCCTTAAGGTTTCTGCTACACGTACCCATATGGGGAATAGGGACTTCTCATCATGTGCCCCTAGACTATGGAATTCCTTTCCTGTCCAGGTCCGGTCCTCCCTTTCCATGGTGAGCCGATGCACCTCCATGTGACAACACTTGATGCTGTCCTCAGTATGTGACTGTCTTAAACCCCCTAACTATGGTTTCAGGAGGAACCACAGTACCCTAACTGCATTGATAAAGGTTACCTCTGACTTATTCCAGGTTGTGGACCAAGGGTCTACAACTGGAGCCATCTTTGTTGACCTTACAAAAGCTTTTAACCTGGTGAACCATGACCTGCTACTTCATCAGCTCCATGCCCTTGGTCTTGACAATAGTGCATTAACCTGGATAAAAAGTTACCTATCCTGCTGCACTCAAAGTGTCAAATGGTCTGGCTCTGTCTCTAACCCTAAGCCCATAACCCATGGTGTTCCTCAAGGCTCCATCTTGGGCCCAATGCTATTTTCTCTATTTATCAGTGACCTACCCAACTTCTGTGGAGGGGCAATGGTACACTTATATGCTGACGATGCAGTAATTTATCGTTCCTCTCCTGATACTGGCTGGCTTAACTGTACACTTTCTTCTGACTTCTCCTGACTTGAGGACTGGTTCAGCAAACAGCACCTTGTCCTGAACTCAAAAAAGACAAAATGTATGCTATTTTCTCACCTACCCCATTCCAGCGCACTGACTCACTCCTTAATATCACCTCCCTCAGTGGAGATACCCTTGCATGCGTCCACTCCTTTAAATATCGGGGCATGACTCTGGACTCATCTCTCCCTGAAGTTGTATGCCTCCAATGTATCCAGAGCTCTAAACCAGCGTCTAGACCTCCTTTACAGGATTCATCCTTTCCTATCCTCTGCCTCTTGTCTCAAGATTGCAACTTCCTCCCTCATACCTCTCCTAACCTATGGTGCCCCTCTGCTTGCTTATGCAAACTCTATGACCCTCTCTTTACTGTCCCAGGCCTACTATAAGGTGGGTAGATTTGCTCTGGGGGCCGACTCCTGTACTCACCTTTGTAATGTCTTCTCCTCTCTCTTGGTTGGCTACCCTATGTGTCTAAATTAAGGTTCTACTCCCTCAGCCTCTTATTTAAGCTGGTGCATAAATACACCCCATCTTGCCTAACTGGGTTAATACCATAGGCGCCGGGTTGTATGGGCCCGTAGGACACTGGCCCCAGCAATATTTTTTGATCTGGGCTGAGCCCCAGTAATATTTTGCCACATGCTGCCTTTTTTTAAGGCATTTTCCTCCCTGGTTTCTCTGCATGTGCCCTCTGACCACATGCCCACACCCTCCCAACTCCTGCTGTGCCCCACAGTTTAATTAGGCTGGCTGCGGCTGGCATTTAAAATTTGCGCCTTTGCCTTGCTGCCTCCCTCCCTTTCCCTTAGTTTGTGCTCTCTCCCACCCCCGGAAAATCATTGGGGGTTCAATCAGAGTGCAATTTTTCAGCATGCTGCACTGTGATTGGCAGCGGCTGCAGGGGGTGGGGGCTTGTATTGGGCGCGATATGCGTGCGTGCATCGTGGCAGTTCTGTGTGTGTCAGTGTGAGGGGGCAATGGTTTCCATTGTGTGGCAATGGGATAGAGTGAGCAGTGGGCTGGCCTGGAAGAAGGTCCAGTGGTGGTGGTGGTCCAGGCATCCAACCAGAAGAGAGAGGAGCTGCGCTGATGAGAACAGCCACAGACTGGTGGTGGTGCAGTAGGAGTCGGTAGTCAGATGGGAGTCCTGAACAACACCACACCTGCAGCAGCCAGGCAGCGTAGCAGGCCAGTTGTAGTCCGAGGAGTTGGGCTGGTGATGAATGAGAGGGCGGAGGACCCGGGTGGCCAGGGAGTGAAACCGTCCAGGCCAGCTATGGACGTGGTCTCTGGCAGGCAGCAGCAACAGTCAAGCACAAGTAGTCTGAGCAGCAGACTAGTGCAGCAGAGGGGACGGAGTAGAGTGAGTGGGCGATCTGAGCATGCTGGTTGGTGTTAGGGAGGTTTGGGCAGGTGGCAGGCCTACAAGCGGCCATGTGGAGTCCTTTGTTCCAGGCAGATGGTGGCAGCACAGAGCAAGTCATCTCAAGGAGCAGCAGAGGAGGAAAGCATCAGCCAGCAAGCAAAGGTAGGCCAGCAGCAGCAGAACTGTTCAGTGGGGTGTACACTCAATCACAGTAGAGTGTCTCCTGGCAATCCGTCTAGAAAACCAACCCTGCTCCTCAGGCACTTCAGCTGATGGTATACTCTGAGCTACTTAACCCATGCTGGAGGAGGGGCTGGCCTGGCACATTTACACTAATTTTATGGGAGGGATGCTGATATTTCCTATATGGAGATTGATGGGAAGGATGCTGATGTTGCCTCTGTGGGGATGGATGGGAGGGATGCTGATGTTGCCTCTGTGGGGACGAATGAGAGGGGTGTTGAGTCCAGTGAATGAAGTGGTCCTGGTGGTCTGCCTCTGCAGGAGGGTGGGACTACTCTGATGGGTATGGGGGTGGACTCTGTCTCTGGCAGCTCTGCAATGTATGATGTATGGAGCTCTGCAATGTATGATGCATGGGGGGAACAGCCTAGGTAGCTTCAGGACAGGAACAGAGACCTAGCCTACTGACTAGCTTGCTAACTTGCTTGCTGTCTTGCTGAAGCCTTCAGCAAGCAAGTTAGTAAGCTAGCCAGTACACTAGGTCTCTGTTTCTGTCCTAAAGGCCCTGTCATGGGGTAAGCAGCAACACAGCTGGGGCATGTTTATCCTCTCCTGGAAATACAAGAACAAAGTCATATAGTACTAGTAGTCAGTTTCTGAAATATGAGCATCCTTTTCCTTTCCTGCCAGTGCAATCATAGCCCTAATCAGATCATGGTTTTGCATCTGCCTGATCACGTATTCAGCTAACAAATTATTGCCACCACTACTGTGATTAATATGTATTTGCTTATCAGTTTCTTGAAAATACCACAGGGGAAAGGAAAAAATGCTTATTAGCAATAAAAAATGAAGATTATTTTTTCAAGGTGTTAGCCTCAAGGGGCAGAAAATAAACTGTAAAATTCTAATTAAATGTTGCGGGCTTATATGTTACGTGTGAAGTATGCATCCCCTGATGAAATAGTCTTTCCCATGTTTCAGATTATTGACAAAAAGTTGGGGAATCCTCTTAAAGATATACTCGAACAATACAGACTTGTTCCCAGTGGGACATATGCTAGTGAGATGAAATAAACCCCAGTTCAGTGATATTTCAGTTGGGCAGAAAACTGTGTAATGTAAACATTTTTTGCTAAAGCATTTGTCAACATTAATTGACAGAGATTTTTTTTTGGGGGGTGTGAAGAAAGTGGTGTGATGATGAGATGTGGGACAAATGTGACTTGAGAGGGGTCAAAATGCCCAGTTGGAGAGTGTGGCCATTGTAGCATAATGAGAAAGTAAAAAACAGAACAGCTGCATTCCTCATTAATCTGCACAGGGAAGCATTAAAAAAGCAACAGCTGCCAGTCATCTGAGTTATTTCTAGGGTTCTTACTTCTTCACTGTTGTCATGTGTGTCTGTGGCTACTGAAGAGCAGGTTTACTGTATATAATGGCTCTTGGATTGCTAGGACACAACTGTGCCACTGGAAATGTCTGTTGGACCAGTGTGTTTTCCCAGTCACTAGCCCTTTTGGCTACTGGCTGCAAAACTTAATTTTGACCCCTGGTCTTCTATGGGTTCATGGCCATGTCCAAAAAAGCATATATAAAGTATCTGTTCAGGAAAGATGCAGTAATATATATATATATATATATATATATATGATATAAACTTTATTTGGACATGGCTGGCCATGGGCACATAGTCTCCAACTCTTTGTAACCTACTTACCTGTTGATAATGGCATATATGGGTATGCAGTGAAATGCAGTACTGACTCCATTTATGCCACACTATGTCTCTCCCAACCTCTGCTAAACACATAGGGCAACACAGAAGGGGATGCACTGTGCTAAGAAATTGTGTGAGTGACTTGATGTGGGGAACCTGGAGGGTTGGGGGGGGGCTGGGGATTATCTCATGACTATTGGCTCCTCTACTAGCCTACAGATAACAAAACCTGGTGTAGCCTGCTCTGTTTTAGACTTTGTTCACTGCAGGGGGCGGGGCCTTGACCCCTGGGCCAGGGGGTGTGGCCTTGACCCCTGGGTTGGGGCGGGGCTTGACCCCTGACCCCCACCAACAATTTTACAAACCTGGCTCCTATGGTTAATACATCTGAGACAACCCCCATGTTCCCTCAGATCTGCCTCTCTCCCTCTTCTTATTATTCCTAAGATGTGTCTTGCTACCACCCGCAAGTCCTTCGCCTTCGCCACACCATCTGATTGGAACTCCCTCCCTCCCACTGTCCTGTCCTGCTCATCTCTCCCCAGGTTCCAATCTGCTTTGTTTGCCTTACTTGCTTCCCCTGTTGCTTGTTCCTGCTTTCGCTAAAGTCTCAGTAATCTGACTCCTTTAACTCTTAGCTGGTGCCTCCATCTGTCTGTCTGTCAGTCTTGTAATATTTATGTCTGCTATACGTAATGTACATATATATATATTGATGTGCCTGTGTTTTGTAGCAAAAAGTTACTACCTACTTCTTTTGTACAGTCTTCCCTGCATGGTTGTTACATTATTCTGTACATACTGTTTATATATCATATTTGCCTACCATTGCAGTATGTGAAATAGCCTGTGACTCTGAATGTATACCTAGCTGCTTTATTGTTCTTGAACTATATTTAGTTGCTGTCTGTAAAAATTGTTTCACCCCCAGGTTGACCCTGAAAAAGGGACTGTACTTGTCTCAGTGGACTTACCCGGTCACCAAAACTCATATAAATAATAAATAAATAAACTACACTGCTCTCCGGCACTGTATTTTGAGCATATCTCCTCCTGTACCTTGCTTAGGTCATGCTGTGGTTTTACCTGCCCGTCGGGGTGTGGCCCTGTGTATAATGTGTAAATTCTATATATATCTGTATATATAGCTTGGATCATTGCATTAGTGACTCAGTACTTTATTACATTTGACTGTGTCCACTGCTGTAACCTTATTTATCTTACTATGTATGCTCTGTTTCACCTGACTCCAGTGTATCTGCCTTGCTTCTATTTGTACTCTGTATGTTCTTTTGATTTCCTGTACTGTCCCGGGTCGTACCTGAAAATAGGCATATGTTTTATCTAGTGTACTTACCTGGTAAACAAAAGCTAAATAATTAAATATTCTCTGATGTCAGGAAGGTCACATTTGAAGTGCCACAAGGTCTGTCCTGGAGCTGGCTCTCTAACATGTATATTAGTGACATTTGGGTGTGGTGACATGGTGAAGGAAGTCTATTTGCTGACAAAACTAAATACTGTCGGAGGATAGTTAATGAAGAGGGGATCAGCAGCATGAAGTAGTGGTGTAACTTGTGGCACGTAAAAATAGCAACTATAATTCATTTCCAAAAAATGAAGAGTGATGCACATCGAAACAAAAGTTCTCAGATGGAATATTGCATCAATGGGGTCAAAGTAGATCTATAAAATGAGGAAAAGTACCTAGGGGTTATAATAACTAATAGTTTGAAAGCCCTCACCAATGCAGTACAGAAAATGGGAACACTAATAGGTTGCTGCAAGTATCAGTAACAGTTTTACTGGTCATAACAGAACAGTGACATTGCTGCTTTTACAGGTCTTTGGTCAGACCAGACCTGGAGTACTGCATGCAGTTTTGAAACACACATCTGAAAAAAGATAGGGAGAGGGTAGAGACTGTTCAGTGGATAGCTACAAAATGATCCAAGGGCAGCAAGGCAAGACCTATCAGGAATGAGTAAGCAGTCTTAATATGCTTTCACTAAAAGAAAAGGGGAAAGGGGGACATGAGAGAAACCTGCAAACACATGCAGTGCTGTAATTGAGTGGACTACAGTGCTCCTATTTATTTGAAGTGTGACTCTGTACTATGATAAAAAGCTTCCAACCACTAGATTTACACTAATTATGTTTTAGCCTTTTTGTGTTCAGTTCTTTGTTTTTTTTTTTTTTAACTTTTCCCTGTTGTTGGTCTGTAAATATTGCAGGTAGTGCAGTACTTAATTCAGTAAGTATTTCTAAATGTACTATATCTGACTGTCCTCTGCTGTCCTCACAGTTGCTATTTGTGACTGCTGTCATGGAGAGCACCATGATGTCATAAACAAAAAGACTATGAGGTTAACTGGAGAGAGGCAAACACTTT
This sequence comes from Neoceratodus forsteri, assembly GCA_016271365.2. NCBI lineage: Eukaryota > Metazoa > Chordata > Ceratodontiformes > Ceratodontidae > Neoceratodus > Neoceratodus forsteri. The sequence goes on along the minus strand of CM028129.1, from coordinate 1,171,367,735 downwards.
TTATGTATACTTTTTGGATAGCCAATCAAGATGTGTTGCAAACCTTGGAAAGGAACAACGAAAATGAAAATAGTCATCTTCATTGAGGGCATCTCTTGTATCAGGCCACACCTATGGAACTGTAGCTGTCAGGCACTAGGACCACATGGAAACTTTTTCACTAGCAGTCTGCTAGGGTCTGCCCTTGATGACCTCAGCCAATGATATCCTTCCTAAATAAATTTTTGTGGCCCCACGCCTTCCTCAGTTCTTTTCCTGCTGTCGACCACCGCACATCAGACTCCACAGAGCTACTGCTGCTTCAGTCGACCGCCAAATCTTCGATTTCTTTATTTTCTCCCCTTAGTTTGTTAATCACTTTATTTTTTTAAAGTGATTTTCGCCTAATGTTCATGCCAATCAACCCTGAGAAACTCTTCAGATACTACAGGTGCTGTAAGAAGATCTATGATAAGGACGCTCACAATACCTGTGTATGCTGTCTTGGCATGGACCACAACATTCAGGTCTGCAAGATCTGCCATGCTTTTAACCAGGCTACCTGGTGGTGCTGTCAGAAGGCCCTAGCATCTTTCCTGCTAGAAAAGAAGGTCACCCGAATGGAGAAGGAACTCCGGGCAAGAGGATCCTCCCCATCACCTGTTCTCTGGCTCCCATTCCTCCAAGGCCCGAGACAAAGTGGCTGGTAAAACATAAGCAGCAGGAGAGGGATTGGAGTAAGGAGAAATTCCCCCTGGCATGTTCTCAGTCATTGCTTTGAGCGCTGGCTGCTGCGGGGTTATCAGCTACCTTGGCGCCCCCCCCCCCACACACACTGCTGCCTACACCCTTTTTCCACAGGGTCCACCTTGGAAGTATCTCCCACTGGCCCTTCTGCTGCCGGGTATGGCTTGTCACTGTCTGGTCTCTTGATGCCTCCGCCGATGTTTCCATCCCTGATGTTCAGACCCCTTCTTGCTCAGGGTCAACAAACGGGGACTTCCGCTGGACCTGCTATGGCCAGTGATGGCATGTCGATGTCAGGCCTCCCAGCACCCTCATTGATGTTCCAATCCCTTCTTGCACAAAAGCAACAGACAGAGTTCCTCTGGACCTGCTTTGGCTGGCATTGGCCTGTTGACATCGCGATTTTTGCCTTCCCTGTTGGCGCTTTCGACCATTTCATCAATGCTGGGAATTCAATCTCCCCCACTGCTGCCTCTGACTGTCATGTCGATGTCTAGGCTTCAGCCCCTCTCGGCGATGCTTTAGGCCGTATCGTTGATGTCAGTGATCCAGTTCCCCCTTCGGCACTGCAAGGCACTCTGGCAATGGTGATTATCATTGACATCCAGACTATGCTCACCTCCTTTTGGGAGTTCATGCCTCACCTTGCTCATCCTGTCTGTCAGTGCTGGGGCCTACTAGGCCAGCTCCAGTGCTGACATCTTCTGTGTTAGTGCACCCTGCTCACTCTGTCATCGACATCCCTGCACCCTATTGAGAGCCAGGGGATGAGGATGAGTACCATCCTGACGTCGACAATGATGACGATGTGGAGGAGGAGGTGGCGGCGGCTAGGAGATCTCTGGGTCTGCCTCCACTGTTTCATATGGGGGTGAGGACTTCCTGAAATATACCCCTAGGTCCATCCCAATGACCACTTCTTCATCTCAGTGATGAAGCAGCTACAAGCAGCTATGGGGTTTGATGCTGAGGAGCAGGATGTTACCAGGAGAAATCTGACCAAATATCTGGAATTGCCTGATTTTCTCCCTCTGATTATCTCTCCTCTGCTGGATGCCACCATGGCTGCCTGGCACAAACCAGATATGTTCACTGCTCTGCCCCAGAAAGGCAGACAAATTGTACCAGGCTCCCTCTGGGAAGGCTTTTTTCACAGGCAACCACAAGCAGACTCAGTGGTGATAAATGCTGCCCATGATGGGTCCAAGAGACCTAAGCACCTCAGCTCTCTTTCCCCAGATAAGGAGTCCAGGAAGCTGGATCTCATGGGCAAGGGTGCCTATGCCTCTGCAATACTGACCCTCAGGATTATCAGTTACATTGCCCATATGGTGAAATTCCTGAACACACTCTGGAAGAAGGCCAAAGCTGCAGCTCAGACCCTTCCGAGGGCCCCCCAGAGGCAGGAGCTGCTTTAAGCCCTCCATCCTGGGGCAAATGTGGGCAAGCATCTTTTGAGGTCTGCCTATGATGTCTCCAATGCCTCCATTAGGCAGATGCCAACCACAGCTGCCCTAAGAGGGTATTCTTGGCTTAGGGTGTCTGGATATGCTACTGACATGCAATAGTCCATCCTGAATGCCCCCTTCAGAGGCTGCAAGCATTTTGGGGTGGATATGCAGGATATCCTTTCTGACCTACAAGCCTCAGAGAGGACTCTGTGGTCAGTCTACTCACTGTACCACACATAGCCAAAAAGTGTCCAGCAGGTGCCTTGTCATCTGCCACCCATAGCCCCAAGTCAGGCACCTACCCGCCAGGCAAGCGCCGAGCAGGAACAGCCCTGCCTGCCCCTTCCTCCACCACCAGGAAGGTCACCAGAAGTGGAGAAGCAGCCCCGGACATGGGCTGTTCCTCAGCATGACTACTTCTAGACCTCTACCATCCAGTACTACAGGAGGTGGTGGTAGGGGGTCACTGATCCCTCCTCCTAGACAGGTGGAGGGAGATCACAACAGATGTTTGGGTTCTGCAACTCATAGAACACGACAATACTCTAGAACTTGTGGAGTGGCTTCCAGCTCTACCTCTGGTTCATTTCCGCTACCCTCCAGACCAGATTCCAATGCTGCTGGAGGAAAGTCACACGTTGTGGCAGAAAAGAGCTATAGAGCAAGTTCCCAAGGATCAGAGGAAGAAAGGGTTTTATTCACACTTCTTTCTGATCTCCAAATCCACTGTGGATTTATGGCCCATCTTGGGCCTGAGAAACCTGAATTTCTACATCTACTACAAGAAGTTCAGGATGGTGACCCTACAAGGCCTGCTGCCTGTTCTGCACAAGGGAGATTGGATATATTCTTTTGACATACAGGATGCATACCTGCCCATCAAGCTGTGTGCTCCCCACAGGAAGTACCTCAGGTTCCAGTTCCAGGGAGAACGCAACCAGTTCAGAGTCTTGCCCTTTAGCTTGTCACCTGTGTTGCGGGTCTTTAGAAAATGCTTGGCAGTGGTGGTGGTAGGGTTCTATGTCAAAATTGCGAAAGGGAGGGCCTTTACATCTTCCCATACCCTGGATGACTAGCTCACAGTCCAGAGAGCAACTGTTCCACTCCTTGGCCTGTACCAGGAAGTTGTTCCATGCCCTAGGGATTGTGGTCAATTTACCCAAGTCAGTTTTGACCCCTTGTCAGTGCCTGCAGTACATAGGGGCAGTACTGGACATGGACCAGGGCTTTGCTTTCTTGCCGCAGGACAGGATGGACCATCAAACAGCTCTGGCCTAGCTACTGTACAACAGCAGATATGCCACGGCCAAAACCTTTCTGAGGATCTTGGACCTGATGGCTGCAGCCATTGTTATGGTACCCCCTAGCCAGGCAGCACATGAAGATCCCTCATTGCACCTTAAGGATTCATTGGGATCAGTGCACTGATGACCTAGAACAGCAGGTTCTGGTCACTTTCCTGATCAAGAAGGTACTTTTGTGGAGGATGGAACCCAGCAACCTGTTGAAAGGAGTTCCCTTCCTCATTCCTTCCTCTCGGCAGATTCTTACCACAGACACTTCGAGGATGGGCTGGGGGGCTCATCTGGTGCCCTTCAGACTAAAGGAACATGGACCAATGTGAAGGCCTCCCTCCACATAAATGTCCTAGGAATGAGGGCCATTTTGTATGCTTTACAAGCCTTCCAGACCCATCTGTCCCTGGGCCATCTGCTCATACAGATGGACAATGTTAGTGTAGTACACTACGTCAACAAACAAGGGGGGACCAATTTGTATCATCTGTGCCGGGAAGCGATTAGGGTCTTGTACTGGGCACTAGGACATGGTCTAGAACTGTTGGTCATCCATGTTCTAGGTGTCCAAAATGTTTTGGCAGACCGACTAAACCAGTCACAGTCCAGAATGCACGAGTGGGAACTGATGACCTAAGTAGTGGAAGATCTGTTTGACAGGTGGAGTTGTCCAGAGTTGGACCTTTTTACATCCCTACTCAATGCAAAACTGCCACTTTTCTGCTTGCTCGATCCAGGGTCTGGAGTTTTATAGCAAGATGTGTTGTCCCTCTCTTGGAAAGGGAGGTTCCTCTATGTCTTCCTCTCTTTTCTCTGATTCAGAGGGTACTAATCAAGATCCAAATGGGGGGGTGTGGGGGGCACTTTAATACTTGCGGCACCTTTCAGGCCCCATCAGATATGGTTTCAATTTCTGCAACAATTAGTTGTGAACCTCCAGTGCCCCTGCCCCAGTGCAAGGGTATGCTGTCTCAGGAACAGGTCACACTGGTCCATCTGGGCCTCAAGTCTGTCCATCTCCATGCATGGCTCCTGAGGATATAGCCATTGCGAGATTTGGGGTGTCACCAAAAGTGGCGGATGTCCTGGTGGCTGCCAGAAAGCCTTCCACCAGGGTCACGGACTCCATGACGTGGAAGAAGTTTGCTCTGTGGGTGGCTTTCCATTATCTGGACCTTTTCACTTGTTCAGTGACTCAGATTCTAGAGTACTTGCTCTCCCTCTCAGATTCTGGCCTGCTGTACTCCTCCATTAAATTGCACTTGGCTGCTATTTCAGCCTTCCTTGTGACGGTAGATGGCCGTATGGTGGCACAACTGGAAGTGTTTAGTACATATTTGAGGAGCATTCTTCATCTGAAGCCTCCCATCTGTAACCCAGTCCCACCTTGGGACTTGAATTTTGTGTTTGAGAAACTTACTTTGTATCCTTTTGTCTTGGCCATGACATGTGAGCTATGCTTTCTGTCAATGAAAGCATTTCTTTTAGTTGCTATTACTTCTGCTCGAAGGATTTCCGAGCTTCAGGCTCTCATGTAGTAGTAAAAACATTTTTATTTATATAGGCAAAAAACTATTTGACAATGCAAAAAGTTTGCACCATAGGTCTTATACAAGGCCTGTTTTCATGGTGATCCTGTTATTATGTAAGCCTCCTTATGTGATTTTCCACAAAAACTGGGTGTCTTTGCATACCAGCCCTAGTTTTCACCAAAGGTGGTGTCTGAGTTTATCCTGAATCAAGCCATCCACCTGCCTGTTTCCTTTCCTGAGCATGACAGTCCTGGGGAAGCATTGCTCCTTACTTTAGATGTACATAGAATCCTCAGATATTACGTTCATTGCACAAATGACTGCAGGATGTCCTTGCAGCAGTTTTTCTTTCACCCCTGGGAAAGAGGGTGTTCTAGTCTCTAAATAGTGCCTGTCCAAATAGTTGGCCAGCTGTATTATTTTCTGTTATAGGACATATGGTAAGGAACTTCCTGGGGTTGGATGTGGCCACACTACCAGAGGCATGGCCACTTCTGTTGCCTGTTTCAAGAATGTGTCAGCTGCAGACATATGTGCCACTGTGACTTGGAGTACTGTCCACACTTTACTACAGTCTGGGCAATGCCTCTAGGAGAAGGGCAGCCTTCAGCCTGGCTGTGCTTCAATGCCTCCTGTCTTAGACCTATTGCCTCCAGTCTTTCAGACCGTCTCTTGGTCAGTATTGCTTGGGACTCGTTCTATAGGTGTGGCCTGATACAAGAGATACCCTTGATGAAGGTAGTACAGTTATGTAAGAACTTACTTTAACAATAGATCTTCAAGAGGGTCTCTTACATCAGGCCATGCTGTCCCACCCTCTGTTCCCCTTAGTATCAGGGCTTCTAATTTTCTCTCTCTCTCTCTCTTACTCTCACTTTCTTTCTCTCTCTCCCTCTCCAGAGCAGTCTGCCCTCTGTTTTGCACTTTACTGGTGGGGACCTTTAGCTCTTTCTTGGTTCCCCAGGATGAGGTCTTCTGTATATGGTCTCCAGCCGAGGAACTGAGGAAGGCACTGGGCCACCCTCATTGGCTGACATCATTGAAGGGCGGCCACTAGCAGACTGCTAGTGAAAAAGTTTCCGTGTTGTCCTAGTGCCAAGCAAGAAAAAATGACTCACCTTAGTAATGTTGTTTCTTCTAATGGAGTCTTGCTGTATTCTGACTATGTGCAGTGATCTCCAACCTTTGAACTGCCCCGGAGAGGAAAGAGTTAACTTTCCATACAAGGCATGGAACGCTGAGCTCGAGCTCGGTTGAGCCTCTGTCTGATGTTGTTTGAACCCTAGCCGCCAGATCTTTACGAGCTATACTCACTGGGCGTCCTGTGTGGAAACTGTAAACTCGCACTAGCCAACTGGCAACTAAATTTAATCAAAAAAGGTTTTTTGGTTTCAAAGCAAAGACTCAAGTCAGGAAACCCAAAAAACAAAACACAACACCCACCCAAAAATTAAAGAGGGTGAGAAAGAGAGGCACCTCTAGGGTGCCAACACTGCTCCTGCCCACCCACATCCCAAAAACAGGTTCTGAGAGGGGAGGCGGGGAGGTCAGAATACAGCAAGACTCCATTAGAAGAAACAACATTACTAAGGTGAGTAATTTTGTCTTCAAACAACATGAAGTCTTGCTATATTCTGACTATGTGCAGACTACCAAGCAGTACCTCCATGAAGGAGGGACAGAACCTACTTTGGGAACAGGCTCTGAAGTACTGCTGGTCTAAACCAAGCATCACTCCTAGCCTGGATATTCAGAGAGTAATGCTTGGTAAAAGTATGGACTGTTTTCCAGGTGGCTGCTTGATATATCTCTAAGGTAGGAATATCCCTGGCAGCAGCCAGGGGAAGCAGCTGTACCTCTAGTAGAGTGAGCCCTCAGGCCTGAGGGTGGAGTCCTACCCAATTTTACATAGCAGAATTGTATACAAGAAACAATCCACCTGGCAATAGATCTTTCAGTGGCAGGTTTTCCTTACCGACCTCACCATAAGTGAGGAACAATTGGAGGGAGTCAAACCTGTGACCCTTGGTGCACTCTATGTAGTAGCTAAGGGCCCTTTTCACGTCCAGGCTGTGCAGCCTCCTCTCTCTCCAGAGGAGGAATGGTCAGTGAAGAAACCAGGAAGAGACATAGACTGGTTAAGGTGGAAATCTGAGACCACCTTAGGCAAAAACTTCCTATTAGTTCTTAGGACCACCTTATCTCTATGAAAAGAGATAAAATCAGGCTCCACTGACAGGGCCTGTAACTCACTGATGCATCTGGCAGAAGTAATGGCTACCAAGAACACAGTTTTCCAAGTCAAGTACTTAAGCTCTGCTGAGGACAAAGGCTCAAAAGGGGGGTTGCATAAGCTGAGCAATGCAAACATTTAGGTCCCAAGCAGGAGCAGGGTCCCTGAAGGGGGGGATTGGTGTACAACAATCCCTTGAAGAATTTACAAAATACAGGATGAGCTGAAAGAGAAGAGGGCTTACCTACTGATAAAAAAAAAAAAAGCAGAAACAGCTGCTAAATGTACTTTGAGCGTAGCTGGTCTGAGCCCCAAGCTATTGAGATAAACCATATAGTCCAGAACTATAGGCAACCCAGCAGACTCTGGAGAAATATGCTTACCAGAGCACCAAATAGTGAACCTTTTCCATTTGGAATTGTAAGTCTTCCTGGTGGAAGGCTTTCGAGAAGCCTTTAGAATATCCAGAACACCTTGAGAGAGATGCAGATCAGCAAACTGTAACTCTTCAAGAGCCAGGCCTTGAGATAGAGAGATTTGAGATTCGGATGCCAAACTCTCCCCTGAGAGGATGTCAACAGGTTGTAATTCCTGGGAAGAGATAGGGGAAGGTGGACTGCTAAGGACAGCAACAGTGTGTACCAGGGCTGTCTGGCCCAGTCTGGAGCAATCAGAATCACTTTGCAGGGTTGAGACCTGATTTTGACTAGTACCTTGAACAGGAGAGGGAAGGGGGGAAAAGCATACAAAAACTTCCCTTCCCAATTGAGAACTAGAGCATCCAGGGGGACTGAACCCAATACTGGGGGTCTGCAGCAAAAAAGGGGAAGTTAGTGATTGTCTGGGGCTGCAAAAAGATCTATCTGTGGAGTGCCCCATCTGGAAAAAATCACCTTCAAAACTAGGGGATCTTGGGACCATTCGTGATGGCCCTGAGATATCCTGCTGAGAGCATCTGCCAGGACATTGTCCTTCCCTGGGAGGTGCACTGCTATCAGAGAGGTTTGCAGGGAATAGGCCAGAGACCACAACTTCATTGCTTCTGTGCACATGGCCGTAGACCGAGTGCCCCTTGCTTGTTGATGTACCACATTGTGGTGGTATTGTCTGTTCTGATCTGGACTACTTTGTTCTGAACAGACTTGAAAAGCTTGCAGTGCCAGAAACACTGCTCTGAGTTCCAAGAGATTGATGTGAAGCAGAGATTCTGAGGTGACCACAGCCCTTGGGTGGTCAGATCCCCATGTGGGCTCCCAGCCCAAGAGGGAGGCATCTGTGGTAAGGATTAGAGAATGAGATTGAGTGACAAAAGGAACTCCTTGCCTTAGATTGTCCTGATCCTGCCACCATTGCAAAGCCTGGATCAGGGTTCGAGTCACAGGAACTAGTTTGGTCAGAGAATCCTTTCTCTGGGACCAGAAGGCTCTTAAGTGGAACTGAATGTCCTTCATCTGAAACCTTGCTCCTTGGACCACTGCCGTAGAGGCTGCCATGTGGCCCAGGAGCTGCAGAAAGTGCCTTGCTGGTCGAGACACCTGAAGGGTGAATGAGGAGGCCAGTTTCATAAGGGTCCTTGCCCTGTCCAGGGAAGGAAGGTTCTGCTCTTATTGTATCCAGTTCTGCCCCTATAAAGGTGAGGAGCTGTACTGGCTCCAGAACTGACTTTGAAAGATTTAGGAGGAACCCTAAGGAAGTGAGCAATTGCTGAGTTATCTGGAGATGTGACTTGACTTGGTCTGGAGACTGACCCACTATGAGCCAGTCGTCCAGGTATGGAAAGATGGAGATCTTTTTTCTCCTTAGGAAAGCAACCACTACTGCCAGGCATTTTGTGGACACCCTTGGGGCTGATGTTAGGCCAAAGGGCATTGCTCTGAATTGATAGTGGCCTGAGGGCAACTCAAACTTGAGGTACTTTCTGTGGGAGCACCTGATGGGAATGTGAAAATAGGCATTCTTGAGGTCCAGGGAGGCTAGCCAGTCCCCTGGCCTTAGAGAGGGCAGAATTATTCCCAGAGTCACCATTTTGAATTTTGGCTTTAAAAGGTGCTTGTTTAAATATCTTAGATCCAGGATGGGCCGCCATTCTCCTGTCTTTTGGGGGTTAGGAGTACCTGGAGTACAATCCTTTCCCCTGTGTAAGGGTGGAACCTTTCTGTGGCTCTGAGAGCTAAGAGAGAAGAGACTTCTGCCCTAGGGCAAGGGCCTCTGAAGGATTTGCAGGTGGAAAGGATCTGGTTCTCATCTTGGGGAATTTTTTGAAGCTGAGAACCAGTCCTTGGCTTACTACCTCCAGGACCCACTTGTCTGATGTTAAAGACTTCCAGTCCTGGACAAAGTAAGCCAGCCTGCCCCCTACAGGTAGTGGAGAATCGGCCCAGGCAGACCCATCAGGGTGCCTGCTTGGCAGCGGCTTTAGGCTGAGGGGTGGAAGCAGGCCTGCTCATACCCCATCTGCCTCTCCCTCTAAAGAACCCCCTCTGAGCAAAGGCAGAAGAGGAGGCCTGGGCTTGGTAAAAAGGCCTATGAAAAGGCCTGCCCCTGCCCCTGGAATGCTGCCTCTGGGGAGCGGCTTGCCTTTCTTTGGCCTGAGCACTCCTGTAGGTGGTCCTATACTCATCCATTTTCTTCATGTAGTTCTCTGTCTGCTCCCCAAACAGAGAATTACCAATGACAGGAAAATCCATGGCCTTAGTCTGGGTATCCTGTGACAGGCTAGTACATCCGAGCCAAGCCATCCTTCGAAGGGCCACAGATGTAGCCATGACTCTAGATGAAACATCACTGGAGTCCACATCAGCATGAAATTGCACCTTGGATGCCTCAATCCCATCTGCAGCCACCCGCTCCAGCTCCTTGGCAAGCTGGTCAGGGACCTGTTTAGCTAGAGCCATCACAGTGTCCCACCTGGACTTCTGGTATCAAGCTGTGTAGGCCATATAATTAGCCTGCCTGAATCCCAAAGATGCTGCCATGTACTGTTTCTTTGCCATGGCATCAATCCTCCTGGAGTCCTTATCTGGGGGGTGTGAAGCCAAGGGTATATTTGCCTTATCACAGGCAGCAGCCTGCACTACCCCAACATGGCTGCATTGCTGGGAAAGGAACTCCATATCTGAGCCTGAAAGAGTATACCTCTTGTCCATTCTTCTATCCACAGGAGGTATGGAATTAGGAGTTGTTAGAATTTTAAATGTCTGTTTCCCAAAAGACTTATGGAGGGGAATAGACAGTCTCCTGGACTCTGGGATGTCCATCATCTCAACGTAATCAGGCTCCTCTTGATCCTCTACTGCTTCTTCCATAGGAAGCTGAAGGGTTTCAGCCACTTTTTTGTAAAACATAAAGTGGGAAGGGGACTCAGAAAGCCTAGGAGGAGAAACACCTGAAGGTCTGTCTGGGGAGATGTCCGGGTCAATGGGCACATCCAGACTTTCATAATCACCATCACTATCTTCATACTTTCCCTCCTCCTCCTCCTCCTCCGGTTCATAAAATTCTTCTAAATTATAATCCGGAACCGGGGGAACCAACCGAACCGAGCGCCTAACCGATGGTGCCGTTTCAGTCGGAACCGAAGTTAGCGATTGAACAATCCTTATTGCTTTGGCTATTTCATCAGCGGTCGGAGAAAGAACTTGCGGATCTGAATCGGCTGACTTATCCCTTCTTTTCCTTTTAACCGGAACCGGCTCCTCAGAGTTGGTTTTCCTTTTGCCTGAAGAAGTCTTGCCCTGGTCAGAGGGCACTCCTTCTGGTTCGGTCGGAACCGAACCGAGCTGGCCATCCGTGTCAGCGGACTTCTCGGCCTCCCTTTCCCCAGTCTACCTACTCTCTTATCCAGGGTAGCTTCGGGAAAACTTTTGCAAATCTGGCAGTCTGAATCGAGGTGGTCAAACCCCAGACACTAAACACAGGTGGTGTGGGGATCAGCCTTAGCAAAGGCTTCCCCACACACACTACAGTGTTGAAACCCAGTGGGCCCGGTTTTTTTCTTGGATTTCTCAGACAGGGCCAGTCCTAACCAAACTTACCCTTTTGTCGGCAATCCGCCAAGCAAGACACCCCTATCGGTTCCTGACCGTGTTACGGGTCTTGGAACAAACTGTAATGAAATCCGTTTTTTTTAGAACCGATACGGACCGGTTACCACACTCTAATAAATCAGAAAAAAACTTCTTCACAAACAATGTTTACAAGTTCCACACAGAAAACTACTATAGAAACCTATCTAGTACTCACGGTACCATAGACAGAGACTTAACTGACAGGTTAGATTGTAGGAATTCGGTTGAAACCAAGAGAAAAATGACACTTTAACCGACTTTTTTGAACCGAGCGAAGGAGAAATCTCCGGAGCGACTGTTCAGTGAGGTGGAGTAAAGAATCTGGCGGTTGGGGTTCAAACAACAGCAGACAGAGGCTCAACCGAGCTCGAGCTCAGCATTCCATGCCTTGCATGGAATGTTAACTCTTTCCTGTCCGGGGCAGTTCAAAGGTTGGAGATCACTGCACGTAGTCAGAATACAGCAAGACTTCATGTTGTTTGAACTATAGTTCCATAGGTGTGGCATGATGCAAGAGATCCTCTTGAAGATCAACTGTTACCGTAAGTTCTTATGTAACTGTACTTTCTCTAGTAAATTGTAATAGTGAAAGCATAGTATTTATGAAAGTATCAGCTGAAGGACAGCGTTGCTCTTTAAACTAAGGAACAACACAGCCACCAGGGAGCATAAATGTATATTATAAGGCAAGGGGTCACTCAAGCATATATCTTAACTGAGTAGTGATGAATAGGTGAAATAATCTACACAGCAGTGTGATTGATATGTCTAATTTAGGGTTCAAAAACCAATGGGATAGTTTCAATGGGATAACTATGAAAAAAGGTAGGGAGCAGGGAAAGCACTATAAGGACAGAGTAAAGCTACACAGCAGCAATAGGCAGACTTGATGGACTGTTCCTTCTTTTCAGTTCTTTATCATGTAAGTATTCTTGTGTCTGTGCATTTTTGGTCTCACACTGGCTAGGTAGTATTTCTGACAAAATGCCCCCTTTTCCTACTTTAATCATCTTTCCAGGGTTCATTAGTTTGTTTTTGATTTGTTCTTCGTTCTTGCCACTGGTGTCATCTGTTCCAACATGTGTCACCGATGAATTGATCACCATGGAGCCCAAACAGTCTTTCAGTTCTGTCTGTCTGTCTTGGAAGATTGCCAGAGTTCTCCCTCTTCATAAAAGGTGGGATGACCCCTCCTCTGGCAACTTGTGACCTTCTCCCTCCTCCCTGGCAACTTCTGTACTATCTCCCTTCTCTCCTCTTTTGCAAAGCAGCAAGAGAAACTTGTCTGTTTTAGGCTTGCTGACTTCCTCTGGTCATCCAACTTCCTCCCCCCTTTCCAGTTTGGTGTCTGGAAGCACCATTCTATGGTCTCCTCCCTGCTGCATGTCACTGACTTTGGGGGATGGATCAGGGGCACAGCACTGCAGCCATTTTCATTGATTTGGCCAAAGCCTTTGACTCTGTGGCTCATACACTCCTCCTGGACAAGTTGAGCTCTGTCCGCCTTTTAGCTCCTGGTGTTTAATGGTTCCATTCTTGCCTTATGGGCCGTAAGCATTTGGTACAAGTAGGAGGTGTCCTGTCACCTCCCCTACCCATCGAGACTGGGCCCCCACAGGACTCCATGCTGGGTTCCATCCTCTTCCATTTTCCTGAATGACCTCCCCTCTGCCTATGCCAGTTTGTATATGTACATATATGCAGATGACACAGCTATCTACATCTCCAGTCCTTTGACTGTAGCAGTGGAAGGTTTGCTACAGCAAGACTTCCACAATATACTGTTTGGATTCCACTTCAACCAGCTCTGGGTCGAGCTGGTTGAACACTTAAAAACAAAAACAAAAAAAAACAATGTGTGTATGATCGTTGGCACCAGCCAGAAATTGGCTAGACTATCTCTTCCATTGCTGTCTTCTCCACCCTGGATGGCTGCCCCCTTGAAGTTGTTTCATCCTTCAAGTATCTCAGTGAGTGGCTAGATAGTAAGCTAGACTTCTCTGCCCACATTGATGCCTTCCATTCCAGGCTCTGCCCCAGTCTCTGTGCCTTGTACCACAACAAAGACTGCTTGTTTCCTCATGTTGGCTGGGAGCTTGTTAATGAAATGGTGTTTCTGGTTTTCGATTGTGCAGATGTGGTCCACAGTGCTACCCCCCTCCTCTTTATTTGCCAGACTGGACAGCTCCTGCAGTGCCTTTTGTCTCTTTACTACCAACCTCCCCCCTTGTTCTCACCACTGTTCCTTTTATCCTCCCTGTTCATCCTCCTGCTACCTTCACGTCGCCAGTCCTACTGTGCCTCCTTCATATCCAAATTCTGAATTGAAACCCTGCCCTCTTACCTGTCCTCACTCCTTGGACCTGTTCCCTCTGCCTCATACTCCCTCTGCTCCAGATCCTCACACCTTCTCCCTTCCCCACCCTCACTTCTCTACTAGGCAGCCAGCCTTCTTCTGTCACCTTCCCTTCCTCTGGAACCTGCTCCCCTCCTTTCTACATCTTCTCCATCTATCCTCTTCCCATTTCTCCTTTAGGTACCAGCTAAAACTTTCTGCTGTCTACTGCTGTTGCTATTCCCATCCCTGATTCTTCCCTGTTTTACTATGATAAATTGTTTTTTAGATCCTGTTGAATTGTTTGTGTGCTAAATTTTACTCTATCATACTCTGTTTTTACTTTATTTTGTCCCTATCATTAATACCGTATATGCAGATAAGCCTTGACTCAGTGTGCCTCTTCTGGTTATCAATTTTCAAATAAATAAAATTCTTTTAGCTATATGCCTAATTCCAGCTTCAGGTAAACGGTAGAATCCATTTTGTTCTCTGTCTCTTTAGCACACTTGTTGACCCAAGAACTTTTGGATTAAGTCCCCCTATAACCATTGTCTTCCTGTTTTTTTTGTTTGTTTGTTTCACTGTGCGTCACCATTGAAAATGGGCATTTTATGCTCTTGGACCTTCCTAATAAATTTTAAATGAATTAATAAATAAATAAAAAACATCATTAATATTTGGCTTTTCTTGTTCTTCATTTCCCTGTTTAGTCCATAGATAAAACTGATTCCCATCAGGTGATGGTGAACTTACCCTTCCACTGGTCACACTCCTTTTGGCTTCTTGTTCCTCTTAACTGCTTCCCACTGTAATTCATAATTTAAACTTACTGTTTCTCAGTTGCATGAGCCTGCTGCCACTTCATGTCCTGTGTTCATATTGCTTACTCTGTCTCCCTTGCTGTTTTAAATTTTGTTTTTAGTACCACTTTTCAGGCATCCTTCTCTATCTGCATAGGATTCCACTTTTGATTTCTTTCCAAAAGAGCCTTTCCATTAACTGTTCAAAAATGATACACTTTTTACAGGTGATGCCCCTGTTTTGGTCTTCTCTGTCTCTGAAAGTGGACATTTTCTACTTTAAAGCACTGCTTCCTAGAGCAGCGTACCCAACAGGGGAGCTATGTTTGAGGCATACTTGACCTTGTTCTCAGTAGTGGGACTGGTGTCATCTCCAATGTGAACACTCAAACACTGGTGGGAGTCAGTGACTACAACCTGGTAATGACAAGGAAGGTGAGTTGGGCCTCAGCCACCAGGTCCCAGAACTTCAGAAAGGGAGACTGCCATGATGAAGGATCAGGTGCCAGTAGTTAGAATCTCCTGCAAGAGGCTGGAAATGCAGAACACATACTGGGCCCATTGAATAAGGTGGGTGAAGCAGCAGCAGCAGCAGAGATCTGTATCTCTGTAAGCAAACTAGCAGGGTGGCAAAATAAATATTTGTCTGTGATGTCAAGAGAGAGAGAGAGGGAGAGAGAAAAGACACTGTAGGGTGGCCTACAATAAATGTAACAGTCCCAGAAATCCCAAATACATTTTTTTTTCCTGGCTTCAGTGTGGCTGTGTGTAGAGGGCAAGGGCAGCAGGGTGGCAAAATAAATCTTTGACTTGTGCCACCCAATCACGAATCATGATCACTTACGTTCATTCATGATTTCATGTATTAAAAAAAAAAATGCTGTTCAGAAAAACAACATATAAGTTGATGTACCTGCCCTGTGCTGCTGGCTGTGGGTGGCCCAGGGGATAATCTGACTTTGTGACTTGTAGCAGGCTGTTTACAGTGCAACACAAGTAAAGTACAAGTACTATATGCAAGTGTCATCATCATCACTCATTCCCCATTATTCCTTATTATCAGTAGTTTTATAATACAGTATATCGCATTACATTACGTATATGCATTAACCAGCTCCCAGTGTGGGACTGTGCTGCATGCAGCTAATGTACCTGATGTGTCTGCATCTCCAATTCTAATTCTGAGGCACACTTAAAAGTTGCTGAATTTGGTTACTTAACAGTAACTGCATTGTAGGAGGCAGTCCGGTAATCTTGGAAGGAAGTGGTGGTGGACTGCTATGCTGTCGGTGTGCTGTGTACACTGTACAGTCATAAGTCACAACAGTAAATTTGTTCCTGGCTTGTGGGTGGGAAGCATCAGAAGGACATCATGTTAGTGGGATCTTTTCTTACAAAATGGATCAAAGTGTTGATGAGGCACATTCTGTTTCTCAGGTAGGCAGTGGCACTCCAAAAAGACAGCAATCAGCCTGAAAAGAGAAAATAAAATCAAACCCAAAACGTTATTTTTTCACGTCTAAGGTTTCATCTTGCAAGTGAATGTTTGAATCCAATAAAAATGAACGTCTTGGATCATCATCAGTCCCAGGTTAAAAAAAAAAAAAAGTTATGTAGTTAAAAAAAACTAAAGGCATGGTGGGTACCACCCATAGAGGCACCCAACGGTATGGAACAATTGTATACTATGGTACTGCCAGTCCCTCTTCTGATTCTTCTGAGGTTGACCCCAAGGAGGGTAATACTAATAATAAAGATGAAGAGAATGATCAGGCAGCAAACACAAGGTTTGCTGGAGGGGATGGAAATTGCAGATGAGAAAGAAACAGGCAGACATTTTTGGTTGTGGAGGGGGGCAGTGGGACTAAACCACAAGAGGAACAGGCACAAGAAAAATCCGGGGCCCTGAAAAGGTGACCAAGGTGACATGCCTTCCTGGGAAAAAAACTAAAAAAATATCATCTTTTGTTTGGTCATACTTCTCCATTAGTGCTTCCAATGAGTTGATAGCAACATGCGCTGTTTATAAATGGCCAGTCAGCAGGGGGAAAAAGAAAGGAGCATTGGGAACTTCAGCACTGAAAAGGCACCTAGACAGATGTCATAACATTACTGAGAAGTTCAGTTGCGAGTCTCGAAGAGAAAGTGACAGTGATAGCTCACTACATTCAGGGGTAACGCTCATAGATGAAAGCAGTGGCAGCCCAGGTAGCACCATTGAAACACTTACTGAAAGTGACCATATGTTCAAAAGTCCTCCTCCTTCAAGGAGACAGCTTACCATCTCAGAAACATATGAGCGTAAAGCCAAATATGCTTCAACTCACCCTGCTGCTGTTACAATAACCAGAAATATTTCAGAAATGATAGCTGTTGAATTGCTACCATATAACATGGTTGAACATATAGGATTCAGGCAGCTGCTTGAGTAACTCAAATCTCAGTATAGTATACCATCGTGGAAATACTTCTCGACAAAAGGGATTCCAGATCTTTATAATGTCATATGTAAAAAATTAAAACACGTCTTGTGCAGTGCTGTTGGGAGGGTGGTGCATCTCACACTAGAGATATCTGGACAAGCTGTAAGCCTGAAGCCTTGATGTCTGTCATGGAACATTGGGCATGTTTCGATAACTCACGTGGGACTGGGGACAGTGAAGCATCGCAGTTTGCTGTTCTAAGAATGTTTTATTTTCCATCTGAACATACTTCATACATCAATGAAGAGTTCCAAAAACCAATACAGCAATGGCTCACTTCACAGGGACTGTCAGTTGGCTTTATAGTTGCAGATAATGGGTCTGACATAAGAAAGGCCTTGGAGCAGAGGGGCTTTGTTCACATCCGCTGTTTTACGCATTGCTTAAATTTAATAGGTCACAGTTTTCTCGATGACCGGGAGATTAAGGCTCTTGTTAGCACTGTTAAAAGGATATGCACTCATTTCGGTCACTCAAGCAAAGCCCGCCACTTGTTTAAAAAAATACAGCAGTAGCACAGTTTACCTTTGCACAGACTGATCCAATACATTTCTACTCAATGGAACTCGGCCTTTTATATGTTCCAAAGGCTGCTGGAACAAAAGAAAGCTGTCAGGCAGTTCACCTTAGAAAATAAAATTGGTGTTGCAGATGCCTATATTACTCCACCACAGTGGGCCATGCTGGAATTTCTAATTTTCCTGCTCCAGTCATTTGAGAGAATCACCATGGAGGTCAGTGCAAACACAGCAACTCTCAGCCAGGTGATACCCCTAATATTTTTTTTTTAATTCAGATTGAATCTGATCAGGGAAAAGTTAGAGAAGCAAGACAGTTCCATGATCACACAAGCTGCCAGTGGTGCTGCTGACAAATGCAGGCTGCCCCCCAGAATACAACAAGATCTAACGAGACATACGATCAAAAAAGTTGAAAAAGATGACAAACTATGTAAAATGCTTCATTCTGAATACTACATTAAAGCAACAATCTTGGACCCACGATACAAATCGAAGCGGCTATTGAATGGTGATGATGACACTTGTTTCGAGATAAACAAACCAGAAATAATTGATGAGGTGCATGTTGTAATGAAACCGAGTACAACAGCAGCACCACATTCAGAATCTTCTTCAAGACACAGCACAACATCAGGTGGCCCATCCTGTACTGTTGCGGCATTTTCTCCCTCTTCCTCCTCAACCACTGCAGCTGAATCTTGTTCTTCACCCCCCAGCCAAGCATAGCACTCTTCCACAGTCACTTGGTTCAGCTTCATGTCTCTGGTGTCACTTAGAAGGTGTATTTGTAACATCTTCTTCATCTGCCTCTTGTAACACAGCCTCAACACAGACCATTGTTGAAATGTACCTGGCAGAGCCCAATATCAGCTGGAATGCTGATCCTTTGAAATACTGGAAATCCAAACAAAATATGTGGCCTGCTTTAATAAACATTGCAATAAAGTACATGAATTGCCCTCCAACTAGCGTCTGTTCAGAATGATTGTTTAGTTCAGCTGGTAACATTATTATTGACACATGATCCTGTTTGACACCAGAAAATGCTGAGCGCTTCACATTTCTCAAAGTCAACATTCCTCACTTTAATTTCAAATATGACACCTGAATAAAACATACACTGACTGCTCTGAGCAGGCCCTATCTACAAAACACTTTCAAGAGTTCTTGCCTATGGTGAAAATCTTTTGTGAATAGGGTCTACTACATGAGGTAGCAATTAATTGCAGCAAGTCAGGTCAGGACGGACTAGGCCAGGCCACTGTTACTTGAATGATCACATGAGCAGCACAGAATAGAAAAAAAAATAATAACCTCAGTGGGTTCAGAGTCCAGAACAAATACAGCAAGCAACTGCATTTCATATAACAAACTTACTTGGTGGTACCTGGTACCACTATCTGATCTGGAAGGTAGGGTACTGCTGTCTACTACTACTACTACTACTACTATCATTTTTTTTCCTCACGAGTCACAACTACTAATTATTACTTTTTGTCCTTACTTCAGTCCTTACTACTACTGCTTGTCACTTTTTTTTCCCTCAGCAACTGATTCTGACTGTACTGTTTTAATGTTGGTACAGTACATGGCTTAGCAGATGCCTGAAACCCAGAAACTGAATACTCTTTGTATATTTTTCACGTCCCCCATGTTTAGCTGTGACTACTTCACAGAAATAAATGCTACTAAATTGAAAATTCGTATAATTTCTTTATTGTTTGTGTGTGCATGGTATGCTGGCCTGGTTACATCTCACTTACACTAACTGTGCTGAGATTATTACTATGTTTTATTTTTGATACTTAAATTACTTGGCAGTGGCTGGCAGCAATTATGGAACTAGGAAGAATGTAAATGTGTTGTGTGGGGTGGTGTGTCATCAGGTCTTCAGGTTGAAGTGGCAAACTTTTTTATGACTGCACTGCACTTGATCAGTGTGATGTGTGACTGGCTGCCTGCCTGGGTGCTGATCACTATGTCTTTCATTTTTCTTCTTTAAGGATTCAGCATGTTGATCAGATTCAGCAGAAGTAGTCATAGTTACTAGAAAACATTACCACCTCTTGGACCAGGTAGTGTGCCTTATTCCACAGTACACCGGGACATACAAAGCAGTTGCATCACATGGGTAAGGTGGGTGGGCTCTCTTAGTGCTGCTCATTTGGTCATTCATATTCATTTCTTTGGCCTGTTCAGCTCTGCTGGAACATCCATCAAAATAATACCCACACAGCACCATTAATAAAAAACAATCTTAGCTGCCTGGCAGTGCCCGCAGTGCTTGGTGGTGCTAGGATATAGGTATTTGCATCTCTCTGTTTCTGTCTCTCAGCACACTCATGTCACGGGCCCTAGCAGGATGTATCACCATTGTAGACTAGCCATGAAGGGGCTTGTAGTGACTGATTTGCTTTTTTATTTAGCGGTTTTACTTTAATTTTTATACAAATAATCCATTAAATTATTTCCTTTGGGCCTCTGTGTCAAATGTGAGCACCTTTAGTCACTTTTATGCATTGTTTTTCGCATTTTTTCAGATATTGGTCAATAAATCAGATCTAGTCAGAATAAATCAGAACTTCACCGTGTTCTGGTTCTTATTTAATAAGGGTCAGAATTTCACAGTTCTCCCAGCCCTAACCTGGATGACTGGTTGATCTCCGGAAAAACACACAGCAGGGAGCTAAGTCCTCAATACTACTAACACAGGGCACTTTAGAGGATCTGGGCCTCCTCATAAACGTTCAGACGTGACAAACAGAACCAGTTCAAGTTCTGGACTTTTATTGGTGCAGAGCTAGATACCCTGCAAGGGAAGGAATTTCTTCCTTAAGCAAGGGTAGCAAATATGATTATAACTTTATAATCCTTCAAGGCAAGTCAGCCAAGGCTGACAAGGGACTTTTTATGATTACTTGATTACATGGCCTCAGCTACTGCAGTGATACCAGGGGCCAGGTTCCAAATGAGGGGCATTCAGTATCACCTAGGGGACCATTGATCCCATAGGTGGGACCCTTTGTTTGTCAAAGCTGGTGCCTGTTACAAACGTGTTATTACAGGCACTGGAATGGTGGAAGGAGGAAGACAATTTCTGAGATGGAATTCCTTTCTTTCAGCAGTCCCTCACCCACAGTCCTACTCGCAACAGATGCCTAACTCCTATGATGGGGCGCCCACCTAGACGACCTTACTGTGAGTGGCACCTGGAGCAACCTGGAGACTTTAGATCATGTAAATCTCCTGGAACTCAGGGCAGTTTACCTGGCAATGCAGGCTTTCTTCTCCCATATAGTGCATCAGACAACTCATAACAGACAACACCACAACAAAATATTATATAAACAAGCGGGAAGGAACAATATCTTAAAAATTGTGCACAAAAGCCATGAAGATCTGGAACCTAGCCTACCCCTTGGAAGTTCAGTTATCCACAATATACATTCCAGAGAAAGACAATGTGCTGGCAAACTCATTTGGCAGGATCAGCCAGGGCAATCACAAATGGACCCTGAACCAGCAGGTGCTGGCGTCACTGTCCAGCTAGTGGGGTACACAAAAAATAGACTGGTTTCCTTCCTGGGAGAACAACCAGCTCCCACTCTTGTGTTGCAGATTCCCTGCTGTGGGCTCTGTCCCAGAGGATGCTGTAGTCCTCAGCTACTCAGGGAAGTTTCTCTGTGCCTCCCCTCCATTCCCACTTTTACTGAGAGTTCTGATAAAACAGGGAAAGGGAATCGGTAACAGTGATTCTCATAGTTCCAGATTGGGTGAGGCAGACCTTTTATTCCATGTTGCTGTCCCTCTCCAACTGACTGCCAGCTAACTTGCCCCTAAGATGCAGTCTGTCACTGTCCCAGGGTATGATAGCATTTCCAGATCTGAGAACTGTATGTACCTCAGAGCATGGTTCTTGAAGAGCTAGAGTTCTTTGGGCTAAATCTTTCTGAAAAAGAAATGAAAGTCCTGAAGGTTTCTAGGAAACCAGCTACAAGGAGAACTTATGCTTCAAAGTGGAAACAATTCTCCTTCTGGTGTTCTTCTAGACAGATCAGTCCCTTCTGGGCAGGCCTGTCTACAATCCTGGATTACCTAGTCCACCTCCAGTCATTAGGCCTAAGGCCCTCAACCCTAAAGGTCCCCTTTGGATGCAATACCAGCTTATACAACAGCTGGGAAAGACAGGTCATTGGCCTCGCAACCCATTTTCAGAAAGTTTTTCAAGGGCCCTAATGACCTGTACAGTCCGGTGAGGGACCCTGTCCTTCCTTGGGATTTGAATGTGTGCATTGTCTAGCTGATGGAGACCCCTTTCAAACCCATGACCACTGCTGCACTGAAGTATGTCACCTGGAAAACAGTTATCCTGGTGGTAGTGACCTCTGTCAGAAGGGTGAATGAGTAACAAACCCTCTGCATAAATCCTAACTACATAATTTTCCGTAGAGACAAAGCCCTAAGGACAAACAGGAACTTCCTTCTAAAAGTGGTGCCTGAGTTCTATCTGAATCAGTCAGTTGCTCATCTGGATCTCTTCACAGGAAAATCCAGCTCAGATGAACAAAATCTCCACAGTCTGGATGTGGAAAGGGCACCGAGTTACTATTTGGACCACACAAAGGATGTCAGGTTCACTAGCACTAAGCTGTTTGTTAGCTATGGAGACAGTGGCGTAGCAAATTCCAAGAGGGCCTGGGTGCAAGACTATGTTAGAGTGCCCCCTGATTTTGAATAAACATCAAAATTATGACTTGGGCCCCTCAGACCTTGTAGGCCCATATGCAGCTGCACCCCCTGCACCCTTGTAGCTACACCCCTGTATGGAGAAGTGGGAAAGGTAACTTATTTTTTGTTGGATAGTCACCTGCATAGAGTTGTGTTATGACAAAGCTGGTAAACTGCCGCCTAGAGGGCACAAGGCACACTCTACAAGAGGCAACTCTGCCTCTGTGGCAGCATCAAGGGTTATCCCCCTGCTAGAGATTTCTAAAGCAGCTACCTGGAAAACTGTGTGCACTTTTGCATAACGCTATGTTGACATATAGTCCAGAAGGGATGCCAGTTTTGGCACTACTGTCTTCCTGAACCTTCTCCCTGAATAGGTCCTGTACCCAGCCTGCCGAAGTACTGCTATGGAGTCTGCACTTCCTACCCACTGTAGTAATGTTATTTCTTCCAAAGGGATCCCTCACTAGGTTTAACAATCCTTGCCTCACCATCCACAACCTGAGAAAAGGTTCAAACAAGAATCTGTTTTCTTTTCCATTTGCTTGAGCATTACTTTTTACAGTGCCTTTACGATTGTTGCCAAGTGGTCTAGTGACTTTATTTTTTAATAACAAATTCATTTGTTCTGCCTTGTTTTAACCAATTTTTTTTTTCATTTTCCGATTAAAATTTTAGCATTTTTGGTAGCCATTTAGCTAGTTTTAGTGGTCACAGCTCACCCTAGCTTTAGAAATGTCTGACATTAGAGTGCAGGGGTGAGTGTGACCACACAGCAGAGTTTAGATTTCATTCTCAATTCCATAATTTACCTTAAATTCTAAAAGCTCCGGGGCTGCTCTTACCGGGGAAATGGATTGCACTTGTTAAACTTAGTGAGGGATCCCTTTGGAAGAAACATTTCTACGGTGAGCAATTTTTGCTTTCTGTCGTGGCAAAGTTGATCTTTTCACTGAACCCAGTGTACAAGCTATAGGAGTGCAGTTATTGCCATATAATTACACTTGTGTGTCTTTTTTTTTTTTTAGCCAATCCGGTGGCTAGAATGTTATTATCCATAAGTTTTTTTTTTTTTTTTAAATGTTTCTCTATGTTTTGTCCCTCTGTTTCTCACTGCCCCCCTCCCCTACCCCACCCTCAAACTGGGACCACCACAGCTGCACTGTTCCTCCATCTGGGAAGGTGAGCGAGTGGCAGCCTTCGCTGCCAGCACTAATGGCACTCTATGGTCAGCCAGAAGGAGGAGGTGCAAAAATGCTGGATGGCCTGCCACCCTCCCTTCCTGGAAGCCACGCACCTTACCTCTGCAAAGAATGCTTGGTCAGATGCGGGAGTCTGGGGATGGCCCACAAATCTCAGTCCCTCAGGTATCATCCCATCCCACTGCATCAGTGTTCTAGCCATGAACAGCATGTTTGCAGTTCAGGAACAAAATGTTTTCAAGTGGATTAATACTGTTAGGATAACAGGGAGGCCCTGTCTTACTCTTCAGACTGATATACAGTACCTACTCTATGTAGGTGGTATTGTTTTTAACTGCTACCCCCATACCCCCAGTATGTTACCTTTTTAAAAAAGAAATTAATCCACTTAACTCAGTGAATGCTTTATTTATAGATGCTGCTTTGAAATTCCTGGAGCGTGAGGCAAGAGAGTTGGGACTGCCATGCAAGAAGGTGGAGGTATGCAAAAATTTTATTACACAAACTCATGTCATCACATTAAAGGGGAATGCTCAGTTCCCCTGTAGAAATGCTGTGGTACCATGAGGTCTCGATGAAACAAAATGCAAGGAGATATCATTTTTATATGCACTTGCTTTATAGTAGTTTAGATTTTTATCTGGTTGATGCTGTGCCACCCCCCCCCATGTCTGCGAAGTAATTGTCTTCGTGTCCCTCATTATCAGCCCTCTGATGATGCAAGCAGTGGGCTACGCTGTAGGGGACATCTATATGTTGGCTGTCCTGTGTACTGTGTAATAGTCTGATGGGGCACGTGACCGCACTTATTGTACCAGTACCATTCGCGCTGGGAGCTCCTAATGCGATTGGTACCGGTACAGTAAGTACGGTCATAGACTGTTACACAGTGCACAGGAATGTCCTCCATGTCAAGAGTGAGTTATGAAGGTCTTGCCTTCTCACAAATGAAGATAACTGGCATATTTTGAGTTTGGCTATTACGTGTCCTGTATTTAGCACACATTCTTGAATGCAAACCTTTTGAATTAGCTCTTTTTTTGGAGCAGTAGCTGTTCATTTTGACTTGACTACTCTGGGAAGATTGCTGCGTAGAACTACTGTGATGCCATCAGCCATTGTTTAACTGCTATCCCTATGACTAAATGCAGCATTATGACATACCTAACCTAGGTTATGTTGTTTGTGATGGTTCTGTGTCATAATGGTGATAGCAAAACAGCGATCGCTGTTACAGTGCGTGTACATCACTGAAAAGCAAATTGGCGATATACACTTATCGGTGTCACCACATCGGACGAGCAAAACAAGCTTATTTTGTGGCGGGGGGGGGGTGCATGTCAGGGAAGGGGAGACAGTCCTAAAAAATAAAACACTACAACTGAAAGCTAAAAAAATACACTCTCCTTCCCAGCATCTGCTCCACCAAAGCCAACCACCCTCACCACGACACCACATGGCTAGCTTGGTGGGAGTATGCTGCATTGCCCCACACAAACCCTCTTCCCTGCCCCTCCCCTTCTGGTTGCCATCCTACACTACCAGTAACCTTCTCTCGCTCATCACTCCCGTTGCTGTACCTTTTCCTCGCTTACCCTTACAGGGCAGCTCAAATGTGAGTCTCTGCAAATGAATCGCTATTAATGCAGTCGCAGATTTGCAATCACCAGTATCACAGGATACCATTTGTGACATATTTGCTTCAAAGATAAACATTAATATAGCACATCAATGATGAATGAATTGAGCAAATCCTATTTGGATAAATTTTTTTTTTTTTCACGTAAAGCATGTTATTTCCACTTAGATTTAATTTATTTAGTTTTTATTGACCAGGTAAGCAGAACATACCAATACATGCGTATTTTCAGGAGCAATCCAGGAGGCTACAAAGTAGACAAAGGCAGGGCAACATCAACAGTAGTACAGAAATAATGGGAACAATTTCACTGCGGAGGTGCAAGGTCAAAAGACGCATTATCACAATAAACAACAATAAGTGAGTAAGGCAATATACAGAAAACAAAAAAATTACAGATACCAAAACACATTATCAAGGAACAGAAAATGTAGTTTCAGGAAGAGAGCACACATTGTCGGTGCTAAATACTTTACAGGGAGTGGTTAGCAGAGTTATAGGACTAAGTGGTACTATGCTGTAAATGTTTTTTAACACGGGCCAAAAAATATACAAGTGTAATTGTACCCCATGACCATTCATTAATCACTGTTAATGAATAGCATGGTGAGAAGTCCCGGTGAGATAACCTTTTATTTATTTTTTTATTTTTCTATTTTTGCTGCTTCTGGCCGCTAGGCTTTAGCCCAGTCATGGACCCCTGCACTTCCACCTCTAGTTCCCCCTGCTCACCCCGCACCCCTGGCTTACCCTCCAGGGGGTGGGGTCACGGCATCCCGGCATTAGTGCTGCAATCATGGTGACTGTCCGGGAGAGCCGGCTAGGAAGCTAATAGAAGATGGAGGTAGGCCTCATAGAGGTGGCCATCAGCGTGATTTTTCCCTTGTTTTTTCCAGGGGTGGGGTCATGCAATGATGTCCAGTGTCCACCCCACCCCTTGTACTGTTTCAGGCACCGATCCATCTGATGTACCCCCAGCCTCCGCCAGGGGATCCCCACGGATCGGTCACACGCCCCACCCTCCCCCCAGAGAAGGAGAGCAGTCCATAGGACGCTCAATCCTGCTCTCTCAGCCGGCCCTCCGGTTCCTCGGGTCTGTTCCTGAACCTGGATCGCTGGCATCACAAGCAGAAATCCAACGATAATCTGTTTAGCGATACCGGACTTATTCACTACTTAGTAGTAGATGTAGGTGGTGTTCGCCATTAAAATTGAAGCATGCGAGAGCTCTCAGGTATAGTAAAGATAGATAGAAAACTGAAGTTCTGAGTCTCTATCAGCAAGTTAGTAGTTCCTCACAGAAATTGATCGCAATCTGTTAATGAACTGTGATCTGAGTAAATAGAGCGAGGTGTGACCTGCGCAAAAGTCAAGTGGAGCGCTATGTACTGAACAGAGATTTCAAGGGCTGAGAAATTTACTTGCAGCAATAAACTGTTTCATGCATTTTATCAAACCCACCCACCCTGCGGAACTCTATGTGATTGCACATATTTTGTCTTTTGTTGTTTCAGACCACTAGAACAGTCAATCGGCGCCTGTAGTAAAAGGTAGATTTAGTGTGTGAGTTATCATTCCTCTACAGATATATGAAAGCTCTTCCCTACAATTATTATCAGGGCACAGAACCAGCATGCTCCACACTATCGCGCCGAAGTGTAATGTAATGATGGAATCGTGAAGATGACCACAGTAGATTTCGTTGCCCCTGGACAGCCTTGAACCCATAACCAGGGATACAGCCATAGTGTGTGGACCGCAAAACGGAGCATGTGATTCCTGCTGATCATGGCACCTGCACATAGCTCTGTTCCATGTAATTACCAACTCCTAATTGTCCCTCTCCCTGTGGCGCTCCCTGTGATCTTACAGTGGACAGATCATGGTATTAGGTAGCATCAGTAGTTTGGACCTTCTGGAGACGTTAGGTTATCGCTGACCATCTCGCAGACTATCACAAAATGGGGCAAAGAACTGCATC
The DNA here is from genome assembly GCA_016271365.2 of Neoceratodus forsteri. Classification (NCBI taxonomy): domain Eukaryota; kingdom Metazoa; phylum Chordata; order Ceratodontiformes; family Ceratodontidae; genus Neoceratodus; species Neoceratodus forsteri. The sequence continues at coordinate 1,171,340,739 of CM028129.1, read as the reverse complement.
TCTCAACCTTTTGCTTCTCGCTGAAGTAACACATGACGCTACTCCAACTTACAACTGCTGGAATCTTACACACAGAGAATAAATTAATAGCACGAACAGTGCTGAATAATGAGCCTCCTAAAGTAGGTATGTCTCTTCTAGTATGTCTGTTGCTCTACTGATTGTATGGCTCTGTTGCATGTTTGTTCTTTTTATCGTTTTACATGTGCAGTTTTAAAAGGCATGCCGCTGGAAACACATGCTACAAGACTATGTGAAGTAGACATGATAGCTGTTTATATTTGAATATGTTGGAGTGCCCTCTCCTAGCCTTTGCAGTATTGTAGGTAGCACACTCAGCATTGTAATACAAAATCACACATGCCCCCACAATGCAAAGCATCATGGGCTGCATATGCAAATCAGCATAGTGCTACATGTTTTCCTGTCTTCCTTGTCGTTTCTGAAATCTACTGGCTGCAGGACACCTAAAGTTCCTATCTTGCCATAAAATGTTTAGATAGTTTGTGTTTTTTTTTTTTGTTTTTTTTTTTACAAATTATACAACCACATTTTTTTGCCCCATGTTATAAGCGCAATAACCCACTCCAGGGTGTGCAGTTATTGGGGATTAACGCACACCCGGTGCTGTGAGAACACTAGGCCTGCAGCCTCGTGCCTTACAATGTGCCCGGGTGTGCGTTAATCCCCAATAACTGCACACCCTGTTGTGGGTTATTGCTTACATCAATTGCAGCTGCAGTTTGAGTCTGCCCTCAGGTAATCCCATAAAGATCTTTTGAAGAGGAAGTGAGGGAAAGGAGCTTAAAAAAAAAAAAACAGCTATGGGAGAGAGTTGCAGAGCCTGGGTGCACATGTGGAAAATACCTGGTCTCCCTAAAGTGCATGGGTTTTGAAGACAGCCAGTAGTGACCACTCATTATACCTAAGGGTGTATAAGTTGTTGGGGTACTTATTTACTGTCTCAGCAAGGGCAGGGGGAGGCAGATCTAATGATTTTGTCTGTAAAAGAGCCCAGGATAAATAGACAATTTATTTGCAGGTGACAACCATCCTGGCTTACTGTAGAGGTCACAGTGATGAATAAGGTAGGCTGCAGATGGAGCAAATCTGCAAATATTTATATAGGCAGTATCCCATTTAGCCAGAAGTGTTTTGCCCGGATATAAAGACTGTATCTCCGTATGTGAGACTAGGGAGAAGTACTCCTCTAGCTAGGGCAAGCTGAGCAGTGGGGGAGAGTACGGAGTTTGCAGTAGAAAGAAAGGCAGTTTTAAGGTGAAACAGGGTAGAACACTAATGCAAACATTAAAATAGAGTGGTGTATGTAATATTCGTACTAGTGTAACCCCTAGGTGGCGCTATCCCAAGGGCTACTACCCCTGCCTGCTTGGCTAGTAGCAGGTTAAGGGGCCTGGGTAATGAAACGGGTGCCTCCACCCGGAGGTCAGGGTTATTAGTGGTCAAGCTAACCTGGGCAAAGCCCTCTAGGACACTGTAACCCCCCTCTTTCCCTTCTAGTGGCCTGAACAATATACAGTAACTACTTTCACAGTGACCCTTATTCACCAGGCAATTACCCACACTGTTTGCACTTACCACCAGGGCTGGTTCCTCTAGCTTGACCGTGGGGACCCCTGTAAAACAAGGTAAAGCACAGCAAATAGCAGCAGTACAGTACTTTTTGGTGCAAACTGGAACCACAGTCAGGTTAAATGCAAAGAAAGTTAAATCTGATTTATTTAGGGGACTTGAACAAGGGAGGGGCGTAATCAGGTTGATTTGCTTAAAAGCTATATTAATCAGACAGTTATGCATGCAGTTCAGAATCCCTACACAGTCCCACACTCTGGGTACCCAGGTAGGAAAATGGTGGGCTAGCCAGGAACATTGCAGCTGATTGAGGCCCTGTGAAGGAAGAAAGTAACATGCACAACACACACTATTAGTAATCTGGAGCCAGAGGGCTCAGTTCGTAAAAGAAAAGGCAACAAGACAATCAGATGACACTTTTAGATTTAGCTGTTGTTGCAGGGAGCTACCCTGATATTTACTCACGATACCCAATACTGGACACAGGCAGGACGAAATTGAGACTGCTGGCTGTTGAGCTGGAGTGCTTGGAGAAGCAGGGCCAGGACGAATCACTGAGGCATTGTTCCTTTTCAAGGCGTTGAGCAGGGGGTTGATCCGCAGGCCAATCTCTCATCAATGACTTTCTTTGAGTAGCTGGTATTCTGGCTGGGCCAGTGTAGCAGGGCCCAGGCAAATGGAAATGGATACGGATTCAGTTCATGGAGCTGGATACAGCCTCCAGCAAGCAAAACACAGTTCAGGCACACTGTGGGGAACCAAATCATGACCCACTATAATATAAGCACACAGCACATTCACATGTAAGGAAATTCCACTGTACTAGGCAAATGGCTCTCCGGTCACAATTGCAGAGTCTCTGCACAATCCAGTAGTTCATAGGTAGCTGGAAGTCCTGACAGGCTGATCGCATTCAGCAAATCTTCGATCTTCTTCAGGTTAAAGCCTGGTCACAATTCAGTGGCTTAATTCGCTCTCCAAATTCGGATTCAGTCTGAAAAAAAGCACAAGTTCCCTCTCAGGAACAGCAGGCAGGCATGCAGGCCAAACTCAGGTCTTTCCACAGTTCTCCAAGACAAATCCACTATGGATTGCTGCTTGAACTGTCTCGAGCTGTTACTTCTTCACTTCCCAACTCAGATCTAACTGAAACTGCAAGCGGTGTAGGACTTTCCCCAAGATCCAAAAGGTTCGGTTGGCTGATCTGTCTGTCAGTCACAACAAGGGCTCCTCCTCCAGGTTATTTTAGGTGCCAAAAGCCCAGAACTACAATTCCTACAAGATTTGGCCCCACCAAGCCCCTGTAGGCAGGCTCCATTTTAGAGTTCCAAATGTACTGATTGGCCCATTCTGCAGTCCAGGACCAAGATGATGGAAACAAATAGAACTGTCCACGCTGCAAAGAAGGCAGGTTAGAACAAACTGCAATATTATTACTACTCTAACAAATGATCAGCAAACAAGTACATCTTCTAACAGAGCTCCCTGTCAGATTAATTATGACTACAATCCAGGCAGCTCTTAAAGAGACAGTACACAGAGGCTATACTGTACATGCGCTCACTGGCAATACACCTAAACTGCTAAAACGCAGGACACCAGCCTGGCAGTGGGCATTTAAGCAAGCTCAAGGAAGACTTTTCAGGAACCCCCATTTGTAGGGGGGGGTTACACCTTTCCCTGCCTGGAGAAAACTTTGGCGTCCGAATCGAGTCTGTACTATCATGCATCAGTTAGCATAAACTTATTACTTTACCATACATATTCACTACACTTCACAATACTATATCCATAATGACAATGCTTATGCACATTTCATACATGTGATACTGATTGCACTATGATTAACATACTTGTAACATCATAATACTTATTCATGTTATAACTTCCTGTACATTAAACAATGTAGGAGGGGGCCCTTCCCTATCAGTTAACTTGGGGCTGGATGGGGCAGGGGCACCATACTGAGAAGGAAGAACAATCAACCTGGAATTGGCCATTAAGCTCAGTTTGGGTCGTGAGCTCTGAGAAATATAAACACCTTTGTGAACCACACTGAGAGGCAAATCCACTGGCCTCCTGGGAGACTCATGACTGAAGCACAACACTGGCTTGACAGCTCGGCCAGTCTTTCTGGGGGGAACAGCCACAGTCTCTGTACTTTCAGCACTAACTTTGGAGCTTTCGTCAGTCGTGAGGGGTGCCTCTGCATGGATGGGAATGTCTACACTGGGAGCACTGTCAGCTCCTTGCTCTGTAGGCTCTGTTTCCACAACATTTGGCTCATTTAGACAAGGTTCTGGTACAATTAGGGTTTGTGACACTGAAGGGGGGCTGTCAGCACTCTCATATTGTTGTTCAAGTTCTGGTATGTTACCAGGGAGACTCAGACCATCAGCCCCTTCTTCGGGCAATTCACACAGTTCCGCAAAACACAGAGTCCTCAACCTCAGATGTGATGCTTTGCACCTCACTTTCAGGGAGCATTGGCTCCAAGGACAAAGCTGGGGGGGTTAGGCAGTTCAGAAGGCCCAGCTTCATCCCCACAATTAGTCATAGGGTTACCTCGAAACAGCTGACTCAATTCATAGGAGGGGTAATAGGCATCGTCACACTCACTATCGTCAGAGGTTGGCTGACAGTCACTATCATTCTGGGCCTGCTGCAGGGAAAACCTTAACTCTGTAACTACTGGGGTAGGTTGACTCCCTTTTTTGCAGCAGCATGCGCCATCGGCCCAGGGGAGGCAATGTCTGCTGGCTCAGCTTCAATAATAACTTGGCCGATAGGCAGCAAGTAGTTACATTGCATGGTCTTGAAAGCTTTGGAGTTATTCTCTGGGCATACTTGTATACTGGTAGATCATCCAACTTTCCAACTACTACATGAGGAAGATGGTGCCCCCTATCAGCAATTTTGTGCTTGCCATGTAGTCCCAAATTGCGTAACAACACACGGTCTCTGGGCCATAGCTCTTGAGCCTTTACTTTCTTGTCGTGCCTCTCTTTGTTGGCAAGATTTCTTTTAGCGGCCATTGTCTGGGCCAGTTGATATGCATGGTTCAATTGAGCTTTCAGTTTCTTTACATACTACAGATAGTTTTCAGCTCGGACCCCATCTAGAGAGACCCCAAAACAGACATCAACTGGCAGGCGGGCCTCCCTCCCAAACATGAGGCGGTAGGGGGAGAACCCAGCAGCGTCATTTTTGGTGCAATTGTACGTGTGTACCAAGGTGCTAATCTGCTGGCTCCACTTAGGCTTGTCTTTTGGGTGGAGGGTGCCCAGCATGACTAGAAGGGTGCAGTTAAAACATTCTGGTTGAGGGTCCCCCTGCGGGTGATAGGAGGTTGTTCTTGACTTCTGCACCCCCCACAGTGAGAGCATTTCTTTGACTAGCCAACTTTCAAAGTCTCTGCCTTGGTCAGAGTGGATCCACTGGGGTGCACCATAGTGGACAAATACATTTTCAACTAGCACTTTGGCCACAGTACAGGCCTTTTAATCTTTAGTTGGAAAACCTTGTGCATACCGTGTGAAATGATCCGTAACCACTAACACATTGCCAATATTCTGCTGATCAGGTTCTAAACTCAAAAAGTCTATGCAGACCAGTTCCATGGGGGTGCTGGTAGTAATGTTGACAAGGGAGGCAGCCCTCTGAGGCAGGGCTTTCCTTTGCAGGCAGTGACTGCAGGTCTTTACATGGTGCTCAACATCCGCCCCCATCTTGGGCCTGTAGAATCGAGATTGTACCAGGTCGAGAGTCCTGTCAATATCGAGGTGCCCCATGTGATTGTGGAGGGACCTCAGTGCCAAGTGTTTAAAGCCCATGGGCAGGACCAATTGCTGCTTGTCTACTTGACCACTTGACCACTACGATCCACTGTCTCTCTGTATAATAACTGATTGTGTAACTTCAACCTGGGGCCTTCTTTAAACAGTAGGGCAGTTCGCAAGTCAGGGGAACGCAACTGGGACACATCTTTCCCTGCACGCAGGGCATCAAGTGCTGGCTGAGTCATAGGATCTTGGGATTGAGCCCACTGGGTGCTGTCATCGTCAAATTGAGGTAGTGTACTAATATCTAGAGCAGAGAAATGGCAATAGGCAGCCAGTATGCAGGTATCAGGAGGGCCCAAGCGATCTACTAAACAGTCCACTGTGTCCGTAGACATCTGTTCATCTCTATCAAACTTTTAGCACAATGCTCGGATGTCAGGTTCAGACAACCTGACCCAATCACTCTTGGAGTTTGGCCTTCGTGACAGGGTGTCGGCATCAATATGGTTCAGTCCTGGCCTGTATTCGACAGCATAATCCTAGGTTGATAAAGCAGAGAACCACCGATGCCCAGTGGCGTCCAACTTAGCTGAAGTCTGTACATAGGTTAACGGGTTATTGTCGGTCTTTACCAATATCTTTGCCCCATAAAGGTACTCATGAAACTGGTCAACAATGGCCCATTTTAGGGCAAGGAACTCCAGCTTGTGTATGGGATAGTTTTGTTCTGATGGGGTCTAGCTCCTGCTGGCAAAAGCCACTGGTCTCAAACCATCCTCATGGTCTTGATACAGCACAGCTCCTAGGCCCTGCAGACTAGCATCCATATGCAGCACATAAGGCTTGGTAGGGTCAGCATAGGCGAGGATGGGGGCATGGGTGAGCAGGTGTATGATTTTATGGAAGGCTGCTTCACATTCAGGTGTCCAGCAGGGCCCAAAAGGTTCACCTGTTCAGAAGTATACTTTCTCGGGTTCTTTGACAGCCCCTTTCTTGTATTTACGGCTGGTGGGGGGGGGGAGGTAACCCTGGGTGAGATTCAGGAGCGGGCGAATCACCTTGGAATAGTCTTTTATGAACCTGTGGTAATAGCCACAGAACCCCAGGAAACGTAATTTTTTCAAGTTGTGGGGCTGGGGCCAAGTAATCAATGACTTGACCTTACTGGGATCGGTCTCTGTCTCTTCTGCAGATACTATGTGCCCCACATACTTCACGGAGGTTTGAAAAAACTGGCACTTGTCAATGGACAGCTTGAGTCTGAAGTCTTCCAATCGGTCTAGGACTTTAAACAGTCTGGTCTCATGCTCCTCTAATGTGTGTCCAAACACAATGACATCATCTAGGTACACTAGGCATTCCAGCAAGTTCATATCCCCCACCGCACGTTCCATCAGTCACTGAAAGGTGGCTGGGGCACCTGAAATCCCCTGTGGCATTCTCAGGAATTCGTAGAACTCCAAAGAACAGATGAAGGCAGTTTTCTCACCATTCTCCGTGGCCACTGGAATCTGGTAATATCCGCTGCGAAGATCCAATACTGAGAACCATTTGCTCCCATTCAAGCAATCCAGGGCATCTTGTATACGGGACATGGTGTATTGATCTGGGACGGTCTGCTGGTTCATGGTTCGATAATCAACACACATCCTTACCGACCCATTCTTCTTACGCACAACCACAATGGGAGAGGCATATGGGCTTCTTGATTCCTGTATCACGCCAGCAGCGAGCATTTCCTGCAGTTGTCTCCTCACATCACCTATGTCCGCTGGGGCGAGGCATCGGATCTCTCTTGAATGGCCGGTCATCATGCAGGCATGTATATGATGCTCTGCACCCTGGACACACACCATGTCCCATTCTTTTAACAAAAACACTTGGTCTCTCTGGGTGAGTTTCTTGCTAATTCTAGCCTTCCATTCAGCTGGCAGCGGGGAATCACCAAAGTCAAATGAGTCCAGGGGCACTCTCCCCTTTTGGCCAGAGTACTTGTTATTAAGTAATACTGCAGTGTCTGCGCAGTGTACTATAGCTAGAGTGCACCCTCTGTTCACCCAGGCCTCCCGACCTGACACATTTCCAACCTGGACCATCATTTGTCATGCATAGGCATAGGCATGGGCACGGGTAGGCAAAATGCTGGGTTTAACCAATAATCCTTCTGGTAACTTTCTGTCACCTGGTGCATCCAACATTAATATTTTGTGCTTTATGTTTCTCTTTAGGTGGACTTCTCCATGGATCGTGCACTGGGCGTTGGGGCCAATACCAAGGAGTCAGGTTCCTTTTTCCGCCCTATACCCACTGGCTCATCTGGGTCCTCTTCATTGGGTTTCTGTTGTAAGTCATATGCCCTTTTTACTAAGGCTGGAATTCTTAGGGCCCGTCCAGTCAGTTGCCCTTGTTTCTCCTGGCAGAGTTGTGCTAGTCTCCCAAAAATGTTGGCTTTCATTCCAGTTAACAGGGGAACCCCATCATACAGTCCGGTGGGGGGACACACTAGGGCCAGTGTCTCTATTTGCTCCTCTACACCAGTTACAGTTGCAGGAAAAGACAACCAGAGGTGGGCATATCCTAGGTAGGGATAAGACTTCTCGCTCAGCCCCCACACATGTAGGCCTTCCAGGGATTGTAAGGGCACATCAGATAAGTGTTTGTCATACCAGTCCTGAAATACAATGGTCACTTGTGACCCACTGTCAAGTACAGCCCGAGTAGGACTACCATTCACAGCCACAGTAGTCTTCATTGAAGGGCCCACTATTTTGGACCAGTCTGGAGGGACAACAGAAGGTGCCTGGCCAAACGATTAGCCACAGAGGGGTTTGAGTTGGGATGTCCGAAGCCTTCACTGCAGTCATTTTGTGCACCCCTTGATCACTGACTCATTTTCCGAAGCTCTCCTTGAAGCCGGTTCACCACTTTCTCTAAGTCCTTCTGAGACCGGCAATCCCTCTTCATATGGCCATCCTTGCCACAATTGTGACAAATGACAGGCTCTCGCGGCATCCTTGGGGAAAACATAGCAGGGGATGCTGGAGTATCGATGGGAGATTGTGATCTGACTTCTGCTGGTAGTGTACCATGTCTCAAAAGTTCCTTTAGGGTGGCAGTCAATTCCTTAAGCTCAGCTGAGAAGCCACCCTCAGTAGAGGATGCCTGAGGGTGCACCCCCACCCCCAAAACAGTCACGTCCTGACAGGGGCCAGGGTCTCTGTCAGCAGGGGATACCTCAGCAAATGCACCCGGTTGTATTTTTCTGACTTCCTTCAGCAACTCCTCCCCCCACCGTTTAGCCCATGGCAGGACACTCGTAGTGGTCTCCATTTCGGAAGGGCCTTCCAGTGCCATGATCACTTGGGCAGCACTCACCCCATAATTGCAATCTCCCTCTTCACCTTCTGCTTCCTGGAGTTCTTTTATCAAGTCACAGTAGTCAGGTGGGTTACCCCTCCTATCCTGGAGCCTTAACTGGATGATGTGCAGTTTAGAATGCTTGGCATGTTGCAGTATGTGCCCCAATCTCACACGGTTCAAATCACTGGCGGCTACCCCACCTTTCCGGTAAGCTTTCTGCAGGGCTCTTTCTAGGCGAGTAACATACACAGACAAACTTTCCCTCTTCCATTGTTTGGTACCTTGGAATTTTCACATCAAAGTCTCCCCTGACTCAATGCTCCCAAAATTGCCTTCAAGTACAGATAGGTACTTCTGAGCAGATGCATCAGGGTTCGTGGACCTCAAAAATTGAATGGCTTCAAGGGCAGGGCCCCTCAAACTTTCTATGATTCTTTTTCACTTCTCAGCCTCCGCACACTACCACTCGGGTTCCAAGGGGGGCAACATAGTCGATCCAGGTCTACCAGTCATCCTCCCCTTGGGGGGTGGGAAGGGTGCCCGAGAAGACTCTCAGCCTTCGGTAGGAGTCATGACTAATGGCAGGTACAGATATAGGGGCCAGCATTGGCATGGGCACAGAAGGTGGGGCAGTAACAGGTGCTGTAGTGGGAGGGGGTGTTGGGGAAGGAACACCGCCAGGTGGCAGGAATAGTTTCTTAAAGTCCTCTACGATTTTCCCTTCCTCCAGCAACATCTTAGCAAATTTCTCCTCAAAAATCTCAGATAATGGTAGGAGCTCATCCTCTCCATGGTCTTTACTGTCTTTTGTTATCACTCTCCAGGCGGCTAGGACCCCTTCTGAGGCAATAGTCTGTGGCACTTTAGAGCTGTCCACGAGGTCACTACACTCTACCAAGGCTATGAAAGTTTGGGTGATCAAATCAGCCTGTTGACCCACCACCACAGGGTTTTTTTTGAACATTCAACTTTGGAGAGTGCACCCTCGACAGTGTCCCTACTGGTACCCAGGGGAATATCCAGTATAAGCAGAGCATTTTGGGGGTCGATCTCCTGCCCAGTACATCGCCCCACCAACTGGTGTATAGCCATTTCTACTAGAGTAGCCATTAATCTTCAACAATAATTTGTCATTTTTAGCCACTAGAAAGTTCAAAATCCTAGCGGTGAGCCTAAAAGATATAATCCCTAGGTGGCGCTATCCCAAGAGCTACTACCCCTGCCTGCTTGGCTAGTAGCAGGTTAAGGGGCCTGGGTAATGAAATGGGTGCCTCCACCCGGAGGTCAGGGTTGTTAGTAGTCAAGCTAACCTGGGCACAGCCTTCCGGGACACTGTAACCCTCCTCTTTCCCTTCTAGTGGCCTGAACAATATACAATAATTACTTCCACAATGACCCTTATTCACCAGGCAATTACCCACACTGTTTGCACTTACCACCAGGGCTGGTTCCTCTAGCTTGACCGTGGGGACCCCCTGTAAAACAAGGTTAAGCACAGCAAATAGCAATAGTACAATACTTTTGGCACAAACTGGAACCACAGTCAGGTTAAATGCAAAGAAAGTTAAATCTGATTTATTCAGGGGACTTGAACAAGGGAGGGGCATAATCAGGTTGATTCGCTTAAAAGCTATATTAATCAGACAGTTATGCATGCAGTTCAGAGTCCCTACAAAGTCACACACTCTGGGTACCCAGATAGGAAAACTGTGGGCTAGCCAGGAACGTTGCAGCTGGTTGGGGCCCTGTGATGGAAGAAAGTAACATGCACAACACACACTATTTGTAATCCGGAGCTGGAGGGCTCAGTTCGTGAAAGAAAAGGCAACAAGACAATCAGATGACAACACTTTTAGATTTAGCTGTTGTTGCAGGGAACTACCCTGATATTTACTCACGATACCCAATACTGGACACAGGCAGGATGAAATTGAGACTGCAGGCTGTTGAGCTGGAGTGCCCGGAGAAGCAGGGCCCACATGAATCACCAAGACATCATTCCTGTTCAAGGTGTTGAGCAGGGGGCTGATCCCCAGGCCGGTCTCTCGTCGATGACTTTCTCTGCATAGCAGGTATTCTGGCTGGGCCAGTGTAGCAGGGTCCAGGCAAATGGAAATGGATACGGATTCAGTCCGTGGAGCTGGATACAGCCTCCAGCAAGCAAAACACAGTTCAGACACACAGTGGGGAACCAAATCACGACCCACTATAAGCACGCAGCACATTCACATGTAAGGAAATTCCACTGTACCAGGCAAATGGCTCTCTGGTCTCAGTTACAGAGTCTCTGCACAATCTGGGAGTTTAGAGGTAGCTGGAAGTTCTGAAAGGCCGAGCACATTCAGCAAATCTTCGGTCTTCTTCAGGTTAAAGCCTGGTCACAATTCAGTGGCTTAATTTGCTCTCCAAATTCGGATTCAGTCCGAAAAAAGCACAAGTTCCCTCTCAGGAACAGTAGTCAGGCATGCAGGCCAAACTCAGTCTTTTCTACAGTTCTCTCGGGTGAATCCACTATGGCTTGCAGCTCGAACTATCTCGAGCTGTTACTTCTTCACTTCCCAACTCAGATCTAACTGAAACTACAAGCAGTGTGGGACTTTCCCCAAGATCCAAAAGATTCGGTTGGCTGATCTGTCTGTCAGTCACAACAAAGGCTCCCCCTCCAGATTATTTTAGGCGCTAAAAGGCCAAAACAACGATTCTTACAAGTTTTGACCCCACCAAGCCCCTGTAGGCAGGCTCCATTTTAGAGTCCCAAATGTACTGATTGGTCCATTCTGCAGTCCAGGACCAAGATGATGGAAACAAACAGAACTATCCACGCTGCAAGGAAGGCAGGTTAGAACAAACCACAATATTATTATTACTCTAACAAATGATCAGCAAACAAGTACATCTTCTAATAGAGCTCCCTCTCAGATTAATTATGACTACAATCCAGGCAGCTCTTATAGAGACAGTACACAGAGGCTATACAGGCACTCTCTGGCAATACACCTAAACTGCTAAAATGCAGGACACCAGCCTGGCAGTGAGCATTTAAGCAAGCTCAAGGAAGACTTTTCAGGAATCCCCATTTGTAGGGTGGTTACACTAGTTTGTAGTTGAATTACACAGTTATCTCCCCAAGAGTGGCAAGACCACGTAACTAACTCATTGCTTCACTACTCACAACGTATAGCTCTTTAATGTCTTACCACCCACTTGTGGAAATAAATGAGATTCTAATTTGGCAGTTGACAATGTGCAGAGTGAACTACATAAGCTTGACAGGTGGGCAAATGGGGGCCAAAATTAAATTTAACCTCAGCAGGTGTGTATTTATTTATTTTATTTCTTTATTTTATTTCAAAGTTTACCAGAAAAGACATACTGAGCTGATAACACCTTGTTTCCAGATGCATCGGGGGATAAAAGGAGGGCAATGAAAACTATCAAACAGAGCAATAATTATATAGCAGAATAAGAAGCATCATTTACAAAGTTTCCATCAAATAGACAAATCATACAAGAATAAGCATAGAAATAAATGTAGTGGATAAATAGGAAGTATCTTTCAAAAGCAAAATTGCCATTTAAAGAAGGAGAGAGGCAGGGAATGCAATTTAGTGGGATTCAAGGAGAATACAGTTACATAGAAACATAGAAGTTTTTTTTTTTTAATCTCTTATGCACCTACCTAACCAGGGCATCTCTTGGGGATCCATACTCTGCTTCTCGGCTCCACCGCCCGTCTGAACCGCACTCCCGTTGCTACATCGGGATCATGACCCCGGGCTCTCCCAGCCCAATGAGAGGCCCGTGAGTCTCCAAGGGGAGAGTTGGGAGTAGCGGCCGACATTGGGGGTGTGGCCAGGGCAACTGACGGTCCCATCGCCTCACCCGGCGGTAGGGGATTTTTTTCTTGCACTGTGTGCTCGCTTCCGAGCACGCCCACAGGAGCACCTCCCAGCCAATCCCCACTCTTCCTGGCTCCCGACTGTTATGAGCCCTCAGCACCACCAGAGGCCATTAGACTGCGGGAGCATGAACCCCCCCACCCCAGGGAGGGAGAGCTGTCCTCCAGACGCTCAGTCTCTCCCCTCCCCTGCTGAATCCCAGCATCCTGGGCTCGTTCTCGAACCCGGGTCGCTGGCGTGGTGCGAGGTGTGTCGTGCAGTGCCTCAACCCTCAGCGCCACCGGGCCGGCCCGAAAGATAGAAGTTGATGGCAGAAGAAGACCGCTAGGTCCATCTAGTCTGCCCCTTTGTTTTAGACCTATTTTGACACTCTAGTTGCCCTTTGTAGTCAGGGCTCCCTTGTATCTATCCCATGCATTCTTGAATCCCCCCCACAACTCTTGGGGCAGGCTGTTCCAGGCATCCACCATTCTTTCTGTGAAGAAAAACTTCCTGGTGTTGGTAGAAAACCTCCCTCCTTGCAGCCTGAGGTCATGTCCCCTGGTTCTGGAGCCCTTCTTGAAGTGAAAAAGTTCCTGTGCCTGTACCTTGTTAATGCCTTTTATGTACTTGAATGTTTCAATCATGTCCCCTCTCTCTCTTCTCTGCTCCAGGGAGTACATGTTCAGTTCCCTAAGTCTTTCCTCGTAGAACATGTACTGCAGACCCTCAATCATTTTTGTCGCCTTTCTCTGTACTGTTTCTACCCGGTCAATGTCCTTCCTGAGGTGAGGTCTCCAGAATTGGACTCCATATTCCAGGTGAGGCCTGACCAGCGATCTATACAGTGGTAGTACCACCTCTCTCCTTCTGCTCATGATTCCCCTCTCAATACAGCCCTGAATTCTGTTGGCCTTCAATGTTGCCTTCTCACACTGCGTACTAACCTTCAAGTCATCTGAGATTATGATTCCCAGATCTTTTTCCTGGTTTAAGGCTGCCAGTCTTTCACCTCCTAGGTAATAATCCTTTCTTGGATTTTTCTTTCCTATGTGTGTAAACCCTAGATGGCGCTATCCCAGGGGCTACTACCCCTGCCTGATTTGCCACTAACAGGTTGAGGGGCCTGGATCCAATGGCGGGTGCCTCCACCCAGAGGTCAGGGCTTGTAATAGTTAAACTTACTTGGTCACAGCCCTCTGGGACACTGCAACCCCCCTTTCTTTCCACTAGTGGCCCACACAATATATCAGAATTACCTTCACAGTATACACTTACCCCCAGGACTAGTTCCGGCACTGGGACCTCCTGTGAAATAAGATACAGTGCAACAATCACAGTACAGTACTTTAACATAGACAAATACCTCAGGCAGTATAACTTTGCTGAAACAAGCAGCTCTGATTTATTTAGGGGGATATAACAAGGACAGGGGGAAATCAGGTTAATTAGCTTATCACTTTACTATCTACCTATGGCTCTGTGCACAGGCTCATCCTTACCAGTTACTGTCCCTGGGTACCCAAACCCTAGTGGCTAGTCCAAACCGTGGCAGCTGGTAGGCCCTTTCACACAGTGAAAAGAAAATTAGTTTAAACAGTCAGCAGTACAGTGATTCCATTTGGATTTAATGTGGCAATTCAACAGGGAGCGACCCTGAATTAGTACTCACGACCTCCAAACAAGATAGGGTCCTTCAACGTCAGCAGGGCTACTCTTGAGCTCCACGAGACTCTTCACACATTTATATGGTAAGAAAGAAAGTACTGTACCAGGCAGGCTGCTTCTCTATCCCGATCGCAATTACTGCACAATACCCGGGAGAACACACAGCAGATTCAGTTCCTGACAGACCGAGTGCAATTCAACAATTTCTCCAGTCTTCTACAGGGTGAGCCTGGTTTCTCTCTTCAGAGATCCTTTGATTCTTTTCACAGGACGGATTCAGTCCTAACAAGCAGTTACACAAGCTGCAGACCGGAACTCTGGGCCTTACACACGTTTTTGACTAAAACTGTGCACTGAAGGAGCACAGGGTTTCTTTCCCTTCACTGCCAGAGCTAAACTGAAACTCCAACAGACAAAACCGGCACTTCCTTTGAGTTCCTCCCAGTTCTTGACTGGATTGGCTGTCACTCACAATAGACTGCTGCTGTTGGTCCAAAAAGGCGCGAAGTCTAAACTACATCTCCCAGAGTCACTGCCCATACAATCCTCTTGTGGCTGGCTCAGATTATGAGTCCAAGTTCTGATTCTGGCCCAAGGCACCATTTTGAGCTAGCTTACCCCACACTGATTGGTCCAGTTCAGCAGTTCAAAACCAGAATGGGGAACTAGGCAGACACAGTTCTGACTGCAAAGAAAGCAGGTTAGACAAACTGTAATTTCATTATTACTGTAAATGATTTTGCAAACAGTTACATCTTTCAGATAGGTTCCTTTGCACTCCTAGTGACTGCAAAATGGAGTGAATTGGCAGCAGCTCGAGTGGTACTCAAACAGAGAAGCACACAGTCCCCATACAAACTAATTATGTCTGCAAGCAGACAGCTCTTAAAGAGACAGTACCAGAGGCTCTAAAAGCACTCACTGATAAATGGCTTAAACGCCAAACATCATTCAGGCTTGGAGCATTCAAGCAAGCTCCTGGAAGTCTTTTGGGAACCCCCATTTGCAGGGGGGGTTACATGTGCATGACCTTGTACTTTTGGCATTAAATCTCAGCTGCCACACTCTAGACCATTCTTCTAGTTTCTTGAGGTCAGCTTCCATCTTGCTCACTCCTTTTGAGGTGTCCACCCTGTTACATATCTTGGTGTTATATGTGAACAGACACACCTTCCCTTCCAGTCCGTCAGCAATGTCTGCTATAAAATCATTGAAGAGCAGAGGCCCCAGCACTGAGCCCTGGGTCTCCCGCTGTCACCCTGCCTTCTGTCGATTGCTTTCCATTAACCTGTACTCTTTGGTTTCTGCCTTGTAACCAGTGTTGTACCCATCTGACTACTTCTGGACCAACCCCTGTGTGGTCAAGCTTCTTTACCAGCCTTCTGTGTGGAACCGAGTCGCAGCATTACTAAAGTCTAGCTAGACCACATCTACTACCCAAGTGTTGTTCACTATTTTTGTAGCGTAGTCATAAACCTTGAGCAGATTTGTCTGGCCTGACCTACCTGCTGTGGTAACAGGAGAATAGCAATGGAAGCTAGGACATGCTACTAAAGGGGAAGAGAGAAAAAGGGTGAAACAAGTGGAGGTCAGCTGCTAACTTTTGGCAGAGAGCAGTCTTGCTATCAGAGCAAGGTGACAGCTGACTAACTAGTTAGAACTTTACTGCGAGAACACTTCTGAGTTAGCAAGAGAGTCCGAGCCAGTTGGGATTAAGCAAACAGATACTTTATTAGAAGTGTAGGGTCTCAAATGGGGTTAAAAAAATTGGTGTGCTTCTCTGAGTTGGGGGAAGGGGACCACTGGTGTAGCTAGACAATATACAAATGTACACCAGGACAGTGTTTGTTGCCTCATTTGGCACAATAAATACAACTTTTGTATCTCATGACAGTGGTTGTTGCCATGCATGGGTAAATACAAATGCCTTGCATTGTTCTCTAAGACACCCACATACCAGCCCAGAGCCTGTAAAGTTGTATTGCCCTTGGGATGCAAAGAGAGTTTTAGTGACCAGTCCTTCTAGTTTTGACTACTATAAATAAAATTACAGAAAGGTTCAGTATTTTCTTTGTTAGTTTTCATGGAAAAAGGAAGCAGTTCAGATTCTATTTGCTACCCCCCTTAAATAAAATTGCACACCATAGAGTGCTTGGAGTATGCTCATGCACACCCTTGAAGGGGACTGTATATCTTGTCAGTTTAGTCAGGAGGAGAGTTGTTAATGGGGGGTGGAATTAGACAGAAGAAAAACAGGCAATTGCAGTTAGACTTCCCTGCAACTGTTTTTGGCAGAGAGCAGTCTTGCTATCAGAGCAAGGAGACCGGCGACTAAGGAGCTGGAACTTTACTGCTAGAACACTTCTGACTCAGTAAGAGAGCCTGTTGCACATCAGTATTGCCCTCCTCCCCATCCCTCCATCTAGGGTTGCCAACACTGGATTTCAAAAATAAGGGACAGACCCTCCCCGCCCCGTGCCCCCTGCCTCTTGCCCCTCCCCCAGCCTCCCAGGCCACTTTCCAGACCAACATTGCAGAAAGGTATTATTTTTCGGGTATGGCAACCTGAGTAATAATCTATTTTTCTCAGTAAATGTTACAACATATGCAATTTGAGGTGCCAGAAAGTACGTCTACAGTGGTGCAGCCCCCCCCCCAGAATAAGTGTGGAGCAGACCTATATTTACCAGCAACAACAAGCCATCTTCTTGATGAAGTACAAATAGACCAATTGTAGCCATCCTTCTCCTTGTTCTTTATAAAATGCGAACAAATAGACTTATTTTAGCCACCCTTCTTGTTATAAAGCACAGAGGAAACCAAAGAATACCAAACATGAAATGGAGTGCCCCCACTGCCCACAACTTTCATCCCCTTCCTCACCATGCCAAGTTGAAAAAATACTGCCCTTTAAAAGGATGCTTCTAAGACTGAACTTGCAGCATCATGTAACCTGCAAAGTTTATTGCAGAGAAAATCAGTGACATACATCCTTTCTTTCCCACCCTCACTCAACTTGCCTGTGTGAGAAGTGTTTATAGCAGAGACAGACAACAACTCCAGCAGTCTAAGGCAGCTTGCTCTCAGCCTCCACTAATTATTTTAGCTTAAACTTAGCTTTTTTTGTCAAACCGGTCCCTCTCCTTGCTGGCTCGACCCTCCCCTCCTCAGCAACAGCTGCCCTGCCCTGATCCCTTGCCTCTGCCCTCCTTCAGGCCAGGTTCCTCAGACTCCAGCCAAGCCCCCCAGGTGAGCGTAGCAAGCTACCAGCTGGTTGATGCAGAGAAAGGCACCCGCTCTCTCACCACTGCTGCCTTGTCTCCACTGATCTACAGTTGCTAAGTCTGCTCCCTCAGCTTTTGCAGCATGACTTGAAATTAATAGTAGTGGTAACCAGCTAGGATTCCTACATTACTTTATTCACTGCAACAGTGTAATAAGTCCCCCACCCGCGACAATTCTGAATGTATGTGTGCAGCAGCTGTGTAACTGCAACACTTACTTTTTTGCTCAATCGAGTCGACTCCTCTGATGAAGTTCCTTGTTCTGAATTTGTGAAGAAGACTTGCAGCAGTGCAGCCAGCAGTGACTGCTAGTCCCTGGACCCATCCTGATCAGTGCTCCATCATCCTCTCCTCTCCCACCTTTGGGCAATTGGGCCAGGCCAACTCTGACTCACTGCGACACCAGTATCCACATCCGTGAACCACCACAGTCTTGTCCAATCAAGCCAGGTCTTAGAGATGCTTCTAATTCTGAGGCAAGCTGGTGGCCGCAAGCAGCTCCTCGAATTGTTGGTTGCAGAGTTACGCAATGCGGACAGATGAAAAAAACTAATGACGACTCACTCATAGAGTCACAGGCAGCTTGAGTCACAGCAGCAATAGGTGGCTTCTCTTTCTGTCCCGCTCTCTTTGACGTCCCTGGTGGTGAGTCAGGCTGTCTTGCGTATGCGCAAAAGTTCCATGGCCGCTACGAATCTTGGGACAGTGAGTTTTTTAAACAGTGTAGAAGCAACCACAAAATACAGGACAATATTTATTTTATTTTATTTTATTTTATTGAATTTTCTTGACTGGGTAGGCCCACTGAGACTAGAAGTCCCTTTTTCAGGGGCAACATGGGGGAGGGATACAGATAGTAACCAACTGAAACTGAACCAGATTAAGCTGTTGGTGGTATTTTAGTAAATGGGAGAAATTTGGCCAGGACACCAGGGAAATTCCCCTGCTCTTTTCAAGAAGTGCCATGGGATCTGTAGCATCCACCTGAACTACCACCAGAACAGGCAGATGGGACCTCGGTTTAACATCTCATCCAAAAGACGGCACCTCAGGAGTGCAGCACCCCTCTCATGATGCACTACAGTGTCAGTATTGGGATTAACCCAAGTGCCTGGTGTGGAGATATAATGCACAGCCTTCTGATCTTCCAGCCTCAGAGGCGAGTGTGCAGCCTGCTGAGCCACTGACACTGCAATAGGTGTCCCATATGAATTTCAAACGGAACAGGGAATTTTAACCTCAAATATGGGCCATCCTGTAAAATACAGGACTGTTGGCAACCCTACCTCCATCCTCCCACACTTGGCCAGTTCCATTTTTATAGGCACTGGATTTGACTGACAACAAGAACATCCTGTTTGGGAGCAGGAAGGGATGGATCACTGAGACACATAAGATTTGCCATCCTTGAAGAAAAGGAGTAGCTCCCCCCCCCCAGCTGCTGGAGGTCTGACTCTGAGCAAGGAAGAAGGAGACTGCCGAGGAATACAGGAAGTTCTTGTCCCAGAGCAGGAAGGGCGAGAGCTGTAAGGGCACAAAGGCAGCAGTAAAGTAGACAGAATAAATAAATAGAGGGAAGATAGAGTACGCATACAAAGCAACAGGACAGAAGCCACAAATAAGACATGGTGGGAGTTGTACAATGCAGTGTGTGTGGGGTGGCAGTTTTCAGGGAGACATTCTGGAGGATGTGATGCTGTCCCATCTGCAGACACCACTCTGGGCTGAGGGAGGAGGTTGCTCATCTCCACGTAGATTTGGCCATGATTTGGAGGGCTTTGTCCTTCTTCCAGGGACCACTGAGTCTGCAGTCACTGCCTCAAAGGGTGCCTGGGTGGAGGAGTGACTGGACTACGGTGGGCTTGGGAAGGGTGAGGGTGGTGGGGCAGAGGCACTTCCCTCCTATGGTTAAACTCCACAACTTCTATGCTGCACTGGCAGGGTGGGACTGTCCCATGGAGTCACCCGCAATGGAGACCAAGGAGGATGTGTGTGTCTTCCATGGTTGAGACCCCAGGGGGAAAGGCAGAGGACCCCAGCAGAGGAGGAGGAGGAAGCAACTCCTGGTGTGGGATTGTATTGTTAGGGTGGGAAGGCTTGTGGGCAGATGGAGTGGAAAAGAGGGAGGTTAAGTGCTTACACGGTGCCACAGCTTGGAGGGATGGAAAGCACATCCAGAGGATTGCTGGGGCAGCAGGACAGGAGGGAGAGCTAGACATCATTGTTTACCTGGGGACAAATGATCTGGCTGGTGATGAGGTTAGGGTAGTGCAGGAGGACTTCAGGGAGCTGGGGAGGGGTCTTAGACAAGTGGCGCACACTGTAACTTTTTCAGAGGTGCTGCCAGTCAGTGACAAGGGGGAAGGCAAGTGCACTCCATACCACATGGTTGAAGGACTGGTGCAGAGCAGAGGGCTTTGGCTTCACTGGGACTGGGGTCCCACCTGGTGGGGTGCAGGCCTATACAAGTGGGATGGACTGCATGTATCCAGTGGGGGGGGGATGAGATCCTTAGTGAGAGGTTTAAATGCTTCTTTGGGAAGCATTTAAACTAGCCAAGGGGGGAGGCGATAGTAGGCAGGAAGAAGCTAATTGCACCCCCACCCACAGGATGAAGCAGTCAGTAGGGAGGACCCTAGGGTTGGGAAATTGACATTAAAACCTAAACCAAGATAGGTAGAATGGCATAGATAAGGAAGAATGGGAGTAAAAACAGGAGAGAAAGGGAGGGAAGACATGGGGACAGGAGGGGAGCTACTAGAAGGGAAGGTTGCAAAACTTGGAAGGCCATGAGCACAAATGCCCACAGCCTGGGAAATAAAATCCCAGACCTAGTGGCCTTGATGGCAGTGGCAGGCCTGGACATTGTCGCTGTTACTGAGACATGGTACACAGGGAACCATGAATGGGATATAGCCAAACCAGATTACATTCTATATAGAAAAGACAGGGTGGGGGGGAAAAAGGGTGGAGGAGTGGCTATCTACATCAGGGAGGGAATGAAAGCAACTGAAGTTCAGGGAATGCAGGAGGGAGCGGAAGCATTGTGGGTCACCCTGGAGACAGGAAATAGCACTGCCATTCATACAGGTGTGATCTACAGACCTCCAGCACAAGGGGAGGAGATGGATGGTGTACCAGTGGAAGCCATCCACAAAATGACAGCCAAAGATGAAGTGCTGCTGGTGGGAGACTTCAGTTTGCCTGATGTGGATTGGAGCACCCAGGCTGCAGCCACAGCCAGGAGCAGAGGCATCCTGACTGCCCTGCAGGGGGCATGCCTCAAGCAGCTTGTGGAGGAACCCACCAGAGAAGGAGCAGTATTGGACCTGGTACTCACCAATGGGGACAGAGTAACTGATGTAATGGTGAGTAGCACCCTGGGTCCAGTGATCATCGTACAGTGTAGTTCAATGTGAGAACAGTGGAGGAGTCAAACCACACGAAAGCAATGGTCTTGAATTTCAGACGGTTGACTTTGCAGAAATGGGGGAATTTCTCAAGGAAGCCCTTGCAGGGAAAGAAGAAGGGGGGATGTAGAGAAACAATGGGCTAACCTTATGGGAGCCACAGCAGAGGAAACAAGCCTTTGTGTTAGGCAAGTAAGCAAAACAAAGAGAAAGAAAAAAAACATTACGGTTCTCAAAGGATGTGACTGGGAAGGTAAGAGAGAAAAGGCTAGCTTTCAGGAGGTACAAGGAAACACAAAGTGGGGGAAATTGGGGAGCTATATCTGGAAAAGCAGAGGGAGGCAGGGAAAGCAGTCAGGAGTGTAAAGGTGCAACTGGAGGAAAAAATAGCCCAGGCAAATAAGAAAAGAGGCAAGATCTTTTTCAGATACATTAGTGACAGAAAGAAGACCAGGGGTGGGATTGTGAGGTTAAAAAAGGAGGAAGGGGGGTTTGTGGAGGGGAACCTAGAAAAAACAACAATCCTGAACAAATATTTTATTTAGTATTCACATAAGAAGGAGAAGAACCACTACTGGGGGATAGGAGCACCAGTGGAAGAGAGGTGGACACCAGCCCATTTATGGAAGAAAGAGTCCTAAAGGAACTTGAATCTGAAAGGAGGCAAGGCTATTGGGCCGAATGGGATACATCCCAGAATATTAAAAGAACTTGGAGAGGTGCAGGCAGAACCACTAATAGCATCAGGAAATCGATAGAGACGGGGTGGTTCCAGGGGACTGGAGGAGGGCAAATGTAGTCCCTCTCCACAAGTGTGGGAACAGGAAGGAGGCTGGCAACTACAGGAAAGTCAGCTTGACCTCAGTGGTGGAGAAATTAATGGAGTCACCACTAAAGGAAAGAACTGTAATATTTCTTGAATCCAGTGGAGCATGGGATCCAAAGCAGCGTGTATTCAAAAAGGGAAGGTCTTGTCAAACAAATCTGATAGATTTCTTTGACTGGGTGACCAGGGAGGCACCACAGATAGTCGAGAAGTGGTGGACGTGGCCAACCTAGATTTCAGCAAGGCCTTTGACACCATCCCACATAGGGGTCTATGATGCCGGTTCAACAAAAACGTTGCGACCGATGTTACAGCGATGTATTTATGTCGACCGCAAATTGCGGTTGGCATAAAATCTGTCAGGTAATCTGTCTATTTTTTGGGGGGCGTGCTTCAACCCCCGAACCCCCCATATGGGAAGTTCTTCTTCCCGCACCTCCCAGACTTAAGGATTATCAACTCCCAGTTGGAGTTGATTCAGGAAGGGGGTGCAGGACCAGGGGAAAGAGTGCCAGGGTCCCAGTAGGACTTTACAGCGATCTGCCAGTGTTGTCAGCATTGATGCAATCACTGTAAATGTTTTACTGCAGCATCGGCATACACCCAGATAGAAGGTTGATAAATAAGTTGGGCAGCCTGGGAGTAGGCCCTAAGGTGGTAAACTAGGTCAGAAACTGGTTGAGTGACAGGATACAGAGGGTGGTGGTAAATGGCAATCAGTCTGAGGAGAGGGGGTTAACCAGCGGGGTGCCACAGGGATCTGTGCTGGGGCCAGTCCTCTTTAATGTCTTCATAAGTGACATTGCAGAGGAGCTGGAGAGAAAGGTATGCCTCTTTGCAGATGATTCTAAGATTTGCAACAGGGTCGACACTCCAGGGGGGTGGAAAAATGAGAAAGGACCTAAACATGCTTGAGGAGTGATTGAGAGTGTGTCAGCTAAAATTCAATGCAGGGAAATGTAAAATCATGCACTTGTGGCACAGAAATCCAAGGGAGAAGTACAAGATTGGGGGGGACTGATGGCCACTAGTCAAGAAAGGGACCTGGGGGTCATCATATCTGATGACCTAAAGGTAACCAAACAATGTGAGAAGGCTATGAGGAGAGCCAGTGGGATGCTTGGGCACATAGGGAGAGGTATCTGCAGCAGTAAAAAGGGGGTGGTTATGCCACTAGTGAGACCTCATCTGGAGTACTGTGTCCAGTTCTGGAGGCCACATCTCTGGAAGAACATAGACAAAATAGAGGCAGTCCAGAGAAGGGCAACAAAAATGGTGCAAGGACTGCACCAAAAGTCGTATGAGGAAAGTCTAGAAGACCTTAATATGTATTCCCTGGAGGAGAGGAGAGAGAGGGGGATATGGTAGATACATTCAAGTACATCAGAGGTATAAACAAGGTACAGAAGGGTAGCATCTTTCAGAAAAGAAGGTGTACAAGAACAAGGGGTATGATATGAGGCTTGAGGGGGGGGTAGGCTCAGGGGCAACATGGGGAAGTACTTTTTCACAGAAAGAGTAGTGGATGCTTGGAACAGCCTTCCTGCGGAGGTGGTGGGGGCAAAAACAGTAGGGGGATTCAAGAATACATGGGATACACATAAGAGTACTCTAGCAATAGGGAACAGAGGGTAAGCCACAGAACAACTAGGGGCTGCAGTAATGCATTAGGTAGGGAAAAGGGGCAAACTAGGTGGGCCATATGGTCCTTATCTGCCATCACCTTCTGTGTCAGGAGGGAAGGAAGGGTGGGTAGAAGGTGGACAAAAAGGGGAAGACAAGTGAAGGTCAGGAGGAAAGGGAGAGTAGGGAGTGTGGGTAGAAAGGTGGTGAGCAGTTAGCTGTGGAACAGGGACTCGATATCAGGTGCATTTGCAGGAGTGGGAAGTGAAATCATGGAGAAGAGAGGAAAGAGAGTGTTAGGAAGTGGTAGAGCGAATAGTTATAGGGAGAGAATTCCAGAGTTTGGGAAAAACAGTAGGAGAAAGTTGCCTGGCCAGCTGATGAATTCCTTGAAGGGAGTGCAAAGGAGTGAAAGCCAGAGTTATGGAGGGCATAAGAGGAAGGAGGTAGGGAAGAAAGGAGAGAGGTAAGGTAAGGGGGAGGGAGGCAAGCTAATATTTGGAGATAAAGGAAGCACAATGAGCGAAGCATCTGGCTTTGAGGGAGGGGAAGCAGAGGGAGGAATATAGGGAGCAATGATGAGTGCGAGGTAGACAGACCAAAGGAACGCGACAGAAGGAGTGAAAGAGCAACTCCAGTTTGGCTAGGGTGGTCTTGGGAGCAATACTGTAGACAATGTCACCATAGTCGAAAATAGGGAGAATTACTTTTCTGGACAATAGCTCAGTGAGCAGGAGAAATGCAACCTCTATTCCTGTACAATGCTTTGAGTTTGGGAAGAAATTTGTTGTGCATGGCATCCACATGCCCAGAAAAATCAAGGTGACGGTCGAGCCATACACCGAGGTACTTACATGATGAAACATTATCAGTTTTGGCCCCATTTAAGGTGTGGAAGGAGGGGAGGGCGGTAAGCCTAGAGAGTTTCTGCTTAGTACCAAAAGGTCATGGAAACTGTTTTCTTGGCACTGAGGGATAGCTGATTTGACCAGAACCAGTGCTGAACGTTACTGAAGTCCAGCTGAAGCTTGGTCATCAGATCAATGAGGAGGAACCAGAGGCAAATAGCACGGTATCATCTGCATACATGTGGATGGATGCAGAGAAGCAGGCAGTGGGGAGGTCATTCAAGAAGACAGAGAAGAGTATTGGGCCAAAGATGGACCCTTGTGGGACAACAGTGCTGATAGAGTGTGTGTGTGTGTGTGTGTGGGGGGGGGGGGAATCACCAGTTTTAACAGACTGCAATGTACCTTCAAGGTAAGACCAGAACCACTTGGTTGAGAAGTCAGAAAGCCCTGCTTCCTTAAACTTGTCAAGGAGAAGTGGGTGGGCTACAGTGTCAAAAGCTTTGGCCAAGTCACCAAAGATGGTGGAGGTGGTAAGGCCCTGATCCATGCCCGAGAGAATGGAGTCAGTAAGCTGGAAGAGGGAGGAGGAGGAGGAAGTGAAGTGGAATTTATGGAAACCAGATTGGAAAGTAGTGAAGAAAGAGGAGGAGTCTAGGAAAGGGGCGAACTGGGACAGCACAAGGTGCTATTGTAGTTTGGCTAAAGTGGGGAGCAGGGAGATAGGTGCTAGTTGCCAGAAGAGGAGGAATCGCCTTCTTTGGGAAGGATTATAACAGAGTCCGGGATGGAGGCAAGTGAGAAAGAGTGGTTGAGAAGGGAGGAGATATGTAAAGAGATGGCTGGCGCAGAGAGATGGAGGAGTTTGGGGTCAAGCCCATCAGGGCTCTTGCCCTTGAGAGGGTTTAGAGCCAAGGCAAGTCATAAGAGAGTCTTGAGGGAGGCAGCAGGAGAGATGAGAGAAAAGGAGAAGGGGAGGATGGGGTGGTTGGTTGGGTGGGGGTGGAAGGAGGAGATGGGAGATGAGAGAAGGCACAGGAGGCGAAAAAAGAGTTGATTTCTGTGGCAACAGAAAGGGGGTCGGAAATGGGGATATCACCCACCTTGAGGACCACGTTGGGGGGAGAAGAGAGCGTGGATGACCTTCCAGAACTTAGAAGGGTGGTATAGATTGTTCTGGAAGGTGGCGGCAAAGTACTCAGCCGTGGCAAGTCAAGTGGCTCTGCTATAGGTATTGTGGAGAGCTCTGTACTTGATTGTCAGCAGGGGAGCCAGAGGACTTATGAGTCTTCCAAGCAAGATCACGTGCATGTAGGCAGGCCAGTAGTTCTGCTGAGCTCCAAGGGAGGTGGGAGCTAGGGACCCTGGTTTTTCTGAGGGGGTGCATGCCGATCCCAGATAGACAGGAATTGAGTGTTAAAATAATTGAGGGCAGAATTGATGTTGCTGGCAGAAGAAATGTGTGACCAGTCGGTAGCTACCAAGCCAGCATGTAGGGAAGACAAGTCCTGCAACCAGAAGGACCGGATCTGGAGAAGTTTGGGGGGGGGTGGCTTTGGGATGGTGTAATTTGCTTACACAGTAGACTATATGGTGGTCACTGAGGGTGTCAGAGAGGGTGCCGGCATCATTGATACGGTGGGGTGAGAAGTATGAACCCAGTCTAGTAAGGAGTGATTTGGGGATTTAAGAATGAGGTGGGTTGGATCAAAGATCAGCAGAGTGAGTTGATGGGACTTAATGTTTTGACAGAATTTAGTATGAGAGGGGGAGCCAATTTATGTTAAAGTCCCCAAGGATGAGTACTTTACCAGATGAGGCATGTGTGGAGATATTTACAAGGAGTTTGGTGACAGAAGGAGGGGAAGGGCCAGGACAGCAATAAATACCAGCCACAAAGATAGGGACAGAGAAAGAGAGAGAGAGAGTTTGAGAAGGAGTAGTTCATATACAGAGGGAGATGTTATGAAAAGTACAGAAGTGAACTGGATAGTGGAGGAGAGGTAGATGGCAACACTACCCCCCTCTTAGCGTGATCCTTCTGGGTGAGAGTGTATTCAGGGTTGGCGATGGCATCTTGGGGGATAGCCATGATTTGGAGATAATTTAACACATCAGGTTGAAGATTGGCCATGAGAGGCTGCAGCTAGTTAATCTTTGGGAGGAGGCTTTGGATATTGATGTGTGCCACTCTCAACCCTTTGGGAAGACAGGTGGAAGGGGAGACAGCAAGCCCGGGATTGGGTTCCAAATCACCAGACACTAACAGCAGCAGTGTGATAAGGAGCTTGACAGAGACAGAGATGCATTTACATGGCAGGTGAAGGGGGGGGGGAGATCTAAGAGTTTTAAGGTGGAGGCAAGAACTAGGAAGGAGGGAGGAGCTGGGGGAATGAGAGAGAGAGGGAAGGCAGGAGGAGGGGAGGTTGGGAGAAGGGGAGGGCAGAGGGAGAAGAAAGGGTCAGGAGAAGGAAAGTCAGTGGGGGGGAAGAAAGCTAGGGAAAATATGAGTGGAAGGAAAGAAAGGGTGAGTAGGAACATATTAGAAAGACAGAAGGCAGTGGGATTAGAATGTATTATGAGGCAAAGGCATAAAGGGAGAGGGCTAAGCAGGAAGAGGAGTGAAGCACTCTACAAGTAGGAGAAATGGTGTGCTAATTGGGGGAGTATCGGGTGTACTAAACTAAAGAAATAAATAGTACCAGAAAGGAGGGGAAATCCAGACAAAAAGACCAACTGTGTGTGTGTGTGTGTGTGTGTGTGTGTGTGTGTGTGTGTAAGGGGGGGAGAGTAATGAGGGAGTAGCAAACAGTAAGCAGTCAGTAGAAAGCAGACTAAGCATTTGTAGATTACACAGTAAACAGGTGGTAATTGTATATAAGCAGTATACGCAGTACAAAAGTGCAAATTGCAATACGTGTACTGAGGTAGGATTGCCCAGACTAAAGCAGAACACAGAGGATAATGCAGGGTCCACCATACACAAGCATAGGGCTGCCATTGCAACCATTTAAACCTCAAGAGTGAAGCTCAAAAGGTTTTGGTCGCCATGGCAACCTCGAGATGGCTACTCATGCTTGTGTTTAGTGGGCCATACATTGTCTTTTATAGTGTATGGTCCACTATACATAAACTAGAAACTGCACCTGCTCTGAAAAATGAGTCTGTGTGATTTAAAAACCACTCACTTTTTTTTAACGCAGCTCTAGTCCGAGATCAGCTCTCACCACCACGACCGTTTCAGGAAGAGCTGAGGTTTGTAGTACATAGCTACTGCAGCACAACAACGTTGTTGTGGGTATGGATTTCTACCTAGAACAACATTCTACTGCACACTATAACTTTATGCAGTGCAGGCATACTAAGGCATAACAACATATAACAGAGGCTGCATGAGTAATATGTAGTGACCCTAAGTGAACTAAGGTAGGATTTCCCAGACTAAAGCTGCAGAACAAGTTTATGTAGTGCAAGTATACTATTGCATAACAGCATACAGCAGAGGCTGCGTGTGTAACAGGTGACAACCTTAAGTGAATGCGAGGAACAGATTCGGGTGGAGAATGGAGCTGAAAACCTGCACCACTGTAGCCTACTGGCTGACCCTGGCGGCCACAAGGCAGGCACTTATGCTGAGCATTGCCCTGTATGAGGCTTACCAATGAAATACAAGTGGAGCAATTTACGCAGTTTAAAGGAGTGAGTTCCTAAACAGAGCATGCTACGAATGGGGGATCCGAAATACTAAAACAGTAGTGCAACTTTCTCAGAGTATGGCTGTCCATAATTACAGAGCATGACTGGAAGCACAGCATAGCATATAGAATATATGATAGTCATTTATAAACACTCGCAAGGTGGAACCTGAGCAGAGTCTCCTGTTGTACTGGCGTCTCCCCTCTGGTGATTCCCCTGGAGGACTCCCACTCCTGCTGTGCCACTCACACTGGGACCGCTCATTTGGGACCACTAGGGGGTCAGTGAGATGGGGGGTGCTGAGCACTCCAATTGGCAGCAGGTGAACAGTATGGAATAAAGTCTTAAAAGCAGCTCCTGCTGCTTTATAAACCCAGCGGCTAGCTGGATAAATCGGCAGCTTCAGGAGGAGCCCACAGGGTAGGCTGGCTCAGACTCCCAGGTGGATGCCATCCTCCTTGTGGTTGTGGTGGCGAACTTAGCTGGTAGCCAGGCTAAAACCCTCCCTTGCTGTGAATGCTGACATTCTGATTGGCAGCAGGCAGAGTTTGGAATAAAGTCTTAAATGAAGCTCCTGCTGGTTCACAGACCCAGTGGCTGGCTGGTGAAATTGGTGGCTTCAGGGGGAGCCCACAGCGTAGGTTGGGTCAGACCTCCAGGTAGATGGCCTTCTCTTTGTGGCTGTGAACTTGGCCTTAATTCACCTTTGGTCCTACAATATGCAAACTAGGTATGAAGTATATGGTGTGGAGTTAAGAATATCAGACAAGGGAAGGGACTGGGGTTATTGTTTCCGAAAAATTTAAACGATTATCCCAATGTGCTCAAGAGATCCAGTGATACAGTGGAATCCTGGGTTGAATGAAGAGAAGTTTTATTAATCTGGATAGGGAGATGGTGTTGCTGTGTATGCAGCACTTGTGTGTCCTCATCTGGATATATTGGGCAATTCTGATCCCTCCAAAGCTTGGTCCGATATGGTGAGTATGGAGAGTGTATAGCACAGCGCTACCAAATTGATAATTGGTCTCAGGGATAAACCTTACTAGCAGAGAATATATGAGTTAGGACTGTATAGTCCGGAGATGAGAAGGTTGTGGGGTGACTTGTTTCTAGTTAATAAGGGCACCAGAGACCAGGAGTTTAAATGCTGCTTTCACCTGACTTTCAAAGTGAACACTTTCAATTCAGGGGACATGCTTTCTAAGTCAATTTCAAACTGGAAAGATTTAGAACCTGGTTCACTCAGAGGGATAACACCATGGAATGTTTTGTCAAAAGTAGATAGTCCCACATTAATGATGCTTAAAATAAATATACAGTAGACAGTTATTTGATCAGGGATGGAATTTCTAGGCATCACTGCTGAGAAGCAGCAGATGAACAAGGTGGCCTTTGTCTCCATTTGTCCGAAATGTCCTACATTTTTATATTCCACTGCAAGCAATTACATTTTCACTATTTATCTTGTTGGTAGATAGGTCACCAAAAAAATGCCAAACCAAACTTTATTTCTTAAATGCTATTCCAGAAATGGATCATAGTGTTTTACACAATATAATTGTAACCTCTAGGTGGCACTATCCCAAGGGCTACTACCCCTGCCTGCTTGGCTAGTAGCAGGTTAAGGGGCCTGAGTTCTGAAATGGGTGCCTCCACCTGGAGGTCAAGGTTGGTAGTGGTCAAGCTAAACTGGGCACAGCCCTCCGGGACACTGTAACCTCCTCTTTCCTTACTAGTGGCTGGAACAATACACAGTAATCACTTTCACAATACCCCTGATACACCACACAAGTACCCACACTGTTTGCTCTTACCACCAGGGCTTTCCTCTGGCCTGGCCCTGTGGACCCCCTGTAAAACAAGGCTATACACAGCAAATAACAGCAGTATGGTACTCTTGCACAAACTGGAACCACAGTCTGGGTAAATGCAAAAAAGTGTTGGATCTGATTTATTTGAGGCGCTTGAACAAGGGAGGGGTGTAATCAGGTTAATTTGCTTAAAGGCTGTATCAGTCAGACAATTATGCATGCACTTCAGGGTCCATAAACAGTCACACACTCTGTGTACCCAGATGGAGACTGGTGGGCTAGCCAGGAACGTTGCAGATGGTTGAGGCCCTGTGATGGAAGAAAACATGCACAACACACACTATTTGTAATCCGGAGCTGGAGGGCTCAGTTCATGGAAAAAAAAGCAACAACACAATCAGATAACACACTTTTAGATTAGGCTGTTGTTGCAGGGAGCTACCCTGACGTTTACTCACAAAACCCAAGACTGGACACAGGCTGGACAAAAATCGAGAAAGCAGGTGGTTAATCTGGAGTGCCAGGAGAAGCAGGGCCCACATGATTTGCTGAGGCATCGTTCCTGTTCAAGCGTGGAGCAGGGGGCTGATCCCCAGGCAGGTCTCTCGTCTGTGGCTTTCTCTGTGCAGTGGGGTAGTCTGGCAGGGACAGCGTGGCATGGCCCAGGCCGAATGGAGATGAATGCGGATTTAGTCCGATTAGGCTGGATAAAGCTTCCAGCAAGCAGAACAAAGTCCACATAGTGGGGAACCAAATCACGACCCACTTTCAATACACAGCACATTTTCATGTAAGGAAATTCTACTGTACCAGACAAACTGCTCTCCAGTCACGATCGCAAAGTCTCTGCACAAACGTGGGATTCAAAAGCAGCTGGAAATCCTGACAGGCCAATCGCATTCAGCAAATCTTCGGTCTTCTTCAGGTATAAGCCTGGTAAAAAATCAGTGGCTTGCTTCATTCTCACAAACTTGGATTTAGTCTGAAATAATTCTCTTCTCTCCCTCTCAGGGGCAGCAGGCAGGAACCAGGAAACTATAGACCAGTGAGCTTCACATCGATCGTGGGAAAGCTCATGGAGACCATACTAAAAGAGAGTCTAGTGAGCTTCTTGGTGGAAAACTGTCTCCAGGATGGTCAAGAGCATGGATTTCTGCACTTTGGAGACAGGAACCAGGGCAGGGATTATCACTTGAATGGGATACAGTTGGGGAGCTCCACAGAGCAGAAGGATCTAGGAGTGATCATTACGGGGAGCATGAACAACTCTGGTCAGAGCAAGAAGGCTGCAGCAAAAGCCAACAAAATGCTGTGGTGTGTTGCGAGAGGGATCTCCTCCAGAAGAAGGGAGGTTATCCTGCCCCTGTATAGGTCATTGGTCAGGCCCTACCTGGAGTACTGCGTGCAGTACTAGTGCCCATTCCTGAAGAAAGACATCAGATTGTTGGACGGGGTGCAGCAAAGAGCCACAAAGATGATCCAGGGATTGGAGAGCAAGCCCTACGAAGACAGGCTGGGAGAGCTGAATATGTATTCACTGGACGAGAGGAGGGTTGGGGGGATATGATCAAGCCCTTTAAGTATCTGCAGGAGATAAACAAGACCAACACAGAAGGGATTTTTTTCAGATGAGAAGAGAGAGGGACATGAGAGGTCATGGACTGAGATTGGAGGGGGGAAGATTCAAGAGGGAGTTGAGGAGACATTTTTTCTACGGAAAGAGTGGTGGAAAACTGGAACACCTTACCAGATGAGATAGTGTCCTGTAAGACAGTGGGCAGTTTCAAGAGGGGTTGGGACAGGGTAAGGGGAAGGGATACTGGGAAGGGGGGCGGGAAGGATAGCTGCAAGATGAGGGGCTAGCTGTACACTCGAGCAGACTGGATAGACCATGAGGCCTGTTTCTGCAGGCAATTTCGTACGTTTATAAGTTCACACAGTTACCGGCCTCTTCTGTGCTACCATCCTTATGCAGAAGCACCATGTGGGCTCTTTTCCAGTCATTGGGTATGACTCCCATCTTTATCTCCTTAATACTACAATATAAGAAATCAGTCTACTTCAGGTTGTCTACAGACACTAGATGCAACTTACTATGCCTTGCAGATTTGCTTTCTTTAGTTTGATTCTTTCTTTGACATAATGTGCTGATGTTTATGTACAGCTGTTTGTTTTGTGCCATTCATGGCTGTTACTGTTATTTATTTTTAACCACTTGTTGGACTTGCTACTTTTGATTATGCTATATCTAGCTTGTATCCATTTTATCCTGTTGTCTCCCTTCTCCCAGGATGCAGCTGGGGAAAAAAAAGATGTAGAGCTCAGTGTGCCTTTCCTGGCTACATTTTTTAAATAAAAAATAAATAAATAACTGACATTTGGCACTCGCCCTTGCTCAGTTCTGTTGTTTGTACTATGTAAATGAGGACTGCTAGATTCACTATTGGTCAGTTGCACCTCTTTATTTAAAATATTTTTCCCGGAGAGTGCACCGAGCAGAAAAATTTGCTTCTTTCCAGGTGTGTCTTGGTGGTAGGGAAATTGAACACATAATAAAAAAAATACAGAAAATGTACATTGTAAAAAGAAATCAAGGCAACAAAATTAACACTGGGTGAATTTATTTTACAAGTGAAAATCAGGATGAAATAAGTTTCTTGAAATTTTCATTTTCATAAATATTAGAATGATTTGACCATTTTCAGAACTAGTAAGTGCAAAAATGGCTGTTTTATCGGTGATAATGATTTTTTTGTGCAAACATACAGTAGTTTTAATTCCATTTTTGCCTTTTTCATACAAAATGGCTACTTTTGCACAATATATTTTACACAAAAAGAAGTGATTTTGTGTGCAGTTTTGGCCTTTTCACACAAAATGTCAGAAAGATGTGAAGTTTGGTTTTACCCAGCTTCACAATAAATAAATAAATAAGTGAATAAATCAGTGCACCAGACTAAAAAGATACATCAAAAGGGATTTGTAGTAAAGAAGACTCAGACTTGTACCTTATAAAACTAATATAGATAATGATATACAGGAGTATGTGAGACTAAAATGACCGTGCATGCAAGAACCAGAATGATAACTTTCAACTTCCTAGCTTGGGTGAATGGGTAGCAGCAGTAATGCACAAGATGGCTTGGGTTAGCACTGACACTCAGCTGTTGTTTCTGTATTTTTTTAGTATTACTTTAAAGATGCAGGTAGTTAAAAATTCTCTTCTTTTTTTAACAGATTAAGGTTAGTTGTAAGGGTAGTCTTTTGTGTAGGGGGACATTCATAAAACACAAGTTTTTCCTTAAAAGGTTTGCAATTGACAATTGTTTTCGGTGCAGACAGAGGTTGAAAGTTTCTGTTTATAAGTCTGATCTTGCAGCTAAATTCCTTTATTTATTACTTGTGTTATTTATCTGGATCTCTTTCCAAGGCTCCTGGTACAGTTTAACATAGAGAAAACCTGGCTTTTACTGCCACCTACAGGCAACAGATAACTCTGCACACACTGGTGTCCTCTGAATTCTGCAAAGCTTGTCTTAAAAGCATGCTGCTGATTACTTGCTATAAGAGGTAGTTCTGTTGTCTGGTTGACATTTCATTTTCTTGTTAATTTGCTTATCTTTCAAGACATACCTGACATCCCCACTATACTCTGCTAACACATGATGGAAAGCTCTGCAAAACCAAAATAGCATAACTTAGATGCAATACATTTCTGTGTTCTCTCCCTCTTTATTTATTTATTTAGTTTTTGTTGACTGGGTAAGTGCACTAGACAAATCATGCCTATTTTCAGGCACGACCCGGGGGAGGGGGATACAAATGAATGCCAACTGACCTTGAACCAGATTAAGCTGTTGGTGGCATTTTTAGTGAATGAGGGAAATTTGGCCAGGACACCGGGGAAATTCCCCTACTCTTTTCGAGAAGTGCCATGGGATCTTTAACATCCACCTGCACTACCACCAATCCAGGCAGATGGGACCTTGGTTTAACGTTTCATCTGAAAGACGGCACCTCAGAAAGTGCAGTACCCCTCTTATGCTGCACTACAGCGTCAATACTGACATATTAACCCAAGTGCCAGATGTGGGAACTGAACCCACAGCCCTCTGATCTCCTGGCCTCAGAGGTGAGTGTGTTACCTACTGAGCCACTGACACTGCTAATTGTTTATTGATAAATTAATTTACATTAAAACAGTCTGGGTTTGTTAGACTACATCTTTTCCTACTGCCTGTCCCCACCATTAGTTCTGTTACTCTGTGGGTAACATCATAATTTTCATTATGTCAGAAGACTGCAATGTCACAGGCATACCTCTCAGCCTCTTGCCTCATGAATCAGAGACAAGGCTTAAAAAAATCAGGGACAAAGACCCCAAATCAGGGACACATCTTAAAAAACTGGTACTATTCACTCAGAAAGCTGATAGAATAAAGGAATTTGTGTTAAGATGCATTTTCTGAAGATCAACAAGTCTGTAACTTTAATGTTTGACATTATTTTGTTTAATCCTGACTGTTCTGTCACAAAAACACAAATTTTACGAGGGACAGAGGAAAATGTTGAGGCCAAATCAGGGACGTTCCTGAAAATCAGGGACAGTTGAGAGGTATGGTCACTGGTAGAGGGCTGTGATTTTTGGGATGGTGCACGCAGCATAAGGGGAGCTGGAAAAACACAATTTGGAGGCAATTTCAACTTATATTGTACATATTTTCTGCATTTAAAGTTTCTTTTTTTTTGTTAAGATGAACAAAGTTGGTGATTTGATACCTTTTTTTATTACAAAATGTACTAAACACAAGCTTTCAGGCTACACAGAGCTCTTCAGCAGGTTTAGCAGCTAAGTTCTCTAGAAAACAAACTTCTTTACTTTGGAGAGAGAGCTGTTTACTGGTAAATAAACTTTTACCCATGGGTATAATAGTTATTTTGATAACAAAGTATGCAGAGATGGGAAAAAAAGTCTTTGAAATATTAGGTGGTTGTTAATCAGACTGGGGATGAAGACTCCTCTCCCGAGATGGAATGTGACAGCAGGAGGCCTATAAATTGTTAGATGTTTATATTCCAAGAGTCTCCCTAAATACAGACTGTGTGTGTGTGTGTGTGTGTGTGTGTGTGTGTATGCCAGAGAGACAGGGAGAGAGAAAAATACAATAAAAATAATACCATGTTAATGTATGAGGCATGCTAAAAATAAATATTCAGTGTAAGAGATGATGTTAAAGGAATAATGCCTGATGGGGTGGGTGTTATGCTGGGATAACATCCCACCTTGGGTGGTTGGGCCCGAGGGCGTCCAACACCCGAGAAGGGATGTTATCCGTGCATAACACCCACCCTGGAGGGCATTATTCCTATTATACAATGGCTTGTTATTTTATACAGAATAAAAAAAATATTTTAAAGAATGTTTTTGTTAGCGTGTAAAAATATTGTTTCTTAAGAGAAGGTGCAAATAGAGCAAATCCAAACAATCAGTGGGGATGTTATGCCAGGATAACATCCCTGCTGTGATGGCCAACTGACCAATAAGAAGTCAGGATCCTTTCTTGCCATTTTATAAATATAAATATATGCACAGGAAATAATGTTTCATTTCTCAGCTAGTTCCAGTCTTTGTAGCTGTTCCAAGTTATTTCTGCTACTGGTATTAGCTTGCAGTTTTAACTATTTGACTATAATTGTAGTAGTCATGGCTTGAATTTTGAACCCTCATTTTTAATTTATCTAGTTGCACCCCACCTGTGTTCCCTTTTATTTATTTTTCTTCCACTGCTCTCTTTTGTTTTACTTTCTGTGTCCATTTTGTCTGTTACCTTTTTGTTGTTTCTGTGCCTTCGAGCTCCTGCTCTGTTGCTTTCTTTGCCATGCTGCTAACTTCTATGGTGTTTTTCTCCTTCCTCTCATCTCGCCCTTTATCTCTTTTTCACAGTCTTCTGCTGTCTCCTCCTTTTCCTTCCTTAGATGTTCCCCCTCTTCTTCCCCTACCTTTCCCTCTTGCTGTCTCCCTATTCTTCTTCATTTCCCTTGACGTCCTTGGTGTCAAATTCTGCTGGCTCCTTGACTCCACCTGGAATCTCTCTGGCACTTTTGTATCTCTCCTCTTGTTCTGTCTCCTCTTCTTCCCTCCTGCCCCCCTCCTCCAAGCATCATCCTGGTTCTTTTAAGCTCTTTTTCACCTTGCTGCTTCTGCTGCAGGTGGCATTGAACTTAATCGTAGCTCTAGCACGACTTCTTCCTTGCAGCTTCTCAAAGGTTTGAAAGTAGCCCATTTAAACATCCATCGCCTTCTCCCAAAAATTGACCACATACAGTCTATCATGCTTAATTTACATCTGGATGTTTTAGTTATATCTGAATCCTGTCTCTCCTCCTAGGTACAAGATTCTGCTGTAACTATTCCTGGTTACACTATAGACAGGCAAGATTACTCAAAAAGGGTGATGGTGTTGCAGTCTTTACTGTATTTCTGTTGGATTCCAGGTTGTGACTGCTCTTGTTTCCTCACCCTCTGTGTATGAGCTGCTGCTTAAACTCTTCCATTTTCTGTGCCTATCTTTATTGCTGTGGTTTACTGTTGCCCTGGTATTTGCCCAGCCTTACTTATTGAGCTTCTTATGACTATCTGTTCTAATTCTTCCAGAGGTGAGTTCTGTATTCTTGGTGAGTTTAATATGAATTGGCTGTCCCCTAGCACAAATAAAATTGTTCAAAATGTAAAGTTACTTCATTTAACTCAATTGATTTTTGGCCCCACTTGTCTAAATTTTAAATTTATAAATCACTCACTGAGAGACTGGGTTCCCTCATCTAATCCACATCGTGTTGTGGATGCTGGAATCCTTCCTGATGCCCTCAGTGACCATAATATGATTTATTGTGTGCACAAGATTCATCATCCTAAGGCCCCCTAAATTTATTTATCTCAGTGCCTTTAGGTCTCTGTACTTGTCCTCTCTCTTAGCTGACCTTATGGCTATTGATTGGACTCCAATCTCAACAGCCGATAATATTAATTCTGCCCTACAGTACTTTCACTCCAAATTTATGGCTGTTTGGGACCATCATGCTCCCCTAAGAAAATCCTGTGTTCAAGGCTCTTATTTTTCTTGGATCACAGGTGAGGTGATGATTTGCCTCCATTATAGAGACCTTGCCTGGCATTCTTTTAAGATGAGTGGCTCCCCAACTGCTTTGGCACACTACAGTTCCTTTTGTAACGCTTGCAGCAAAGCCTTAAGACTTGCTTTGTCTTGAGCATTTTGCTTCCACCCTTCAGAACAACTTTAATCATCCTTCCAAGTTCTGGTTATCCACTCTTTTCTCCACCCCAACCCAGGCTCCCTCCCAAGGTAGGTGGTTCCATCATCTCTGATCCTTCTACTGTTGCCTCTTCTTTTAACTTCTGCTTTACTGTCTGTGCCCTTTCTCTCATCTCTTCCTTTCCCTCTTCCCTTTCTCCCCATCTCTGCCTCCTCCCCCTTTTAATCTGTCTTTTTCCTTCTCTTCTATCTCTACCTCTGATGTCCTTAAATCCTTGCTTGCTCTTAATCCTCACAAAAGTGGTAGCCCTGATGGCCTTGATTCTAAAACTTCTTCTCTCAGCCCCTGATATTGCTTTGCCTATCACCCTTGTACTCAGTCTTTCCTTTTCTTCTGCTACTGTACCAGATTCCTGGAAACAGGCTACTGTTATTTCTCTCCCTAAAGGTGGTGATCTCTCTTCTCTTGGTAATTACCGTCCTATTTTTCTCCTTTCTCTCATAGCTAAGCTACAGGAATGCCTTATTTTATCACAATTCTCTTCCTTCCTTCCTTCACTCATCCTCTTTCTTCACCTCTTTTCAGTCTGGTTTTAGGAAATATCACTCCACCAGTACCTCCCTAGTTCTGATCACTGACTGTATACTCTCATGCATGAATCAGGGTCTGATCATGTCTGCCATTTTTGTTGATCTTACTAAAGCTTTTAACACAGTGGCTCACTCCCTTATTCTGGACAAGCTTAAAGCAGTGGATTTTTTTTACTCTGCAGTCAGCTGATTCTGTTCTTACCTTGTGGGTAGGTCTCAGATTGTCCAGATAGGTAGTTCAATTTCATCTTCTCTCCCTGTTGACTTGGATGTCCCTCAAGAGTCTGTTCTGGGTCCTGTTCTCATTTCCATATTCTTAAATGAACTTCACACCATCTGTTCTTCTGCATTCATTCATGTGTATGCTGACAATACAGTACTTTTTGCATGTTTCCTCTTCCCATGATCTTACCTCACAGTTGCAGATGAATTTTGACAACATTCAGCTCTGGTTCCAGTCTAACCAGTTAACATTCAATGCCAGTAAAACAGTCTCCAACTTTTGGAACCTGTCTGAAGCTTTACAGACTCGCCCCCCTCCCTGTATTTCAAACCCTGAATGGTGCTATGATTGAGGATGTTTCCTCGTTTAAGTACTTTGGAGTTTGGCTTGACCATCATCTTGGTTTTCGGCTCAAATTGTTACCATTTACCAAAAGCCCCACCCAAAACTTCATGCTCTGTATTGGAATAAAGCAAGTATTCCACTTCTCGTTCACTGGGAGATTGTTTTAAAGATGATTCTCCTGATCTTTATTGTGGTGACTTGGTTTATAGTGGTGCAGCTAAATCCTCCTGTGCCAGACTGGATCTCCTCTTTCACTCTGTCATTTTGCTTTAGACTGCTCCCCTCGTACTCACCACTGTTCACTCTACTCTGCCCTTTCGCTTCCCTCACTTGATGCCAGGCACCTTTCCCATTTTGTTTCCTTTATTTCTAAATTGTGGTTCGGTGCTCATCCCTCCTACCTTACTTCCCTCTTATCTTCTCCACCTGTTTCAGGCTACCCTCTCCACAGTAGTACTTCACATTCCCTCCTCATTCCTACTATAAAAACTACTACTGGTCAGTCTGCTTTCTCTTATTGTTTCCCTAAGCTCTGGTCCTCTCTTCGCTGTCTATGCACTGAAGTGTCAGGGTAATTATTGGGTCCGGTTCCCTGATCCGACTTCCAAGGGTTGTTTGTGTTCTGGGAATAGTGTCTCAGAACCAGTGGGAACAACCACCCTATTCAGAAATTCAATTAGAATAGGGTGAAGTCTAGCTGGGTGTGCTGATGACATGCTCATGGCCACATGTCCAATTAAGTTATTACTTAATAACCACCCTACCTCATTCATGGTCTAATCTATCTGCCTGATTAAAATTACCTTATCCTAAACCTTTATAGTTATTTTGTAATATTCTTGTATAACTTATATACCAATAGTTATATTTAAGTTTTACTCCTGTATTGTAAGTCGGCAACTTTATAAGTAAAAATATTTAATCGAAAAGAAATACCATGAAATGTCATATTGTCTTAATTCTGTACTTAAAACTAGTATCATTTTGATCAGCAGTGTAAGCAAACGATGTATCTTTAACTGGAGAGGAAATCTCTCCTACTTTTAGATACAATCATACAAAAAAAAGTAAAATAAAATGCTAGGATCACCCTTCTCTGCTCCTATTGTCAGAGATAAAAGCAATTCTCACCACACAGAGTCATACCTTGAAGTCTCAAGTGAAGTCCAAGCGAGTGAGCTATGTGACAGTAGGATGCACTTCCGGTCTGCAGCACCTTAAATCAAGACCACTCCAGCGAGCAGTGCGAGCTTGAGCACGCATCAAGCATGCACAGAGACACACACATCTGAGCGCGTGTCTTGCGTGTCCTGTGAGGACAAGTGGGCAGTGGGGACCAGTATACATAGTGCGTAGTGAGGGAAGGTGCAGTAAGTCTGTCAGTCTGAAAGACCTAGTGTCTGGTAAGAATTTCCTAAGTAATCATAGAGGATGAATAGCATTATGTATAATTCTGCCTCTAAATCTATGCATCTCATGTGAAATGCCAGTTAATCATAATGGAGGCCCCTATCGAGGGTGCACAGTGTATGTTAGACTCTCTCTGTTTGAGAGGGGGCCTGGTAAAATGTAATGCCTGCAACATGTATGAAGCACTCAATATAGGTGGTCCCTTGCAGGACTGTACTTGTAGCAGATGCAAGGAAACTGGGGAACTGAAGGAGAAATTAAGGTTACTCAAAAGTAGGGATCCAGTGGAAAGTAGCTCACCTAACATTACTCCCCCCCATTGTCACTAGTGGGGAATCTGGAGGAGCACAAGCTAATAGTGGGTTACCTATAGACAGCAGCATTAGGGAGTCTGCTACAGAGGCCTGGGTCACCACGTGTGAGGATTCTGATCCAGGGAGCTGGGCCACTGTGACCAAGGGCCCAAATAAGAAAAGGAGGGCATTCGGCCCATCAGAGTTATCACTGTTCAACAAATATTCTTCCCTTAGCACCATCTCCGAAACCAGTTCTAATTTTCCCACTGGTGATACCCCCATGAGAGCTCAAGTCATGGTCATTGAAGACTCTATATTGAGGAAAACCAATACAATTATTACTAAGGATGATAAAGGTAACATTATGGTAAACTATCTTCCTGGCACTAGAATCAAGGACATTAGATGCCATTTGCCTAACATTATGCACCAAGTGCTTGGTTCACAGACTATAGTATTGCATGTCAGTAGTAATAATAAAGGTAGGGACCAGGAAAATGATATTGTCAAGGGGTTATTGGAATGTATAGATGTTATACAGGAGAGAGGGCAGACACCCCTAATCTCAGGCATTCTCCCACTATATGGTTGTGATCCGGAAAAGAATCATACCATACAGAGGGTAAACAGCAGACTAATAAATGGCTTTTGTAAAAGGGGCATACATTTCATTAACCTGTGGGATTCCTTGTTTGGAAATAGACTGTTGTATAAAAAGGATGGACTTCACCTCAATAATTTAGGAACCCAAACATTGGCTACTGCAATAAAAGAAACTGTTTTAAACTAGGTACGGTTGGGGGGGTACCTAGTTGTTAAACCTCAACCAAAACAAAATCCAAAACTAAGTAATGAGACCCATTGTCTACTGTTAAATGCTAGAAGCCTGAATAATAAAATGGATGAGCTGCATGTAGAACTAAATAGGAGTATACAAATGGCTTTCATCACTGAAACCTGGTGGACAGGCAACAATGCCTGGGGATGACATATCCCAGGGTATAACCTATATCACCTGGACAGGAAGAGCAAAAAGGGAGGGGGTGTAGCTGCATATATATCAAACACCCTGAAATCAACCAATATCTCAGAGAAAATTAAAAAAAAAAATGTGGGGACAGGACCAGAGACTATCTGAATAAGGACTGAAATGGGTAACAATACTCACCTCATTATGGGTATTTATACTCACCCTGTACATGTATGTATGAAGAAATAGTACTGATAGCCCCACAATGCAAGCATCATGGGCTGCATATGCAAATCACCACAGAATGTTATGCCGCACCCTTTACAAACTGTGTGAGAGGCCTTTTGGCACCATGCATTTCTGCTTAAAGTTGAACCAGCATAATATTCTGTGGTGATTTGCATATGCAGCCCATGATGCTTTGCATTGTGGGGGCATATGTGATTTTTGTAGTTCTTTGAAACTTGGCTTCCCGGCCAAATGCCCTTTGGGGTAACCCTTGCCTCAGTGCTTGCGCACAGAGGTTCTTTGTCTTTTAAAATGTGTACTGAAGCCTCTCTAGAAATAAACAATGATATTAAAACTGCTTGTGAAGTTGGGAGGTGTTGCTAGTTGGAGACCTGAATTATGGGGATATAAACTGGAGAGCTCTCAAAGCGGGGTCCCCTCTGAGTCTAGAATTCTTGGATTTATGTCAAGAAGTAGAAATGACCCAAAATGTTGATACCCCCACAAGGGGAAAAAATACACTAGACCTAGTGCTATCTACAAAAGAAATAAATATCACATCCTGTTCAATTACTCCCCCTTTAGGGAATAGTGATCATTGTGGGGTAGCCTTTTCACTCGCCCAATACATTCCCATCACTAAGGGATGTAGAGAAGTGTATAAATTTGCCCCAGCCAGTATAAATAAAATTAATTCGGAACGTCAACAAATACCATGGGGTAGTATTCTAAAAAATAAGTCCGTGGAGGATATGTGGAATATATTTAAACACAAACTGTTTACCCTATGTAATAAATATTTTAAAAAAATAAAGGTATATAACACTAGGTGTAAAAAAACTAAGTGGTTAAGCAAAGACATACAAAAACTCTTACAGAAGAGGCAGTATTTGTTCAACTTATATAACAGCAATAATAGGGACCCTCTAGTATGAAGGGAATACAAAAAGGTACAAAATAATTGTGTGAAATTGATAAGAAAGAGTAAGAAACAATTCAAGTCAACTTGGCATCTACTGCTAGCAAAGATAATAGGCAGCAATTCTATAGTTATGTCAACTCCCTAAGGAAATCAAATCACAATCTGTGCTCTATAAAAAAGGGAAGTGAGATAGTCATGGACCCTGTTGAAGCTACAAACATATTTAATGACTATTTTGGTAAAGTATTTTCCAGCAAACAGCATAGTGTGATCAACATTAAGCCAAATTCCGTGGAGCCCATAAACATTACTACTGACATTATTTTGAACAAGCATTTGTCAATGCCGAATGTTGGCTTGCTGGCATTGGCAGTGCAGGAGTTAGAGAGGTGCATCATAGGAATGGCAGTGAAGCATTAAACTGATGCCAACCCACCCCCACGCTGCAGAGAGTGACAGGCATTAGGGTGTCCCTTTGGGTGTTTGGTTGAGCAGGATGTGAAAAATGACAGCTGCACAGTTCATAAGGAGGTGTAAAAAAATGCCAGTATTGAAAATGTGGCATGCAAATATACCAAATTTGCAGAGTTACAAGGGTGCGTGGGAAATATGCAACGCACGATTGCAACACTGCCATTTTATGGGCGTTCGGCACCAAATTTTCAACATAGGCATTTTAGCACCTCTGCTCATGTACAGTGTCACCGTCATTTCCTCAAAGTGTCCTAAGAAGTGATTTCGCGACAGCCACTATGCTATCTCTGCTACCAGCGTAAAACACATTTTGAGCAGGATATGTGAATGACGGCTGTATTGTTCATCAAGAGGTGTGGAAAATGGCAATGGTGAAAATCCAGAGTGAAAATATCACAAATGCACAACGGTACGAGCATGCATGCAATCTGCCAACACACGCTCGTAACACAGTTATGTTATGGAGTATCATCACTAAATTTTCAACATAGGCATTTTAGGACCTCTGCTCATGAACTGTGTCACTGTCATTTTCATAATCTGGCTCAAACACTGATTTCCCACAGCGATTGCGCTATTGTGCGCCTGAAGTGCGGAAACACAGTTTGGGCAGGATGTGGAAAATGACAGCTATACTGTTCACAAGGAGGTATACAAAAATGACAATGCTGAAAATCCAGCGTTAAAATATTGAGAATGCGTGAAGTTACGAGCCTGCATAGCAACTGCACAAC
Organism: Neoceratodus forsteri; assembly: GCA_016271365.2. Classification (NCBI taxonomy): domain Eukaryota; kingdom Metazoa; phylum Chordata; order Ceratodontiformes; family Ceratodontidae; genus Neoceratodus; species Neoceratodus forsteri. The sequence goes on along the minus strand of CM028129.1, from coordinate 1,171,297,490 downwards.
GCACACTCGTGAAACAGGCATTTGTTGGATTTTTTCCACCATATTTGGAACATAGGCTTTTTGAGAGGCCACCTCATGAACACTGGCACTGTCATTTCATTAATGGGTCTCGAAAGGTGATTTTGTGCAGTGACTGCGAAATCACCTTTCAAGGCTGATTAATGCCATGACAGTGATAGAATTCATGAGGAGGGGCCCCAAAAACCCCATGTTGAAAATCTGGTGCCAAAATTCTAAGAAATGCCCGAGATATGCAGCAAAGTTGAAAAAACCCTATTCATTCCATTATACAGCTTACCGGCATTTCCTCCGTTCACGGTCGGCTTTGAAGAGTGCAGACGTGTTCCTGGTCCATGGAAGATTGTCGCGCTGGACTCCAGAGGTAAGATAGGGTGGGGGTGAGGGGAGGCAGGTGTGCAGTGGGTAGGTGCGGGTGGGGGAGGGGCATTGAGACTACTAGGGATGGTTTTCATTTTACAGGGTAAAAAAAACAGGGAAAATCATCAAGGACAGTTTTCATTTTGTAGGATTTGGCATGCTGGGGTGGGCCCCAGCACGCCATCTAACTGGTTTTGGGGCGGGAGGTCAGTAGTCGAATGGGATTGGGCACCCCTGGCCAGCACACAACACGGAGGGGGAGGAGAAAGTAATGCCGATGGGATTGAGCACCCCATTTGGCAAACAAAGAAAGCGGGGGCGCAAGCCAAGAGGGATTGGGCACTTCCCGGCATTCAACATTGGGGGTATATGCCAACGGGAGTGAGCTTCTCGGTCGGCACACAACACGGGGGAGAGAAAGTAATGCCAATGGGGATTGGGCACCCCCATCGGCAAACAAAGAAAGCGGGGCAAACAGCTGAGAGGATTGGGCACACTCTCTCTGCATTCAACATTGGGGGTTATGCTGATGGGGAGGGCTCCCCTGTCAGCACACAAAGACAGCGGGGAGGGTTAACGACAGGAGGATTGGGCACCCCGATGTTGACAACGTTAGCGCTGCCGTCATTCTCGACCATGTTATAATGGCGGCGAAGCACAGCAAGAAAGGACTGCTGTATATGACGAGCTTTGGTCGGATTGCAGCGGGATCTTTTCTTAGATGCGCTCGCCCCCATTATGTATGCATGGTGTGGCACCGGGCATGCAGGCAGATTGGGGAATGAGGGACGCACCTACTGATGTGTGCTCTGCATTCGCCCAACAGCGGCTGCGCCCCCCAAATCTGCACTCTCTCATGATGTTGACTTACGTGCAAGCATGGCAAGCCAACATAAAAAGGTTAAGTCCCTAAAAAATACAAACTCTACAGGACCCGATAATATTTCAAACAGGATGCTAAGGCTATTCGCCCCTAATATAGTACTACCTTTGGCCATATTGTTTAGGGAGTCAGTTAAAAGCGGAGCTGTACATGGTGATTGGCTGGAGGCAAGTGTGATGCCTATACATAAGAAGGGAGATAGGGCAAATTGTGTCAGCTGTAGGCCCATTTGTCTAACCTTGGTCCCAGGTAAACTTATGGAATCCATTGGCTATCAGAGATACCCACCTCGCGGAGACTGGTCAGGTGGGTAGGGAGCACCATGAGTTTCTGGTAGGGAGGTCATGTGTAACTAATCTGTTGTATTTTTATGAGAAGATCTCTGAAGCACTGGATAATAGGCAGGAAGTAGATTACATATACTTGGACTTGGCAAAGGCCCTTGATAAGGCCCCCCACCACCAGGTTCTCCGTTGTTTCATTGATTCAGACATAGACCACAGAGTAGTCTGCTGGATTGAGGCCTGGTTGTGTGGAAGAACCCAGAGAGTGTATGTAAATGGATATTATTCAGACAGGGTTAATGTCACTAGTGGGGTTCCCCAGGGGTCTGTGCTGGGCCCGGTGCTTTTCAGGGTCTTTTTGTCCTCTATGTGCAGGGATTGTGGTAGTTGGATCAGCAAGTATGCTAATGACACCAAATTAGCTAGAATTTTCACAGACCTGGAAGGGGCCCAAGGCCTGCAGGAGGAGCTAGATGTTATGTGGGACTGGGCAGTAAACAGTGGTATGTCACTTAATGTAGATGAATGCTGTGTGATTCATTTGAGGAATCATAACAGCAGACTTAACTATTATATAAATGGAAAACTGCTACGCAAATCAGTAGAAGAGAAAGATCTGGGAATTATTGTTGATCATAAACTAAAATATAACTCTCATGTTAATAAGCAAATCATAAAAGCTAAGCAAGTGCTGTGAAATATCAAGAGAAACTTTAAAAGCGCCGTAGTGAGAAAGTGGTGATGCCCTTGTACAGGGCCTATGTTAGCCCTATCTTGGACTATGGAGCCCCTGTGTGGGGTCCCATATCTAAAGGAATGGTAGCAGACATAGAGAGAGTTCAAAGACAGGCCATTAAATTGGTTCATAACATTAAAGATATGCCCTGTGAAAAACGTCTAGAACAGTTGAGGCTCATGTTCCTGGAGACTAGAAGTGTCAGGAGGGATTTACTACTCTGCTATGACATTATGGGGGATAACTGTTCATTAGATTAACTAAATCTCCAATTCAAAAATAATATGAAAGGCACTAGGGGGCACCCACTGCAGCTAAGACGTATTAAATACAACACTAATAGAAGGAGGGCCTTCTTTACACAGAGGGTGGTGGCCCTGTGGAATAAGCTCCCTTTGCCACTATCTGTTCTAAATCAAAGCAACAGTTCAAAACCCAACTGGACAAATGTATAATGGAAGAGGGTAAAATTACCTATTAAGGGTAATGGAAGGGAGCAGCTATGGGCCATATGGCCTCCTTGGCTCTCATACTCCTTTGTATGAACCTTTGTAAGTCCTAGGCAGAAGGACATACTGTCGCAGCTCCCCTCTCTTCTGCTCATCTTCGCTCAAATGGGGTTTTCATATATATATGTATATTTTGGGTGGAAGGCATCTGATGGACCTCGTGTTCCACTTCTTGTACTTTTGTAAAAGTATGATGTGTTTTTTACATTTATCCTGCTATGTTGTCATTTTCAAACGTGATAAAAGCTTACATTTGCAATAGGTGGCAGAACATGTCTTATTTTAGAAGTGAAATGTCATGTCAGAGTCTTACTTCATAACAGTTTGAAACATTTTAAACCTTTGTAGCTAGCTCTAAGCTCTTGTTGCTATAGAGAAAGTACCTTGTGGTTAGGCCCGCATTCTAAACCTTCTGAAAGGTCATTGTTTAATTCAGAGAAGAGACAATAAGTCAAATCAATTTGTTAACTTGACTCTGAATCAGGTAGTCCAAATATGGACTTGGGGCAATTGCAGATTCTGCAGCACTCTGCGGCTTCTGCTTTCTCTTTAACGTCTCTTCTTCATGAATTTTTCTCTCCCTCCTGCGGCTGTCATTGACCCTCTTATTCTATGCTGCATTTTATAACATGGATTTTCAGAAGTTGTCAGAAGCGTGCAATGTGATTGGTCTTCCACCAGCACATAGTCGTAGATTAATTAAGCAGCCTGGTTAATCCACGGTTCCGCAGAGGGAGTTAAGTGCTGTGCTGCCAGCTCTTGTTAGCTGGTCTGTTTAGTAAAACCAAGCAGCAGCCATCTGCAATTCAGTGTGAGCAAGCCAGAGACCGTGTACACTGAGTGCACGTTACTGTGCCAGCTACCCGTAATTCGTTCTGTATGCTTACATGAGGAGCTGGATGTCCAGCAGCAAAACTCCTCAGCCCATATGCAGTTTGTCGATTGTGCACTCGGTACACAATTGGACACACATGCAACAGGAGTCACGCAAGGTGGGTGTCTGTGAAGTGGGGGCTGGGCTGTGGGAGACAGAGACACACTCTGTGGTTGTTACTGTACCAGTTTAGGCGTTGGAGACACAGAGCGTAAGAGACACAGAAACGGACCCATTGCTTTCTAGTGCAAGTTTGTGCCGGGTTTTGGGGGCGTGTGGTGTTCTGGCCATCAGCAGTTTGTTGGCACCAGTGTTTATGGAGGGATCATGCCACACAGGGAGAAAGCGAGTGAGAGTGACAGACACCATCATGGAAATGCGATGCGGTGGTGAGCGGAAGAAAGAGAGAGAGAGAGAGAGAAATACATACAGCGATTGCGCGTTTGGTAGAGAAAGTGGGCGTGTGTCTGTGTGTGTCTCTCTGTGCTGTCTTTCTCTCTGACTCTCTCTCTCTCTCTCTCTCTCTCTCTCTCTGTCTGTCTCCCTCCTGGCGATGTTTAACAGAGGGGCATCAGTGGATGCAGGTATTAACCGGGTGTGAGTGATGTAGTTGTCCCCCCCAAGAGATACAGTGACAGCGTGATCAAGAAGGGGGGCGATTTAACAGAGGTGCTTCAGTGGATAGGGAATGAGTCAGTGACAAAATCCTGCAGTGCTTTCTCTATCTGTCTATCTTTCTGGCACCCCAAGCTACCGAGGTAGAGAGTGTGAGAAAGCCGTCGGAGGGGAGCAGGGCACGACTTCTATGTGGCTGCGATATCCTATGCCTTGAACTGAAAGTTAATGAATCTTGTAGCTTAATCCATGTACTACAGAGTGATGTTGTTTTCAGTGCTGAAGTGCCAGCAAAACAAAGTGCAGCACCTCAGTCTGGTGTCTAATAAATCTTCCATTTCTATTCTGAATAATGTACAGCAGTTAAAGCTTTGCATGGAGAGAGAGAGAGACTGAGCGTGGTGGGGTAAGCAGTTGCCTTTGTTTTGGAATGTTGATTCCAAAGCCCTGGCTGCACTCTGCACATCGAGTTGAACAGCAACTGGGAGCAACTCCTCCCAAGAGTTACTATATGTGTCATGTCGGTGTCATATTATCAGTTACAGTCATTCCTAGGTGTGTGTTTGGTGGGGTGGGGGGACTATGAGTTAATATATGTGCATGTCATTGTCCTGTTATTGGTTACAATCATTCCTCACTACTGCACAAGTGGATTTGAGGGTATGTGTGTGTGTGTGTGGGGGGGCTAAGGTAACGTGGTAGGTAATGTAGCAGCCAGTCTTATAAACAAGAAATGTCACAAATCCTGTCAGTAGTTAGTGTGTGTGTGTGTGTGTGTGTGTGTGTGTGTGTTTGTGATTTCTGTGTGCGTAACTGCAGTGCACAGCGCAGTATGTATTATTTGTTAGGGACTATTTTGCAAGGTGGCAGGATACATTACATTTCTTGCTCCTTAAGCAGCTGAAAAACACCTTTCTGGAATTGTTTTGTTGTTTAAAGATAACCCATGTTCTGGGGACTTCCGGTGACGTCACCAGAGAGATGGCCTCATAATTTTGAGGCTCCCTTACCTTCCAGCAAAGAATTAACTCCACACAAGCCTAAAATACAACTATATGAAGAAATGCATAAATCGTATAGTGGAGGTAAACCAGAAAAGAGATCCCGAACAAAAAAAAAAAAAAACTCGACTCAGATTCAAGTAGATTGAGCTCGATCGGTTCAACTGTCAGCGGAAGAGATTCCCCTGTGAGCATTGCGGGAGCGGACACAGAAACGGAACTAGAAACACTATCCAGAACAAGATTCGAGACAATATTAGCAGAAATAAAGCAATCAAGAGCAGACACAAAACGAGGATTTGAACAACTTCATCATGATATTACCAAGCTGGAGAACCGAATTACAATGGCAGAGGGGAGAATTTCAACAGCGGAAGATGACCTGATATATCTTTCCAAGGCAGTTGAATTAATCGCCCAACAGCAAGAATCTTTAAATGCAAAGTGCCTGGATCTGGAAGCCAGATCCCAGAGGGAAAATCTATGAATTTATAGCTTGCCAGAAACAACCGAGACAGGGGACATGTGTGACTTTCTGGGAGACCTGTTGAGGAATGTACTCGATCTACCACAGGCCTTCAATTTCAAGATCGAAAGGGCGCACCGGGCCCTAGTGCCCAAACCCACCTCAGCGAGGGCAAGGCCTAGATCTATCGTGGCAAAGTTTTCAAGTTACAGGGATAAGGAGCAAATCCTAAAAACGGCATGGAGGCAAAGAACAGTGGAATACAACGGAGCCAGATTATTTTTTGATCAAGACTATCCGCCCATTATACAGCAGCAGAGGCTATCATACGCTCCTATACTACGTAAGCTGAGAGCGATAGGAGTCCGATTTCAGACCCCGTATCCATCTCGCCTCCGGGTATATTGGGAGTTGGGCACTGAACTGTATCAGACATCCGAGGAGGCTTCTCAAGCAATGAAGAACAAGGGACATGATATCCTGCCTGGGCTGAGATCAATAGATAAACCTCCAAACATCCAGACACAGTCGAGGCTGACCTCGTCAAGGAAAAACAACAGGAAAGCGGGAGAGTTCTTAGCTCCAAACACTATGCAAGACATTAAAAAGATGCTACATAAATTTACACATGCAAGAAATGAGGAGGAGCAGACGGAGGAGAGAGATGGAGGTACCTGAAAGTGAGAATTGCCACAACGGACTGAAATTTGTTTTTCCAGCCCTTCGCAGCAGGCCTGACGCTGAACTTTAGACCGCAGTAGGGAAAGGCTCCAGTCAGGGCTCGTGTGTTCATTTTAAATCTCACAGCTGATCGCAGAAGCGCTAATTCAGAGCGAGATGTGAGCCATGACGTTCGGTTGGATTTTATGTAACCTAGTTTCTCTTTTCTTTTCCTCAGCCTTAATAATAATACTGCTAATAATGGTACAATTTTGGTTGATTATAAACCGGATAGCTAACAGTGAGACTGTGGAGCTTCACAGGTTTGGGATTGAGACGCATATCCCTCTCAGGGTGGTCCAGCTACATATCTTTAATGCATCAGAAGGAATTAAGACCGCAATCTTTTCTTCCCACCCCCCCGGGGGCAACTAGTTTTTCAGGGGGAAAATGATCAGACATTGTTGGGAATTCACTTTTTTCTTTAAAATGTGTATAAGTTTGCTGGGGGGGGGGTTGGGAAGCCTTTATGCAGGTAAATATGGCTTGTTTGCCTTCTCAGTTGCTCCTTTTGATAGGCATGATGGAGCTGATGAATATTCTATTAAGTTGGCAAAAGGAATCTACTTTAAATACAGCCTATATGTTAGGGGTAAAAATGGTGACGACAGGCCAATGCATCAGGCCAGGACCCGTTAGTCTTAGGGTCCAGGAGGATCGAGTCAGTACACTGGTCTCCTCTCCTCCAGCTCGGGCATTTGTAACCCGAGCTCATAGGGAACATATGAATTTGTTCCCCTATCTTGGGGGTCAACTTGTATATAGTTTATTCTCTCATGGGGTATTACTGGGGGGGGGGTTCGGGTTGCATTTTTGTTTGTAGTGGTTTGTGTGTTGAGTTTAAAGTGCAAGGACATACATACAACGTACCACCTTAATGAAAAACATAGATTATGGCAAAGGACATGGTTTACATTGAGGAGAGCAGGAACATGGAGAGATTGGGCTAAAATATGGAAAATTAGAAAATATATATTAATACAAACAACATATATTTGCATATAAATGGCAGATAAAACTAAGATAAGACTTATATCATATAATGTTAATGGACTGAATAATCCTGTTAAAAGATATAAGGTTTTGGCGGAAATTAAGAGACAAAAACCTTCTTTTGTATTATTACAAGAGACTCATTTGAATAGAGAGGAGCACCAAAAGCTGCAGAGATTGGGGTTTAACCAAGTGGTAGCAGCTTCCTATAGGCAAAATAAGAGGAGGGGGGTAGCGGTTCTTGTGTCCCGAGGCACTCAATTCCAAACAACTTCTACCTACTCAGATCCGGAGGGCCGCCTGGTGGTCCTTTCGGGAAATCTGGAAGGATCCCCTTTCACCCTGGCCTCGACATACCTGCCACCAGGATCATCGAAAGAGGTCGCTAGATTATTACTACAAAAAATAGTGGAACTGCAAAGAGGGAAGCTGATAGTGGGGGGAGACCTCAATCAAATCTGGGATCAGATGGACACATCTAAATCTTCGATTTTTAGACAAAACCCTACAAGTAAAATGATCAGGGAACATTTGAGAACTGCCTTTTGGGTGGATGCCTGGAGACAAGAAAACCCGGGGAAAAGAGAGTACACACATTTTTCCTATCCACATAGGTCGCTTGACAATAGATTACATGCTGATATCAGGGGAACATCAAAACCTGGTAACAGAGTGTCGTCATATCCCATCCACGCTATCTGACCATTCCATGCTTCTGATGGAGATGGAATGGAGCACGGGGGCATACCCTTTGGAGATTTAACAATTACCTGTTGAATGTGAAGGAGTTCACAGATATGGCAAAAGCTCATCTGGAACAGATAATCCAGGAGAATAATTTTCCTGAAATATCACAGGGTACACTTTGGGATACGATAAAAACAGTCTTCAGAGGAGGTTGTATAAAATATGCAGTATATTTTAAATGACAGCATAATCAACAACTGGAAAATCTCCAAGGCCAATTATTAGAACTGCAGAAGCGACATGCAGCTGGAGATGACTCTTATCTCCTCAGACATGCAAGAAATCAGACAAAAAATACAATAATTAATCGATATTAAAACAGAACAGGCGCTGCAACGCATGCATCAGAGATATTATGAAACAGGCCCAAGGGCCACCCACCTTCTGGCTCATAGATTGAGACAACAAGTCTCACAAAATACCATTACCCAGATCAGGGACCACATCACGGGGAGGATGGCACGAACACCGGAAGATATATTGTCTTGCTTTAAAGCATTTTATCAGACATTATATACTACTGAAAAAACCCCAAGTGAACCACAGATTCAAAAGTACCTGGAGGGACTCGAGTTGCCAAGACTATCACTGGAAACTAGAGATTCCCTAGAGAAACCCATTATGATGTCAGAGTTAGAAGCTGCGATTAAAAAGCTTAAATCAAAAAAATCCCGGGGTCCAGATGGGTACACCCCAGAATTCTTTAAGTTCTTTAAAACGGAACTTAGCCCCCAGTTACTGGAGACATGCAGAATAACGCAAGTAGGGGAGACCTTCCCAGATAGTTGGAATTTTGCAGTCATCTCCAGTATCCCGAAACCAGACAAGGATATCACACAATGTAAATCGTTTCGTCCTATTTCAGTACTTAACATTGATTATAAAATATATACGGCTATATAAGCAAGAAGACTGGAAATTGTCTTACCTAACATAACTGCATTAGACCAGACTGGCTTCATCTTGGGGAGACAGACACAGGACAATATTAAAAGAACCTTGCACATATTACACCACGCTGCTCGGTCGAGGTCCCCTTTTCTACTGATGAGCCTGGATGCGGAGAAGGCCTTCGACCGGGTAGTGTGGAAGTTCCTAGAGATGACCTTGGGCAAGTTTGGCTTTTCAGGCGCGTTCATCAAAGCGATAAACAATATTTATACAAATCCCAAGGCTTATATAAAAATCAGTGGCCGGGTGTCTGCTCCGATATCCCTATAGAGAGGTACCAGGCAGGGATGTCCCCTTCCCCCTCCTCTTTGCCCTGTATTTGGAGCCCCTAGCTCAGAAGATTCGGCAGGAGGAGACGGTGAGGGGCTGGCAGATAGGAGAGGAGACACATAAGTTAGCCTTGTATGCAGACGACCTACTTGTATATCTTTCTGATCCAGAACAATCCATAGAACTGCTGTGGAACTGCCTAACATAGTTTGGAGAACTAGCGGGTTATAAAATAAACACCACTAAAACTGAGGTGTTAACTATCCTAGCTGAGGGCATATATTGGTTTTTAAGTCCTTTCCCTTTAAATGGGATCTTACACATGTTAAGTATCTGGGGGTTTATCTAAGCTTTCATGCAGACCAGCTTTTCACACTCAATTTTATCCCGATCTTAGATAAACTTAAAAAAGAGTTGGAGAGATGGGCTCCGACCCCCATACCCTTGGTACAAAGAGTAGAGGCAATAAAGATGGTGCTACTCCCCAAGGTATTATATTTAAGCCAGACATTGCCCCTGCTCATCCCAGACTGGTACTTCATGACATTACACAGAGGAGTCTTCCGCTTTTTGTGGGGCTGGAGGAGGCCGAAAATACGATTCTCCGCTCTTCAGATCCCAAGGAGGGAAGGAGGCTTATCTTTACCCAACCTGAAATTATATCATCAAGCAGCCCAATTAAGAGCAGCCATATATTAGATGGACCACTCATACATATCCAGATGGAAATCTGTTGAACTGTATGAAGGAGGCATAATAAATGTAAAGAACATCTTGCTCTCGCAAGGGGGGAACAAATATTTAAGAAGGAGAAATAATCCATACACAGAGGCCACCTTGTACATCTGGCATAAGGTTTTGTCAGATAGGAGGGCCAAAGATTGGAGATATCTATTATGGTCAATACCTCATCTGACATCCTTTGTTCCTGCCAGGTGGGATAAGGGATACAAAAAATGGGAGGAGAAAAAGCTGCACTTAATATGGCACTTTCTAGAAGGGGAGGAGATCCTGGATTTTCAAACGCTAGTCACCAGATACAAGATTTCCTGGCAAGATAGATTTCGTTATTTCCAGGTTAGGGCCTATATCAGATCACTTCAAACACAGATATCACATAGGAGAATACCTCCCCCCAGCTAGCAGAAATTTTAAAATTGGCAATAGAAGGGAACCCACCCAAAAAACATATAATTTCAGTTTTATATAGTGCACTGCTTGAATGGAGGGGGGGACTCTATCCAATCTATTAAGAAAACCTGTGAAGAAGACTTGGGGCTCCGGATACAGGATGAGCAATGGATTTGTGCAACGCAGAGAATACAATGGGGGATATCTGCCATAAGTTGGAAGGAATTTGCATGGAAGATGTTTACCAGATTTTTTAAGACACCTGCGGTTCAGGGGAAATACCAGGGGGAGGGGGCTTCAGTGTGCTGGAGGAAATGTGGTTGTTCTCCTGCAACAATGGGACACATTTTGGGGATGCCCAAAATTGCGAGATTTTCTGACGGGGCTGCAGCGGACCTTACAGACCATTGTGGATCCTGATTTGCAAATAACTCCATTGTTGTATTTTTTTATGGAATACCCTAAAGGACATAGAGATCCCAATACAAGTAAATTCCTAAAAGTAGCCTGCCTAGCAGCACAAAAGGCAACAACAAAAAATTGGCTATCGCAAAAAGAAGTTACTTTACAGAGGTGGCATGAAATCATGATTTATATTTACAGAATGGAAGCCATGACGGCAACACTCAACAGGAAATATAACAAATTTGAATTAATCTGGAGGAGATGGGTACTTTACATGTCAAATGAGTTCCAGGACTTTATTCCTTAATGTAAACTAAACTTGAAATAAATAAAGACACACTAAAATACATAACCTGAAGAAACGCCCCTAAATTGGGGGGCTGTGAGGGATTGGGTTTGCTGTAGCCCCGCCACAGGTTAATTCTGAGTGGGTCTGAGTCGGATTGTAATTAAATCTAAATTCATCTGGAATCATTAAATTCATTGTACAGCGGAAATATTTGAGTGGGAATATAATCATTATCGAAAACTGGAGCATTTAATTGTGCAACTGATAAGGTTCGGGCCCAGATCCAATAGGAATGGGCATGTGAATAGGCTCTATGTGAAATAAGAACCATTTGAGTTGCTCCTGACCTCTCATGGAAAAATGTAAGAGTATGAATCCTGTATGTTTGATAATTTGACTGTCCTTGCCTACCTGTATGGTATATAATATGAGGTTGTTTCTAAGAAGGAACATGGTTGATTTGTATGTCAGTATGTCCTCACAAGAAAAACTTTTAAAATAAAGAAAGTTTAAAAAAAAAAACAAACATAACCCATGTTCTAAGTGTGGTAACCCACTCCAGGGTATGGGGTTATTGGGGATTAATCTACACCCTGAGTGCTCTGAGGACACTTGACCTGCGACCTTGTGCCTCACAGTGCACCTAGGGTGTTGATTAATTCTCAGTAGCCCCATACCCTGTCATGGGTTACTGCTTACTTATACTCACCCCCCAACCATAGTTTGGCTTTTCTATAAAACTGTTCATTACTTGTTATGTGTTACCCTCGCCACCAAGTCTTGATTTATATCTGATGTCCATATCTTTATACTGCTGTTCATGCCTCTGTTATAGTGCATTGTCTCATTCTTCCACTTCCCCTTTCCCCCAGAACGCATCTGGAAACAAGCTGTTATTCAGCTCAGTATGTCTTTCCTGGTGAAACTTTTGAAATTAAAAAAATGTACCTGAACCAAGAAAAAGGCAGTTGTCGGTTAAACAATAAGACATGACAGGGTGTACATTGTAGTGTGATAATGACACACCTTGGGTGTGTTGTGAGGCATGAGGCATTGCTGAGTGCCTTCAGCTACCCAAGAAGTGGGTTCCATCACAAAGCACGCCCTGGAATGTCTTACTGCATTTATAAAATGGGTATACATATTTTTTTTTGGGGGGGGGTGAAAAAATACACAAAAATAAACAATTTAATGATTTTGTTTTTTTATTATGTCCATCCATTCCGACAAAATAGTACCAGCACATCCCAGCATTTGGCCTGCCATCTCCATTTCAAATATAATACACAGCTAAACACACTTTTTTTCTAAATTAGCCCTTAAACCTTCTGTTTCCCCAAACTCACACAATTTACCTGTTTCCTCACCTTTCCTCCATATTCTTTATATTATTTCAACTCTTTTCCCCACCTTGTTTCCATTCTGTCTCTCCTGTACTCAATAGATAGAATGTTTGCTATGGGAGGAATACAACTTCAAATATCTGCTCAGTTCTACTGGCAGAATGTACACCCCTTCACTCACAGAACAGAAGGCCGCAGATGGAACCAGAGCTTCTGTTGTATCTGTTGCAGGCTGAACAGTAAGTATGGAAGGGGGATTGTTCATGGTCAGCAAAGACACAACAGAAATCAAAACTGTAAGTACTGTGGCCCTTCATTTTTAATTGTATGTATGTGAGTGTAAGAAGAGGATTATGGGGGAAAATAACATTTAACTGTTTTTTTTTTTAATTTTGAAGCCATTTTATTTTAGGGCCTAAGTGAGTAGTGCTGTGCGGAATGCAGAATTCCACCTTCGGAATTAGTGCAGAATGGCTATTCCGCTGGTGGAATTTCTGATGGAATTTTGCTGGTTCTTCAGTGGAATTCTGCCTACTATGATCCTGAAAAGCAATTTTTCCATGGAAAATTATTCTGCAACAATTTCCGCGGAGAACAGCAAGATCCACTGAACAGCAATTTTTTTCTGCAGAAAATCATTCCGCAACTATTTTCTACTGCAGAATTTTACCATTCCATTTGTGGTGAAATTCTGCAGAATTTTGGCAGAATTTTGAAAATTCCATGGAATTTCATTTCACCGGGATTTGAAAATTCCGCACAGCACTAAAAGTGAGTAAAGGTTGCAGCCATGGGCAGTCAGGGTTGTCTCGTTAGTACTGATTTTCTTGTGAAGAGGCTGCTTGATCTTTATCCAGTGCTATTGTGCTGCCCTTGGCCAGTCAGATTTCACTATTTTTCAAACCCAGTTTATAATAAAAATGTGTAATGGGTCATGAAACTGAGGTCCGTATTCAGTCCATTATTTTTAATATCAAGAAGGGGAATAAGTTTGAGCTCATAAACTTGCCTTAATTGTGTATTTTTGAAGTGTCCTTTGAGAAGCAGGACAGAGAAGACAGAAGTGGTGTGATCAGATTGATTGAAACACTAGTGAGACAACATTTCTGTCTTTTTCTCCTTTATGCTGTGCCTGTGTGAGTTCTTTTGGGTTTGAAGCTGGTTGCCCCATTTCCCACTTACAGCCTGTATGTGGACATGTCTTGCACTGAATGTGTTTGTTTATATTGTAGACCACACACACACTCTGTATTCAGGAAAGCTCTTGGAATATAAACACCTTACAATTTATAGGCCTCCTGCTGTCACATTCAACCACCCCATATCGCAAAGACTGCTTTTTTTCTATCTCTGCATGCTTCCTTATCAACAGAACTGTTATACCCATGTGTAAAAGTTTATTTACTAGTAGACTGCTCTATCCAAAATAAAGAAGCTTGTTTTCTGTAGAACCTGACTTCTATACCTGATGAAGGTTGCTTTGTAGCCTGAAAGCTTGTGTTTTGTAAATTTCTTGTTAATACAATAAAAGGGATCAAATCACCCACTTTGTTCATCTTTTTGTACAAGGATTAATATGGTCACAAACAATTTTTTTAACACCTTTGCAAGTTAATAGGTTTGTCAGAACTAGTTCTACAATGATTCAAACCCTGCTTGAACTTGTTTGAGTTCTAAATTAGAACTTGAACACCAGAGTTCGCATAAGTGTTCAGATCTTCCTTTTTGTCTTTCGCTTACCTCCATGTCCTCCACTCAAGCCTGCACAGACTGGCAGGGTCAGTGAAGTCATTGGGGGGAGCAACAGATGAATCTTGGCTGACCACTGTGTGTTAATCTGTTTTTGTGCAAACACCGGCACTGCATTCAGTCAAGCGTTTACCCGCCCTCTCCTCCACCTTCACAATTCAGCTTGTGCATGTGTAGACAAGGTTGGGGACAGACCACTCGGTGTCTAGCGGGCAGCACTTCAATTTTGGTGCTTTTTTGCCTACATGAGTTTTTAGTTGTGAGGTCGTGGTCGTCAGCTGATGAGCTGGCTGGAAATGGAATGCACTGTCTCCAGTTCAAAATCAGCAACAGTGGCCGGGTGAGTCATTTTTCAGTATGGACTTCTGTGGAGTACATCTGCCTGCCTAAAGTAGTAGACTGGTGTACTGCCTTGGTACTGCTGAGTGCCGACCAGTGTGGTTCAGTGCCATGCCGATTGTGACTACTGAAGCAGGGTGGGTAGCAAGCAGGAGTGTGTTTAAGAGGGCTGAGGAGACTTCTGGTTTCAGTGCGCTATGGTATGGAGGGGTGATTCAATGGCTCTGCCCCACCTGACCGATCATTACAGATTTTATCCTTACTCCTCACTATGTTTTCTTCCATCTACAGTTCCTCTAATTCACAGGTGCTTTGAAAAAATCCCATAAACAGCAACAACAAGAGACTGAACTTACTCAGCTTGCATCATCTTCTGTCTTGTCTGCTGTAGCTATGCAAGCTATGGTGTTGGTCCTGAGCTCAGCTCCAGAACAATCCCAACCATCGAATGCCACCATCCTAGACAAGTTAAGGGAGTTTTGAGCAAAAATCCAGAACCTGCAGCGTGATCTTAAGAACTCTATTTCAACATTAGAAACCAAAGTAAGCGACTTGGAACAGGCGGTTTCCTATACTGATTCTCTGGTCGATCAGCTTGGAATGGATCCTCGCTCAAACTCTACAAGAGCAGTAAGAGCTCAAGGATAAATGAGAGGATTTAGAATATCGCTTATGGCACAATAATGTGAGGATTCATGGTGTCCCAGAAGAAGAGGACTGTAGGGACATGATGATACTCTTTGTTGAGGATCTCCTCGTGTCTCTGCTGAATGCTACTGAACTGTTCCCCCTTCAAATTGACCGGGCGCATCGTGCCCTTACTGCAAAACCTCTTTTGAACTCTCCCAGGGCCAGATCGATTGTGGCCCATTTTTCGAACTATGCTGTTAAGCAGTAGGTGTTATCTCGGGCCTGGCATAAAGGCAAGATTTTCTATAAAGGGCATCAAATTTATTTTGAAAATGACTACTCACTTGCCTTAATTGCTAAGCGGAGAGCGTATGCACCTATTCTGCACCATCTTCATGAGTTTGATTAAATTCTCCACTGCCTATTTGTCTAAACTCTGGGTGCGTTATGCAGATGGATCCTGCACCTTTGAAACTCCTGAACTGACATGGCAAGATCTTCAAGCTAGGAAATTGATCTCCCAGGATGAGCAAATGGAGTGTGAGCACTCCAGGGAAAAGCGTACCTTACAACGGGACCAGTAGACTAAGGGCTTCACCTCACAGCAAGAAGCACCATCAGGATCTGGGTCTAGAAGAAATTAAGGAGATGCTTCAAACATTTTGTCATGGGGAGGCTACATGATGTGCTTTCATGGACAGTCTTTTAGGCTTAGTGGCATTTTATAATGGACTAGCTTGCCCTCCGACTTCCTGCAATCATATTTTTGCTCTATAGTTATTCGGAGAGCACATTCTTTTCTTAATCTCTTTTTGATGTTGCATTTTAAAGCACCATGTGCTCATTTATTTGTGGACCCTTCTTCTTCTCTTATGATCATAGCTATGTCAGCCCTTGTACCTTTTTGCTACTCACTTCTAACATACTGGCTAGTGTATGTTCCTTCTTACATTTATTTTCGTGTCATACTTTGTTTTAGCTATGCCTCTTTACAGGGTTCAGCTGTTGTTCCTTATCTCTTATTTCTTGCCCAGTAATATGTACTATATTTATTTAGATTTTATATTTTACTTTGCTCTTTTTACCTGTTCTCTGCTGCCTTCTTGTGGCTTCATATCTATGTTGTGGCTGATCTCTTTTTTCTATTGCATTGTTATGTTGGGCTTTTATTTTAATGTTCTCCTGTTTTCTTGTATTTTGATTATTTTTTCCTTTAGTTCTACTGCTTACAGATACCCCATGTTGCATAATAGTTTCAAGGACTAAAGCAGAATTGTGATCTGGCTCTTAAAGGACTCCTTTGATGTTTTTTTTTTCCCTCTTTCCACTGGAGGGAATTTATGCTTTTTAGTTGGGTGGGAATGAGAAGCTTTCCCCTCCCCCTATGTCTATCTGTGTTTTTTTTTTTTTTTTTTTTTTTTTTTTTACTATACAGATGCCCATTTTTCTGGTTCTTATCAAACCAAGGGGGGCTTGGTTTATACGATTTCCTCCCGTGATCCACAAAGCCATCGGGCATTGCTTAGAAGTGTTGTTGGATCTCCCACTCCCTACCTTGGAAGTACCTAATTCTTTGTGAATTATTAATTGTTTTTGCAGTTTTGACTGTTTTTCATCATTCAGGGTTTATTCAATCAAGCTATAGTCTTTTTGTTGTTTTCATGTTTGGCTCCTCTGTTGTTTTGGGTGAATTAACTTCAGATTGTTCTTTTGTTTTGTTCAATGGGATTTTTTATTGGTTTATGCAAGGTGGTGAATGTAGCCACCACTGTTTGGTAATCTGCCACCATATTTCTATGCTATGGAGGATGTCCTTGTGTTGCAGGGTTGGTTTCATGTGGGTCTCTGGGATTTGTTTTACCCCGTAGGGAACAATTTGTGATTACCCTTGATTTTTTCTTTTTGATTTTTACTTATTAGGTATGAAAGTAGTCTTTCAGAATATAAATGGGTTGAATAATCATGTGAAACAATCAAAACTAATAATCTCCTTAAAGCAACTTAAACCCAACTTTATTTTACTTCATGAGACACATTTGTCATAATCTAAACACACACAGCTATCCTTATTTGGTTTTCCCAATGTTGTGGCCTCCACCTTTTGAAATGGAAAAAGAAGAGGTGTTGCAGTTCTTATTCCATGGTCTAAATACACAAACTGAACAAGGTGTGCACAAGATATGCAGGCGGTGCTGAGATAAGGCTGTCAGCCTGTAGTCAATTACAAAAAGAGAAATCAGCACTCGTAGAATTCAAAGTTATGAACTGTGTAGTTTTATTTTGTGGCTGTCTACCCAACAGCAACCTTCTCCCCAGTGCTTCGACCCTAGCACAGGGTCTTCCTCAGGGGCGGGTCTGAGAAGTAACACAACAGGTGCTCATTTATACAAATTTGTTTAAAGTGACACTCATCCTATAGAATAAAAAAAATATGGTGAACTAAAAAAGTATGCTAAGACAGTTATGCAGTAAATTATACATATCCAGTTTATTGCATTCTGTTATTAAACAGAGCTCTCAAGTTTTTAGGTATTAAGCAATATTTAAATAGTACATTTTTAAATTTTAACTTGGATAGGAGAACTTTGAAAGGAAATCCAAAGAGCATAAGAGCTTATAATTAATAGGACATTTTTCAAAAACACAGCAAACTGTTTTTTTCTTTTCTTTTTCTCTCTCTGTTAAAATCACAATAATATCTAATATGTCTTGCTATAGAAACTGATTTTAATAAGAAAAATTCTTAAAAATATAAAGCTATAAGATAGTATAGGAAGAACGCATGGGGGAGAGTTACATCCAGGGCCAGAGGGATCTTAGCAGTCAGGGCAAGGTTCAAAAAACCTAGATTTTATTATTTTTAATGAGAACTAAGTTAAATTAAAAGAAAAGTGAGTGAAATAATATGGCTTTCAATGCAGTCTACCTCTTTCCAACTCTTTCCAGCTCATTGCTTCAGACATGGACTCCCATGGCTGTCTCACTAGGGTGAAGTGGCTTCATTTAGGCTAATTAATCAGTTTTACAACCTTTGAGTCAGAGACTCGTTTACAAAGGTACCTCATCGCAGGGAGGGTGGACAAACAAAATGTGAGGTCAGACATTGGTAACAATACAGGTGAGATACAAGGTGTAAAACAATAAAGCAAACACAAGATGCACTAACTATACAAGGCTTATTCGTACTCTGTGACAGAGACCAATGCTTAGTGGGCTGGGATGTCCAGGGGTACTCTGGGAGGTACTATTCAGGACAAATACAGCTCCGATTATCAACAAGGTATTTTCGTAGGGCTATTTTGAACTGGCCAATTCTGGGGATGTCTGCGATGTGCACAGGGAGAGAGTTATACCAAGCAGGTGCTCTATGGTGAAAAGATCTTTGGCAGAGTGAGGTCCTGGCTCTAGGTACTAGGAAGGTGGCTTTAGTGGCATTATGGGTGAGTGCTGGCCGGGAGGCCCGTTGCAAGGGTGTAGTGACCCCTGAAGGGCATAGCCCAGATAGGGCCTTTTTTGCCAGCAAGCAGGTATGGTATTTCAACCATTCATCAAAGGTGAGTATGTTAGAGGCAGAATAGAGTAGACGTGTGGGTTCTGCTATGGGCACCGGTCAGGAGCTTGCAGGCTTTGTTGATAGAGGTCTGGACTTTAGTAAGGGTGGTAGGGTCTGCAGCTGCATAGGTAGGGGGTCCATAGTCTGCCAAGGACAGAACGGACGAGGTGATGGCAAGTTTTAAGGCAAACTCAGGGAGGCAGTCTTTGTGGCGACAGAGGAGACCAATCCTGGAGTTCATGGCCGATGACAGAGCTTTTAGATGTGTATGGAAGGTAAATGCTGAGTCGAAAGTGATGCCCAGGTACTTGTAGGTTGATACCTGTTCAAGGGGATGGAGTGTGCTGGGGGTGATGAGAAGGGGAGCAACACTGGAGTTGTTTTGGCGGTGTGCAAAAAGCATAGATTTCATTTTTTTCAGATTTAGGACTAGCCGGTGGTTGATGAACCATTTTTCCTCTGACTGAAGGTGCATTGCAGGGTGCTTTGGAGCGACAGTGGGTCTGAATGTGAGGTGATCAGGACAGCGTCATCAGTGTATCGAAGTATTTTACCAGTGCAGGAGCTAGGGAGGGTGTTTAGGAAGAGGCTGAACAGGGTAGGCCCAAGGATGGAGCCTTGGGGGACCCCAGAGCGTACTGGTAGGTTTGTAGACAAGGTCCCATTCAATTTGACCCTTTGGGATCTATTCTGTAGGTAGCTTGAGAACCAGTTCAGAGGGCCAGGTGAGAATCCCAGTTGGCTAAAGGAGTTTAGCATTAGCGGGTGACACACAGTATCAAAGGCCTTAGATAGGTCGATGAATACAGCACCAGCAATTTTCCCAGCATCAAGCACAGTGTGGATTTGGTAGGAGAACTCCAAAAGGGCTGTGGAGGTGCTGTGACCCAGGCGGAAACCGTGTTGCTCAGGGCATAGTATGTTATATTTAGATAGGTAGTCCATGAGCTGCATGGATACTATTTTCTCCAGGGCTTTTGGGGGGGGGGATGGAGATGGGTCAGTAGTTGTTAGGTAGTGTTCGGTCTCTGGTCTTATGGATAGGGGTGATTTCTGCCTGTTTCCATGCACCTGGGAATTGAACAAGGCATAGGGATTGGTTGAGGAGATCCGTGAGGGGGGTTAGCATGACGCCCAGTGTGAGACAGAGTATCCTGGAGTCAAGGGGGTCACCGCTCGGGTTGTGGGAGGTGAGGGCTTTTAAGAGGAAAGTTTTGGCATCGCAGGGTGAGATGGTCCTGAAGTGGAATTGGGGCCAAGAGGTAGTGGAGTGGTTGGAAGGGAGGATGGGGTCAGAGAAATGGGCAGAAAGAACTGCACTTAGGTCAGAAAAAGTTTTGTTTAGGCAGTCTGCAATGCACGTTTGGTCTGTAGTAACCGTGTCATTGATAACGATCTGGGGGTGGAGCGGGTATTCCCACTCATTTCTTTTATATTATCCCAAAAGGCTCTGGCAGAGCCCCAGGATGATGTTAGAGCTGTTTGATAGTAGCTGGCTTTTGCTTGTTTAGTGGCCCAGGTGCACTGGTTATGGGCTGTTTTATAGGCTTGCCTATCCACCGTACTGCTGGACTCAACTGCAATGTGCCATAAGTTGTCCCTATGTTTTAGTTGCTGGATCAATGCGGGGGAAATCCAGGCAGCAGTCTGTCTCTTTGGGTGAGATTTGGTGATGGGAGCAAATAAGTCACAGGCCTTGCTGAAGGCACTGGTGAGGTAGGTTAAGGCAGTATCTATGTCTGGTGCAAGGGTGATTGGGGACCAGTCGAGCTGGGCAAGGTACCGCTTGAGATTGTCAAGGCCCCTAGGGTGGAAACGGTGACGGGGGGTGTTGTTATACTCAGGACTGAGTGTGGGGGAGGACCAAAAACATAGAACAGGAGAGTGGTCACTGGGGGAGTCTGCTAGGACGTTAACCGATTTTAATTTGTGTGGTCGATTAGAGAGTACTGCGTCTACGAGGGAGCTGGTCCCCCTAGCTTGGTTAAGTCTAGTGGGCTGGGTGACCAATTGAAATAGGTCAAGGGCCGCAAAGTCGTCCTTAATGTTTCCTGATGTGGGGCTGAGCCAGTTGGTGTTAAGGTCTCCTAGAATAAGCTGTTCAGCCTTGTGCAGCAAGGTGGAGAGATAGTCTATGAGGGAGTGGATAGCTATGCTTTGCGCTTGTGGGGGTATATAGGTGGTGGTCAGGTACAGCGGGCCATGACCGGGGTGTGGAGTAATTTTCAGGGTAATGGCTTGTGCCCCATGGCCAAGCTCAGGGGTTGGTAAAGCATGACCTAGGATGGAGTCGCGCAGGTAGATGGCACACCCACCTCCACGCTTACCCACCCGATCTGCTCTGAACAGAGTAAAACCCAGGAGGGAGACAGTTGAGTCTGGGGTAGACTGGGAGAGCGAGGTTTCAACTATCGTAAGGATGTCCGATGTGTGCTGTGCTACCCAGCATTGGAGTGCTGCAGTTTTCTTAGGGAGACTGCATATATTCATAAATGCAATGCGGAGACCATTGCCAGGGTTGGGCGGTGGCATTGCAGTAATGCCCGGCCCAGGGTTTGGGTGCACATTCCCTGAGAGCAGGAGGAGTAGGGTAATAAGACGTAGTGAAGGCCTGTGGTTGTTGTGGAAAAGACGCTTTTGGAGATGCCAACATCTCAGGGGGGTAGTGCAGGGGATGGGGAGTGAGATGAGGGAAGGTGTAGCTAGTGAGGAGAGGAACCATCGATTACAGTATTCAGGGAAGGGGGTAAGTACTGGTGGTGGGTGGGGGGCAATGTGGTGGTCCAGTGTGCGAGGTAGATTACTGGAGAGGGACATTAAGGTGGGTGGGCTATGAAAACAGAGGCAATCTGTCTGAAAGGGCTGGGATTCAGGCAGGGGTGCATTTATGGGGGAGCTATAGAGATCCATAACGGTGGGTAGGTGTAGTAGCAAGAGGAGTGGTGAAATTCTCCAGAGTATTGTCAGAGTCATGTTTGTGTGTGTTTTTTAGCAGGGACAATAGAGTTAGAATGCAAGATCCCCCTAGTGTTGAGGAAATATAACCTGCAAATAGAGAAGTTGGCTGATCGGTTCTGGCACCTCATGCGACTATTAGTATAAAACAGAGTGCCAACCAAGGGTGGTGGTGGGGGTGCTCAAGGAACGCTTACTCTCCCTACAGGCAGCCAGGTGCTGCTCCTTAGGCTAAATCAGTGAGGCATACCTATGCAGTCCAGGAGGGTAGGGGGCGATCCCTCAGTCGAGGTCCTGGAGACGGCAGGCTCTCCAGCCCTCACAACCCTCAGTGGGCTTGGGTTTCAGATGCTGGAACCCCTGGAAGTGAGGAGAGAGGGGGTTTTAAACAGTCACTAGAGGTGTGGTCTGGTGAGGAATTTTACAAACAAAAGGAGTCTAATATCACTTATACAGTGCTGAACGAAACGGCTGTAAGGGGCGATTGAGATACAGACTATGTGGAGACTCAACAAACAGCCTCGTGCAGGTCGCAGATCTTTTAGTCAGAGAATCCTGCTTGAGAGCTGGTGTGAGAGAGAGGGGAGAAAATGGCCAAATGGGGTGTTTCTCTAGCAATGAGTGGCGCGGGCCCTGGCACTCAACCTCGTACAGGCTGCAGATATTCTGAGTCAAGAAAACACTGCCCGAGGCTGAGAGGCTGCACTGCTACCACAAGTTATATTAAATTAGCCAAAGGCTCAGGTTCGAGTCCCGTTTTTCTACTATAGGCAGTTATACTTTTAAATCTTGAACCTGCACTAGCAAAGATTGCTGTCTTGCTTAAATAAACATCACATGAGCACTCTGGCTATTACAGTAAAGCTAAACAGTGGTCTAGTATTGCAGGTAACAACTTTGTTAGGTTAACTTCTAGGAAATGCACTAAAATATTAATCCTGGCACAGAGAATTGCTGATTAAAAACTATCTGTATCGGTGCACTGACAATTAAGGCGCGAGGGTGAATTAAAATTTAAAAGGCAATATCTTTGTCTGGTCCTGGTTGGCGCCAAAGCACTCTGTTCAAACAAAGCTGGAAGTCAAGGAACGCTCACGCTCTCTACAGGCAGCCAGGCGCTGCTCCGTAGGCTAAATCAGTGAGGCGTACCTGTGCAGTCCAGGGGGGTGGGGGGCGATCCCTCGGTTGAGGTCCTGGGGAGGGCAGGTAGGCTCTCCAGCCCTCACGGCCCTCAGTGGTCTCGGGTTTCAACGCTGGAACCCCTATGCAGTCAAGGGGGGTGGGAGGCCGATCCCTCGGTCGAGGACCTGGGGAGAGCAGGCTTTCCATCCCTCATGACCCTCAGTGGCACCACGTGACTCTTCTACTGTACTTGTTAAACATATTTTACAACAAATTATGTCATTTCAAGAAGGTATTTTACTTGTTGGTGGTGATTTCAATATGACCCTTGACAGTAGGGATACTGCTAATCCCCTGCTCCCAGGTTAACATCTACTCAGTGTTTAGTTAAATTGTGATGCTTGGCGTCACTCCCATCACAATGCTAAACAATACACTTTTTATTCTGCCCCCCACCAGACTTACTCAAGAAATGATTGGCTGTTAATTTCTCAGGAACATACATATCAACTTTGGACTTGCTCTATCCATTCTATCCTGTTTTCTGATCATGCCCTTATCATTGCAGCCTTCTCCCTTTCTAAAATTAAAGGCCCCACTTTGTGGAAATGTTCTAATACTTTACTCAATGATCGTAATTTTCAGCAGTGGTCCTCCAATATGCTGCAAAGGATCATAGCTGAAAATGGCAACTCCACTGTTGACCCACATATTTTATGGGATATAATTAAAGTTGTGTTCCATGGGGAATTAATTAAATATTCCTCTCAGCTGAAAAAAGATAGGGAGAAGCAACTTATGTCATTGCAACAAGAACTAAAGGCTCTGCAGACGCGCCACATGCAGGGAGACGATTCGGTTTTGCCTGAGTCATTAGAAACTAAAAACAGAATACAATCCATTCTCAACTATCATACAGAAATGGTGCTCCACTATTTAAAGCAGAAATATTATGTAGGCGGTGTTAGGGCAACTAAAACCCTGGCCTATAAACTCCATCAACAAGTCATGCAACTGTCTGTACCTCAAATTACACATCCTACTACTAAACAATTAGCTTCCTCCACAGCTGGTATATTTGATGCTTTTAGAACTTTTTATACTCCACTATATACACCAGAGACTGCTTCAGAAGTGGATTCAATTTACCAGTTTCTTACCCGCCTTTCTCTCCCTTCCCTATCCCAACAGGACCAAGAAATGATATCAGCTCCTATTTTCCATTCTGAATTGTCCTTACCTATTAAAGCTCTTAAAAATAACAAATCCCTTGGACCTGACTGGTTCACTGCTGAATTTTAAAAGGCTTTCTTTTCCACTCTTAGCCCACACTTCTTGTCAGTTTGCCAAGGAACCCTAGCCGGGAGTCAAATACCTCCCTCTTGAAAACATGCTACCATTTCTGCCATCTTGAAACCCAGTGAGAATAAACATTTATGTTCTTCTTACTGGCCAATTTCAGTATTGAACATTGATTATAAAATGTATACATCTATTTTGGCTAAACATCTAGAGCATGTTCTTCCAAAACTTATTGAATGGGATCAGACAGGGTTTGTCCCTCCCCACCTGCATCAAACTCAAGATAATATTAATTGCACAGTTCATTTACTGCATCACGCCACCCAGTCAAACTCTCCTTTCCTTTTGCTTAGTTTAGATGGAGAGAAAGCATTTGACTGGGTGGTGTGGCCTTTTCTCTTTCAGACATTAGCTAAGTTTGTGCTTTCTTCTCAATTTATTCAATCTTTACAAGAACTTTTTGATCACCCTTTGACCTATGTTAAAATTAATGGTCAATGCTCTTCATCTTTTTGGAGCAGAGGAACTCGTGAGGCGTGTCCTCTTTCCCCTTCCACCAGGATGCCAACATAACTGGGATACATGCTGGTGGCAGGGGACACAAACTCATTCTTTATGCCGGTGACCTTCTCTACTTAATTAATCGTAATATATCCCTCCAACCTCTGTGGTCATCTTTAAAAATTTTCATTCAAATAGCGGGGTATAATTTAAATATGTCAATGATGGAGGTCCTGTGTATACATTATACTCCTTCGAAAGCCATTAAAGAACAATTTTCCTTTAGATGGGACCTCACTTCACTCTCATATTTAGGGGTTCAGTTAGCTCCCTGATTTTGAGCAAGACTTTCAGCTTAATTATGACACCTATACTGCCATGTTGTGCCAGGTTCTTTTGACCTGGTCTCATTCATCATTATCTTTAATTCAAAGGGTCAATAGTACTCGGATGGTTATTCTTCCCCGATTTCTTTATTTTGCCCAGACCTTACCAATTACCCCCCCCTGCTTCCTGTATTTTTGTTTGTAATAGGTTAATTTTACAATATATTTGGCAAGGGAGACCTTCTCATGTTTATTATAGAGTTTTACAACTACTTAAACAACTTGTAGGTCTGGCGCTTCCCGGTTTATTGCTTTATCATCAGGCAGCTCAATTACATACAGTGTTATATTGGTTATTGGATAGCTATCAGGCTCATTGGAAGACTTTTGAGTTTCGGAAGGAGATCTTATCTTTCTTCCCCAGTCTTTGGTGACTACCACCCCTCCACCCATGGTAAATCCCACTTTAGACCCTTATACTGCGGATACCCTTGCTACCTGGTTTAAAATATTAAAGATGCAGACATTACAAAAGGTTCAATATCGATTCCTTTTCATTACTGGTTCTCAAGATTTCCTCACTGCAAAATTGGATCTAACATATCTTAGGTGGGCCCAGTTTGGTCTTAGTTATTAGTATCAGTTTTTGCAGGGTGTAAATCTATGATCCTTTGAGGACCTATCACTTCAGTATCAGTTGCCCCCACCCTCTTTTTTTCAATTTTTATGAGCAAGGGATCATCTTAGAACCCAGCTACAAAATGAATCTCAGAATCCTGACCTTCCTGCCTTAATTACCTTAATAGTTCACTCAACCTTGGGAGAACTTCAGCCTAAGCACCTAAACTTTATAAGGCCCTTCAGACTTTACAACCATATTCTATTAACCATGTTCATGCTGCTTGGGAGAATGATCTTAATTTTACACTTACTGATCAGTAATGGGACCATATATTTTCTGTGAAGTACTATACATACCATCTCCTCCTTCCCCTTTTGGCATGAACTTTCTTGGAAAGCTAATTTACAGTTCTTTATTTCCCCGGCAAGGCAAGTTAAGTACATTCCCATCTGGGAGCACAGTGTTGGAGGGGATGTGGCTACTCCCCTGTGGGACTGGCTCATATTTTTTGGTTTTGCCACCTTTTTTAAAGAGCTTAAATCAGCTCTGTTGGAGATGTGGGGCCCAGATTTACAGCTTACTACTACGTTATTTCTTTTTTCTGAATGACGCGACGATGTGTCGTGACGTAAGCACTGTATGTGCTTAACATTAGCAACGAATTACACATTTTATTACTGGCAACCTGTAAAGCCATTATCAAATGCTGGTTGTTTTTTTATTTTTATTTTTATTTTTTTTATTTTATTTTATTTTTTTATTTTATTTAAACAGCAGTTTGGAAAACCTTTGAGCCATAGGCTCATTTACAAAGGTACCTTGTCACAGTAAGACCAACCAAAATACACAGTATAGCAGTACAACACATAAGTATAACAGTAAATTAAGACATAGATACAAACAAGCTGGTACAGGTAGGATGGATGCAACAATACCAGAGTTATGTTGTCCTTAGCAACAGTAATAAGCTTTATCTACAAATATTAGTACGGCTTTGACTAGGCAATTAAGCAGCATCGGTGTTAATAAGGTGGTTACGTAAGGAAGTTTTGAAGCACGATATAGTTGGAGCTTCGGAGATGGAGGGGGGCAGTGTGTTGAACCAGGAGGGGGCCCTAAAGCTGAAGGCTCTTTGGCCGTGAGAGGTCCTAGCTCTAGGGATAACAAGAGAGGTTTTCCCAGAGGTCCAAGTATGAACTAGTGGGACAGAGCGGTTGTCCCTCCTAGTTCCTTCTCTAGGCTTGTGGCATAACTTAATGTGTAATATTTACTGCATGGCAAAAATTACGGCTAGATTGCATAATAAGCTTCCCCTTTTGAAATTCGGTGGGTAAGATGGATTTTATATATTGCTGGGGAAAAGCCTAATTTTATACCATGATTGTATTTTGGTTCTGGCTAATTTAATGTACTTGTACTTCTATTAGGTGGCATCTGCTATATCTATTTATCCTATTCATATGTTTTTCTAATTGTTATGATAATGGTGGCTTTCATTAACTGAACAGATGGATCTGATCATCTTATTTTTGCAGTTTGTTAATATGACATTGGTATTGGTGACTTGTAATTGATAATTTTATGTTGGTTGTTTTGATTTAATAAAGAGTTAAAGTTGGAAAACAAAAAGAGGGCTGAGGAGGTAGATCCTACCAAGCGTGTATCATCAGGCAGGTCCTGCCATCCCACCCAGGGACAGTATACTCTATATTCTACTGTAATCATTCAGTAGTGGCTGGAAGCAGGAACTTACTATTGTTGGCCAAGTGAGCGTGAAGGCTGGGATCAGGCTGCAATTTGTTGCCACTAGTGCCACAGGCCCACAGCCCCAGCCCACAGATAAAAAAGTTGATGGTCTAGTTTGTTTACTTAGTACAGATAAAAATAACAGTCATAAGGGATGGAGTAGCCAGGTTGGGGGGGGGGGTATGGTCAAGGAAGTAAAAAACATATGCTACCAAAAATCATACTGTATGACAATAATAGAAAGTAAAAAACAAAACCTCAAAGCAGACTGACAGAATGTGTGAAGTAAATCAAATGCACAGCTGGCATGCATGCATTGACATTTACTTGCCACTGTGTCCTTGTGTAGTGCTGGCTAAGAGACTAACTGTTTATTGGCTGCTGGGGGCTGTTACTTATTTAAAAAGTATGTGTGTTTGATCTTATTGGTTGGTGCGGTGAAAATAAATGCTTTAAATACAGCAATGTCATTAATGTAATGCAGAACTTGTTGCATGAGTCTGTGTGTGGTGTTTTAATGGTGTATTGATTGGCTGCTGCATTATCATGTATTATACCATGGACCTCAGACACCAACCAATGAGAACGACAGGCTGGCACCTTACTTCCGTTGTAAATCATATGATAATCACCGCAAAAGGTGCCAGCCAGCTGCATCTTAAAAAAATAAAACAAAATCTGACGCTGAAATCTCAAAACTACGACCGCCATCTTGTTTCCCTGCTAAGTGGAGACCGTAAAACAGCAGCTCCGTACATCAGGAAAACGAAACAATAACCATTATACCAGTTACTGCTTTTTTCAAAATAATAAAAAAAGCGGTACCTGGTATAATTGCAATAAGCCTCTTGGGGGATCTTGGTTATTGTGGGTTTTACCATGACTGGCGTGGATTTACCCACTCGGCTGCACTTCATGGGCAAACCACTCCAGCCGTGGTAAATCCCCTGATAACCCACACTCCCTTGTGGCTTATTGCTTAATTCAGTGATGCAGGCAGGCTGGCTACAACTTAGGTTACTGCTTCTGGCTGGCTGTTGCCTACCCTTGGTACTGAAAATGGGACTGAGATGACAGAGCTATGGGTGAAGGGGGGCAATGTTGCATAGGGCCCACGGCAATGTAAATCCAGCCCTGACCACGCTAGTAAATCCCCAAGAAATGCCCCAATGAAGAAAGAAGACATAGTCCTGATGACTGCTGCTTGCTTCTGCTTTCACTTTCTTCACGCACGCTTGACTCGCTGTTGAAAAAGCATGGAAGCAGCCAGGGAAGCAAGCAAACAGCATCTATAGTGTGCAACCAGCCAAGGGAGCAGGAAAGATGTTCATGCAGCATGTGTATGCTGGGTTTAGGATAGTAACAGTGGTTGGATGGCCAAAGGAGAAGGCAAACAGCCAGTGGTGGCATAGCATTGGGCAAATGGCACGGGTGTAGTCAGCGTCTGAGGTAGCAGGCAAGCAGTTGGATACAGCAACTCTTCAGTCAGTCAGACCAGGATGTCCAGAAGATATAAAGGTTAGTTTTAAAAGAGGAAATTGATGGGTGGATGTGGGAACAGGTGGAATAACACAACCTATATGGAGTAATCTATGTACATTGGAGAGTTGGAAACCCATAATTGGGGGAGGGGAAAAGATGCAGTCTGTTATGAGGAGGACCAGGCCTGGGAAATAAGTAGATGATGATGTAGAAACTAAGGCAGGGAGGAGGCAGAAATGGATAAACTAGGGCAGACAGGAGTGGATAAATGGGAGAACTAGGAATGGGGTTGATCTGAAATGTGAAATCTGGGGCAGAGAGGGGGCCAAAAATGTAAGAAGTGGGGCAGGGAGTGAACAGATATAATATGTGAAAACTGGGGCAGGGACAGGGCAGATATGTGAGAGCTGGGTCTTGAAGGGGCAGAAATGTGAGAATTGGGGCACAAGGAAGGCAGTGATGTGAGAACAAGGGCAAGTAGGGTGGCAGCAGCTTGTGGAATCAGATGATGATCATAATTTGCAGGGGCAGTGTGAGAAAAAATCCTTTATTTAAATTATCTGTATCTCCTGGGTGGTATACTTCTTATCATATGTACTGTGACTTCTGGGACTACTCTGACTTTACCCAGTATACGGATGGCGCAGCAATGCATATACCATGAAGACCATCACAGTGACATTTTCGGCAGTTTGCTGTGATGGTCTCCAGGTATTCAGACACTGCTGCCACTGGGATGTTTGCCCCCTCCCCGAACTAACTCCGACTGGAGTTAGCAATCTTTAGTGTGGGGGTGCGGGGGGCAAGGCCCCCCACAGAAAACACTTGTTCCTCCAGCGACAGCACAATACCAATTGGCAGTGTTGTGCTGTCGCTGTGTCGATGGTTGACAAATTTCTTGTTGCTGCGTCATAGTGGAACCACTTTACCCAGTGTGTGTGTGTGTGTGTGTGCTGCCCAGCATAAAGTGTGTGTTATTTTTGCCAAATAAATAAATCCTAGAATATTTGTGACTCCTGTATGGTGTACTTTCCATCTGTGGTGCTGTGCTCCATTTGACTGCACTGTACCCAATTTGTGACCATGTGCCAACTGGCACTAAGTGCATGGTATCTCATATGGGTGGATGGGTTGGTGGTCCCGTAAGCACCTATAAGTGGCTGATATTTACTACTAGCAAAGGAGAAGAAACCACAGATAACCCTAACTAAAGCCATGTTAAAGTCACACATGATCATCTCTCTCTCCCATTATAATGAACAGATTTATTTGTTTTGGTCCACAGTTTCATGACATATATTTCACTATTATCTTCATTTTGGCAGCACAATTAAAAATAGGGTTCGAGTTCTAAAAAGTTCTAAAAAAGATTAGAGCCCTAGAACTTTTTCAAAAGTTCTAGGCTAGAACTAGAACCCAGAACTTCAGAGGGTTCTGACAACCCTACAAATTAACATGTACACAGGATCACTGTTGGTTGGACTTCATCTTCTTCTTCTGCTTGTCTACAGCTGACATCGTAATCATTGGCTTGTGATATCAAAAATATTGCCACAGCGACGGATTGTGATTTCACAGAAAATTATGATGTCTGGTGTAGACAGCCAGTGAGGACAGATGACATCTAGAGGGTATATTTCATTCCAGTTTAAATAGTTATAAAGAATAGGGAAACACTGAAGACTTTACCTAGTGAATATGGGCAATATTGTTTTACAAGTTTTTTATACACCTGAGGCGATTGTTGCTCAATAAACCACAAGCATG
Organism: Neoceratodus forsteri; assembly: GCA_016271365.2. NCBI lineage: Eukaryota > Metazoa > Chordata > Ceratodontiformes > Ceratodontidae > Neoceratodus > Neoceratodus forsteri. Next base: position 1,171,266,801 of record CM028129.1, on the reverse strand, counting down.
AAGCTCGAGTGGTTTGCAAAGCAGGACATACCAAGGTTGTGCTAAACAAAAAATACTACCTGTAATGTATTATTTATAATTACTGGTTTTGAAACCAGAGGTGCAGTGTTGGGTTTAGTTTGTAAAGTGAAACTGAATTCTGCAACATCACTATGGTTGATCTAGTGTGGGAGAGGAGACAGCTATGACAAACTTCATAATACATGGGTTATAATGCACACTTCAGTAGTATGAAGTTTGAAAGTGCTCAGTTTTAGTGGATTATTTACACTAACCAATAATTATACAACGTATATGAAATATATCCTGAAATGTTTTAAAAATTGTTTATGCAAATATTTTGCTATGATATGTTGTTAACTTTTTAGGAAATTAAGACCTAGGGCTTTTTTTATATAGTTATCCTTATTATTAAAGGAAGATACAAAGAAAAATGCAGCAAAGATGTGATTTATCAGAGGTGTCTGATTATTCTAGTGTTTGTACTGTAACTACTTACAGGCTTGACTGTGTTGTTCCAAACTTTGATAAGCAGACACTAACAAAAGCACTGATCCAGTCTGCAAATATTTAATAATGCAGTATAATACAGTTTTATTATCTGTAGCATCTGTCCTACACAGATCACAAATGACTTTCTAGAGTAATCAAGTCATGGAACGTAAATTTATAGAACTAAATAATACAGCATAGAAGATAAAAAAGTACAGTAATTGACACAAAATAACTATAGAGTTTACAAGGCGCACTAAGAACAGAATAGAACAATTAGAAACATAAATATGATGCCTTCTCTTAAAAAAAAAAATATATATATATATATATTTATATATATATATACATATATACACACACACACATATGTATACCATGCAGCTATAGGTAGGGTTGCCTGGCCCCTTCTATATTAAACTCCAAGTTGTGCTCTTTAATAACTTTGCCACTGTATGACTGATTTGCCTGATATTTTGCATGTGCGGTGGGGCACCATAGGTCTCTGGATCTGGTAAGTTGTGTTATGGTCGAATGAATGGTTGCAGAGCACAAAAAAATATGCACTAAAATGAGGGTTTTGTGTGTTTCTTTGCTCGGGGCTACAACCCAAACGATGTGTCCGTCTGGTCTGAAATTTTCAGGGAAGATGCAGTGGGGCTCACTATTGTGCCTTTTGAAGATTTGGTGAAAAAATATTGAACTGTTCAAAAGTTATTCAGATTTTAAAGTTTAACATTGAAGTCAATGGAAAAAAATATGTGCCTCTGGAAAGCACCTGTTACTGTTGCAAATCCACTCGGTAGTGTCGTGCTGCCTCCATCTTGTTTCAGTCAGTTGTGAAGAAAAACATCTCTAATTCAAATTCTACTGCCCCTAAGTAAACAGTAACGGTTGTGTTTACCTAAACGGGGTCTGAAGAACACAATGGTGACATCAGTATTTTTTCTAGGACCCCATGAAATACCTTTTTTGAAACTGAGTCCCACTTAGTGTCACAAATCACAACAGTACATTTGCAACACCTTTACAAATCACAACACTGTTGCATCTGTATTGTCACAATTTGCGACACTACTGCACCAAAAAAATACAATTTCTTTGCCACACCACTGCACCTAAATGGTTAGGGGTTTTTAGGGGTTTTTAGCTGAAATTACAACTGCAGTGGAATTGTTTTCGTACTTGCTACAGTTACTGAGATATTGCCAAATAAATGTTACGAAGGTTCCTTTTCCGTACTAATGGGCTGCTGTACAGCTCTGTGCTTATGTGTAAGTAGGAGCGCGGGGCCCAGAGGGCCTGAGCTCCCACATATACATGCCATTACACAAAAAATGGGCAATGTGAAGGGCGCACAGTGCTCGGAGGGCCTGCACTCCCACAAACACATACCAATTACATGACAGTTTCTCGAAAGAAGGGAAATTCATTGCAAAAATCTTCATTAATGCATAATTTAGGGTTGATAGCACAGCACCAAAGGTGTGGAAATGTGATGTTAGGATTACCCTCCCACTCACCCCCACCCTCCACACATCAACAGACATTGGGGTGTGCCATGGGGTCGTCCTGTATCTCGTCAGAATGACTAAAGTAAGGAGTGAGGAAGCAAGTAAAGTTTAACATTTAAAAAGGCAGCCTACTACAGTTCCTGTGGCAACAATTTAATTGTTACACTTTTAAGACTCTCAAAACTGCCAAAGCCTTGCTTGACTGATGGCACCCCAATGACACGTTGTTTCTCTACCAAACGTGCCATTTGTTTCCAATTTCCAGTTCACATCAAAGTGCGAGGGGTGCAGAGGGGATCCTGTACAGGGATTGAGCGACACCTGGCAGCAGAAATAAAACTGAGCAACAGTTTTACAGTGCAGCAACTGAGAACAGTACAACACCGATTATCCAACCTTAATTCAAGCACAGCACAGTATAGTCTAGGAAAAAACTTGGGCAACAAGGATTCAGTTCATTAGATAGGGATTTCTGGATGATCGGGGTTTGAATAATTGGGACTGTACTGTATTTGATCACCATGAGGAAAAATAGACCTCATTTGTTGCAAATAAAGTTGAGAAATTGTAATTACTCATGTATAAATGCTGTTTTGTTTGCCTCTCTTACTTGATGGTTTTACAAAATGTCCCTTAGTCTTTTTCAGATTAGCCAGTAGAATCTTGGATGAGTGCTGATGTTATTCAAGCAACAATTACATCATTTTCCTCCTGGTCCTATCAGCTTAATACATACAGTATTTTAACTTGTGAAATGACAAAAATCACTCTTTGCTATCAATTTTCTGATGGGGCTTTTATTTATGGATTTACACCAGTAGAACGAAACAGTAATTATACAATGGGGACTTTAAATCCAGCAATCTGATTACACCTTTCTAGCGTGGTAAAATTCAACATTACTGACCAAAAGGTGCCAGTCAGTCACATTTAATTAGTACACTAAAGAAATCACTCCGATACCACCGAAATTCAAAGCATTAAAACCTCCACCTTTAATTGCCAGTAAACCTTGATTCGATCACAACCCCTAAACTGTGTTAAAATGCATAATGCAGCCCTGCCTAACAAAAAGTAAACTATCTCCCGAGAAACACTTTGATGAAAAAAAGTATGAAACACAGTACTTTCACTGATGATGGTTCCTCCTTCCCACTTCCGTTTCACTGATCACTGGCTCCTGTGACACTCACTCCCTCCAGTCTCTCCGGTCACTCCTTCATCCTATAACACTCCCTCCTGCCTCCGTAGTGCTGCCGTTACCTCCGTGGTCTCAGTATACCAGTCCCATGCTCTGTAATTTGTAAACCTGTTAAGCACAAATAAAATTCTCAAAAAAATAAAAAAAGACAGCTGCCAGTGGAGTTCACTTGTCACACAGCAGGCTGCCGTGCATGTGCTGACCTGGCAAAAATGAAGCCAGTGTTCCATACTTCAAACGATGCCATTACAGTTCAGTGTTAAAAAACAGTTAACTGCATTCTTTCCATGTTCTCAACTAAATTGAAAATATCATCAAAAAACAGTTAGCTACATACCTTTCAATACACTGCATTTAAATCAATAGAGGCACGAGACCATGTTTTTCCATAGAGGAATATATACAGTATTTTTTTCAATATTTCAACAAAAATAAAACATTTTCAACCAAAATCTTTGTATTTTACCTATGGGGACCATTATATAATCACAATAAACCATGACAGGGTGTGGGCTATGCTGGGATATACACCCGCCTGTGGCCTTGTGACCGAACCATGCCTGGCGTGGGTAAACCCAGCATAACCCACACCCTGTCATGGTTTATTGCAGTTATATAATGGTCCCCATAGGTCGTGATTTATTGCTTAAATATCTGGCCAGTACCCTAGGTTGATCATCAACTTTATCAAGCCCCCCCCCCCAAAAAAAATCCTTTCATATACTCTTAAAGGGCAAACTTTAGTTCCTGTGCTCCCTGTCCAGCCCTGAAGGCTGCTACTACAACTCCCTCCTTATTTATTATTTTGGGTCACTCTCTTTGCTGAGGTTCCACAGGACTCACAAAAAGTGCACTGTACTACTGTATTGCCCAAGTACCTGTCCCCAAATGTATAATCCCACAAAAATGTACACCTCTACCCTGCCCTTCCCTTGTAATTATTCCAAAACACACCTTCTCCTCTCCCAAGTTTCTGTTTCTACCTTACACCACTCCTGTAATCTATACCCTTTCTCCCACACACCTCCTGAAATGTATACTTACCACTATGCCCCTCCTAAAATGTGTACCTGTGCAACTCTCAAAAAATCCTGTATGCCTCCCTAAATCCGTCCCCTCCCCCTTTATGATTTGTACACCTACCCTGCATCCATCCCAATATCTGTGCACTTACTGCAAATTCTGGGAGGGTTGCGGGGGTATCTCCCAACCCAAATAACTTTTGTTCTCCATCCCTACTCACCCAAGATGTGTGCCTATCTGTGCATGTCCCAAATGTATACCATACGTACATACATTTCCAACAATTTGTACTCAAATCTCAAAACTCCTTAAACTTGTACCTCCCCTGCCCAGCTTCCCCAGACCCAGCAACCTTCCACATGTTTGTGCCCTTCCAACCCAATACTAAATCTGTAACTCCTATCCCACTTCCTTCCCAAAATTTGCGTCCTTACCCCTGGAACCTTCTGAAGTTTTACCCCTACCCCACACTCTACAAACTACCCCACTTCACTCTCCCCAAGATTTCTACCTCATCTCCTGTACCCCTCCCAAAATTTATTCCACCATCCACACACTTTCCCAAATTTTTTACCCAGTTCCCTGCACAGATTTTTATTTATTTATTGAAAAGTTTCACCAGAAAAGCACACTGAACAATAGGGATTGCTCGTCTCCCGGTGTGACCTGGAAGGGGTACAGTGGGAATAGCATACTTAAACAATTGTCCATGTTGGCTACAAAAATCACAATACATTTGTTTAACAGTATAGATAAGTGCATCATATACAGGCAAGGGACAAACCTGGCTGAACATTAAATATATTGACAAAAAAATCATAAGCACAGATAAGTGCTTTGGGTGGTCGAAGAGGGAAGGATAGGCCGAAAAAGTGGGGTTGGAGTACTGGGAATTAGATTATGTACAGGTACAGTTAGAACCAAAAAAATTTAGTAAGGAGGAGGAAGAGAGGGATGGAGGGGAGAAAGAGTGTCAAATTTGTGGAGGTAGAGAGTTCCAGAGTTTAGGGAGACGGTGTGAGAAGGCAGACTAATCAATATTAGTGGAGCGGCGAGGGACAGCAAAGGTGTGAGAATCAATTGATCTGAGTGAGTGATTGGAGGATTGAGGTGGGGTAAGGGAGGAAGAGAGGTAGGAGGGAAGAGAGTGAAACCAGAATTTAGAGACAAATTTAGGACAGTGGGAGAAACGACGGTTATTTAGAGAAGGGAAGGCAAGAGAACGATAGAGGTCACAGTGGTGAGTGAGTGGGGTAGAACCTAGCGCAAAATGACTGAAGGAGTTAAAAAGAATATCCAGTTTGGCTAGGGAGGACTTGGGAGCAGCACTGTAGACTACATCACAGTAGTCAGATATAGGTAGGATCATTTTCTGGACAAGTTCATGCCGGGCCGCAAGAGGTAGACAATTTTGGTTCCTGTAAAGGGTGCCAAGCTTGGGGCACAGTTTTTTTTCAGGATGGTGTCCACATGCCCAGAAAAGTTGAGGTGTTGGTCTAACCAGACCCCAGAATATCTGAATGAGGATGTGTCTTCAAGAGTAGTCCCATCAAAGGTGTGGAAGGAGGGAAGGAAGGGGAGCTTGGAGAGTCTCTGCCCAGTGCCAAAGGTCATGGAGACTGTCTTTTAGCATTAAAGAAGAGCTGGTGAGAGCGAAGCCAGTGTTGAACATTGTTGAAATCTGGTTGCTACATCAGTGGGGCAGTGTCTGGAAGTGAACAGTACAGTGTCGTCCATATACATGTGTATGGAGGAAGACAAGCAGACTGAAGGGAGGTCATTTAGGAAGATGGAGAATAAAAGCAGGCTGAGTACGAAGCCCTGTGGCACACCTGTGTTGATTTGGAGGGGGGTGGAAGTTGCTTCAGCTATCCTAACTGTGTCCAACCTGTAAGGTAAGTGTAACCCCAGGTGGCGGTATCCCAAGGGCTACTACCCATGCCTGCTTGGCTGATAGCAGGGTAAGGGGCTTGGGTACTGAAACTTGTGCCTCCACCCAGAAGACAGGGTTGTTAGTAACGAGGCTAACCTGGGTACAGCCCTCCGGGACACTGTAACCCCGCTCTTTCCTCTAGTGGCCTAGACAATATGCAACAACACTTTCACTTTAGCCCCCTATTCAGCATACAAATCCCCACACTGTTTGCACTTGCCACCAGGGCTGGTTCCACCAGTTCGACCCTGGAGACCCCCTGTAAAACAAGTTTAGGTACAGCAAATAACAGTACAGTGCTTTTGGTACAGACTGGCACCACAGTCAGATTAAATGCAAAAAAGAGTTAGATCTGATTTATTCAGGGGAATTGAACTAGGGAGGGGCGTAATCGGATTGATTGATTCTAAAGCTGATCTAGTCAGGCAATTATGCATGCACTTTTAGTCCCTGCACAGTCACACGCTCTGGGTACCCAGTTGGAAGTAGGGTGGGCTAGCCTGGAACGTTGCCCGGGGTAGTCTGGTGTCGCAGCTGGTTGGGGCCCTGTGATGAAAAGAAAAGGCATGCACAATCACAAACAATTTGTAATCTGGAGCCAGGAGGCTCAGTTCGTGATGATTAGACAAAACAATTAAATCAGATGACACACTTTGATTGAGCTGTTGTTGCAGGGAGCTACCCTGGTGTTTACTCATGCTACCCAGTACAGGACACAGGATGGATGAAATGGAGACTGCAGGATGACTTGCTGGTTTTCCAGAAGAAGCAGGGCCCTCACGATTCACCGTGGTGTCATTCCTGTTCATGATGTTAAGCATGGGGCTGATCCCCAGGCAGGTTTCTCGTCGATGGTCTTCTTTGTGGCGAGAGTAGCTGGCTGGGCCAAAGTGTGGCAGCCCAGACCAATTGGAGATGAATGCAGATTCAGGCCGGTAGGTTCTGGATGCAGCTTCCAGCAAGCAAGGCACAATTAAACAGTGGGGAACCAAATTACGACCCACTAGCAGGTTACAGCACATTTATAGTAAGCAATCACCATATCACCAAGCGGATAGCAGTCCAGTCGCAATATCAGTGTCGCTGAGCAAAACTGTGAGTTCTGTGGTGAATGGATGTCCTGACAGGCCGATCGCATACAGCAAATCTTTGGTCTTCTTCAGGTTTAAATCTGGTCACTCTTCAGTTATTTTGTCTTACTCCAATTCGGATACAGTCTGATTGATAAGCCTTTCAAAGGATTCCCTCTTGAGGGACAACAGGTAGACAGGCCAAACTCAGCCTTTCCACCAATCTACCACGCAAACTACGCAGAAGCAGCTGCTCGAATCACTCGAGCTGTTTACTCTTCAAACTCTAACTCCAGACTGACTCACTGCTTGTCATACCCATTAATCAGGGCACAATGAAATGGCTCAGAGATGCAGTCTGAAATAAAGCTTCTCTTTTCTCTCCATCTGGGAGAGCTGAAGGCAGGCAGGCCAGACTCAGCCTTCCCGTCAAGTCCCCACGCTACCACGTGGGGCAGCAGCTCCTCAAGCTGGAGCTACTCACTCTTCTAGCTCCAACTCACTTCTGTCTCACTGCTGCAGGCAGCTTGGGAATTTTCCTTCGGTCCAAAAGGTTAGATTAATTGATTCATCTGTCTGTCAAAGCAAGGGCTCCCCCTCCAGGTCTGTTTTGGCACCAAAATGTAAAAACTACAATTCCTACAGAAATTTGCTCCCACAAGACCCCTGGGGACAGGCTCCATTTTAGAGTCCCCAGAGGGACTGATGGGTGCTGTCTGGCAGTCCAAAACCAAAATGGTGGTGCAATACCGAAAGTTCATGCTGCAAAGAAGGCAGGTTAGACAAACTACCATACTATTGCTACTAAAGCAGATAAACAGTTAACAGTTACAGATTCCAATAAAGTTCCCTCTGCGCAATTAGCGATGGCAGAACAGAGCGATTATCCAGCAGCCCAGGCGGGACTGGAGCATAGACACACTCAGCCCCCACCCAGATTAATTATACATTGCGATGTAGGCAGCTCTTAAAGAGACAGGACACAGAGGCTATAAAGGCACTCTCATACAAACACTTTTAAAATGCTAAGACACAGGATACGAGCCTGGCAGTGGGCATTTAGGCACACCCAAGGAAGACTTTTGGAAATCCCCATTTGTAGGGGGGTTACATAAGAACTGAGCCAGCCAGTGGCAGAGTCAGAAAGGCCAACTGATGACAGGTTGTGCAGTAGGAGGGAGTGGGAGACCATGTTGAAAGCCTTGGCAAGGTCAACAAAAATGGCAGAAGTGATTAGGCCACTGTCCAACCCTGTAAGGACAGAGTCAGTAAGTCTAAGGAGGGAGGTTGTTGTGGAGTGGTTTTTCCTAAAACCAGACTTGAAGGGAGTGAAGAAGGAGGAGGAGGAGTCAGAGAGCTAGGAAGAAAGTTGAGAAAGGACAAGGTGCTCCTGGAATTTAGCCAGGGCTGGTAGGAGTGAGATTGGATGGTAGTTACAAGGTGAAGTGGAATCACCACCCTTTGATAGAGGGAGAACAGTAGCATGCTTCTAGGCAGTTGGGACAGATGAAAGGGAGAAGGAGAGGTTGAAAAGGTCAGATAATGGGGAGGAAATAGCAGACGTGGAGAGATGGAGCAGTTTCGGGTCAAGGCCATCCGGAGACCCACCTCTGGTTGGGTTGAGGGCGAGGAGAGCTTCACAAACTTCAGATAGCAAAATTCACAAGATTGCCAAAAATCTGCATCTCTTCTCTTGCGAGACTCACACAATTTATATGTCTACCAGTACACCCTTCCACAAATTAATACCCTTTGCCCCACACCGCTCCTAAAAAATGTACCTTTCACACTATTCCCTAAGTCTGCACTCTAGCCTTTGGTATAGTTCAAGAGGTGTGAGGTGGCAGAAAAACACAGTTTGGCAGGGTTGCCTGTTTTAGCAGGGGTGCAACTACAAATTTTAGGAGACGTACAGGGTGCAAGTACAAATTTCATTGAGGGATACAGGAGTGCAAGTGCAAATTCGAGCAGTCAGGGCTATGACAGCTGGGTTTCAATGTGGAAAAGTGTAAAATAATGCACTTAGGGCACAGAAACTGTGGTGGAGTTCAAAATGGGTGGAGTGGTATTGACAACTGCTTTCCATCCCTCAGAACCTTCTCACTAGCAGCGAGATCACTCCACACCTGGCATACACAGGCTGCCACAACTGTAATCAAGTAAATCATTCTGTGTAGCTGTCCCACACATTGCAAAGTTATCTAGTTGATCCTGCTATTTTCACACTGCCTGAGATGTAATGACTTTGACTTTCATCTTCCAGTGTAGCATGACAAGGCAGTATTCATTTTGGTAAGAAAATTCTGCCAATGGTTTATAGTGAGGCAGGGTTTATTCAGAAGCATACAAGTTGTCTGGTTTTAAGCTGAGTTGGCTTTTGTGTAAGTAAAAAAAAAATGCTGTTAAGTGTACATAGAGGAGAGCAAGTGACTCAGTGGCTTCCGAAGTGTAGACATAAGCTTGAGTGAGTGCAACAGTCACTCAGGCTTACGTCTACCTTTCAGAAGCCGCTGAGCCACTCGTTCTCCTCACTATACACTTGATGACTTTTTGGTTTTTTGGCGGAGGCTGGGATTTCCTTGCTCCTTTTCAGTGCCTCCCCCTTTGGCTAGTTTAAATTCTTGCCAATGAACCATTTAAACCCATCGCCTAGGATCCTGGTTTCCCTCCCAGACAGATGCAGACCATTGTGCCAGTATAGGCCTGTATGTCCCCAGTGAAGCCCAAACCCTAAGCTCTGCTCCAGTTTTTCAACCATTCATTGAATCCCATGGTGTGGAGTACCCTAGCCATACCCATGCAATAGACAGGCAGCACCTCTGAGAAGGTTACTGTGTGTGCTACTTGTATAAGGCCCCTCCCCAACTCTACAAACTCCTCCTGCACTGCTCTGATCCCATTCCCAGCCAGGTCATTTGTCCCTAGGTGGACAATGACGTCCAACTCCCTCTCCCGTGCTGCTGCTCCCGCAATCCTAAGATTTGCTTCCTGTCCCTGCCAGCCATGATGCCGGCAGGTACCTTACCTCCCTTTTCCCTCTCCTCTAGTTCTACCCTACTAGTAACCGAGTCCCCCACCAGGAGTTGTTTCCTTCCCTTGTGGGGTCTCATGCCACCCTCCTCTAGGTCTCCTTTATGGAGGTTCCCAGCATCCTCCTTGGTCTCCAGTGCTGGTGCCTCAATAGAGGAACCATGCTCTGCCAGAACAGTGTATGAATTGTGGAGAGGTACAACTGGAGGGATACACCTCTGATCCACCACCCTCACCCTCCCTGAGCCCACTGTGGTCTAACTGCACCTCTTTCTTGGCAACCTCTGAGGCAGCAGCAGTGGCCCTGGTGGTCCTTGGGTGGGGGAGGAGGTTTCCTGAATCCTCGCCAGGTTGGCCTGGAGACGGGCAACCTCCTCCCTCAGACCAGCGAGGTCTCTGAAAATAGGGCAGCATCGTAGCCTCCAGAATGTCTCCTAAAAGACTGCTGCCCCACAGACAGTGCATTGCACCACTCCCCACATGTCTCTCTCCCTTTTTGTTTTGTTTTTTTTTGTCTTCTTTTTTGCTAGTGTGTGTGAGCGTGTTCATACGTCTACCCCTATGCATCATGCTGGGCTGTTAAGGTTATGACAGGTGTATGTCCTTTGCCTTTTGATAAAGTGATGTCAGAACATCTAGTATAAAGGAAATGATGTGCTTGGGTTGGGTGGGGTAGGGGCAGGGGAGGAGGGTGGGACCAAACCTGTACTTCCTCAGAAACAATCAGCTACAGCTCCGACCCACCACCCTGGTGCGTGTTTTCCTTTCTTTCAGCAAGACAACCTGCACAACAATATAAAAGAAACTATACCATGCAAAAAACAATTTCAATCAAAGAAAAATAAAGCAGTAAACTTTACAACCTGTTAGCACAAAACAGTAATGAAACTTGTAAGCACAAAACAGAATAGTAACACAACAGTAACTCTGCTTAGTCAAAAGAAGTCTTAATGTTTCTCCTTTTCCCTTTGGAAACAAGATGGATCATACCCCCTGTTCAATAATGTGTCAGTAAGAATGTTGCTGCCATGTGTATATCCCTCCTCTGTACTACAATTGTGCTTTACACGCATATATTGACCCACTGGAATATTGGCAACAGCATGTGTAGGGTGGCAACTTTTGTAATGTAAAATGACATTACGGTCAGTGGGGTTCTGAAATAAATCTGTTGCCAAACCCTCATCATCATGTTTAGAAATGACCAAGTCCAAAAATGTCACATGTGTTTCACAAAGCTGTTAAAGTGAAATTCAGATTTCTGTTGGTGGTCTCTAAATAATGTACAAGTTATACCAATTCCTTCATACTGCCTTTCCAAACGATAACTATATCATTTATCAAATGTTTATAAAAATCCAAATGTGTGTAATGCATGTTAGTATCAGAATCATACATATACTGCTTCTCCCGTAGTGAAAGGAAAATGTTCGCATAATTGGGGCCGTGGCAGCCCCCATTGCAGCACCCTTCACCTGATGATAGTAAGTAAGTTTTAATTTTATTGTGGCACCCAATCCCAGAGGCTCTGGGCACCATTAATGTTCAAGCAGGGCATAGCAATATAAGAACAAACATTAAGTATTAGCATACGAATTCTGTATAAAATAGAATTAAAATTAAGATTTTAAAGCTAAGTTAAAAACTGTCTTGAAAAGCTTGTTTGTACAGATAGGTCTTTAGGCCCCCCCTTAAAAGCCTCCACCATTTGGGCCTCCCTTAAAGATCTTGGCAGTGAATTCCAGAGGGCTGGTCCAGCCACCTTGAAAGAGCGATCCCCGAGGTTTTCAGCCTGGCACTCGGAATCGCCAGTAGGCCCTCCGTGGAGGAGCAGAAGGGAATGCATCAGGATGGCTGGAGTTAGGAGATCAGACAGGTAACCAGGGCCCAGACCGCATAGGGTCTTATAAGTGAGCAAGCCCACCCTGAAGATGATCCTCCACCTGACCGGCAGCCAGTGCAGATCTTGCAGGACTGAGGTCACATGGCAGGTTTTTGGTAGACCTGCCAGAAGCCTGACTGCTGCATTCTGCACTAGCTGCAGTTGGCGGAGGGGTTCCTCCATTGACCCTGAAGCACAAAACATTACAGTAGTCTAACCTGGAAGTCACAAAGGCATGTATTAGTGAAGGCAGGTCCTCAGGCAGAATCAGGGTTTTAATTTGGGTGACATTCCTTAGATGGTAAAACCTGCTTTAGACAACAGATGACACCTGGGCTTCCAGGGTCGATCTGTCGTCAAGGATGATGGCCAGATTCTTCACCCTGGAGGATGCCATCAATGGGGTGGAACCCAGGACCAAGCCTGTTGGCATTCTGGAGGCCTCCCCATCATGCTGACAACCAGGCTTAATCACCAGCACTTCCGTTTTGTCAGGGTTCAGTCTCAGCCAGTTTGAGGACATCCAGTCCTAAATCTCCGTCAGACATTTATTCAGCACTTCAGTGGCATTTCCAGTACCAGGGGCAAATGACATATACAGTTGGGTGTCATCTGCATAGCAGTGAAAATCCAGACTGTATTGTCTAATGAACTCCCACAGGGGCAGCATGGACAACGCGAACAATATCGGCGAGAAGATCAAACCCTGAGCTACTGTACACAACAGGGGCATCAAGGAGGAGGAGAAATTCCCCATCACTACTCTTTGCCTCCTGTTAGAGAGATAGGACTCAAACCATTTGATGACTATTCCGGTGAGTCCACAATACACTCTAAGGTGATCCAATAGCACAGTGTGGTCCACGGTGTCAAATGCTGAGGAGAGATTGATAAACTAGCAAATGGGGAGAGGGGTGCGGCATCCAAAATGTTGAATGGGAAGAACATCCTTCCCCCCTCAGCTAGTGGTCAAACAGGAGTTGAGCATGTTTGTAGTTCATTTGCATCACCAGGTAAAGAAAAAGGTCCAGCTCCTCATACGATACACAGGGGAAATGCTGGACCTCGTCCAACAACTAACACACTGAAATCTGACCAATGGAAAATCATGTACACAAATGCTTGAAGTCTGGGAAACAAGATCCCAGACCTGCAGGCAATAATGACAGAGGCTAAACTGGACATAGTAGCCATTAACGAGACATGGTTTACCAGTAACCACACTTGGGAGACTTCAGTACCTGGCTATGTACTGTTCAGAAGAGGCCGAGGTGCAAAAAGGGGGGGGGTGGCCCTTTATGTCAATGAAAATATCAAAGCTATAGAAATTCAGAATACATGTAAGGAACCAGAAGAACCGTGGGTCACCCTGGAAACAGGAAATGGGACAGCCATATGAACTGGGGTTGTGTACAGGCCCTCAGACCAGGGGGAGGACATAGACTTGTTACTGTTAGAAGATATACAAAACATGACAGCTAAAGCGGAGGTTCTGATAATGGGAGACTTCAACATTCCAGATACAGATTAGTCAATACCAGCAGGGACATCTGCCAGAACTAGACACATGGTGGATTTCCTGCAGGGGGAGGGCTTCAAACAACTGGTACAACAACCCACAAGAGACAGGACTATCCTAGATCTAGTACTGACTAACAGAGAAAGGATCATAGATCTCCAGGTAGAAGGTCACCTGGGGGCCAGTGACCATCACATGGTATGGTTCAATTTGGCCACTAGAACAAAATCATCCCATTCCAAAGAAAAAATATGGGACTTCAGAGGAGCTGACTTTGACAAGATGGCCAACTGAGTTAAGCTAGCCCTAGCAAAAAGAAATACAGGTGAGGGGGTACAGGCAAAGTGGGCAAACATTAAAGATGCAATACTTGAAGCAACATCCCATTGTGTTAGTGAGAAAAGGAAGTGCAAAAGAAGAAGGAAACCACTTTGGTTCTCAAACACAGTAGCAGAAAAGATCAGAGCCAAAAGGCTGGCCTTCAGGAAATATAAGGGAACGCCAGCAGGATGAAGATAGGGAGGCATACAAAATTTCCCTAAGGGAAGCAGGGAAGGCAGTAAGGCAGGCAAAGGCCCAAACCGAGGAAACACTAGCACGAACAGTAAAAGAAGGTGACAAGACTTTCTATAGATACATTAGTGGAAGGAGGAAGTCCAGAGGGGGTATTCCTAAGATCAAAGGGGATAAAGGGGCGTGCGAGGAGGAGGACCATGTAAAAGCATTTATCCTAAATAGATACTTCTGCTCAGTATTTACTGAAGAGAAGGCAGGGCAGGGCCCACAGCTCTGCACCATGGACACAGGGGGGGGAGGGAGGTTTGCACTAGTCCCTTCACAAAAGACAGGGTCCTACAAGAGCTCAATAAGCTCAGGGTGGACAAGGCAATGGGACCTGATGGCATACATCCCAGGGTACTAACGGAGCTATAGGTGGAACTAGCAGAGCCATTATCAGGACTGTTTAGTGAGTCTCTGAGCATAGGAGAGGTCCCAGAAGAATGGAGAAGGGCTCATGTGATCCCGCTCCATAAGAGTGGTAGCAGGGAGAGGAGGCAGGGAACTACAGACCAGTCAATCTTACCTCAGTAGTGGGCAAGATTATGGAGACACTCCTTAAGGAAAGGATAGTGCAACACCTGGAATTCATAGGAGCACAAGATCCAAGACAGCATGGGTTTACAAAAGGAAGGTCCTGTCAAACTAATCTCATAGATTTTTTTGACTGGGTAACCAGAGTGGTGGACCAAGGGGGAGCAGTTGATGTTGCCTACCTTGACTTCAGCAAAGCTTTCGATACTGTTCCACATAGAAGATTGATTAATAAGCTGGGTAGGCTCAGGGTGGGCCAGTTGTTGGTCAACTGGGTGGCAGACTGGTTGACGGGCAGAAAACAGAGAGTGGTGGTAAATGGTATACAGTCAGAAGAGATGCAAGTCACAAGTGGGGTACCTCAAGGATCAGTCCTGGGGCCCGTCCTCTTCAATATCTTCATCAGTGACATTGCAGATGGACTGGAGGATAAGGTTTGTCTGTTTGCAGATGACACCAAGATCTGCAACAGAGTAGATAATCCAGATGGTGTGGACAGAATGAGAAGAGATCTGGAAAACTAGCAAAATGGTCGGAAGAGCAGCAACTGGTGTTTAATGCAAAGAAGTGCAAGATCATGCACATAGGGAAGAGAAACCCTGAAGCCACCTATAGGCTGGGAGGGGAGTTGCTGGCAGTCACAAGGGAAGAAAGAGACTTGGGCAACATCATCACCGATGACCTGAAATCATCCAAGCAGACCTCTAAAACAGTAGGTAAGGCTAACGGGATGTTAGGGTGTATTAGTAGGGATATCACAAGTTGTAAGAGGGAGGTAATAATCTCTCTTTACAAGACACTGGTTAGGCCCCATCTGGAGTAGTGCATGCAGTACTGGAGGCCACACCTTCACAAGGACATTAACCAAATTGAGGTAGTCCAGAGGAAGACAACCAAAATGGTGCAGGGACTGCATCAGAAAACACATGAGGACAGATTAACTGAACTCAATATGTATACCATAGAGCAAAGGAGGCAGAGAGGTGATATGATTGAAACATTCAAACACCTTCAGGGCATTAACAAGGTGAAAGAGTCTAACATGTTTCAATATAAGAAAAATAGCAGGACAAGAGGATACTGCATGAGATTAGAGGGAGGCCGATTAAGGGGTAATGTGAAGAAGTCCTTTTTCACAGAAAGGGTAGTGGATGCATGGAATGGCCTACCTCAGGAAGTGGTGGATATGAATACAGTGCAGGGCTTCAAACATGCATGGGATAGGCATAAGGGAGCAATACAGATGAGTATGAATAGATAGACCATTGACAGAGCAAAGGCCTATGGCACATTCATAAGGTAGAAAAAGAATGGGCAGACTGGATGGGCCTTGTGGTCCTTTTCTGCTGTCAGCTTCTATGTTTCTATTGAACAGAATGAGAATTGACTGATCTTACTTAGAGAGTGAGCTCTTGCAGCAGGTGACACCAGTAGGACTGAAGTCGGCAGGTGCCAGGACCCCACTGAAAATGTTTAGCTAGCAGTATACAGCGGGGGGACCACGTCGTCCTGCCCACATCACGTACACAGTAAAGAGGGGTGGTCCTCCAGCGTTACCTCGGTTCTTTTCCCGCCATCGGCCCGCGCACATCGGCTCCATGGACTCAATCTGCTGAGATTGGCCGCCATTTTGACAGTGTTTTTAATACTTTATTCTTTTGCTGAAAAAGTTTGTTTCTTTCATTCTCCATCTGTATGTCGTGACCGGCACTAGTCGAAGTGTGCCTGCGGCAAACAGATACTGTCTAAGGATGGGCACTTGGCCTGTCTTCTGTGCCTAGACCCAGACCATGACACCAAGGCCTGCCAACACTGCCAGACGTTTAATAGCAGAATGAGAATTCACCACCAAAAAGCCCTTCATCTTGGGAGGGACCCTCTCACAAAAGGTCATCAGGGAAGCACCACCACAAAGAAAAAAGGAGAGAGAGAGGGGGAGGGGGAGAGAGAGAGACTGACTGACTGACTGACTGACTCATCAAAATCTAGGTTCTCTCACTCCCGGTCTGCCTCCTGGGGAGTTTGGATTCAGCATCCCAGGCAACGCGCTCTCCCACCTGGCTCACGGTAGTGAGACCATCCACCCTGGTATGGGCATCGGGAGGCAAGGAATCTGGTGCGGGGCCTCTGGCCCAGCTCTGCAGCCACTGAAAGTCAGGCCATCCTCTCAGGCTATGGTCTGGTAATCAGATGGCAATGCCGGCTCATTCCCAGGCAACAGATTGCTGGACCGGAGAAAGCAACGTCCAAGTTGGCCACTCCTGCTGGCAACAACTCTGTGGACAGACATAGGGGCTCAGAGCACTCTTCGAGGACGTCCACTTCTCAGTCCCTAAAAGGCCAAACTTCGGACAAGTTGACGCCAGAGAAGCAGACGTCAAATAAGCAGTCATCGGCCAAGGACCCGCACTGACGCCATCCCTTCCAGGCTGCCTCCAAGCTGGCGCCCCCAGCATTGGCGCCTGCCACCTTGACTCCAGTGTAATCAGCCTCACCCCGCAACTGGCTGAATGCACAGGCACAGACCACTGTCAGGTACCCCGCCATCAGCTGTAGCCCACACTATAGCTGCTGACTCAGGACTACTGTCCAAGGCACCAACGCCACCCCCAGACAAGATGCCGGGCCCGTCGAACTGTCAGACCCTGGACCAAGAACCAAAGCTCCAGCAGTCGGAGGTCAAAGAGTTCTTTTCCTCTTGGTGGAATGCGATCAAGGGGGATCTCCTTCCACCAAAGCTCACCCACGTGGAGGAACCTATCCCTAGGGATCATTCTTCACTCCCAAGGGAACCCACCCCTTCCCAAGGACTGGGGCCAGGTGGGCCATAAGAGCTGACCCTGGACAAGGAGCCAGAGGTCGTCTCACTCTAGTGAATGGCATAAACGCTGGCATTAGTGTATGAGATCTCGGTCCTCTTCCTCTGAAGAGTTGGACCATTCCTCCTCATCCTCCTCAGTGGGGGGAACTCCCTTCACCTGACCCAAGGGACACTCCTAGGTCCCCACCAGATGACCCCTCCATTATGGAGGTTATGCCGCTCATACAATCAAATATGGGCTGGGACACCGAAGACCTTGACCCAGAGAGGCATTGTCTGGCAAAATACTTATGCCAGAAGGACCCCAAACCGGTTGTTGTGCCACCATTGGTGGACACTTTCCAAGATGTGACAAAGGCAACATGGACGCACCCGTCCACATCCTCAGCAATCCCCGAAAAAGTTAAATTGTTTCTATAGGGCGCTCAGAGAGGATCCCTTCCTAGGTGAGCAACCAGCTGCTGACTCCGTGGTCATCATGGCTGTCCATGACAGGTCCCAGAGACCACAGCACCTAAGTATGCAGTCACCCGACAGGGAGTCCAAGCAGCTGAACATCATTGGCAGGAAGGTATATTCCTTAGCCACCTGCACCATTAGATTGCTGAATTTCCTCACGCACATGGTGCTGTTTCAGAGTGCTCTGTGGGAACAAGGCATGGACATGATTCATAACATTCCCAACTGCCCTCAGAAGGCAGAGCTAGAAAAACGCATGAAAACAGGCTCAGACATAGGCACCCACGTCCTCAGATTGGCCTATGACTCAGTAGACAATGCAGCCGGGGTGGCCACCACTGAGGTGTGTCTCAGGTGACATTCCTGGCTTATAGTTTCCAGCTTCGCCCAGAACGTCCAGGCTGGTATCTCAGATGCCCCAATTAAGGGTTCGGTTCTTTTCATCGAAGAGTCCAAAAAGATCATTACGAGCATACAGGACACCGGTAAAGCTGTTCAATCAGTCCAAGCCATGTGCAAGCCTAAACAAAAGCCTTTTCATAGGTAGTGTTTTCAAGGCAAATCAGGCCAACAGCCAAGAAACCAACCACAACAGCAGCAGAGAGGAGGTTACAACCGTAAGAATTCCTCTCAAAACTCAGGAGGCTCCAGCTCTAGGGCCCCCAAGCCCTCCCAGACCACCTTGCCCACCCCTACCAACACCTGAGTTCTTGCCAAACCCCCCTTTTCCTGCAGAACTGGCAAGAGAGGTGATTGGGGGTCATTTTTCCCTATATCTATAGGACTGGAGGAAGATTACCTCCAACCAATGGGTTCTGCAAATGATCCAAAGGGGCCACTTGACAGAGTTCATGGAAGTACCACTGGACAGTCCTCCACTACACTCTCACTATTCCCCATCTCACGCAGCTCTTATCCACAATGAGATCCAGGCTGTTTTGGACAAACAAGCAATAGAGCCTGTACCGGCCTCTCA
Organism: Neoceratodus forsteri; assembly: GCA_016271365.2. Taxonomy (NCBI): domain Eukaryota; kingdom Metazoa; phylum Chordata; order Ceratodontiformes; family Ceratodontidae; genus Neoceratodus; species Neoceratodus forsteri. The sequence continues at coordinate 1,171,247,789 of CM028129.1, read as the reverse complement.
GAAGGGGAAAGGGTATTATTCCCACTTATTCTTGATATCCCAAAAATTGGGGGACCTACAGCCCATCCTAGACATCAGCAACCTCAGCAGGTTCATAGAGTACAGGTGCTTCTGGATGGTTACCCTTCAGGGCCTAATACCCATGCTCCATCTGGGAGACTGGCTGTCATCCCTGGACATGCAGGATGTGTACCTACACATCCTCATAGTCAAGCCCCCATGGAAAATTCTTGAGGTTTGAATTCCGGGGACAGCACTACCAGTTCAGGGCTTTGCCCTTCAGCCTGTCATCAGTGACTTGGGTCTTTACCAAGTGCCTGGCAGTTGTGGCAGCAGCCCTCCAAAGGATGGGCACTATGTCTTCCCCTGTCTGGATGACTGGATTCTCATGGCCCCGTCCAAAGAAGATCTACTCCACACCATGGGAGACATCTTTTCTCTCTTTGGAGAGTTAGGGATAACCCTAAACTTGCAGAAGTCATCGCCCTGGCAAAGCCAGAGACTTCAGTTCATAGGAGCCCTTCTGGACACCATCCAAGGAAGGGCCTTCCTTCTGGAAGATAGAACAGACTGCCTTTGGGATCTCACCCAACACATCTCGTCTGCCAGGCAGGTCACCACCAGGATGATACTCAGACTCCTAGGCCACATGCCAGCAGCCATTGCTACCATGCCCTTGGCCAGACTGCATATGAGGACCATTCAGTGGACCCTGAGAGTCCAATGGGACCAGCACTGGGATGACTGGATCCAATCCATCTCAGTCTCAGAACCGGTCCACCAGGCCCTCCAATGGTGGCTATCACCATCACACCTCTTGGCAGGACTGCCCTTCCAGAGGACGTCTCCCTCAAAGATCCTGACCACAGATGACTCTGGCATGGAATGCGGAGCCCATCTGGACAACCACAGGACTCTGGGGATGTGGTCTACACTAGAGGATTCTCTACACATTAATGTGTTGGAGATGAGGGCCATCCTCTACACTCTGCAAGCCCTACAGATTGATCTTCTACCAAGACACCTCCTTATCCAGATGGACAACATGACGGTGGTGTTATACATCAATAAGCAGGGAGGAACCCACTCGTACCAACTTTCTCATGAGGCTATGAGGGTATGGGGCTGGGCCTTAGATCACCTGGATATCTCAGCAGTCCATGTCCCTGGTGTACAAAACACCTTGGCTAATGTGCTCAGATGGTCAAGGACCAGAGCACATGAGTGGACACTCCAGCAATCTGTCATAGATGACCTTTTCAACAGGCGGGGTTGACCAGAATTGGACCTCTTTGCTTCCCCACACATCGCAAAACTGCCCAGTTTCTGCTCACTAGATCCCAGGCCTGGTGTTTTCTGGTGAGATGCGTTGTCCCTCTGCTGGACAGGGAGGTTTCTCTGTGCCTTCCCCCCCTTTCCATTGAGCCAGAGAGTGCTCCTTAAACAGCAGTCAGAAGGAGCGGAGATGATCCTAGTTGCGGTCTTCTGGCCTTGGCAGATATGGTTCCCTCTGCTTCAACAGCTGGTGACAGAACCACCTCTTCCCCTGCCCTTGAGCTCACACTTCCTGTCTCAGGACAATGGGACCTTAGTGCATCCAGATCTGAGATCACTGCACCTACATGCGTAGCTCCTATGGACCTAGTCATTTCCCACTTCAGAGTCTTGGCTAGAGTAGCTGACATTTTGTTGGCCGCTAGGAAATACTCTACTAGGGCCACCTACACCATGAAGTGGAAGTGGTTCTGCTTCTGAGCCACTACCCACCACTTAGATCCATTTGCCTGTCTGGTGAACTTGATCCTTGAGTACCTCCTTTCACTCTCAGACTCGAGCCTGAGCTATTCTTCTGTAAAAGTGCATTTATCTGTGGTGTCAGCCTATCATGCACCTATACAGGGAAAAACCCTGGCACAACTGGACGTGTCACGCACTTTCCTGCGTGTCATATTACATCTGAAACCTCCCATTAGGGACCCCATCCCCCCATGGGATCGTCTTTTGATTTTGGAGAAGCTTACTTTGCCTCCCTTCAAGCCAGCCGCAGATTGCGAGCTACGCTTTCTCTCTTGGAAAGTGTTATTTTTAGTTGCAGTTACAGTACCTCAGCTCGGAGGATATCCGAGCTCCAGGCTCTGATGTGTAAAGAGTCCTACTTGATTTTCCACAAGGACCTGGTGTCCTTGTGGACCAATCCTAACTTGCCAAAGGTGATGTCTGAATTTACCCTTAATCAGGACATTCACCTACTGTACCTGTTTATTACCCAGAGCACTCAAACCAAGGGGAGGCTCTTCTTCACACTCTGGATGTCCTATGGGCTCTTCGTTATTATTTGACTCTAACTCAGGGCTCCAGACGATCCGACCAACAGTTTGTTTCTTTCACCACCACCCCCCCCCACACCCAGATGTTAAGGGCACCTGTTTCTAAACAAACTCTTTCCAAATGGTTGGTTAATTGTATTATCTACTGTTACCAGAAATACAATAAGCCTTTGCCAGGCCCAGTAAAAAGCCACTCCAGTAAGGGAGTTGCGGCTTCCTTCTCGTCTCTGAGAAATGTGACTGCTGCAGATATCTGTGCAGCTGCCACCTGGAGTTCAGTCCTCACATTCGTTAAACATTACAGCTTGGACATTGTTTCCAGGTGCAGGACAGGCTTTTGCCTCGCTGTCCTGCAGGGATTTCTCTCATGAAGGATTCAGTCTTCTCTCCCTCTATCTCTTCTGCCCTGAGCCAAGGGGCTTCTGTACTGCTTGGGAATCAGTCCTACCAGTGTCATCTGCTACAAGAGCTCTTGGAGTAAGATAGTACAGTTCCATAAGAGCTTACCATAACAGTAGATTTTCAAGAGGAGCTCATGCAGAAGGTGCTGCTTCCCACTTGCCTTCCCCCTTGGGGATTCCTTCTGCATCCAGCTTTTCATCTGTGCCAGAGTCTCCGGCAGGAGAAATGAGGTGATGCTGGGGGACCTCCCCCTTTATTGTGTATGTGACGTCGGGGACAGGCTGATGTCGGGGGCGGTGCCCTGCTGTATATTGTTAGCTAGAAGTTTTCCATGGGGTCCTGGTGCCTGCCAGCTTCAGTCCTACCAGTGCCACCTACTGCAAGATCTCCTCTCGAAGATCTATTGTTACGGTAAGTTCTTGCTTATCTGTACTTTCTCCTCTATCCCTCACCCTGAGGAGTTCATTCTGCACCCGAACTAATGCCGTTTCTATGCTATGCCTGGCTCTGAAACTGGACTGGAATGACTCATAGATGTCAAAAGCCGCAAGGTGTGCCTCGAGCTGCAGAGCCACTATTTTTTTTCAACAACCTTCCCTAAAAGTGGGAGGTTGGAGATAGGTCTATAATTTGATAGAATGTCAGGGTCAAGCGATGGTTTCTTCAGAAGAGGCCTCACTAGCACCTCCTTCAAGATGTCAGGGAAGCACCCCTCTGAGAGCTAACACTGGACTATCCTGGCGAACACTAGGCCAGTGGTTCTGACCCCTCCCACTAGGAGCTGGGTCGCGCCAGGATCCAGCTTGCAACAAGTGGGTTGCAGCTCCGAAATCCCCTCAACAACTTCAGGCACCTCAACCAGCCGAAACTTCCCCCAGGCAGACGGAGTGCCTCTGCTCGAACCAGGCCCACCACTGCGGGACACATTTTGTCCCATGGTGAGATCCCAGCTCAAATGGAGGACACCTTGTCTAAGAAGAACAGAGCAAATTCCTTGCATAATGTGATTGAAAAAGCTTTTTTCGGCTCTAGACAGACTGGACGTAACAGTCTGTCCTCAGTCTGAAAAAGCTGAGCAGGTCTGTTCTTCCCAGCAGCAATCTCCCTGGACAGGAATTCTGCCTTCTTATGGTTGATTGCCCCCTGATAGTCATTATAATGATTTCTCAGGTCCAGTTTGTCCTCCAAGGACTGGGTCCTCCGCCAGCAATACTCCAATCTCTCACCCCTGGTCTTCATCGCCTTAAGAGCCCCATCAAACCATGAGGGTCTCGTGCGAGAAGACCTGGGTCATATATGGACTGGAGAGATGGCATCGAGTGCCTTGGTAATGGCTCCATTATAGTTCATCACCACCTCACCTATGCCAATCACACATGCAGCACTCATGCCAGAAAAATCCACTACTGCCAGCAGTCCCTCTGGGGACATTCCCCTTAAAGGGCGATAGAGAATCATCTCAACAGGGTAGACTCCGGGGAGGGGGGCCCAAACTAGAACTCCACTGTGCAATGATCGGACCAAATGACTCAATCAATCTTGATGTTGGTAACATCAAGCCCCAGCATGAATACCAAGTCCAAGGTGTGGCTGTGTTGGTGGATCACAGAGGTAAATTCCTGTGTCAGGCCCAGAAATGTCATAATCTGGAAGAGCTCATAACAGAATAGTGAGTATTCAACGTCAATCCAGGTATTGAAATCCCCCCAGAATTAACCATCTGGGGGACTCCAACACCCTGTTGGCGACGAAGTCCACTAACTCCTGCAGGAAATCTCCATCCCCTCTTGGAGGATGATAGATGAGGAAAATCCAGCAGCCTGCACCTGGAACCCCATGCACTGCCACACATTCAAACAATGAGGTAGACCCCACTGGGTGCACAGAAAATTTCAGGCTGGATCTAAAACAGATGGTCACTCCCCACCACCCCTGCGATCCCTCCTCGGGCAGTGCACCACCAAGTACCCGGCAGGGACTGATGCCTCCAAAACTGCCCAGCATCGTCCCCAGCCAGGTCTCGTTAATGCAAGCCAGGTCAGCTGAAGATATCAAGTCTGACATAACAGTGGTCTTGTTCCTTATTGAGTTAGCATTGCACAGCACTGCTCTAAGGGGATGAGCAGAGACCGACAACCCTCTAGCTACCTGCCCACATGGTCCAGTGGGAGCCCTGGGGACAGGAGCCAAAAAAAACCGGGCCCCTCTTGAGGCTCCATCTAACTCCAGGGCATCTCCTATTCCAGACCACCCCTATACTATTTCCCCCCACTATACCGGCAGTACCCCACTGCCCGGTCCCCCACCTCCTCACAATACCCACCTCCCAGCATCGTCTTAGTGCAACCGATGGGAGGGGGACATCCACAAAGAGGTGGAGGCCATGCAGCAGGGATGTAGCATAAGCTATCCGGGGGAGGGGGACACATTCCAAAATCGGAGACCCCTCATACTAAAAAATAAAATTAATAAAACTTGAACAAATAGCTAACCAGTCTAACACTGGAAATTAGCTTTAACCACCTAAGACAATGGCTAGACAAAGTAATTGGGGTTGTAGCCCACTAACCACAACATCTGCCTATGCCCCTGATGTATTATAACCAATCATGCATCCATGCCCCCACACATCAACCCCCCCAGATCTCCAACAACCTCCCAAACAATACTTAAACATTATATAATTAAAAAGAAAAGAAAAAAACACCTAACCTAGTCATTCACTCGTCTTCCACACTCTAATACAAATTTCCTATCAACAAACACTCCACTCTCACACACTAACTACACTCCACCAACCCAATAAACTTTATTTAAAATAGTATTTTTTGGAGAACCCAATCAGTTTAGCTGCAGAGGTTTTTTTTTATTTTTTTTTATTTATTTCAGTTTCAGATTAACACCTTTAAGCCAAAGACTCATTTACAAAGGTTCTAAGTTGTACAGATACAATACTGTTATCCATGGTCCAGCACCCCTGATTGGTCCTCTACTTCACATACAGTAATACTTAGGGCACAGGCACTTATCGTATAAGCATAAGTGTCAGGATCTAAGTTCTGTTATGCTTTTATTGTCATATAATCATGCTATTACATGGTAATCCTAATTGTATTACTGGAGAGCATCTCTGGACCATTGTATAATCATTAGTTAGGCAACACTGCCATCTACAGCTTAGTGCAGAATAGCTATTACCAAGCAATTATGTGAGACCCTGTAAGGTGACCTTGACTATGAGACATGTCTTTGTTTGTGAGATCCAAGTTTTATGCTAAATCAGTAAGAGTTCCCAGGCTAGCCAGACACCTAATTGTCCAATAGTATGTGTTTTATATATATTTTTGCTGGTTGCCATAGTAGTTATCAAAAGTATAATACCTATTGCATTATGCATTTTTCTCTAAAAAAAAAAAAAAAGATGAGATCTGATAAATTTGCTACCTAGGTAAGCTTTAGGAAGATCGCAGATATTCTCCCTCAGTGTGATTCTGCACTGTTTGTTTGGTTGTAAGCCTGCTTATCACCAGTAATAAATCCTTTGTAGTAGACACCACTCATCTGTGTTTCTTCACTGTTGTACAGTTCCAACCAAGAACCTAAGTAAGGGTGCTTTATTACCCCAAACTACAATACTAGACATTATAGTACGTAGGTTACACAGCAACTACAGAAAAACATCGCAAAATGGTGGTTTCAACAAAAGCAACACTATTTGTTGTGGTACAATTTTTCACTTAACAGATTGAGATAAAAACAGCACTACTTGAGTGTGGTGCGGTGTGATGCTTAGATAAGTGCAAGGGACAGAAGGGGGTAGGAGGGTCCCCAGCTAGATTGGGGTGGGGGATAGGCAGCCTAAGATAGCTTTGTCATGGGTAAAGCAGAGAGGTGTAGGACGGGGGGGCGGGGCATGAATGGCATGGGGAAGTGGAGGCGGAGAGCGGGAGGATGGGGAAATGGGTGTGAGGGTTACATAGTTCTTAAGTGCAATTTTGAGAGTCAGAACTTAGTCTATAATTAGCTACAGCATAAGAGCAAATCTCACGAGTGATTAGGCAGTCTTTACAGACCTTGTCAGTGAGAAGCCAGGTAAGGGAATGAGGATCATGGAGGATATTGCCGAGCCACTGATTGGGCTGCCCATCTCCACTAGGAGCTCCTCCATTACCATGGTACCCCCGGTACTGAAGCAGCCATCCGCCATGCACAGACCACCCACCTAATGAGAGGAAAGATCACCGAGCCCCTGACTGGGCTGCCCAGCTCCACTAGTGACTCCTCCACTATCACAGTGCCCCCAGCACAGACAGCCAGCTGCCATGTGCAGACCACACGCTCGATGAGAGGAAAGATCGATGAGCCCCTGACCAGGCTGCCCTGCTCCACTAGTGGCTCCTCCACTATCACAGCGCCCCTGGCACCAAAGCAGCTGGCCGCCATGCGCAGACTGCCCGCCCAACAAGAGGAAAGATCGCTGAGCCCCTGACCAGGCTGCCCAGCTCCACTAGCGGCTCCTCCGCTACTACTGCGCCCCCGGGCACTGAAGCAGCTGGCCACCATGTGCAGACTGCCCACTTAATGAGAAGAAAGGTATGCTGATACAGCCAGGGTTGAAACCCAGCACTCTGATTGGATAGGGTGATGCCACTGTGCTTTACTGTTGGCTTATTTTTAAAGCTGTCTTTGAACTGTGTAATTGCCACTAAATTTAAACTTAAACCTTAGCAATCTTGTACCTTAATGAATAACTCCTCACCTAAACTGTGCTTTATGCCTAAACTGAGATTCAACAATTAATTTTGTGCTTGCTCAGCCTAGAATCACTGCAAACCTGATGTCCTCTGTATCACGGGATCTTGCCTAAAACCATCCATCCTGTCACATGAGATTGCTCTTTCTGGCTACTCCTCTTACCGGAGTGATCGGTCACACAAAAAGAGAGGTGGGATCATGATATATACCAGGGCTGGGTAGGTGGTCAGTGAATTGGCTGACCCTAAAATCAACTCAGCTGCTAAACACCTATTCATCACAGTTACCCTAGGCCATGTTAAACACATTACAATTGGATGTATATACCTATCCCCAAACAAGCATCAGCCAACTTCGCAGAATTTTTCTCTAGTCTTAATAACCTGCCACATAATGATCTTATACTATGCTGTGATTTTAACCTAGATTGGGCCGGACCCAAAAGACCCCAGTACCATGCTGCACTACTAAACGTTAATCTTGAGCAACTATTAGACCAACCCACTAGACTTAATATGAAATTGTGTAGACATAGCCCATTGGACTGGATTATAACCAATAAATCTACCTTGATTAAGGCCGTGTGTGTCCTTCCAGACTCCTTAAGAGACCATTCCCCAACATTTTGCATCTGGAAAAACAGCACTCCCCCATCATTCTCAAAATCAGGGATTTAACTAACTTCATCATTGAAGTGTTCTTGCAAAGTCTTGCCTCTGTCAACTGGTCCCCCATAACCACCCTCCCTGACATAGACCAAGCATTAGACTATCCTACCAATACCTTTACCTCTATAATAGACTTGCATGCCTCATACAAACTCAAAAGATCCAAAGGTCTCTATTCCCCTTGGCTTACCCAGGAACTGAGGCTCCTCATGCGCTCTCATGATAAATCCTGGAAGGCCTACACAAAATCGGAACTGCAGTCGGATTGGTTAACCTATCATCAACTACAGAACTCATGCAAAGTGAACATCAATAAGTCAAAAAGAGAACACTTCCAATCCCTACAGGAAATGTACCTTGCCAACCCAAAAAGCTTTTGGAGCAAATTAACACCCTCATTAAGGGCAAAGAGAGAAATATACCCCAAAACATGACCACAAAATGCTTCACTCTGACCACACCCTCAGAGATTGCCACTAGTATCAACCACTTCTTTACTGACGTCGACAGTTACAAGACTGGCCTTCCTGCTGTCCGCTCACCACAGCTAGGCACTCATCCTGAAGTTTCCCACTCCTACTTCCATCTAATAATAACCTCTCAAACAGAGGTACTCAAACTTTGGTCTCAACCCTGACAGTTCTCTTGGTTTCAACTCCCTGCCACGTAAATTTCTCAAGATAGGAGCACCTGCTGTAGCTTATCCTATTACTCTACTAATCAACAGATCCTTCCTCATTCAATCCATCCCTAGCAAATGGAAGACAACAGTCGTCATTCCCATACACAAGAGTGGACCAACCAACCTCATTGAAAATTATTGACTGATATCCATATTATGCCCAATCGCTAAAATTCAAGAAAGAATACTATATAACCAGCTATATTCTTATCTTGAAAGGACCAATGCCCTCACCACTCACCAACATGGATTTCGTAAGCTACACAGTATGGAATCAGCTCTCCTAAGTGTCACCACTGACATATTACAGGCTATGGATCATGGTAAAGCCAATGGAGCAGCCTTCGAGGACCTCATGAAGGTTTTCGACCTCATCAACCACCCTATTATCATTTCCAAACTCCACCACCATGGCCTCGACAATAAATCTCCTGGATCTCATGCTATTTAACAAATCAGACCCAGTGCATCAAATGGGCTGGAGCAGTGTCGTTTCTATCCCCCATAACTGACGGAGTCCCTCAAGGGTCAATCCTTGGACCACTTTTATTCTCGATCTTCATTAATGATTTGCCACAAAACTGTGGAGGGGCATCTTTTCAGCTCTATGCTGATGATGCCATACTCTACAGATCCTCCAGTAATGTCAGTTGTATAAAATTGGACCTGGAAAATTACTTCCAAACCCTTGAAATATGGTTCAAGGAAAACTTTTTGGTCCTGAACATCAAAAAGAGCAAATTCATATTGTTCCATCATACCTCCTGTGATACTTCCCTGACTCCTCTGATAATCAAATCCTCCTCAGGAACATCGCTGGAAGGGGTTACATATTTCAAATACCTGGGACTGATTCTTGACGAACACCTATCCTTTGATGCGCACATAGCTAACACAGTTGAGACCACTAACCAAAAAATTGGCCTCCTGTATCGCACCACTCCCTACCTATCCATCCATGCGAGGAGGATCATCACCTCAGCTACCCTCATCCCAGGCCTCTTTTATGGGGCCCCAATAATTCACTCAGCCAAGACAACACTTCTGGACAAATTAAAAATGGCCTATCACAGAATTGCTCGCTTCACGTTCAAGGCCCTAGCTCGTGACCACCACTGCAGTGTTCTAAACACCCTGTGCTGGCTGTCCTTTGAAGCCAGGATGAACTTCCCGGTGGTCTGCGCCACCTTCAAACTCATATACCTCCCCTACCAGCCTATCGAATCTCCTCACCCTGAAAACCTCCCAAAGGACCCTCAGATCCTCCCACCTTCCTATCTTCAGCTTACCTAGAACACGGCTAGCCATAGGTAGAAGATCCTTTTCCTTTGCAGTAACCCAAAAATGGAACAATCGCTACTCGCATGTAAGTCTCTCCCCTTACTCAAACAATGTTATAAAGAAATTTTCTTCTTGCCGACTATCTGCAATGGTAAGTGCTACTGAAAACCGCTTCTGACTTCCTATTTCCCCCCTAGCCCAAATGGGCAGTCTCTCCTGACCTCCCTTTCAAACCTCTCTCTCTCTCTCTCTACCAATTTCACTATGTCTCTCCTTACCTTCTTATTCTCCTTTGACTCTGTCTTCATTCCTATAAGAACAAGAACAAATGTGATGACTGTGAACCCTACCATGCAACTTGGACAGTACCTTATACACACAATGTAAATCTATTGTAGAAATATGCTACATATTACTGTATTTGTTCTTCACATTGAAGCCTTCACATGTATGCTCTTTAAACCATACTTTCTGTAAATTGCATCACCATGTAAACTGTTTTTCTATAAACTGTATTACTGTGTATTATAATTAGAGACCCGTGAAATTATTATTTTTTATAATTTTCTTTTTATTTTTCTGGAATTTCTTATTTCTTTTTATTCATTGAAAATTTAGTTTTATTTCTTGTCATCACATTTACATTCATAAACTACCTCAAAATGACCTTATACACACTAGAAATCACATTCCTAGTATACTACATTGCATTAAGCAGCATTATGTTATCGTCTTGAAAGGTTTTGTGAATGAAACAATTCCACTGTCGTTTCCTTGTGGACTGTCTCTGTTGTAACAACAGAGTCTAAACAACAACTGCTGCAAGCATTTGTTTAGTTTTTTTGCCCCAAAAAAACAATTTTCTCATTTTATACATATGTTTGTTTTCATTTTATTCTTTTTATATGTTGAATTTTTTTGTTATTTCTTTTTCTACCTTGACTTTCTTGTTATTTCTTGTTATACCTTGAATTTCTTATTATACCCTGAATTTCTTATTTCTTATTTAAGAAGAACATGGGTCTCTAATTATAATGTCTGCTAAAGATATGTGTGGAATGTACTGTTCCCCAGGTTGCCCCTGAAAAAGGGACTTGTTTGTCTCAGTTGGGCCCACCTGATCATCAAAATTCTAATAAATCAAATAAAAATATAGGAATGAGGTAGAGATTGGGAAGGAAACTGCGGGGGGGTTGGGAATTATGAGTTAAAATGTGTTGGATGGGGGAGGGATTCCGAAAGAGGCAGAGGTAGTGGGGGAAGTGGTGGTAAATGTGGTGAAATCCTTAGGCCTAGTCCAGTGCATGATTCGCAGCCTGTGGTAGACCTTGTCTGGGAAGGGTAGTACTCTAGGAGGGGGTTGGTATAACTGGCGAGGATAAGGTTTGGGAAAGTTACATTTGGGTAAGAGTGAAAAAAGGATAAGGTAAGTAAAGGGAACAAGGGGTACTAGCTTTGTGAGGTTGAATTAGGGGCACACCTCACACGTGGCACTCACATCTTGCTTCTTGCGCTAGCAGGAGGTGAAGCTCTTTTTTAAATGGTTTGACTTTCCCCATGTCAGCCAGGTGGGCAGGGAGGTCATTGAACCATTGAGGCCCCCTAATGGAAAAGGCACACTGGGCAAAAGATGTAAAGGACCATAGGTAAGTTATTATAGTCAACAACTTTACAGTCAGTGTTTGAAATGTCTGAGTTCCTTTCTTCCAGAAACAAGTAGTGCTCTCGCCACTAAGCAAATCAAAAGTAAAACTGAAGCACAAAAGTAGAGGGCTCTCACCGCCTCTACCAATGTTCAGATTCAGGCAGGGCCACAGTACTGTGAGGGCCACAACACAACGAAACCTCAATTAAGGGATTGCTCTCCTTGCCACTCCACGGCACATCTTTCACGTGGCCAAAAGCATTTCAAGGGCATGTACATAAACGCACAGCCCCCAGCGAAACATTCAACAAACGCGAGGCTTGACACTCCGTGTTGCAAAGATGATACCAGGCCAAACAGTGGTCACTGTTTACAATTTCCCAGATCACCATACTGTAAGTGTCGGCAGTAGTTTATTCCAGACATTAATTACTGGAATAACAGTACAAATAAGCAGTACCATTAAATGTCCAGGGCTCCATAAGAACGGCCATTTCAGTGAGCTCTCACCTTGTTAGTAGCCAATGGTAGTATCAGCGAGCTTTCACCCTGCTGATCAGCCTCACAGATGTTTCTGGGCAACGGTCCTCACCCTCATATCAGTACTGAACAAAACACATTTTTTGTTAAAACCATCTCAGTTAAACTGAGTAAAAATTCAATAAAGGCAGAAGAAATATAGAATGAAGTGTAGAATAAAGGATGGGGAAGTGTGTGATATGAGAACATAATGCACACTAGAGGTGTCGGATGCTACATAAACCCCGAGAGTGAAGCCCTCCAGGTTTATAAAAGCATCCCACACAGAGGGTGTGCATTAAATTCTCCTATCACACACTTCAACATCATTTATTTTTTGTAATTGCTGGTCAGCAATTTTTTCCCAGCCTGACTTCAGTGACCTAAGGTTACACAGACACACACACACACACACACACACACACACACACACACACACACACACAGTGTCTGTCTCCCTCTCTCTCCTTCCTTTCCTGAATTGGCATTTTTTTTTATTTTTGTCCTTTCTATTTATTTATTTACTTACAGTTTTGAGTTATGATCAGCCTTACATAGAGATACAGCCTGTCAACAATGGTATGTCCCAATGCAGACAAACAGCAGGATCAACCAGATATAGATTTTTGTTTGTGTTAAAAGAATCAACCAGATAGATGGGGAGAAAAAAAATAAGGTAGAGATGACTCTCATTGTGGCAGGTCCTCGGTAAGTGAGCGATAGAGCTGCCATGTTTACCAAACTCTTAAGTCTGCCCAGACATGGAACCAGAACCAAGTGAGGGACCACTACTGCTTGAAAGACGCAGCGCATGAATGCCATAATAACCAGCGGGTTATTACGTTGAACATCAATCGAGTCAGCAAAAAAATTGGTGGCCAGTTATTATTATTATACAGTCTCAGTATTCAGAGCTTCCCTCAAGGTTTCTAAGCCCTCATCGTGGGGTGTGTTGGTGTATAAGAACTGATTATCCAAGGTGGCCAGAAGCCACTGTGGTTCCACTGCAACATCCTATAAATACTCTAGGATATGGATTGTGTCCCAGATGTAGGACCTGGACTTCTGAGCTACTTCTTTAATAAATGTATCAAAGTATTGTGCCAAAGCCTCAATTAAAGAACCATTACTTGAAACTATTAGTCTGGCCTGGGGGGGGGGGGTGTCATACAGATTTTTGTGTATTTTGGGAAGACCATAAACCATAAATAACTGCTCTAACGTGGATGTTGCACTGTTAAAATATCACAGATCTGTTGATTGATACCATTAAGAACTGCTTAATTCAAAAATACATCAATTTGTTTTTTAAATCTGAAAGTAGGATCACTAGACAGTCTGTGATAGAAATCAGAATTGGAAAGCTGTTGTAACATTTCATGGGGATGCTTATCTTGGTCCATAATCACAATTGCCTCGCCCTTGTCGGTGGGCTTTATGGTGATGGTTTTGTTGTCTTGTAAGCCTTGTATTGCCTCTCTGTCTTCTCGAGTGCAGTTGTAGAACTTCTGCTTTGGGATACGTTTCATAAGGCTATTAATATCTCTCTCACATGCTTTGATAAATACTCCAACTGTGGCATTCATTGGAGGAATAAAATTGGACTAATTTTTCCATTTAGAATACGATGGCAATGTATCCAAATTATTTTGGCTTGTATCTATCTCTATCGCCATGCTCTGATCCTGGCTGTTACAGGATGTAACTTCAGTACCTTTGTTGTATAAACTTGCATATTTGCGTGCAAAACGGTGTAGATCAACTAAGGTGTAAAATTAATTTGCTGAGTTTGTAGGAATAAATGCCAATCTTGTATTAAGTGTACTGTACTTGTTTCAACATCCATTAGTTGATAAGATGATATATTGACCACCAGGTTATTAATGCATGTTTCATCGTTCATCAAGTCAGTTTCAATAGAAGCAGTATCTTGTTTATTACCACTTACTTCCCCCTCCATGTGTAATTCTTCTCCCTGTATCTGGAATTCCAGTAATGCTGTCCCCTGTATCTGCCTTGCTCTTGATACTCCCCCAAGCCTTTTGTCCTTTTCCCTTCATGTTCCCTGTAGTGCCCCTCCTGGTATTTTGTCAGAAAACCCTGTTAGCCAGAGGCTGCGGTGTAATGTTTTCTTTGGGGGGGGGCGAGATTGGGGAGCTGTTAACCCTGTTGTAAAATCAGTGGTTCTCCCTCCATGTTGGGAACCTGTATTCGTTTTAGCAGTGCTTGCTGATTTGGAGGTGGTGTTGCCATCGGAGGTTTTGTGTGAGACAGTATAGGAGTGTTCACTCTGGTGGTCCCCGTTGTGATAAAAAAAAAGTCTGAGATACTATGATTATGGGCTATATTTTCATCCTCTGTTTCAGAACCAGCGGCACCTGTATAAGTATCAGAGTGAGTAGATTTTTTTTAAGAATGGGTCATATAGGATATTTATTTGTCTTTCCCCATTCAAAAATATGCCCATTCTCATAGTTCAGATGTTCTCATTTTAACTCTTTTTATTTTTTTGTCATGTATACGGATGATTTCTTTTAATTTAGAAAGATACATGTCAAATCCTGAGTGTGTCTTGAATGAATTGAACTGCGCTTCATTCTTGACTAGCCTTACCTTGACTTCTGCTTCAACAATAGCAACATCCTTAAAATAATCCTAATCAGACCTGAAGCTCACCCCATTAGATGTGTATGTTTGCAAAGTGTATAGAATGGGGTGAGCTTTTGGGTTAACAACACCAAAAGACTCCACCCTGTTTTTTTAGGGGTGGGGTTGTGGTTTTAGGGTTGGAACCCACATTTCCCTACTTTTGTCACTTTAGCCGGAACCCTAAATGTTGTATTGATGCAGTTCTTTGTGAAGAATATGTATATAAAAAAGGGATCCGTAACAGAGCTGTTTGACCTTGGGTAACCTCACGAGTGGTGTAAGCCACGAGTGATGTACCCAAGGTCAAAGAGCTTGAGTGAAAATAAATCATGTATTCCACAAGGTCCCTGTTACGTATTTCATTTATGCAGTAGGAATCCTTTAGGATTGTGCAGGGAGTTTTGTTTTAAATTGTTTATTTCATTTTCAATGTAAACTTACATGGACTTTTTGTGGTTTTCCCAGGGTAGCTCCACTTAGCACAGTGGTTGCTAAGCAGGTGCTATGGATGTTCCATCTTTACATTATGGACAGTACATAATGAAAAAGTTTGATGCACAATTTTTTTGATTTTACATTTTTTGGGGGGTGGGATTTGTTCATCAAAAAAGTTAATAAAAATTGAATTTTCTGCCATTTTTTGCTGATTATGAAAAATCTAAAAGGCATCTATAAATGAAACACCTCTCATTTTGTAGATATTTTTGTGCTGAACAACTTTTGTGCTCAAAGTGAAATACTATCAATTTTCATTTTAGTTATTTTTATTTGTTTATAGAAAAAGTGTAAAAAAAAAAAACCACGCTAATTTTCTGCTGTTTTTCACTAATTATAACAAACTAAAAGGTATCTATAAATTAATTACCACTCATTTTGTAGATATTTTTGTGCTGGACACCTTTTGTGCTCACAGTACCATTCTATCATTTTTCGTTTTAAAGTTATTTGCATTTGAATATGATTAGTACTGCTACTGAGGCTGAACATTCTAAATCGGCTGAAGAGATAGCAACTGTGGACATAAATGAGAGATGACATAGTTACTATGTACACAAATGAAATTTATGTACACAATAGCTCAGATATCAGGATTTATGTAATGGATATATTGTCCACACCTATTGTATAAATATATATCAATGCGTATATATGTGTGTATGTGATACATATAGGGGCGCCATTGTGCCCCTATGGTTAGGGTTGAGTAGTCACTTTAATGTTAAAATCCCAAATTTTGCACTTTAATAGCTTTGCAACTGTTTAATGGATTTGCATGAAAATCTGCATGCACCATCGCCCAGTGTAGGTCTCTTGATGTTGCAAGTTACAGTCTGGTTGAACATGCAGTTTCTGAGTTCTAGAGAAGTGAAAGGGGCATTTTTTCATTAATTGACTTTGCTGTTTTTTTTTCTTTGAACTTGCCTACGGCCCAGATGGTTTAGAATCTTGGTCTGAAAATTTCAGCTCATAAAGGGACTTGCCCACAGATGTGCATTTGCTAGACTGGTGAAAAAATAATCTGTTCCAAAGTTATTTAATTTTGAAAAAATGCTTCTGAGCATGCTTAGTAAGCCCTTCAGGATAGCTGCATGAAACAAAAAAGGAATCCTGTTTCGTATTACAATATTCCTTTTTCATTTGCCACCATCTTGTTTCATTTTTTTTTTTTTTTTAAACTATTAAACTGGCATCATTGAGAGACACCAATACATCTGTTTGTGTGATCAGGACCCCCTTTAGGTGTAATCTGCACTTCATAGTGGGTGACATGTCCTAGAAATGTTTTTATTTTTTTTTTTTACTAATAGGAATCTTTTTTCGTGACTGCGTGATATAAAAAAGAATCCTTTTTCTTATCACAAGTGAAGAAAAAGGATCCTTTTTCATGAGGGGAGAATCCTTTGGCCATTTGTTACTGCTGTTGCTGTAGCCATTTCGCTGTTTGGCAGCTGGCAGGAAAAGCTCACTTGATGAATGCTCTTTTTTCTGAAAGGACTCTACCTGAGTGCACTCATGGGAGATAGAGTTCACCTGGCAGCCGCTGTAGGATTAACTGTGGAAGTGGCTGCAGTAACTCCAGAGCAACTGAATGTGGTTCTGACTGCCAGACAGTAAAAGTGCTTAGCAGCTGTGTCAATTTGTCAGTGGCAGTTTCAGGGTGCTATAGGGGCAGAATTACTACTGTGGAACTCTACTACATCGGGGAGCAAAAATTGTTCTTCTTTCATTTTGTTATATTGTCATCTTTGTTTATTATTTTATAGTTTTCTACTATTTCCACCTCAATTGTTATTTTTCTGTGATTTTAGGAAAGTTGCAGGTGTAAATCCTGTGAGTTTTAATTAGTGGGAGTTGAGCAGTAGGGTTTTAAGTTGCAGGCAGGGTCGGGCAGTGAGGTAGCTTAGGAGTTTGCATTTTTTTATTTTTAGCCAGGGCTTGTTACCTGTTGTTGAGGAGCCTTTTTTATGAAATTGTGTATCACTTTACACCCCTTACCCATTTGTTGTTTAACAGTACCTGAAATAAAGAAAACTGTCCTCAGTGTTTTTTTTTGCATACAATGGTCTCTCGCTGATCAGCCCCCACACCACCCACTCAGCACCCACCACTCCACACCCCCAGTACACCCCCACACACCCTCACTCACCTAAACAGGTCCCAGGTTCGAGATCCACTGTCCGATCAAAGACAAGTTTTGCTGCTTGAACCAGCGACTGCAATATGAGACACTAAGGGAAATGGGTCTCAATATATTTCACTGGGGGGGTTCAACTTATAGTCATAACTCAGCAAGTTTTGGACATTTTGACACCAAATTTTCAGTGTAGCATTTTGGGGACCCCACCTCATGAACAATATGACTCTCATTACGCAACTCTGGCCTGAAAGATGATTTCATGGTCACTTGGTGAATTCACCATTCAGGCAGAATTTGAAAAATGTTCCTGTCCTTGTTCATGAGATAAACTCATAACAAGGCTATGTTGAAAATTTGGGGTCAAAATATGTAAAAATTGCAAAGTTATGACCATTTTTTACAATTTCGCTACAGATGTTTAAAACTTTGGAAATGTTTTAATATTTTGACACCAAATTTTCAACATAAATATCTTATTACCCCTCCTCATGTCCTGTATATCAAGGCTGTCATTTTTCAAATCCTGGCCAAAATTTTTTTTACACCTGTGGTGTAGAATGGCATTATAGTTGCACAGAATTACACTTTGGTGGGGATTTGAAAATTTTCTGTTCCAGGTACATGAGGTGGGTGAATAAGATGGCTGTTCTGTCAGTTTGGATGCTGTTGTCCTATAAATATAAATGCAGGGCCCTTCCATAGCGACATACATACAGTATATGCATCTATGGAGGGATGGGAGTGCAGGGCCTGAAGGGCCCACAGGCAAATAAGGCTATGATTACACTGTCTCAAAAAGTAAGAAAATTCTTTGCAAGAAACTATTTTAATGCATCAGTTAGAGTTGATATCAAACTGTAAAAAGGAGGGAAATACAACGTTAGGGTTTCCAACTTTAACACTCCACCCCCACCCTGCACACACCAACAGGCATTGGGGGGGTCCCTAGGGGTTGTCCATCATAATGCTCACCCCTTTCTCCTATACTGTACCCATCTCCATTTATTTACTTATGGAATGGGGTGAACATTATGGCTGATGATCCCAAGGCATACCCTGATGCCTGTTGTTGTGTGAAGGGTGGGGCTGGGGTGTCAGGGCTGGAACCCCTACCATCATATATCCCTCCTCTTTAATGTTTGATATCAACCCTAACTGATGCATTAACATAGTTTTTTGCAAAAATATATATACATCTGAAGAAATTCCTGACAAACAGATAGTGACTTTGTTTGGGTTAAGAAAGGCAGCTGTTCTCATACATTTCTGGCTGTAGTAAGGGTACATACTGTAGATTCATAGACAATGAAAAGGCCCATCCTGTCTGACCATCTTACCTCAGTACTCTGCAGTGGCCCTAAAAGCCATTGCTTATGGGGGATTCCATAAGAGCTGGGAAATTGGGCTGGCCAGCTGATGCAGCAGTAGTGCTACTGCTGACGATGCCGATGGCCCAGGTTCAGGAACGAGCTCGGGTAGTCAGAGGGCCAGCCGGGGGAGGAGGATTGAGCATCCTATGGACTGCTCTTCTCCTCCTTTGGGGGGGGAGAGTCACTAGTGTCTGGGTGACCCCATGCGACAGCTAGGGGGTCTGGCTGCTGGGACTGTATTTGTTGGGGGGTGCATGACAGACGTTCGGTGTGCCGCCCTAACGTCTTTGCATGACATGCCTCCTGGGGAAGAAACTGCAGGAAATTGGAGGCTCCGCTTCTGCAGGATGACGTCTGCTCCCATGTAGACTCCACGCTGCTGCCCAGACTCCCGCTTCCATGCTACTGACCAGTCTCCATCAGGGGGGCGAGGGCCCTCCCCAGTGGCTCTGTCCCTGGGGGTAAGCCAGGGGTGTTCAGGAGGGGGGGGTCAGTCCCACAGTGAGTGTGCAGGGCAGAATGTGCCTGGACTGATGGGAAAGCGGACGCAGAGCCAAAAAATGTTAGGAAATTGGGGTGTAGGGGAAATGGGGTACAGTTAGGAGGAAAAAAAATGGATTCTCGCTGTTATGTTTACAGAACTTCTATTCATTATAGGATATCTTGATCACCAGTGATGGCGTATAAGCTATTGCTAACCAAATAGCATTTTAATAAGCATTTACAAAAACATTGTTCAAGTAGCCAGATTGCTGCAACAGTTCCACAGGCTGCAGATCAATATTCAATGATTTTTCCTAAGATATGGCTAAGAGTTGTGCAGTTTAGCTAAAAGGTTCAGGTGGCAATTAGCCCAAATGCTTTAGTGGTTTGCACTTCCATTTAAAATACTGAGTGACTTCTTTTTTATTCTGTATGTGTGACTGACCAATAATTTTGCCACAATGCGGACACTCCAAGGATTGTCAATGGGACAGTAACTTTTTTCCTTTTGTTTTTGACTTTGCAGGTATGTCCAGGGCGGGTAGTCACCATTGTGACTTGGGAAGGAACAAACCCAGCTCTCAAATCCATCGTGTTGAATTCTCACACAGATGTTGTGCCTGCCTTTCAGGTTAGAAGGCATTCTATCTAGAGACCTATTACTTAAACTGTGAAAAGTGGACTGTTTCGGATTTTAATGAGTCCATAGTGGTGCATACAGTCATACTGGTTCCTGGCCTTAAGACCCTTATCATCCAGGAAGTCTGTTATCTGTAGTTTGATAATTGATTCTAGCAGCTTTTCCACTGTTGACCCCACTCTTATGGGGGGGAGGGGGGAGCCATTTGCAGTTCCCAGGCATCTCTTCTCTATACAGCAGTTTATTAAATAGGTCTGTCAGGTGGACTGCCTGTGACTGACTTAACATCTGGCCCTGTAGACTTAGCACATAGAGTTCTTGCAGATTTTGTGGATCTTACAGAACTGTGTTCCTAGTTATATAATTTGGGCTCAATCTTCAGAGCCCCAAGAATGCTGCAAGCCCCTGGTGTGCCCATTGTTTGGCGCACGGGGGGGGGGTTACGCCATTCTCCTGGCTGATGATTTGGATTTTCAATCCTAAGGGCCAAATGCCGGAAGTTAGACCAGTTTTTTCCGGGTCTAACTTGCATCATTTTGGGGACCACTTTTACGGGGCTTGCACCAAATATTTGACACGAGCTGATGTAAAGTGTGAAAAGTGTCACAACTGCACCAGATGTGTTAAAATCGAGTGCAGTTGCGTCAAGGGAGTTTGGCGCGGCTGCACCAAACAATGGTGCTGACGCAGGGCTTGCTGCAGTCCCTGCATCCCTCTTTGAAAATCAAGCCCCCTGTCTCCAGCCTAATGCTGGCACTACCCTGGAATCTAATCCTGCTGTTGAGTATTGGACTACAGTTTTCTGTTGTCAGTACAGAGCAGAAGTAATAATTTAATACATTTTCATTTTTTTCACCACCCTCAGTGCTTACTGCATCCTGCTTTATTCTCTCTGTTTTCAGTTATCTGTCATTTTCCTTTATGTGCAGTACCTGTAGAAGGTTTTGTCATCTTTGACTCTTTAAGTTATCCTTAGTTCTGTGTTTGCTTTTGCTCTCTTTGTAGTGTTGTACTATTCGCTAGTTTATCTTTTTATGCAGCCTTGTTTGACTCATTCTGATGCCTTTTATAAAGCTAAAAAGTAAGCCTTTCTTTTGTTCTGTACTGTCTTTCTCACATGCTTAATGAGGTGTAGCTCAGTTCTCTGCTACTTGGGCTTTTCGTAAATTTTGTGCAGGCTTTGGTGGCTCCAAATAGTGCCCCTTTAATTGCTGACCACTTACTGTCTGCCCTTCTTTTTTGTACAGGTCTTTCAGCTGCCTGTTTAGGTGTCTAAGCATTTTTTTGAAATCTACTCTCCTGATGTCGGGGGTGACTGTAATGGATTTAAATGGGAACTGTCTTCACTAAGAGTGTCATACCCAAGTGTGAGGCTGGTCCCAAATTGCTCTTTGTGTGCAAAAACATTATTTTTTTCAGGTACTGTTTTCTGCAGTACAGTAGGTTGTATCATCCTAATTTTGCTTATTTCCAGGCTGACTTTATCTGTAACTACAAATGACCAGCATCCCCTGCAGCTGACATCAGAGCAGGACTGCCGCAGTGTGAGATTCAATAGCCTGCAGTGCACATTATAGTTTGTATAAACTCTGATGTTTTGTTTGCTGGCCTCACTATCCTCCCTAGGCTATGCACAGTCCCACAGGACTGTACTTAGCCCCAGAAGAACCGCAGATTTGGCATATATTTCGTCAGAGGTTATAAAAGCTCTAACATGCACAACAGGCTGTTAAATTTCCCACGGCTGCAGCCCTCCTCTGATGTCAGCTGCAGGGGATCCTGGGATTTGTAGTTACAGAAAATGTCAGCAAGGAAGGTAAGCAAAATAATCTGATATAATTTACTGTACAGCAGTAAACAGTAGGTAAAAAAAAAACACGTTTTTGCACACAGTGAGCAAATTGGGATCAGCCCCACAAGAAGTGCAGCTCTTTGTGCTGACTATTCCCCTTCTTGTTGCCTTGGTTCCCAGCACAGTGTTGAATGTTATGGAGTTGTGGTCACCTTGTCCAGTTGGAACCCCATCTGTGTTATAAATTGCTGATAATACACTGGTTGGGCAGCATCAGGTCTAGTATTAGATTTCTCCTAGTGGGATTGCACACCCACTGTGTGAAGAACAGGTCCCAAGTGGAGGACTGAGAATCCTTGAAAGGGAGGTTGGTGCAGGAAAAAGGGGTAGGCAGCCAGACGCTCAAAACTGGAACAAAGTCCTGCACTCAAGAACCTTACAGACTACACTTCACAAAAGTAATGTTTCAAAAGCATTAATGCTGCAGTAATGAAGCATGGGCATGGACAGTCACCGCACACCACCAGACTGCCCCAGTCTGGTGGGGTGCAGTGACTGTCCATGTCCACTCTTCACTATTGCAGCATTAAAATGTTTGAAACCTTGCTTTGTGAAGCGTGGTCTGTAAGGTTTTTGAGTGTGGAATGTTGTTCCAGTTTTCAGTGTGTGAAGAAGATGCCCTGCACTTTTTGGGGGAACCCTCAGACTTTCTTGGCATACTGCTGTAGAAGTGTCTCATTCTTTTCCTGGGAGGTAGCAGTCCCTGGTTAGTACTGTTCTTGCCAGACTAGCTGCTATTGTGATTTCCCTTTCCCTTTCCTGCTCCCTGTCTGCTCACAGACTTACTGGCCGAGACATTATTCTGATTATATATTTCTTCCGCAAGCTGTCAGATAAAGCCAAAGTGACTTGACTCCCTCACCTCCCATGACAGATTTATCCTCTATTACCCTTTCCTTCCCATGTTTGCACAGCATGGTTGGTGGCCACTAATTATGAAGTGGGCTATGGGGCTTACCTGATGGACCTTGTTTCTCTTCTCACCTGATATTACTGTGTTCCAACCAGTGACATCATAGTACCAAATTTGGTTATGTTGTCTTTAGAAGGCATGAGGTGTCACTCTTGTATCCTTAAAGGGAATCGTCCACCTGGAATTGGACCCCACCTTAGTGTGAGGTATGGTCCTATAAGCATTTTCATAAAATTAACTTTTGTACTTATTTAGAGTCTGTGAAATTATTTATATTTGTCTGGTTGGTCCTGCTGTCCCACCTACTTTCATTTTGAATCTAAGTGCCCCTAGTGGCACACCCACAGCCTCCCACGGCTGTCCAGAGAATGACCTATGAGGTGAGGAGCAGCCGCAGGAGCGTGCATATGGTTACTATGTAGTTGGAGCTATTAATAGCACTGGTTTTCAATGTACATGTCCTGGTGCTATACTGAAACCAGTTATAGGCTGGTAGCTCACTGGAGGGCCTCTTAAAGGCTCCAAAGGTGGAGGCCTTCAAGGGGAGCCTAAAGAGCAAGCTGTTCAGGCAAGCCTTTGACTGGAGTTAACCCCACTGATTTGTGTTAGCTGTTTGCTGATTGATGTGCACATTAATGTTCTGTATTGATTTGTGTTGGGATTTTATGTTGTGTGATGTACAACGCCCAGAGCCCCCAAGATTGAGCACTTAATAAATAAACTACCACTACTACTACCACTACCAGTTTCAAGCAATCTGTTACTATATAATTTAAAGGACAACTAAAATGCATTTTTTGGAGGGGCACTTATTTGAACATCCGAAATCATGGTGCAGTAGCGCAAGGGGTGCCATTTTAAAATATAGTGCTCCTTACATTTTTTATATCTGTTTAACCCATTTTTGGCAGGTTTTAACGTTGTAAACAAAGATCTCTGTAGTTTGAAAGTCAGCACCAGAATCTAGCCATAAGATGGTACCAAAGTGAGTTGTGATCAAATCATTGAAGCGAGACGCCTAACAGAGACTAATAGAAGCCCTATGTACGTGCCCATTTCAGCTCGTACTGTAAAACTTCTAAAGCCCATGAACATGCCAATGGGTACCTAACACATGCATCAGAGTCTGATGCATGTGCTAGGTGCCCATTGGCATGTTGGTGAGCTTTAGAAGTTTTACAGAATGAGCTGAAATGGGCAAGTACATGGGCTTCTATTAGTCTCTGTTAGGTGTCTCACTTCAGTGATGTAATCATGTCTCACGCCAGCGCCATCTTGTGGCTGGATTGCAGCATCAACTTTAAAACTACGGGGATCTTTGCAAAGTTAAAACCTGCTTTAATATGGGTTAAATAGATATATATATATATATATATATATATATATATATATATATATATTTTTATTACTTTAGTCTTTGGTAACTGGGTAAGGCCCACTAGGCACAAGTACCTGTTTTCAGGGGCGACCTGGGAGCACTGGACGGTTAAGTGACTTACTCAGAGTCGCACAGTATGCAAGTGGAGGTTGTGAGAATCAAACTCAGGTCTGGTCTGCTGGATGTATCAAGCTTGTTCACACCTCATTCCTCTAACCTCTAGGCTCTACTGCCAGCAAAGGTAAGGAGCACTATATTTTAAAATGGCACCCCTGGCGCTACCACACCATGATTTCGGATTTTTAACTAAGTGACCCCCCAAAAAAGCTATTTAGTTGTTCTTTAACAATGGCAAAAAAACATCAGTACACAACACTGTCTATCTCTCCATCCATCCATCCATTCATCCATCTCACTGTTCCTCTGTGCACTTGACTTATTTGTAACTGTGGCCACTTTATGCTCAATTTTTTGCACAGAACTGCTGCAGTTGTATAGTTTTACTCATTTGTGACGTGACTGTGCTGTGTTCACTTTATGCTTAGTCTTGCACATAAGTGCTTCATTGTGTACTGTAGTATTACTTAACTTGTTCACCTGTGTACTGTAACTACTTGCATTCACTGCTACCTATCTGTACCAGTTCCTTTGTACCATGTTACTGTGACATCTTCATGGCCTGGCTCTTGCCTGAAAATGATTTTTTGGATCAGAGCAACCCACTCAGTTAACTAACAAACAAATAAAATATCTGTTTGCATAGAATAATAAATGGGAACTCATCAGTAACAGGGTTGTAATTGAGGGAATCTGGTGACATAAACCACAAGAACAAAGCTAAAGTGATTTATGATGTCACCAGGATCCCGAGATGGAATAAAAAGTCTAGTTATTGCTTGCTTATCTGTTATTGTTGTAATATATGGAACACCTCAAATATTCTATCTCATAATACCATTGATATGATGCCAGAATGATAGTGTCACGACTTTCTGATGTCTTTGTGATGATGACTTTGGGGGGATACTATCTGAGCACTTCTAGAACATGGGGCGGTAAATATAAATTGGAAATACTATAGTTCTTTGCATCCCATTTATTGCACACCACTGCCCTACAGCATGGTTCCACTTACTTTACTTTCTTTTGTTTCCTTTCTCCCAGGAGCACTGGAAAACTGATCCATTTGCAGCTGTCAAAGATGAAACTGGTAATATTTATGGTAGAGGGACCCAGGATATGAAATCAGTTACTATACAGTAAGTATCCACAGGTGACTGAAAAGAACAAAAACCCACAGATAATTTGCTTTTTAAAACTTCTGTTTTACTGTTAATAAGCACATACATTTCATCCGTTAGACAGAGGACTATAGAAATGCTTATTGACTCATAATCATCACAGTAGGATTCCTTGCTCAGTGTTCAAAGTGTTACTAACACAGGGTGTTAATACCTGTAGACCATTATTATAAGGCTTGCAGTATAGGAGCTGCAGAAGAGGCAGTATAGCCTAGAGGTTAGAGTAATGAGCTGCGAATGAGCTTGGTACATCCAGCAGACCAGACCTGGGTTTGATTCTCATAGCCTTCATTCGCATACTATGTGACTCTGAGCAAGTCACTTAACCACCCAGTGCTCCCAGGCCACCCCCGAAAACAGGCACTTGTGCCTAGTGGGCCTTACCCGGTTACCAAAGACTAAAATAAAAAAAATATATATCTAACTACATCTGCAGCATATGTAATACCTATCTTCCACTGACTGTTAGGTCATTTCATGTGTAAACAGTTCATAACGAATATACTCTACACATCCTATGGGAGAAAAAACAAACAAACAGGAAATTGATACCCATCTCATTTGTTGTAAAAGCTCAACCGGAGCTATCATCTGGAAAACATCTTGGCAGAAAGTATATACAGTAATTCAAGCCACACTCTAGTTGGGGCACCTTCTTTACTAAAAGATTTGGCCAAATCAAGGTATCGTGTGTAAGACAGTGCCTACCAGAAAAGTAAAGCTATGGCTTGTGCAGCCTGGATCCATATTCCTGATGTCACACTGTGTCATCCATCACGTCAGCCTTGGCAGCTACCATAGACAAAATATCAAGCCATACGGCCACCACCATTTCTAAAGTGAAAACTGGAGTAACAAAGATTGAAAACAGCATTTTTAAAAGTAATAAGGCATCTTAACCTAATCAAATTACTCATTCTAAGATACACCTTTATAGAAAGGATGGCTTTAAGGCTGGGGGGAGCTGTAAAACAGCAAGGGGGTACAATAATAGGGTGGGTGGTATAGCTAGCTAGTGTGATCCCCCTGCACAAAGGTGGAGATCCCTCCATATCCGGTAACTACCGACCAATCTCCCTTCTCCCTGCCTTCACCAAATTACAGGAATCCCTTGTCCTCCCCAGATGGTCTGAATTCCTCTCCTCTGTCGGCTTTTCCTCTTAATTCCAATCTTGCTTCTGTAAGCATCACTCAACAGTTTCATCCATCCTGCGAGTCACTGACCACATACGTTCTGCTATGGACCGTGGCCATTTAACTGCTGCAATTTTCATAGACCTTGTAAAGGTCTTTGACTCAGTCTTCCACCCCATCCTCCTCGCCAAGTTTGTAGCAGCTGACCTGGCACCCCACATGGTAGGCTGGTTAACATCTTACCTTGGTGACAGGTTGCAGTCGGTGCATGTGGGCAATGCCTCCTCTTCCCCCCTCCCCACACCCATACTAGCAGGGGTCCCACAAGGATCTATCCTGGGCCCCATCTTATTTTCAGTCTTCATAAATGACCTTCCTTCCACGTGTTCCTCTTCATTCATACATATATTTGTGGATGACACCATCCTGTTCGCATCTGGACCCACTTTTGCAGATGCCCACACCCTCTTCAGCAGAACCTACTCAAGGTACATTCCTGGTTCACTGTGAACCAGCTGAAGATTAATACATCTAAGATCATTGCCATAATCTTTGGATCAGCCCCCAAATGGGCCAGATTACTGCCCACACACCCTTCACCACCCTGGACGGCAATCCCTTGGACTATGTCCCAGCATACAAATATCTAGGGGTCTGGTTGGACTTGCACCTGGATTTCTCAGTCCATATACAGGCCATCACCACCAAACTCCATCCTAAACTCGGAATACTATATAGAAACAGACTCCCTCCACATCCCGGTTCTCTGTGAGTTGGTAAAAAAGATTAGTCCTGTCTTTGACTATGAAGGCAGTATAGTGCAGTGGTTTGGGGCTTTGAGCTGCAAACCTGGAGACCAGGGTTTGAATCCCACAGCCCCCCTTGCATACTGTGTGACCCTGAGCAAGTCACTTAAGTTCCTTGTGCTCCCAGGTCGCACCTGGAAACAAGCTCAACTTAGTGTGCCTTCCTGGTTAAACAATGTCCCTTTTCCCTTGTGCCGATGTTGTATACTACACAGCCCCTGTATCCTCACTGTCAAGGCTTGACACTTTGCTGAATTCTTTCTGTTGCTTTGTTTAAAATCCCCCCACCCCAACCCAGTACTGCAGCTTTTATTCCTCCCTTGACATCCCTCCCCTTTCCCACAGGTGCTCTATTCATTCACTATCCTTCATTGCCAACTTTTGCTTTGGGCTGCTTCCCTCCTAGCTATTCTCTTTGTTGTCCCCTGCAACCCCCTCCTTCTATGATCTATGCACGAGGAACTCCTGCTCTTTCTCCCTCCCTTTTCCCCATACCTCAGCTGACAAATCTGCCTTCTCCCTACCATCTCCCCTCCCTTTGGAATCCTCTCCCTCCCTATCTCTGTCAGTCTTCCACTTACCTCTCCCTCAGAAAGCACTTATCCCTCCCCCCACCGCTTATGCTTCTCTTCTGCCCCCTGTGACTCCCTGGTGTAGCTCTTCTCAGGGTAAAGAGCCCTGCCTTCCTCTGCATGTATTACACTATTACCTGATTGTCTGTAGAATTTTACTATTTCGTGTATACTGTATACCAAGTTTACCTAGTCTGCTATTACATTTTCTGTATCACAACTGTCTATATTACCTATGTATTATTATTATATCTGTTTATATACCTCTTTATGTTTTTGTTTCCCCGGGTCCCACCCGGAATTGCACCCCGCTCAGGGTGCCTTTCAAGGGTACCAAAATTTGAAATAAAACAAATACATATATATACACACACACACACACACACACACACACACACACACACACACATATTATAGTGGCACTACCACGCCACTGTAGTTAGGGTTGAGTACCCCATTTAAGGTTAAAGGGTTAAAGTGTGAAATTTGGCAGCTTAATAACTTTGCCACTGTATGATGGATTTGCCTGAAATTTTGCAAGCACGGAGCAATACCATAGGTCTCTGGATCTGCCAAGTTTTGTAACAGTTGGATATACGGTTGTGGAGCTACGTAGCACCATAGAATGTGGTATTTACACTTTTTTGCACATTCTTTGCTCACGCCTACAGGTCGCACGGTCTGTGCAACCAGTCCGAAACCTTCAGGGAACATGTGGCTGGGGTCCCTGATGTGCCTTTCAAAGATTTTGTGAAAAAATATTAAACGGTTCAAAACCAAGATCCAACAGATGTGCCTTTTGGTGGTTTGGTGACCAAATAGTAGAGGGCTGCAAAGTTACAGCACTCTGAAGTTGCCAATTTTTCCCATAGGCTAACATTACGGCGTCCACCACGCTTTTCGGGGCCCATATCTTGGAAACGCTTCGAGATACAGACTTTTCATCGGAAAATAGTACAAAACTAGCCAGGAAAGTCATAAATTATATGAGATTTAAATTTTTCTTCTACGTCGTATGTTCCTGAGATATAAGCAATTTAGTATTCCAAGTGTTCATTTTCTGCTCTAGGGCCCATTATTGTGCATACATTCTTTGTATTCACTGTGTTTCTCAATGCAGCTTTTGGGGGGAAAAAAGGGGTGTGCGTTTTCGTTACTGTTACAGTTAGCGTTTCCACTTCCATTTCCATAACTGTTTGCATTAGCATTCCTGTCTACGCCGCCGTGTGCGTTACCCTTTGCATTTGTGCTTGCGTTTGCGTTACTGTTAACATTTGCATTTCCATTACTGTTTTTGTTTGCATTTCCTTTTGGGTCACCGTGTGCATTTCCATTTGTGTTTGCGTATGTGCTTCTGTTTGCGTTTCAATTTCTGTTTGTGTTTCCTTTGGTGTCATCATTGCTGTTACGGAAAGTGTTTGTGTTTCCAATTGCATTACCATGACCATGCGCGTTACGATTTGCATTTCTGTACATGCTTGTGTTTCCGTTTCTGTTTTCGTTAACGTTTGTGCTTGCTTTTCTATTAACGTTTGCGTTATAGTTTACGTTTGCTTCACTGTATGCGTTACCGTTTGCCCTTGTGTTAGTGTTACTTCACTATTTATAGTGCACATTCTCAAAAAGAAGGGAAATTCATGGTAAAAAAAAACTCCATTTAATGCATCTGTTAGGGTTGTTCCACAGCAACAAAAGCGAGGAGGTTCTTGAGTTGAAAACCCTAACCACGATCACCCCACCACACACACACACACACACACATACGTGCAAGTAGGGGAAGGGCCAGAGCAACACAACCAATCACACACAACCAGCAGCAGGTAACAGGAATAACATACAACTATCTAAACCACGAAACCACACACCCATGCTCGCATCGGGTTGTGCCATGGGGTCGTCACTGCTAACTGTCATCCCAGACATTCCACACACTGCTAAACACATATTGTGTTATGACACTTTAGTGTTTGTGAAAGTATTTTGTTAAAGTATGCTCCTAATGACTGCACATCTTTGCCATCATCCTGCAAGCAAATGGTTGGGTCCTTTGGGCTGACATTTGCAGGATGGCAAGACCTGGTCCCATAGATGTGCTTTTCCCTGCTATTGTGCTAAAATACTTAAGGATTACAAAGTTACAGTGTTCCAAAATTGAGCAATTTGCCATAGACTCACATTGCGGCGCCCATGATGCCTTTTGCCACCCGTATGTTGAAAATGAAGCGAGGTACATCATTTTCATTACTGCCAGCTTGGTTCACCTTTATGTGAAATAACCTTGAAGAACAACTTTGTAACTAATGTATCATATCTGAAGTTGGATTTCTCCACTTCCTACAGTGACACAGGTATACGCCTCCTGCTGGATGTGTGTGATTGATTGTGTTGCCTTGGTCCTTCCCCTACTTGCATATGTGTGTGTGTGTGGTGGTGGTGGTGGGGATGGGAAGGGGGAATGCGCAGTTAGGGTTTTCAACCCCAACACTGAATTTCCTCACTTTTGTCACTGTGGAACAACCCTAACTGATGCATTAAATGGAGTTTTTTGCCATGAATGAAAACAACAAAAAATATATATATATATATATATACACGTGTGTGTGTGTGTGTGTATATCTATATCTATATATAGATATAGATATACACATGTATACATATACGTACATATATATATATACACACACACACACACGGTAGTGGCACTATAGTTAGGGTTGAGTAAGCACTTTATTGTTAAACCTCAAATTGTACACCTTAATAACTTTGCCACTGTCCAACGGATTTGCCTGAAATCTTACATGCGTGGTCTGGTTTCATAGATCTCTGGATCTGGCAAGTTGTGTTCTGGTCAGATACATGATTGCAGAGCTGCAGAATGCCAAACAAAATGCAAAAAAACAGACTTTTTGTGTGTTTCTTTGCTCGTACTAACCAGCCCGCACAATTTGTCCATGTAGTCTGAAACCTTCAGGGAAGATGCAGTCTGGGTCATCAATGTGCCTTACGAAGATTTGGTGTAAAAATATTAAACCGTTCAAAAGTTATTCAAAAAGCAAATTTCCCATTATAGTCAATGGGGAAAAAATATATGTGTCTCACGAAAGTGTCGCAAGTTCAGTTTTCTTTTTGCAAATGGCCCTTTTACTTTCGTGCTGCTGCCATCTTGTTTTCAGTTAGCGAGAGAGAAAATGCCTGCCATTTAAATTTGGGACCCTCTAGGTGAACACTGACTGTTGGGTTTACCTAGTCAGGTCCTGAGGATGCCAGCCCTATTTTTATTTTGGGGTAACCCCCCCACCCCCAGAAATGGCATTTTAAAAGTTGGAGCTCCAGTACTTTTGCAAATCGTGGAAAAAACGTCTGCAAAAGTTTCACAAATGCGAAAGTTTCGTGCTGTTTTTTGTGAAACATTTGCAATTTGCAAAGAACTTTGCCAAAAAACTGGAAATCTTTGCCATCCCCCTGCAACAAAACGGTTGGACCTTTTGGGCTGAAATTTGCAGGGTGGCAAGCCCTGTTCCCGCAGATGTGCCTTTTCATGGTTTGGTGCCAAAACATTTAAAGGGCCCAAAGTTACAACATTCCAAAGTTGAGAAGTTTCCCCATAGGATAACATTGCGGTATCCGTGATGCCTTTCGGTGCTCATATCTCAAAAATGAAGCGAGATATGGAGTTTTCACTACTTGCAGCTTAGATCACCTCTTGGTGAGCTCAGCTGTAGAAACAAGTTTGGAAATCATAGATTACACCAGCAGTGGAATTTGTTTTCCCCTATTTGCTACGGTTACGGAGATATTGGCAAATTAGTGTCACAAGGGTTCCAAGGGTGCCTTTTCAGTGTATTTCGGTGCCCATATCTTGTAAATGATGCAAGATACAGATTTGGTTGATCTGTCTTGCATGAAGTACTCACTGTCATGATTACAATGGCACTGGAATTTTTTTTCCTAGCTACTACGGTTGCTGAGATATTAGCAAATTAGTGTTACAAGGGTTCCTTGCCCTGCAAGTCTGCTGTATGGCTCCATAGATATGTGTAAGTGGTAGCATAGGGCCTGGAGGGCCTGCGCTACCACAGATGCATACCATTAAGCAAAAAATTGGCAATATGAAGAGAGTGCAGGGGCCGGAGGGTCTGCGCTCCCAGTAACACATACCACTAACTGGTTACATTACCCTTTTTTAAAAAAGAATGAAAATTCATGGCAAAAAAACTCCATTAATGCATCAGTTAGGGTTCATAGCACAGCAAAAAAAGGCATGGAAATGTGGTGTTGGTTACCACCCCTACCATCCCCACCCCCACACACAACAAGCACGGGGTGTGCATTGAGGTCATTGTGCCTAACTCTCACCCCATTCTCCTATACTGCACCACCTCAGCTTGTTTATACATGGAATGGGGTGAGAGTTAGCTGATGACCCCAATGCACACCCCAATGCCTGTTGGTGTGTGGGGGATGGGGTTGGGGTGGTAAGGGTGGTAACCCTAACTCCACATTTCCATGCTTTTGTCACTGTGCTATGAACCATAATTGATGCATTAACAGAGTTTTTTGTCATGAATATATATATATAGATATATATATATATCTATATATATATATGTGTGTGTGTGTTTGTTTTTTTCTCTTTTAGATCTTTCCTGAAGAAGACCTAAGGTTGAAACATAGATTTTTAACTCTGTTTTCAGCGTGCATTTTAATATAACCATTTTGTTTTACTCATATATATATATATATATATATATACACAGTATATGTGTGTGTGTGTGTGTGTGTGTGTATATATATATATATATATATATATATATATATATATATATATATATATATTTAGGATATTTAGGATGAGG
Organism: Neoceratodus forsteri; assembly: GCA_016271365.2. Classification (NCBI taxonomy): domain Eukaryota; kingdom Metazoa; phylum Chordata; order Ceratodontiformes; family Ceratodontidae; genus Neoceratodus; species Neoceratodus forsteri. The sequence continues at coordinate 1,171,214,918 of CM028129.1, read as the reverse complement.
ACAGGGTATTGGGGGAAGAAAAAAATGCCAAGTATGAGGTGATACTACTGGGAGATCTTCCTGATGTAGATTGGGAAGTATTGATGTTCAAAACTGCTGTAAGTTGGGTGCTAGTGGATGTTTTGTAGGGCTGTTTCCTTGTGCAGTGGGTAAAGAAACCAATGTGGATGGGTCTAGTCTTGAGCTGGTGCTCTCCAACACTGTTTTTGTCAGATGGTGTAGTGACCACTATTTTGTGAGGTTTAACATAGCTCTAGAGGCCCACCATTCAAAGACATTGGGGCCAATTCTCAAAGGGCTGGCGCAAGTGCCACCAAAGGCGACTTGCGCCAGGGACCTTACACCCGATTCTTTTTTGGGCAGGGTCCCCGCAGCTAAGTCCTGCCAGTTGCACCAACCTGAACAGTACGCCAAACAGTGGGTGTACCCGAATGGCTTGGCGCAAGCCTGTGGCATTGGAAGTGGAAGGGTGCAAGCACCCACCCCATGCCCTGATCGCCACTAAGAAATTGGAAAAGCCCTGCAGGGCTGTAGGACAACCCCATGCCTCAGTCCCCAAAAACATGTGAGTAACAGCCCCGCAGGGCTAACAGCCTCCCTAAAGCCCTAATCCCTGCATGGTGTCAGGCTAAAAGCCCCTGTGGGTTAGTGGCCTCCCCCCCAAGCCCTGAACCCTGATATGAAAATAGAAGCCCTTGTTGGCTAGCACCCCCCCCCAGCCCTGATCCCTGAATCCTGATATAATGTCATGGTCAGTCCTTGACAGGAATAAAAGAAGCCTGTTCCAACCCCCTTTAGCCCTGGTAGTCTAGTGGCACTCCATTCCCCCACCTGGCAGTGCCAGACCACCCCGCTCTCCCCAACACGAACCCAGCCAGTAACTGGCACAGCCCACCTCTCAGCACCGCGGTCAGCCACTGACCGAGCTCTGCTATGAGCACGTACTGCAAATAGTACACACTCAGTGAATGACGGTAGCAGCCGTTCACTGAGGGCATACTATTTACAGTACATGCTCATAGCGGAGCTCAGTCGCTGGCTGGCTGTGGTGAGAGGTGAGCTGTGCCAGTCACCAGTTGGGTACAGGTGGAGGGGAGCGCGGGGTGGTCTGGCACTTCTGGGTGGGGGGCCACTAGACTACCAGGGCTAAAGGGAGTCGGAACATGTTTCTTTTATTACTGTCAAGGACTGACATAACAGCATATCGGGGTTGAGGGGTCCGCTATCCCACAAGGGCTTTTGTTTTCATTAATTGGGGTTCGGGGCTGGGGAGGCCTCCTAACCCACAAGGGCATATTTATTCTTAAAATTGCAGCACAGTGGTGCAACCCCCGGTGGATGCAAAATACACTTACACCAGCTAATAGCTGGTGTAAATGTACTTTGACTGATGTCCTCCGGGGATAGTTTTAGAATCCCAAATTAGGGGATGTGGCAGCCACCTTTACAGAATAGGGTGCAGCTGCTGCCATAAACCCCCTTGCGCCATGTTGCATCAGGGTTTATGGCACAACCATGGCATAAGTCCACTTTGGCGCAAGCAGCCTGCATGTTGTCGCAGGCTGCTTTCCAGAATCCTGCATGTCACAACTCATGGAGCAAAGCGTCACTTGCGTCATTCCTGTTAGCATAAGTCACTGTGCGCCATGCGTAAGCCTTGGAAAATCTGCCCCAGTGGGTTTTGATTTCAGAAGGACTGACTTTAGGAACATGGGAGATGCTCAAGGAAAGGTTGGCAGAAGTGGCAAGAACAGAAGTGTGTGCCATGTGGGATATTATCAAGATAATAGAGGTGACCAATTCCTGTATGAGGCTGGTTGGGGAAAAAACAAAAACATAGAAAGACAGTTTGGTTCTCCAGGGGAAGGGGGCGAGGAAGTAGGGCCAAAAAGAGAATTGTTCACAAAGCATAAGTGGGAGCAGGGTGAAGCTAACCGAGAAGCCTGTCTTGGAAAATTGAAGGGGGCCTATAGAATGGATAGAAAACCTAAGGCAGAGACAGACCTGAGAATAGCAGTGTGTGTCAATAGTAGAGAGTGTCTACAAAGGCAAGAAATCCTTTTCTGTTACATCTTGGAAAAGAGAATATGAAGGAGGGGAATAGTCTGATTTTAAAAAAGAATGTATGATGGAGGAGGATGATTGGAAAAGGGCTACTATGCTGAACATGTACTTAATTTGCTTTCACAATTGAGAAGGGTGAACTATTTCTAGAATGTGGTGTGCAGGCCAGAGGGTGGAGAGTGAAAGTACTGGAGATGTGGCCAGTTACATAAGAGAGAGAGTGCTCAGGGGGGCTCAAGACCCTGAGATTGGACATATCACCGACACTAGATGAGATATATCCTAGGGTGCTAAGAGAGGTTGGACAAACCTTAGCAGAGCCATTGGTCAGTCTGTTTTTGAACTTATATTTTATTGATTATGAATTATGCAATATAGTTCATAGCACAAGGATACAACTATAAATTGGCACACTTTATGTCACAATAGTATCTCTTATAGTTTGGTCTTGTTACTTCCATACAGGAATGATCTAACATAATGTACTAATATAGAAACATAGAATTTGTTGGCAGAAAAGGGACTGCTAGGCCTACCCAGTTTGCCCAAATGTTCCCTGCCTAGTCTGCCTCCACAGACCTTACTGGTCTCCATACTTGAAGTTCCCCACCATTTTCTCCTCCATCACTTCCACTGGCAATTTGTTCCAGGTGTCTACCATCCTTTCAGTGAAGTAGTACTTCCTCACATCCCTCTTAAATCACCTCCCCATCTTCATCGCATGCCCCCTGGTCATGGTGCTCTTTCTCATTTTACAGGGACTTTTCCTTGTACCTTTGTTAACCATTATGAGGTTTTTGTAGGTCTCTGTCATGTCCTCTTTTGCTCTTCCTCTCTTTGAGGGTGCACATGTTGAGATCTAACAGTCTCTCCTCATAGAGATTTTGGTGTAACCCATGCAGTATTTTAGTTGCCCAGCAATGGATTGCCTTCACCCTGTCTGTCTGTTCTCAGGTGCAGACTCTGGAACTGGACACAATACTTCAGGTGAGGCATCTCCAGTGAGTGATACAGTGGCAATACCACCTCCATCCTCCTGCTGGAGATTTCCCTCCCTATGCACCCCAGCATTACACTAACCCTACCCTCTTCTTTGTCATACTGCCCTGCCACTTTAAGGTACTCAGTTACGATAACCCCAAGGTTTCTTTCCTGTTTAGTGACTGTCTGTACTTCCCTCCCGTCCTAAACTCAGCTCTTGTGTTCCTATGCCCAAGCTGCATAATTCTGCACTTTTTGGCATTGAACCCCCAACTGCCATGCTCTTGACCACTTTTTCAATGTCCCAAGACCCCTGTGCATTCTCTCCACCCCATCCTAAGTATCTGCCTAGTTACAGATTTTGGTATCATCTGCAAAAAGGCATACCTTCTCTTTCAGTTCTTCTGTTGTTTCACTTGTAAAGGCATTGAAGAGGACTGGTCCCAGCACTGAGCTTTGTGGGCACTCCACTGGCCACTCTCCCATCCTTCTGGTGCAAGCTTATAACCACCACACTCTGATGCCTATCTGTTAACCAGTTTCTAACCCAGTTCACCACTTAGATTCCACCCCTAGGATGCTAAATTTTTTAATCGGTCTCCTGTGTTGCACAGTGTCGAAGGCCTTGTGAAAGTCTAGGTAGGCTACATCCACTGCCCTCCCCAAATCTCTTTTCCTGGTCACCCAGTCAAAGAAATCAATCTGATTCATCTAGCATGACCTTTCCTCCCCCCCCGGTGAATCCATGCTGCCTGTAGTCTTGCAGCCCATTGGATTCAAGGTAGTCTACCAGCCTTTCCTTTAGCAGGGTTTGCATTAATGTCCCCACCACAGAAGTGAGATTGACCAGCCTATAGTTGCTAGCCTCCTCCCTGCAGCCACTCTTATGTAGAGGAATCAGGTCTGATCTCCTCCAGTCCCCCGGAGCCACGCCTGTTTCCAACGAGCTGTTAAATAATCCTGTCAGTGGAGAAGCTAGCACGTTCCTGAATTCCTTTAATATCTTTACGTGCATCCCATCTCATCCCATAGTCTTGTCTACCTTTAGAGCTGCAAGTACCTTCAAAACTGTTCCTCTGAAAATGGACTTGTGTCCACCTTGCTCTCCCCTTTGTTCCTGCTGCTGTCTTGTGCCCCCCACCCCCCACTATGAAGATTGAACAGATGAACCTGTTCAGGATGGCAGCTTTTTCTTGGTCTTCTTCTGTGCAGGGTCCCCCTGCCATCCTCCTTATCCCATCTCTCACCTTGTTTTCCTTTTCTCAGTTAAACTCCTAAAGAAAGTCTTATCTCCTTTAGCTACCCCATTGGCTATCCTTTCCTCTGTCTGCACTTTTACTCCCCTTCACTGCCTTCCCCACTTCCCTCTGCTTAATTATGAGCACCTCCCAGTCCTTCTCCCTCTGTGTTTCCTTATACCTCCTGAATGTCACCCTTGTTTCCTTCACCACCTTGGTCACATTCCTAAAGAACCAGAATGAATGCTTCCTTCCTTCATTTCTTCCTGCCTGCCTTCCTTCCTTCTTTACTTCCTTCCTTTCTTTCTCTCTCTCTCTTCCTTCATGCAGAGGCTGGTTGCCTTAATAATGTCCTACTTTAATTTCCCCCCACTGTGCTTCTACACCTCCTTGGCAATCTCCCCCCCAATGAGACAGTTTCTGAGGCAGTCTCCCATTTCTTTACAGTCTGCCTTTTTAAAGTCCAGACCGTCATCCTCAGCCTCTGTTCCCATCTTAATGTTAAAACACAGCGATCACTGGCATCTAGGGGACTGCCCACTGTGACGTCTGCAATGCAGTGGCACCAGATCCAGCACTGCCCTGGCCCAAGTGGGTTAATTGACCAGCTACATGAGAAAGGTCCCTTGTATGGAGTCGAGGATGACCCTGCTCCTTGCCAAAGCTGCATCTGGAAGGCTGCAGTCCACATCTGGAAAACTGAAGTCACCAACTAGCGGCACCTCCCCCTTATTTGTCATCCTGATGATGTACTCCGAAATGCATTATCCAACTCCTCTCCCTGTGCTTGAAATTTGTGTACCACTCTTGTACGGATCGCAACCCCAGCACCTGGGCTGTAGCTGCATGTTTGATCTGCTGCATATTTTGAATGCCAGTGTCTTGCATTTTCACATATAAAATGAAACAAAAGTGCATGCTGCAATCACTCCTCAAAGTTACTGCCATACCATAGACCAATATATGTGTGTGTAAAAAAAAAAAAAAAAAAAGGCGCATAAGGATGGCCCAATGGTGCTGAGGATTGAGGTGCCGGACACCACACCTCCCATCATGCTGGTGACCTGAGTATTTGAACAAGCCTGGGTTGCTCAGGGTCTGCTGGGGGTGTTGAGAGTCTGATGATTGCTGTCCTCTCTCAGGGAGGGAGGTATGCCTCATACTCAAAGAACTGCAACCTCGTGGAGGCATGCTGACAGCACTCTGGTCATGGCGTAGAAAGGGGTTGGCCAGCTGCAGGCATATAGTGCATGTGCACCTCTACACACACTCATGACAGTGCCATTGCAAGCTGCTGACTAGAACCATAAAATTGGAATAATGGAACTTGCAGCATGGTGCTTGGCCCGCTCTCCAATCTGTGCTGCCACCCAGGACCCCTTTGTCTGCTCTGCCCCATGTGGGTTCTTTGGACTGACAAGCTGCTTTAGAAGAGCCCCTTGTAGGGAATGAAGGATAGCCCTGCTCCTTGCCGAAGCTACATTTGGAAGGCTCCACTTCACGTCTGGCAAACTGCAGTCACCAACTAGAACCACCTCCCCCGTACTTTCCATCCTGATGATGTCTTCCCCTAGTGACTTATCCAACTCCTCTCCCTGTGTTGGAGGTCTCTATACCACCTCTGTATGTATAGTATCCCCAGAGCCCATCTCCAGGATGACCCATAGCACTTCCAGCCCTTTCTTTCCCTCCGGGTGCCCTTGTATCTCAGTGGCCTTTATTCCCTCACCCACATACAGTAAAACTCCTTCTCCCCACCCCCTCTCTCTCCTGAATGGAGAGTAGCTCAGTATGGTCATGTCCCAGTTGTGACTATCATTGCACCACAGCTGTGTTATGGCCACAAATCCAGGCTAGCCTCTGCCATGAAGGCTTCCAGATCCGTAATTTTATTTCCCAGACTTTTGCACTTGCGCATGTGGCTGGTCACGCCTTACTTCCTTCATGCCTGCTTCCCCCTCTTCATGCCTGTGCTGTTCCATGATGCTCCCCCTGATCCACCTCTTTTTACTGTCTACGCCATCTGTCTCCTTTACTCTTTCTAGAGTGACTACTAGCACTACTTGCTTCTGTCTCCTTGCTGAAACCCACTCTCGTTGTTGAGTTTCCTCTCCAGCTGGAGTACCATGATTATTTCAGCCCATTTGCATAAACCAGGACTGAGCTGCATCCTCAAAGTATCAAACTGTTCAGTACTGAATCCTCACTCAAAAGATTTTTAAAAGAGCCAACATTTTAAAAATGTCATTGTCTTGTTTTGGGTGTAACACAGAGTAAGTGAAGTGCTCTGAGGCATTGAATTTGCACCACTTAGTTGCTGGCTCTACGCCACCCTTTAGCATATGGAAACATAGAATCCTAGACAACGATGGCAGAAAAAGACCAAGGGTCCATCCACTCTGTCCATGGTTGCTTGGGACCTAGCGTCTGTCCGGGGACCTATCCCCCTCCCTTCAGCTCATCCCTTCCCTTCTCTGCAGAGCTTTCTTATATTTCTCTTGTTCTGTCCCACCCATGCTTGAAACCTTCCACAGTTGTAGCACCCACCACTTTGTCAGGCAGCCTGTTCCATGGCTCTAGCACCCTTTTGGTAAAATAATACTTCCACAAGTCCCTCTGAAGTTCCCCCTTTCAGTTTTCATTTGTGCTATTGTGTTAATGAGCTGGTGTTCCTGTTAAATAATGCTGCATAGTTTGCTTTATTAATACCTTTCAAAAACTTGAAAATCTGTATCATATCACTCTTCTCCCTTCTGGCCTCTAGTGAGTACATGTAGTACATATTCAGTGCCCTTAGATGTTTCTCATAATATTCTCTGTGTGGTCCCTGCATCATCTTGTTTGCCCTACGCTGTATCGCCTCCAGTCTGTCCTTTTCCTTTTTGAGGTGAGGACCCTAGAACTGGGCACAGTACTCCAAATGAGGCCTCACCAAGGACCTATAAAGGGGGTTATTACTTCTTTCCTTCTACTGTCTGTGCCCCTCTCTATATACCCCAGCATTCTGTCTGCCTTGCTGTAGGCTTTTTTGCACTGGCTAGACTGCTTCAGGGTGCCACTGATAATGACTCCCAGGTCCCACTCCTCTGTTGTTGTGTTAAGTTTAACCCTACTATAACCAGTACTCTATTCTTGGGTTCTTTTCCCCAGGTGCATTACTTTACACTTCTTAGCACTGAATTTCAGTTGCCACACATTTGATCATCTCTCCAGTATATGGAGGTTACTTTGTAAATCTCTAACTCACTCTACACTGTCCACCCTTCTGCAGAGTTTAGTGTCGTCTGCGATGAGACCAATCTTACCCTGGATTCCTACAGTAATGTCTCTTATGAACGTATTAAAAAGGACAGGGCCTAGGACCAATCCCCGTGGTACCCCACTAGTGACCTCCCCTTAAGCTGATTTCACCTGCTGACGACAACCCACTGCTGCCTACCCTTAAGCCAGTTTCTTACCCGTCTGACTAAGACATGTGCTGCTCCTAGAGCCTCCATTTTTCTCAGTGAGCACCTATGAGGCACTGAGTCGAGAGCCTTGCTGAAGTTGAAAGAATAAAAGATCCACTGCATAGCCTCTATCTAACTCCCTTGTTACCCAGTCAGAGAAGACAATTATACTGGCCTGACAGGACCTCCCTGCCACAAAACTGTGCTGCTTATTGTCCTGCAGACCTTTTTTTTTTTTCAGGTAGTCAGTGAGATCCTGCTTGATCAGTGTCCCATTAGCTTTCCCACAATAGATGTGAGACTATAGTTCCCTGGCTCTTCCTTATACCCCTGTTATGTAGTGAAACCATATCGGCCATTCTCCAATCTCTAGGTACCACCCCTGTCTTAAGTGAGCTGTTGAATAGTTTTGCCAGAGGGTCAGATAGTTTCTCTGTCAGTTCTTTTGCCACTCTCTGATGCAACCTGCCCGGTCCTGGGGCTTTCTCTATCTTGAAGGCCACCAACCCTTTGTGGACCCTATCTCTGTTGAATACCGATATTTCCATTAATGAAATCCCTCTAGTGGCTGCTTAAATGCCACTTTCAGGTAGGGGGCCAGTGTCTTCCCTGGTAAAAACAGAGCAAAAGTAGTCATTTAGGATGACTGCCTTTTGCCCATCCTCTTCAGTTGCCCTATCCCTGTCTGACAACCTAACGATTCCTCATCCCTTTTCCCTGATGTATTGGAAGAGATGTTTCCAGATGTGATCCCCTTGACAATCTGCAGCTCCATTTCTGCTTTAGTCTCACTAACTGCCCTCTTTGCCTCTTTATTTTCCTAAATGTATTCCTCTCATTCTTTCTTCTCCCTGTTTCTTTTTAAACCTACAGAAGGCCTTTCTTTTGACACTGCTTCCCTTACCCTCACAGTGAACCATATACAGGTCTCTTGAACTTATTTCTCTTAACTACTGTCCTCACACACATTTGTGTTGCTTCCTGGGTGGCTCCTTTATTACTCCTCACTTCTCTTCCACACCCTCTATATCTCCCAGCCTGATTAACTGATCCCGCACCAGCCTTCTCAGTTTTATGAAATCTGCCCCCTTAAAGTCCAGAACCTCCATTCTTGAGCGTGCTTTTTTTGTGTTCCCTAGGGTTAAATCAAATCACTTATTCTGGGTGTTATTTATGTACCTCCAGGTTGCCAAGATGATGGCCTACATATTGTCTGCAACTGTAGTGTTCACATATAACAAGAGTTGTTACTAATTTGGCTTTTAACCTAAACTAGCTGGATAAAAACCTGTCAGGCCCCAGAAATAAAATCTCAAATTTACTGCTATCCCAAATAATCAAGATCCCCACTGGAAGAAATTATAAATCTGGTACCTCCACAACAGTCTTCTGGCCTCTGATTCCTCCAAGTTATTCATTCTGGCATCTTACTAGATAACCTTAACAACGACCATAACCCAGTGTTTTTACTGTTGGAGTACAAACCACAAAAGTTCCCCATTTTTAACACCAAGAACTTAAAACATCTTAATGTTCTCAGAGGCTTTGGAGGTCCAGGATTGTTAATTTTTAGCTCACATCACTAACATTAGGGAGGTATTCTTTGCTTTCTGTACTATTCTTAACAACATTTGCAGCATTGTTGCTTCTATCAAAAGGCTAAGAATGAGGTGTAATAAACAGGTATGGGTCACTCCTGAGTTCCTCCAGTCCCTAAGAGAAAGGGACAAAAGCTGGAGTGCTTTCTGGAAAACAAGGGATGTCCCCTTGCTCCTTTATAAATAGTCATGTAACAAATGGCAATCTCTTTTCTGAAATACTAAATATAAGAGAAGCATCAGCACTTTGTGTGCAAAAATGTAGCAGCTACCTGGAATTTATTCAGTGACTTGTTGGGGGACGAGGCTGGAGTTAGTCAGACTTGGGCTCACTGCCTGAGCCCCACAACATTGCTAGTGGTTTTAAGTACTTTGTTGTTGATTTATCCAAATATCTGCCAAGTGGTAAAACTCAACACAACTGGCTCGTCTACAATGCTTCCTTCTATTCCTGACTCTGATGTTTCCGAGTTTTATTTTAAAGCCCTTTCTCCATATGATGTGTTCAGTTATTTGTCCAAAATGAATCCTAAGTGGGGGGCATGGCTTGCATGCAAAGAAAATGGCTGCTTGAGTCTTTTGCTCTGTCCTGGCTATGCACTTATCCTAACTTATCCGACAGGCTAGAATCTTCTTTGGCAAACTATTCTTAGTGGAAAAGATCAGCGCTTACCTGCAGAATATTCCGGGTTGGTTATTTGCCGAAATAGACATTTAGAGTTGGGGGATTCCTAGGTGACAGCTGTGGCAGTGATCTGGCCCTGCAGCCCTAAAGCCCCTGCAGCATGGCATCCTCAACCCCACCGGATCCTAACCTACAGGAGATTAAACAGATGTTCACTATTATGCTGGCTAAAATGGATCAGCTTAAAATAACTGCACAACATACTGCTGCTAATATCATTTCACTGTCACAACGAACCAATGATACAGAAAACAGGATTGCAGCAGCTGAAGACAAAACCTCTCGTATAATGGACCACATACTAAACCAAGACCACGCCATCTATTTATTATAGAATAGGGTAGAGGATCCAGAGAACTGTCGCTACCACAACAACCTGCGGTTTGTTGGATTTCCAGAGGGCTATGAAGAAGCCTGTGCATCTAGCTTTCTGCAAAATGTTATTCCGTCCCAGCTGGGCACACGATAAGAAGGCCCAATAGAAATAGATAGGGCCCACCAATCCGTTGGCCCCAAATGTCCCCCAAACGCTGGACCTAGGCCCATCCTGGCCCTGTTTCTCTGCTATACAGACTGGGAGTACATTATGTAGCTGGCCCGGGAAAAGTGAAGCCTGACATGGCAGGGACAAAAAATTCACATTTTTGCAGACTATTCACAGGAGTTATCAAAGCGCAGTTGCTCTTTTATGGACACCAGGACAAGATGTGCTGAGCTTGGCCTGCAGTACTCCTTGAGAAACCAGCAGTCCTCTGGATTATCACTAACAGGGTCCCAAGGCATTTTGAAACCCCTGAGGAGACCAAGGAATTTCTGTCAAAACCGGGCCCCTCTCCCATGAGACATAAAGCTTGGGGGCCTGATCGCAAGTCCTCTCACTGGGACCTCTCACAAGAAATGGACACTGGTCCAGGGCAAGCCGCTAACTGATAGAGAGACAAACACTCCAGCGTACTTCTGAGCCCTTTGTGGTCCGATCAAGAACCATGGCATCAAGTTCCAAAAGGCTGCCGAAAGGGGAAAAAGAAATGGCAGGAGGAAGGGAGAAACAAAGAATGTTCCCCATAGGTCCGATCCTGAAGCAGGAATAGAAGCCCTGAACTACAGGTTGATGAGGACATCCATGACCCCTTACTAAATAATGAGAACAGATTCCAAGTGCTGACAGGCTTACAGGATGATTTTACTCCGCTCCTGGAGATCCCTCAGAAACTGGGGCATCCCATCGATGACTCCCCTGTAGGCTGATCTTGGGCAGAGATGGCGGCCTCTCTGGCATTCCTTATTGCTGAGCCTTCCTGCTCAGCGGATTGTGTGCAGAGCCCGATCACTCTCAAACAATTATCCAGAGAACCGGGAGAGGGCTGATTGAAAACGGGACAGCTAAGTCAAGTTTCTTGTGTCCCACATGTTTTCCTTCTGTTTTTGTGCCTCTCATGGTGGAGAGTGGCCTAGTTCATGCTCCCCTGTTGAGTTTAGCCTTGATGCTTAGACACCACCTTCTCGCAGGGCAGGCCACTATCATGCACTGACCCCGAGGCATGACTGCAGGAGAGGGCCCATTTTTAAAGGGGGCTCCTTCACTGTTAAAACCTCCAAGGTATGGCTAATCACCAACGGCACATACAGCCTAAGCTGGAGGGTCCCTTTCAAGGTATTAAATATAATGACACTGGGGGAGGGAGATTTAAGCCTTCCATATATATCGCTGCAGGGATTGGGGATAAGGGGATGAGCTGCTCCATGTGGGAATGGGTAAATGCAGCCGATATCGCCCATATAGGAACTCTCCCCAATGGATGTATAAATGATGTCTTAAATGTTAAAAGGAGAGGTATGTGTCCCGACCCTAAGAGGGATGAACCTTCCCAGCGTTCAGTGGCTGTTTTCATGCATTAGCAGTGATGGGCAAGATTGTCTACATTGAGATGCTAGGCTGTTGCATTTTAAAGGGGGCACAGGTCTAGTTTAAAGGTCCCCCCTCCCATACAGGAACCCTCCCTACATAGCACAACAGTAATGTTTTCTTTTTTACATGTTAAAGGGAGAGGCATATGTCCTTATACCAAACGTGGATGTACCCTATTTGGTCTCAAGGACCGTTTTTGTGCACTAACTGCTAGGGGCAAGTTTGTCTGCTTTCAGACATCAGGCTGTCACTTTTTACAAGAGGTGGAGGTCTACTCTAAAGGTGCCCTCCCCCAGACATGGAGAAAGAAGCAGGGTATAGTATACGAACAACCCTCTGCAAAGTCCTCGAAGGTGACTGTAGGGACAAGGGAGAAAGCACTCTCCTGTCACACCTTCCCCTCCCTCCCTCCCTCCTGTGATCAGTACATCAGGCGATGCACATTCAGAGCTTCCTGGGGGGAGGATGTGCACTGTGTAAGTGCACAGTACAGCACTAACAGGAAGGAGGGGCAGATATAGCCTCCTATCCTTGGGAAGGGGTCCAGCCTGTGCTGGGACCCTCATGTGCAGACATTGGGAGCATTTGCCCCCTAATTAACTGCAGTTTTCAATGATGGCTTAGTGCATGCAATTTCAAATGTTTAAGAATGTTTAGAATTGTTTAGGGTTATACCATTATATACTAGGTTACCGATTCCTCAGAACCCTCCCTATGAGAAGGTTCCTTGGGCTTGTGTACTGGTCTGGCCAGTGTACTCGTAAGTCTAATAAGTTCCCCCCAGTGATGGCTGCTGGCAGTTGGGATTGTATCTCCCTTTCTACAGAAGGTGACATCATGCCTAATGAGGGGATGCAGGGTTGGGGGGGGGAATATAAGGACTAATTATGCTACATATCTAAGGGGTGTGTTTTTTCACTCTTGTGGTTTTACACTTGGTTATAGTTCCTTACCAAAGGTTAAGATGCATAGGCAAACTTTCTTATTGATCCTGAATGCTGACACTCCTTCCTGGTCTGTCACTTACTGGAAGTGAGCAGGTAATCTATACTGTGCTGTCCTCAGGTTTGCAGGATCCTAATTTATCAACCCACATCAACGAACCAAATGGAAATTAGTTTCTTAACATGATATGTCCGGAGCCTCAACTCTCCCGTCAAGCGGAAAAAAATATTGATAAGACTGAACAAGTTGAGGCCCCAAGTGGCATTCCTACAAGAAACCAAATTAACATCTAAAGTAACAAAAAAACTTAAATGGGAATGAGTGGGTTGGGAAGCCCACAATGAAGCCAAAGTAAAAAAGAGGGGGTGGCTATTTTGCTACATAAGGACCTTGGGGTGATTATTACCAAATCCAAAGTGGATAAACATGGCAGATGGCTCCTTATTGAACCTTATCTAAAAAAACGTTAATACTGGCTAATATCTATGCTCCCAACGAGGATGATCCTGAATTCTTTCATGCCATTAATCAGATCCTGATGGACTTCAATACAGGAAACTACCCTATAATACTGGGAAGGGATGCCAATCTGGCCTTAGATTCATCCATAGATCGCAGCCAGAGAGACTATGATGCACATTGAGGGGCGACCCTAGCGATACACAGGCTGCTGGCAGAGCACAATCTGCTGAATGCTTGGCATGCTAGGAACCCCGGATCTAGGAACTATACTTGCTTTTCAGCAATGCACAGCACTTCTAGCCAGATAGATCTATGGCTTATCTCATATGGGCTATACGAACTGCTGTCCTCCACCTGTATACACCCAATAGTCCTGTCAGATCATGCCCCATCGAACATGGCCCTTCACTTGGACACTGAACCACTAAGTCAGTCTTCCTGGTGTTTGGATACCCTGTTGCTGGAAGATACTGAATTTCTTCAATGGCTCAAGGGGGTGATACAGGAATTTTAGCAGGACAATGATACAGGAGACATCTCAGACTCCACCCTATGGGAGGTGTTTAAGGCCACATGATGGAGCAGCATAATTGGCTATGTTGCAGCCAGACAAACAAAACAAGAGGTGGAACAAAAGAAACTAGAACAAGAATCGAGCAAAGTAGAGACAAAATAGAAATAATTTCATAAGCAGGACCCCCCCACCCCCAGCTGCTGGCACAACTTAATAGCACACGAGAGAAATTAAACCTGCATCTCACTAGGAAAGCTGAACTTGTGCTTTGCAGGTTACAACATACTTATTGGGGGGGGGGAAGTTGAGCAAGCTTCTGGCATGCTGGCTGAAAACCTGGCAGATGGCCAAAAGAATAGCCGTCCTGAGGGATCAAAGTGGGACCTTCCATACGTAACAACAAGATGTTAATGGGATAATGGCAAGATTCTATGAGCAATTATATGCTTCCCCTTCCCTGCCTTCCCTGGATTCAGTCACAGCATATGTAGCCTCACTTCCCATTCCAACAATTAGCCCACAAACAACAACAGAGCTGGAGGCCCTATCACTATACAGGAAGTACATAAGGCCATTCCGGTGTTGAACCCTCACAAATCTCCAGGGGGAGACGGGTTCCCGATAGACTTTCATCAGGCTATGGGAGAGGGCATAGAGCCATATCTACTAAGGGGATTTCAAGGTTGCCTTCCATGGGAATGAACTGCTACCATCCATGTGAGAAGTGGTGATCTCAGTCCTCCCCAAGAAAGGCAAAGACCCGGCAGCTCCGGGGAGCTATAGGCCCATCTTGCTCATTAATACCGACACCAAGGTCTTGGTGAAAATCTTTGCTACCTGCTTGGAAGGTGGTCTACCAGGGCTGATCTATTCATCCCATATAGGTTTTATTTAGGGCCACCATAGCTCAGATCATCTTCAGATATTGACATCTCTTATACATCAACCTCAGGGCCTATGTACACCGACGGTGGGACTGGCGGTGGACTTTGAGAAGGTCTTTGACTCTGTCGAATGGCCATACCTAATGACCACCCTGGCAAAGATGGGGCTTGGCAATGTCTTTTGTAAATGGAAAAAAAAACCTGTATACACACCCCAAAGCCTCTGTACTTACCAATGGTTTGAAATCTCCCCTATTTAACCTACAGAAGGGGGCAAGACAAGACTGTCCTCTATCCCTGCTTTTATTTGTCCTAGCTATTGAGTATTTGTCTATAGCCCTTAGGGAAGCAACAACAGTCCCAGGCATACAGCTGGGCTCAGAAAACTTTAAGACATTTTTATATGCAGATGACTTGCTCATCACCACATCTGATGCTCATCAGGCCATAAAGCATGTGATTCCTTTCCTATCCCAGTTTTCCCGCATCTTGGGCCTCCGGATAAATCAATCCAAAATGGAGGCACTCCCCCTTAATAAGGCATGTTCAGCCACACCCTTTTAGAACCTGGGCTTCAAGTGGTCACCAGAAGGGATTACGTATTTGAGTATCAAGCGCCACAGGGATCTAAACAAATTAACACTCCTAAACCTGGGGGAACTCATACAGAACACCAGGCAAGATCTTGGCTGATGGAAAACCCAAAATCTTTCTCTGGCAGGGAAATCTGATTCACTGAAGCTCATGGTCGCTCTTAAATTCCTGCATCTGTTGGCCCACCTCCCAATCCCAGTAGTTCCAAAAGATGGGCGCAATAATGGGCCAATTGGCCATTTCCTGTGGGAAGGTAAACCTCCATGATATAGTAAGCAGAAGTTAGGACAACACTGGAGCAAAGGAGGCTGGGGGCTTGCATGGTACCAAAACTATCTCAAAGCTTTCATCACGGCTCCAATCACAAGGTGGTTCTCTATCCCCCCCATGCGCAAGCTCCACTATGGCTCAGGCTGGAATATGCTCTGGTGCAACCCAGGTCTCCTGCAGTCTTGCTATTCTCCAAATCAATTTGCCCCTTGTCCTTGTCGCCCCCAATGACACTTTCTATGTCCTACTGGAAAGGGGTTCATAAGGGTCTTTCCATTACCCCTACTCCTTAGGACTCCACTCCCCTATGGCATAACCCTATCCTAACAATAGGCAGATACATTTTTGGGGGGCCACTCTGGCAAGAGCAAGTGATATGTGCCATAAAACACCTCCTTCTGTCAGGTACCTTGACAATAGATACCTTCTCTGCTATTAAAACCCAGTATTAGCCCCCAAACCCATTTCTGCAGGTACTTGCAAATCAGAGATGCTGTAATACAACTGGGGAAAATTAAACCGCACCAACAAGGGTATAAGTCAGAATGTGCCCCCCGGGCTTAGCTGGTCAAACCTGACCTGAGGAAAGGCCAGCAAAATTTACAGCGCTCTCAGAGATGCCCTTCCCGACCCTACCTTAAGAGCCAAAGCACAGTGGGAAAGTGAAATGGCCACCAGCATCTCAGATGTCCAGTAGTCTCACTGTTGATACAGGATACACCAAGTCTGTAGGGACAGTAGATCCCATCTAATTGTGAACAAAACTTTACTCTGCTGGTATCATGCCCCAGCAAAACTACATCAGTTCAGCCTTTTACCCACGGATGTGTGTTAGAGATGTAGCCAACCTGGGGCAACCTGTATCACATTCTATGGAAATGCCTACACATTCAACCTTCCTGGCAAGAAGTCATCAAAATGTGCCACAATGTCCAGGGCCACTCTCCATTGATTGACGCTCCATTCCTATTGTTAGGTTGCTGCCCTGCTGGTACCCCCAAATATGACCCCTCAGCCCAGTGGGTGACAGCAGTAGGGGAAGCTGCAAAGAAGCTAATCTTACAATGCTAGAGATCTCTTCAGGTCTCAACCATGCAGGAGCTCACCCTGGCTCTAGGACAACTGGCTGCCTTTGAGAGAATGTCTTACTATACAAATAAAACCTTGGTAAAATACGAGAGATGCTGTTGCCCCTTTCTGGATTCAGATCTGTGTCATAACACTCAGAAAGCAACGCCCATGACTATGCACTTTTTTAAAGGTATACCATGTATCAGGAATATGCACGCTATATGATATATAGAACTGCTATGTCCTATGGTGCTTTTTCTTTCTCCCCCCTTTCTCTTTCTTTTTTCCTGAATACACATAGATGGGATCCTACTGTGTTATGTAAAGCCAACTTGAAAGGGCATATACATGAGGACCCTCCGATCACAGGAGAGGAGTAACAATCACTTCTAATCCTGGCTCCACTAGGGGGTCAAGGATATATAACCTTATTCTACTTAGCTCTTGTTCAAATGTCTATTCTACGTAACAAGGTATGATCTACCTTGCCTGTACCTGTCATAGAATAAAACAATGAAATGCATCTGCCTTTCAGCAGTGAATGTTAATGTAACCTGTATTGTGTGTTAGAAAAAAAAATCCTTAATAAAAAGTTGAACTTCAAAATGAATCCTGAGCCACTGGTGGATGTGGATGAGACTGGTTTTCGACTTGTTAAAACTGCTGCAGGCATCATTACAGTCCCCCTCTCTAAATTTGTTTTGCTTTTCCATTTACCATCATCAATTCCCTTTAGCCTTTAAAAAGGCTGTTTAAGTACCAATTTTCAAGTGGGGTGACATGCAAAACCCCAAAAGTGTTGTCTAGTCTCATTGCTTGCCTACTTGGCCAAGGTGCAAGAAAGGATCGTATTTAACTACCTGTTTGGTTGTCTCCCACATATGATTTCTAAAGAAATGGATTCAGTTCACTGTCTACAGAATGGCAGTCCCAGAGACAGCTGAGTCAGTGGAATGTCTTCAAACAAAGCTGCTCTCACCACCTAGGTGGTATATTCTTTGGCTGTGCCCCATGACACTGTCTCTTTTCACTGGAAGTGACAGATCTCCTCCTTCACAGCGTTGCATGCATAGAAGATTCTAGTGTTTTCAAGCTCTTATCTTTGCTGAATTTCGATTTTCAAGACCGCTTTCAAATTTAAAGTTTCTTCTGCATCTTCCAACTTTGCTGTCTCTGCTGTGATCATGTTGGAAAAGCAGAAAAAGTACTTAAGATTCTGTTCCAGGTCCAGGCAAAAGATGTCGGCCATGGATCTACATCACATGTGTGTGTACTGCTTAGGAGATAAATACAAAGTTGAAAATTGTAGCAAGTGCCATGCCATGATGCCAGCAACCATCGAGGAACGAAGGCCAGGCTGGCCTTGGGTAGGCATAAAGACTACAAATTGGGCTTGGCAGCTGCTGGGTTAGCTGCACAGCTTGTGTTCATGGAAGAAAGAAGTCCCAGAAGACTGGAGAAGGGCTCATGTGATCCCGCTCTACAAGAGTGGTAGCAGGGAGGAGGCAGGGAACCACAGACCAGTCAGTCTTACCTCAGTAGTGGGCAAGATTATGGAGGCACTCCTTAAGCAAAGGATAGTGCAACACCTGGAATCCATAGGAGCACAGGATCCATGAGAAGCATGGGTTTACAACAGGAATGGCCTGTCAAACTAATCTCATAGATTTCTTTGACTGGGTAACCAGCATGGTAGACCAAGGGGGAGTAGTTGAAGTCACCTACCTTGACTTAAGCAAAGCTTTCAATACTGTTACACATATAAGATTTATTAATAAGCTGGGTAGGCTTGGGGTGGGTCAGAAGTTGGTCAACTAGGTGGCAAATTGGTTGACAGGCAAAAACCAGAGAGTGGTGGTAAATGGTATACAGTAAGAAGAGCTGCAAGTCACAAGTGGAGTTCCTCAGGGATCAGTCCTGGGGACAGTCCTCTTCAATATCTTCATCAGTGACATGGCAGATGAAATGGAGGGTAAAGTCTGTCTGTTTGCAGATGACACCAAGATCTGTAACAGAGTAGATGATCCAGATGGGGTGGACAGAATGAGAAGAGATTTGGATAAACTGGCAAAATGGTCGGAAGAGGGGCAATTGGGTTTTAACGCAAAGAAGTGCAAGATCATGCACACAGGGGAAAAGAAACCCTGAAGCCACCTATAGGTTGGGAGGGGAATTGCTGGCAGTCACAAGGGAAGAAAGAGACTTGGGCATCAGTATCACAGATGACCTGCAGACCTCTAAACAGACCACTAAAGCAGTAGGTAATGCTAGGGGGATGTTGGGGTGTATTAGTAGGGGTATCACAAGTGGTAAGAGGGAGGTAATAATCCCTCTTTACAAGACACTGGTTAGGCCCCATCTGGAGTACTGCATGCAGTACTGGAGGCCACACCTTCACAAGGACATTAACCAAATTGAGAAGGCCAGAGAAGGACAACCAAAATGGTGCAGGGACTGCATCAGAAAACATATGAGGGCAGATTAATGGAGCTCAATATGTATACCCTAGAGCAAAAGAGGGAGAGAGGTGATATGATTGAACCATTCAAACACCTTAAGGGCATTAACAAGGTGAAAGAGTCAAACATGTTTCAGTATAACAAAAATAGCAGGACAAGAGGACACAGCATGAGATTAGAGGGAGGCTGATTAAGGGGTAATGTGAGGAAGTTCTTTTTTACAGAAAGGGTGGTGGATGCATGGAATGGCCTACCTTAGGAAGTGGTGGATATGAATACAGTGCAGGGCTACAAACAGGCATGGGATAGGCATAAGGGAGCAGTACAGATGAGTATGAATAGATAGGCCATTGACAGAGCAAAGGCAGATGGCACATTTATAAGATAGAAAAAGAAATGGGCAGGCTGGATGAGCCTTGCGGTCCTTATCTGCCATCAGCTTCTATGTTTCTGTGTAAGAAGAGGCAGTGGCAGCTGCAGTGAGTACCTCATTGGTTTCAGCTCTGTTTCTGGCTGGGTGGGCATACATTGTAGAGTCATTCTCAGATGAGTTCCAAAATGAGTATGGCTTTCCAAACCTTCAGGGAGAGCCCTTCTTTGTGCAGCAGAAAGGCTAAAAAGTATCATCACCGCAGGTCACATGATCAAGAATGGTCATGCTGTTCCTTCTCCTTTGACTCCCCTGACTGCTTGACCTAGATTGAGCTCCCTCTGGTTGAGGGTTTGGTTAAGGATGTCATGGTAACTTTATTGGGCCTATTGACCTCAACTCTGGTTGAGCAGGCAATCAAGATTTTTCTTGAACCAGTCAGCCTGTTGTCAGAAGAGGTCAACGAGGAGTCTATATATCTCAGACCCCAGTGCTTTCTGTCCTCATCCAGGAGGACAAGGACTGATTCAGAACCACACCCAAGTTGCTTTGGGAGCTGCCTCTACCAGTAGTCATGCCTCCCAGGCATATTTTGGTCTCTCTGCCTAAACAGGTGGTCTGTTTGGACCTTCTGGAGGACACATATTGACGCTGACCCTCTGGTCGAATGTCGAGGCACTGTATGTAGTCCAGTACCACAAGACCCAGAGGTTGCACCATTGATGCTCCTTGAGTACTTTATTTTCAGGTGAGCAGCTCTTCTAGCAACAGTGGACCATTGCAGGGAGAGAAGGGCTCTACTCCTGAGGCTCGTGCTCCCTTGGCCTCCTCCTGGCCATTCCCAGGTTGGTCCAGCAGACTCTGCTGACCATGGTATCTGCTTCACCTTTACTTCTTGTGGAGGTCCTTCCACAGCAGCCACAGTTCGAGACTCCAACTAAGGATGGTTAGGCTTCTGGCTTCCAAGGCCTGCTGTCTGTGGAGATCACCCAAGGGGAGGATTCTCAGGTGGTCCATGGTGGCAAGCAGGAGTACAGGTCTGTGTTCGAAGAATCTTCAGACTTGGAAGCTAAGTTGCTGATGGCCTCAAGCAGAAAATAGCAGTCTGACCAGGAATCTTTAGAAAGTGTCACAATCACATCTGAGCCAATACATTTTGGGGCTTTGCATCATCTAATGTTGGAGTCTATGACTGTACTGTTGGAACCAGTCCAGAAACAGGTTAAGTTCCTGTTAATTGATATCCTGGATAGGGAAGAATCCCCGGGGGTGGCCTTTCCCTTGGCTGAAGATGTTTTGAGACCAGCCCTGGTGCTTTCATAGCATCTAGCATCCTGTCTGGCACCCTCCCCCAATTGGTCCACAAGTATGCAGCCCATAGGGGCATCCTTTTGGGATTCTCTGACTACCCCTCTGTGGAGGGCTTGCTGTCAGATCTGGCCTTCCTCAAGATGAAACGCCAAAGGCATATGGACAGACCACCTGAAAAGAAGTCCACAAAGATTGACTATACAGCCAAAAAGGTGTTTGCTGCCACCTTCCTGTGTCTCCATCAGGCCAGTTATTCATCATGATAGCAAATTTTGGCCATTCTTTGTTTGGGATTGTTGTGCTTTTCCTCCCCTGCTCTCAGTTGATAAGCAGTAGGCAGCCAAGATGACTGGAGACTAAGGTCAGTCACTGGCTAAACAACAGCTACAGATGGCCTTATATATAGACAACTTTTGTGCCTGTTCTGTGGCTATGGTCAAATCTGTGCATCATAGGGCCTGGCTGAGGCTGTCTAACATAACTGTGAACACTCAACACAAGATGGTCAATGTCTCATGCACTGACTTTTTTGGCCTTAGGGTGGATGACATCTCACCCACATTGTATAGTTCAGTGCCACCCTAGAATCTGTGGCTTTATCCCAGAATGGCTCAAAAATTCCCCAAGCCTAAGGAAAAGGCCTTTTGGGGAGTCACATGATGCTAGCTCAGGTGTAGGCATTTCTTGGGTGAGCTCTGTCGGGTCCGCACTATAAAATTCATTTTTTGATAGTAATTCTGACCATTTTGTATAGAATTTCTTATTGGAGTACACTAGAGAGATGGCTAAGATGGATGCTTCGAAGAAATGTCAGCAGTGGGTGCAGAAGTTGCTGGAGTAAACACAGCAAGTGAGTGGCCTGTAGTTGCCATTGCCTTAGAGCCAAAATGCCCGAGGAGAAGCAGCTCACCACCACCTCCCCCCCCGTGGCCTCTCCTAACGAATTTACCATGAAGCAATTTTTCTTGGAGCATACTATGATATACGAGCTCACTGCCGATTTTAAAGTCTTCAAGCCAGCATTACAAGAAGTAGCTTTTCGGGTCTCGGATTCAGAAGCCCGTGATAGTTCTGTAAAAGACTGACAGAACAAAATGGAACCGGAGATAGTTCAACTCCGAAGAACAGTGACCCTCCTAGCAGAGAAAGTAGAAGACCGTGAAGGACGATCTCGTTGGAATAACCTGGTGCTCCTGGGGCTCCCCAAGAATGAAGAGGGTCCCAAACTGATCGTATTTATATAGCGCTTCTGTACAAAAGTGGCTGGCCCCTCTCCCAATGGACCTGGGTATATTATCAAACGAGCGCACCATGCCTTGCGCCCAAAGCCAGACCCAAGAGAATGACATCAGACATAAAATGTTGTACACTGCCTGTTTAGAAGTCATTACAGATTCAGGAATTCAGCACTACAATTCTGCTGACCAGGCAGCCCATGAGTTGCCGAAGTCCTGATGTTAATAGACATTTTAAGATGGACCGTTTATATTTTTTTTCTATTCTGTTCCTTTCTTTTACTTTACATTTTCCATGTTAGTTAGCAAGATTTTTTTGATACCCATGTTGTTTACTTATCATTAGACCTGTTAATCTATTTGTTTATTAATGTGTCAGTTTATATATTTATAGCACTACAAGTCCAATTTTGATCTGCCTTTGTTTCTTAACCTTGTGGGAGCTCTCATTGCTTTTTGCATCTCTGGGTACATTCCACAAGTCAAACATGGATGAAATCTCTCCCATTTTTACAGCTGCAGTGGGCATAGCCCTGCAGATGTTTTGCTTTGAGAAAAGGACTCCCTGCATAAATTATCTACCAAACAACATGATAGAGTGTTAAAAATAGTGTCCTCTTCTGAAGCCTGATTACTACACTGCCTGTGTATGCATGGCAGCTGGAGAGCACTATTTTTCCTCTAGCTTGAGAAGTTAATTGAGCCATTCCCAGTATTACCTTTTTTTGCAAGTTGAAACCTCCTCCATAGTGTTTTATGGGCATTTCCTTTGTTTGTTAAGTTTCAGTGCTTAAGTTGAGCCTTCCCCAGTACTGCCTTTTTTGCAAGTTGAAATATCCTCCATAGTGTTTTATGGGCCCTTGCTTTCTTTAAGTTTCAGTGCTTAATTTACTGTACTACCATTTCAGACTGAGAAACTTGTTTTGCTGTTATCCTCTTCCCCCACTCATCCAGAGCTGTGAATTACTTGCTTCCCTCATAGTAAGAATGTGAAACTAAACTTGTGTTATTTTAAATGACTGATAAAGTGACATGTCCCATTTGTATCTCTTGGGGATGAAGCTGTATCCCTTTACCTGTATGGAGTAATTCACTTGCCACCAACTCTTAAGACCACAGCTGTAAGATACAGTACATCATGCATGTAAGGTGCTATATGAGATCAAATTGCTTTCCCTGAAAAACAGGTTCATTTCTTTTCCCTACCTCTGCAGCCACACAAAGCCAACCCCTTATCTCTCCCTCTCTCTCTTTCTCTCTGTAATACCTGCTGTTGGACAACACAGCTGTCTAAAGAAACAAAGCTTTTTTTTTTCTTAAAAAGTAGGAGTTTTTTTCTTGCTTGTTTTAAGTGCCTGGGTAAGCCACAGGAAGACATTTATACTGCCAGGGATGTATTAACAGTCACAAGACATCTATAGAGAGAAGGGAATACAACACTTTAATGGTTACATCTGCATTAGACTACAACACAAAGTTCTTACGAACGGATTCAATGTTAAACTAATTGATTTTATATTCTTTATGCTTCTCTTTTCTTGGTGTTACTATGATCCCAATTAGCTGTTGCAAACATTTGTTCTGGAGGTCCCAGCCATCTCAGAAAAGATATAGATTGGGTGAAGGCAGTACAGAGAAGGGCAATCAAAATGGTGCATGACCTGCACCAGAAGCACTGTGTACTTTCTAGAGGAAAGAAGGGACAAAGGGAGACGTGATAGAAGAATTCACATACTTCAAAGGTATCAGTAATGTGCAGGAAGGTTAAATTGTGCTGAGAAAGAGAAGTTCAAGGACAAGGGGGCATGATATGTATCTGGAAGGGGGATACATAGCGGGATGTGAGAAGATACTTCTTTACAGAGAGGGCGGTGGACTCCTGAAACAGCCTGCCAGCAGAGATAATAGGTACCAAAATGGTAACAGGTTTCAAACATGCATGGGATACTCATAAGGGGACCTTGGTAACAGGGATGGTGCACGGGAGAGGGGGTTAAGACTGGAGATCAGTTATGGTCCATGGCTGCACAGTAGGTAGGGACCTTAGGGCAGACTAGGTGGGCCAGGAGGTCCTTTTCTGCCTACAGCTTCTATGCTCAATGTTAAACTACTTGACTTTATATTCTCTATGCTTCTCTTTTCTTGATGTTACTAAGATCCCTATTTGCTCTTGCAAACATTTGTTCCTGAGGTCCCAGCCATCTCAGAAAAGATATAGATTGAGTGAAGGCAGTACAGAGAAGGGCAACCAAAATGATGCATGGCCTGCACCAAAAGCACTATGGGGAAAGACTTAGGGAGTTAACTGTGTACTCTCTAGAGGAAAGGAGGGACAGGGGAGACATGATTAAAACATTCAAATATTTCAAAGGTATCAATAAGGTATAGGAAGGTTCAATTCTGCTGAGAAAGAGATGTTCAAGGACAAGGCAGCATGATATGTAGCTGTAAGGGGGGAGACTTAGAGGGGATGTGAGGAAATACTTCTTTACAAAGAGGGCGTGGACACCTGGAACAGCCTACCAGCAGAGGTAATGGGTACTGAAGCGGTAACAGGTTTCAAACATACATGGGATACCCATAAGGGGACCTTGGTAACAAGGCTAGAGCGGGGGGGGGGAGTTAAGACTGGAGGTCAGTTATGGTCCATAGGGGATGGTAGGCTGGGAAAGGCGGATAAAAAGCTAGTAAGTTATTAGATACTCAATTGTAACAGAGAGCTGCAGCTCACTGGATCCAACTTTTATATAACCCCCAACCTCACTCTCTACTGGTCGGGGGGGGAATGGGCCACATTTTTCGAGAATATTATTAGAACTTATATTCGGATGACTTGGATGTAAGCGGCAAGTATAAGGACACGTCTCTATTCATACAAAATATCTCTCTGCCATGTCTGTCAGAATCGGTTATACTGGAACTTTAGCATCCCGTATCAGAGATAGAGGTCAGAGAAAATAATGCCTCTCTTGCGCTAGACAGAGCCCCAGGACCTGATGGGTTCACCTCCAATTTTTACAAACTTTTTATTAATGACCTTACCCCCATTTTGAACTTACTTTATAATTATTTACATTCCTCAGCCTTATTGGAAACTTTATTGCTGGAAGCCCGTATTGTTGTGTTACCTAAGCCAGGTAAGGATGAATCACGCCTGGAGAATTATCGACCTATCTCCCTTATCAATGTTGATATGAAAATTCTAGCCAAAATGTTAGCTTTCCACCTTGATCAGGTTTTGGGGTGAATTGATAGGCCCATGAGCAGGTAGGTTTTATAAGGGGGTGACTTTCAAGTGGCTATTTTCATAAGTTGTTTTATCTAATTTTCTCGTCCAGGGAGCAGTAGCTTTCTACGGTCCTAGTCTCCCTGGATGCAGAAAAAGCTTTCGATAGGGTCTCCTGACCCTACCTGTTTTGGATCTTACATTAATATGGGTTTCCAGATTCTTTTCTTCAGTGGGTACGAATTCTCTACTCGCATCCAACTGACAGACTTTTGTGTAATGGAGTACTTTCTAACCCCTTTACTATCTCACTGGGAACCAGGCAAGGCTGACCCCTATCCCCTCTTCAACTTGTGCCTGGAGCCTTTAACACGCAACATTAATGCTCTACCAGTAATTCAGGTATCCTTATAGGCACCCAGGAAATAAAAAGTTCCACCTATACAGATGATATTTTATTATATTTATCTGCCCTGTTACTTCTCTTTAAATGGCTTTAATGATTATTCAGCAATTTGGGTCTTTTTCTGGCTATAAAATTAATTTAACCAAACAGTTGTTTTCCTCCTTTCTCCACATGTTTTTAAAGTGGATTTGGATGCACTTGACTTATAATGGGAAACCAGGAGTCTGACTTATCTAGGCATTAAAATGTCCCCTTACATGTCCCCATTAAAGTCCTTGAATCTGGATCCCATAATAAAACAAATTGTTCAAGACCTGGATTGATGGAAATCATTACCATTAACCTTATGGGGTAGAGCTAATATTAAAATTAATATTCTTCCCCACCTTTTATATCCCTTAGGTATGTTGAACATTGTTTTACCGGTTAATTGGTTTACAAATATACACGAGACACTTTCCAAATGTTTGTGGGCACATAAACCACCACCTTGTTCTTATGATAAACTAGTACACCCAAGTAAGTATGAGGGACTTCAACTTCCCCATTCTTTATGATATTACTTCACTCTGCATGGAGACAAACATTTTTATTGGGGATCCTGTGATACCCAGACTCCACCTAATTATTTTCCTTCTTGGTTTGTAATTGAAAGAGATTGGCCTTAAATCTGTATTGTTCATTGCCCCTCATAAACTTCCCCAACCTCTTAAATGTACTTCACTGTTCTGGTCCCTTCAGGTGCACACCCAACTTTGTAAACACCTCAAGCTCCTCTACGTTAAAGACCCTGCTCAGCCGCTTTAAAATAATCCTAACATTAAAATTGATAATAAACCTTTATGTCAAAGGCACTGCCCATATTTGAACACTCCTACTTTGTCTGATGTTATTGTGGATGGAGCTGTCGTCTCTTATGACCAATTCAGAGTAAAATTTGGTGCTCCTGCATCCTTTGTTTTCAGTATTGTCAGCTTCAACACTGCTTGCATAATTTTCTAGGCCCCCCACATGGACTTCTATTTCTGGCTCTCTTTTTACAACTCTTGTCAACTATTGTAAGACAAGATCACCCAATCTCTTGTTTACATAACACTATAGGCCAAGTGCTTTGGGACTGCACATCTCCAGTGGCCTTTTATTGGATTAATACACTTCATATTGACTGTGATAATGACTTTTGGTTTTGCATTTGGACAGATTTGTATAGATATATTAAACAGGATAGATTTCAGTTGCAACAAGTCAATATTTTATATGACTTGTATCTATAACCTACTAAACTACATAGAATGGTGAGAGCTGAGACGCCCATTTGTCCACGCAGTAATGAGGCTGAGGGTTCACTATATCATGTGCTGTGGTCATGCCCTAAAGTTGCCTCTTTATAGAGGCTTGTATAATTTAAGTTAGACCCCTTTTAGTCCTGAAAGATGCCTTTACACTAGAGATTTGTATTCTGGGTGATTATAATACACTTATGGGAACCTCTCGTAAGGCTGAGATGGTTTCAATATCTGCAGTTACGAAGCAGTTGATTCTGAGACATTGGCTCAACTCAGTTCTTCATACTTGGTCCGAATGGTTAGCTGAAACTCTGTTATCCTTAAACATTGAGAAATCTATAGCTTATTTTTTAAAATCGCCTCATGTGTATCGATCCAAATGGGAAACTTTACATACGTTACTCTTTATTTCTTCATAATTTTTTCAGCTTCACTCTTTATAAGGATTGCAGGGTTGGGGGAACGTGGATAGCTGGGGGAAGGGGATTGAATTCATTAGGTTGTTTTGTGCAATTGGGGGTTATTATGATTTTATTTTTGTAGTTTGTTGTTAGTGTGTTATACTTTTACTATATAATTTTTTTTGGCTGGAGTTTTTTTTATGCCATGTATATTTTTCACTTTTAATAAAGTTTATTAAACTGCAAGAAAAAAAATAAGCCTTTCAGTTTCAGTCCTTTCAACCACAGCAGCCTCAGCAGCAGCTCCAGTAGGAGTATTTTCAGCAGGGAAGGAGACTGCAACACCTCTGAGAAGCAAACCAAAAACCTTTCCCCAAAAAAAAAAAAAAATAATGAAATAAAATTGTAGCAAACATAATTTTGCTTAGGCCGTAATGATAAAAAGTCACAAAAATGTAAGCACACCTGTAATAATTTTGCAGAAGATATACCCTGTAAAAAACACTTTGCTACAGAGAAAAACAGAGCAGTAACAGAAGATATAACTTGCAAAAAACAATTTGGATCAGAAGATTACATCAGTAATCTGTAGGCACATCCTGTAAAAATGCAGCTGAAAGTATACCCTGCAACAACAATTTGAATGAGAGAAAAATAAAGTAGTAAAATGTTAGCAACAAACAGTAACAATCCCTGTGAGTACAAAAGAAAATAACACTGTAAATCTGCCTAGCTAAAAGAAGCCTTACTCTTTTTCTTTGCTCTGATAGGTTCCTTGCTCTGTCCTTACAAGTGACCTAGAAGGAAAGAGCTCAGGTGAAGCTAGGTGCCTTTGCCAGAAAACCTAGTCTTCCACCTCTGTATTTATTTATTCATTCATATAATTCTTGTTTGTATATTGTTTGTATGTGTTTCTGTGTAGCTCATGGATTATCCAGTTATCAAATAAATAAAATGTAATTCTCTATAATTGCATGCCACATCACGTTGATATTCAGTTATTGCTTATCCTCACCATGATCTCATGTTCCAGTCTTTCTCAGACTGCTGCCTCTCACAGTGTACGTGACTCTCAACGTGGCTGAGCTGGTCTTTTGTTGTGGCTGCCCCATAATGTTAATTCTTCCAATAACAATACTTTGTAAGGGCTGTTACTTCTTTCTATCTGACTATTCACATTTTTTTTTCTATCACATTTTATCTCCTATTGCCAGCAGGGCACAGTGATGGTTAGTACTGACCATCCGTGCTCCATCCCCTCTCCAACTTGTCTGAGATCATGTGGCGCGGTAGTGGGGATTGGATTTTTTGTACTTTTCTGGTTGCTTTTTTGGTTCCTGAAACCCCACCACTGAGGACACTGGCACGAAGGATGAAAGTCCAGGCTGTAGATGTGCTGGCACACATCTTAGCCAAGCGCCTAACAGCATCCTTCCCTCCCCACACCATGAGTCCATGCTGCTGCCTGTACATCCACAGGTGATGGGGCAGTGTGACATCCCTCCCCCCTTGGAGGAGGAGAGTGTACTATGGGATGCTTAAACCTCCTCCCGCCATGGCCTGGCCTGTTACACTGCCACTTGCACCGCTGGTGACCTGGGTTCAGGAACAAGCTTGGGGTGTCGGAGGGCCAGTCAGGGGGAGGAGGCTTGAGCGTCGGAGGGACCCCCTCGTCTCCTCGAGGGGGGGAATCCAGTTCAGTGCTTGTCTGACCTCTGGTGGTGGCCAGCGGTGCAGGAAGCCCATGTCCTGTGTAGGGGGGAGGCGTGACAGATGTCGGCATGTGCCTTGACAGCCCAGCACATGTCATGCCTCCATTAGGGACCACAATACTGGGGGAAAAGCTTGGCCCCAGTGCACCACCGATGGAGGGACCAGCATAGACCTGGCCCTCACTTACTGGCTTCATGGCCTCGAAGTGGTCCTGGTGACACGTGAAGGTATGAGGGCATGAGCAGCCCACCTCATTCCCACCTGTGTGGGTATAGCCAAGACTCCATGGGGGATTGCTTAGGCTTGTGGTGCTCCAGTGGAGGAAGTCAGTGTGCCCAGTGCTGGTGACTCCAGGGCAAAACAGAACTGCAACAAAAAAAACTCCTCCCCTGCTGGCTCATGGTGACCCAGGCTTGTTCCCGAACCTGGGTCACCGGCATCGTGGATTGTAACACTACCATTGTGCTGATAATTCTTGGACTGGGGATGTGTGGAAGGGGCACAAGGACTGTGTAGCTACATTACAGATGGATTTTGTCTGAAAATGACATTGTCCACATCAGCATTTTGGTCAAAGTGGTCTTGGATTTTCTTTTGGTGGTGTAGTACAGCGTTTAGTCTTACCTTGGCAGAGCGGAATATGGTCACATAAAACAAGCCACTTCAAATCGGTAAATCATTTACTCTTGATTCATCTTTCAGTAGTAGCATTCATAGAAACATAGAACTTGACGGCAGATAAGGATAGCTTGACCCTCTTAGGTCCTGTACACACTGGGCTTCTTAAAACGTTTTAAGTCCCTTAAAATGTTATAACAATTCCAAACACTGTTCTTGTCCACACTGAACACAGTTTGAAACCATGTTTAAACCCTGCAGGGGACCTAGTTTTAAAACCGGTTTTAAACACGATTTCAAACCCAGCATGGTTTAGTGTGGACAGGAGATAGATCTGTGAGTTAGGAGCAACATTGTCCTCCTCAGAATGACTTTGGCTTGCTCTCCTATAGATTTTTATTACATTATATTATATTAAACCGGAACATTATAGAAGTGGTTGCTTGCCTCTACTGTGACTATTTGTTTTCTGGCAGTTACCATAGGAGATTGGTGCTCTGTACTGAGAAAAAAGAACATCTCCAGTAGTTGACAGAAAAATAATCCGTCGGTGAGAGACTCTTGCGTATTTCATTGTAAGGTGTTTGCAGCAAAGCTTGCTTGTCAGGTACTCCTCTCTTGTATTACACGTTCAGCCTGACTTTGTAGAAGCAGCACTAATCCATGCTGGAGACCGTGCTGGCACTGGTCTTCATGATCCTTTACAGGGTTACAGTGTGGATGCAGTACGACCGTGTTGAAATACGATTCTAAAAAAAATCAAGAAAGTATGGATGGACTTCCATGGTGAGTTTAAAACCGTTTTCAGAAATGGTTTTAAAAATGGTCTGCAGGTGTGTGCAGGGTCACAATCTACCCATTTTCCCTACGTACTGTAATACCGCAGATCATACTTGATCTTTGGCTTTACCCTTCCTTTCTTAACCACTAAGGTTCCCTTATGCCTATCTCATGCATTATTGAATCTCGTTACAGTTTTTGCCCACCCCACCTTTGCTGAGAGACTGTTTCAGGCATCTACCACTCTTTCTGTGAAGAAGTACTTCCTCATGTTTCCCCTGAGTGTACCCCCTCCAGCTTCATAGCATGACCCCTTGTTCTTGAGCATCTTTATTTCTGAACAGTGCTTCCCTCTTGTACATTATTTATACCCATGAGGTATTTGAAAGTCTCTATCATATCCCCCCCTTTCCTCTAGGGTGCACATATTGAGGTCCTTTAGTCTCTCCTCATAGGGCTTTTAGTGCAGGCCCTGCACCATTTTAGTTGCCCTCCTCTGGACAGTTTCTGCTCTATGTTCTTCAGAGATATGGTCTCCAGAACTGGACACAGTACTCTAGATGAGGTCTCACCAATGATTTATACAGCAGTATCACCACCTCCCTCTTTTTGCTGGTGATACCCTTCCCTATTCACCCTAGCATCCCACTGGTCTCCCCACTGCCTTGTCACACTGTTTGGCTACCTTTAGGTCATCAGATATGATTCCCCAAAGATCTCTTTGCTGCTCAGTGGTTGTCAGTAACACCCCCCCCCCCATCTTGTGCTCTGACCCTGGGTTTCTGTGCCCCAAGTGCATGATTTTTGCACTTCTTCACGTTGAAACCTAGTTGCTACACTCGTGACCACTCCTCAAGCTTTCTTAGATCCCTATTCATTTTTTTCCACACACACCCCCGCCACAGTGTCTACCCTATTGCAGATCTATGTGTCATCTGTAAAAAGGCATACCTTCCCTTCCAGTCCCTCTGCAATGTCGTTAACAGAGACATTAAAGAGGACTGGTCCCAGTACTGATCCTTGTGGTACCCCACTGGTCACCCTCCTTTCCTCGGTGTGAACTCCATTTACCAGCACCATCTGTCACCTATCCCCCAAACAATCCCTTACCCAGTTTACCAGCTTTGGGCTCACTCCCTGGCTGTCCAGCTTGTTTATAAGTCTCCTATGTGGAACTGTGTCAAAGGCCTTCCTGAAATCTAGGTAAGTCAAATCCACCTCTCCATCCTGATCTAATTCCCTGGTCACCCAGCAAAGAAATCTATCAGATTTGCTTGACATGACCTCTCCTCAGTGAGTCCATGCTGCCTCGGATACTGTAAGCTGCTGGATTCAAGGTATTCCACAATCCTTTCTTCAGTAGTGATTCCTTTAATTTCCCTACCACCGATGTCAGGATGACTGGCCTGTAATTGCCAGCCTTCTCCCTGCTACCACTTTTGTGAACTGGGACTACACTGCAGTGAGTGGTTGAACAGGACTGTCAGAGGTCCAACTAGCACCTCTCTGAGCTCCTTCAGTATCCTTGGATGTATCCCATGTGGCCCCATACACCCTGTCTGCCTCTCTGATGGCAGGCACCACAATATTGAGCACTGCCCTGACCCAGGGGTGAACATGCTCTCAGGAGAGATGGGGGTCCTGATTCCCACTTAAGAGTTGCTCATGCTGCTCCTACCAGATCAGCAAACCTACTGTGTCTTCCTTTGGGCTCGGGGAGAGGGGGGCATTTCTCATGGAAATATCTGCTTTTCCCTGATGCCTTGTCAGCTACAGCCTTAATAGCAGTTGGATACCTGGGTCACTTTCACATCTTGTGTAACCCCTAGATGGCGCTATCCCAGGGGCTACTACCCCTGCCTGATTTGCCACTAACAGGTTGAGGGGCCTGGATCCAATGGCGGGTGCCTCCACCCAGAGGTCAGGGTTTGCAATAGTTAAACTTACTTGGTCACAGCCCTCTGGGACACTGCAACCCCCCTTTCTTCCCACTAGTGGCCCACACCATATATCAGAATTACCTTCACAGTATACACTTACCCCCAGGGCTGGTTCAGGCACTGGGACCTCCTGTAAAATAAGATACAGTGCAACAATCACAGTACAATACTTTAACATAGACACATACCTCAGGCAGTATAACTTTGCTGAAACAAGCAGCTCAGATTTATTTAGGGGGAATATAACAAGGACAGGGGGAAATCAGGTTAATTAGCTTATCACTTTACTCATCTACCTATGGCTCTGTGCACAGGCCTATCCCTACAGTTACTGTCCCTGGGTACCCAAGCCCTAGTGGCTAGTCCAAACTGTGGCAGCTGGTAGGGCCCTTTCCCACAGAGAAAAGAAAAATTAGTTTAAACAGTCAGCAGTACAGTGATTCCATTTGGATTCAATGTGGCAATTCAACAGGAAGCAGACCCTGAATTAGTACTCGACCTCCAAACAAGATAGGGTCCTTCAATGTCAGCAGGGCTACTCTTGAGCTCCACGAGACTCCTCACACATTTATATGGCAAACTGCAACAGGCAAAAGTCCTTTAATGGCAGCAGGATTCACTTGAGCTAACCAAGCCTCCTCACACATTTATATGGTGAACAGTAACAGGCAAAAGTCCTTTAATGGCAGCAGGATTCACTTGAAGTACACAAGCCTCTTCACACATTTATATGGTAAAACAGAAAGTACTATACCAGGCAGGCTGCTTCTCTATCCCGATCGCAATTACTGCACAATACCCGGGAGAACACACAGCAGATTCAGTTCCTGACAGACCAAGTGCAATTCAACAATTTCTCCAGTCTTCTACAGGGTGAGCCTGGTTTCTACTTCAGATATCCTTTGATTCTCTTCACAGGACGGATTCAGTCCTAACAAGCAGTTACACAAGCTGCAGACCGAACTCTGGGCCTTACACGCTTCCGACTAAAACTGCACACTGAAAAAGCACAGGGCTCAACTGAAACTCCAACAGACAAAACCGGGCACTTCCTTTGAGTTCCTCCCAGTTCTTGACTGGATTGGCTGTCACTCACAATAGACTGCTCCTGTTGGTCCAAAAAGGCACCGAAGTCTAAACTACATCTCCCAGAGTCACTGCCCATACAATCCTCTTGTGGCTGGCTCAGATTATGAGTCCAAGTTCTGATTCGTCCAAGGCACCATTTTAGAGCTAGCTTACCCCACACTGATTGGTCCAGTTCAGCAGTTCAAAACTAGAATGGGGAACTAGGTAGACACAGTTCTGACTGCAAAGAAAGCAGGTTAGACAAACTGTAATTTCATTATTACTCTAAATTGTTTCTGGCAAACAGTTACATCTTTCAGATAGGTTCCCTTTGCACTCCTAGTGACTGCAAAAATGGAGTGAATTGGCAGCAGCTCGAGTGGTACTCAATCAAAGAAACACACAGTCCCCATACAAACTAATTATGTCTGCAAGCAGACAGCTCTTAAAGAGACAGTACCAGAGGTTCTAAAAACACTCACTGATAAATGGCTTAACGCCAAACACCATTCAGGCTTGGAGCATTCAAGCAAGCTCCTGAAGTCTTTTGGGAACCCCATTTGCAGGGGTTACACCCTTCCTAGCCTGGGAAAGCTTGGCGTCGCGTCAAGCAAGTCCTATAGGTTTTAACTGCAACCATACACATTTGCATTAGGCTCGCTCATGTAATCATCAGTCAATATATCATTTTACCAAGAACGCATTTCTGAAACATTGCAGTACGTCACTCTTTACACAGTATTACATACACATTGTACCATAACTCAAGTTATTACCTCTTGTATATGAAACCTGAAGAGAGGGGGCCCTTCCCTATCAGTTACCTTGGGGCTGGATGGGGCAAGGGCACCATACTTAGAGGGCAACACAAGTAACTTGGAGTTAGCACTGACGCTCAGTTTGGGCAATGAGCTCGGGGACACATACACTCCTTTATGGACAACATTGAGAGGCAGATCCACTGACCGGCCCAGGGAATCATAACTGAGGTGCACCACAGGCTTTACAGCTTGACCAGTCTTTCTAGGGGAACTGTTACAGTCTCTGCACTCTGAGCCTCATTTTCAGCATTGTCCTCACTTGTCAGGGAGTCTCCATGGGGGTAGGAGGCTAGAACTTGGGGCACTTTCAGCTCCAGGAGTTACAGTTTCTGAGTCCACAACATTTGGCTCGCATGGAGAGCTTTCGGACACTGGCAGTGGACTGTCAGGGCACTCAAAATACTCTTCTTGTTCTGGTGTATCACCAGTCTGACCCAATCCATCATTTTCCTCCCTGAAAGCTCAAACAGTTCAACCATGCACAATGATTTCATTTCATCTGATCTGATGCTTTGCACTTCACTTTCTGGGAGCATTGGCTCCAGGGATGAAGCTGGGGGCTTGGACAGTCCAGAAGGCCCAGCTTCATCTCCAGTATTGACTAGGGGATTGCCCAGAAACAATTGACTCAGTTCGTAAGAAGGATAGTAATCAAAGTCACTCTCACTTTCTTCCGATATGGACTGACAGTCATGCTCAACTAGGACTTGTGGAGGGGAACACTTTAACTTTGCTTCTGTAGGTGCAGACTTTCTTGATCTTTTCTTAGCAGCAGCTCTAGTCACTGGTCCAGAGGGGGCATCTTCTAGGGGCTCAGACTCAATTAAGATTTGTCCAATGAGCAGTAAATGATTTCTATGCATTGTTTTTACATCTTTTGAATTATTCTCAGGCCTTACTTTGTACACTGGCAGATCATCTAGTTTGCCCACTACAATGTGAGGGAGATGGTGCCATCTGTCAGCAATCTTGTGCTTGCCATGCAGTCCCAGATTTCTTAGCAATACCGATCTCCCTCCTGGAGTTCCTGTGCTTTCACCTTTTATCATACCTTTGTTTGGCTCAGACTTCTTTTGGCAGCCATGGTTTGAGCCAGTTGGTACGCATGAGTTAGCTGGGCCTTTAACTTTTGCACATACTGTAAATAGTTGTCAGCTTGAACCCCATCAGGAGAGACCCCAAAACACACATCTACCGGTAGTTGAGCTTCTCTTCCAAACATCAGGCGGTAGGGGGAGAACCCAGTGGCATCACTTTTGGTGCAGTTATAAGCATGTACCAGGGTGCTAATTTGTTGGCTCCATCTAGGCTTGTCCTTTGGGTGCAGGGTGCCTAGCATATCTAGCAAAGTGTGGTTGAAACGTCCAGGCTGTGGGTCCCCTGGGGTGGTAAGGAGGTTCTGGACTTTCACTCCCACAGAGAAAGCATCTCTTTGATCAGACGACTCTCAAAGTCTCTCCCTTGATCAGAATGGATTCTTTGTGGAGCCCATAGTGAACAAAAGTTTTCTACAAGTACTTTGGCTACAGTGGATGCTTTCTGGTCTTTGGTGGGAAAGCTTGGGCATATCTCGTGAATGGTCAGTGACCACCAGCACATTACTGATATTTCTTTGATCTGACTCCAAACTCAGAAAATCAATACAGACCAGCTCCATGGGTGCACTGGTGGTTATGTTAACAAGGGGCAGCCCTCTGGGACAAAGCTTTCCTCTGTAAGCAGCGATACAAGTTTGAATGTGTTGCTCCACATCAGCCCCATCTTAGGCCAATAGAATCTGGATCTCACGAAGTCAAGTGTTCTGTCTATAGCAAGGTGCCCCATGTGGTTGTGCAAGGACCTCAATACTGAGTCTCGAAGGCAGTGGCAGCACCAGTTGTTGTTTGTCTACTTGTCCCCTCTGTCTACTGTTTCTCTGTATAACAGTTTATTGATCAGTTTCAACTTAGGACCTTCTTTGTATAACAGTGCAGTTCTCAAATCAGTGGAGCGTAATTTGGACACATCTTTTCCTGCATAGAGGGCTTCAAAGCTGATTTGATCATAGGATCGCGGACTGAGCCACGCAATACTGTCATTGTCCAGCTCAGGCAGTGCACCAATGTCTATTGCAGAAAAGTGGCAATAAGCAGCAGGTATGCAATTCTCAGAGGTCCCAAGCAATCCACCATGCAGTCCACTCGTCCGTGGACATTGTTCCTCCCTGTCAAACTTCGGCAGAGTGCCCGAATGTCAGGTTCTGCCAATCGGACCCAATCATTCTGGGGAACAGGCCTCCGGGAGAGAGCATCAGCATCTATGTGGTTCAGACCTGCTCGGTATTCGAGAGCATAGTCATATGTAGATAATGCAGAAAGCCACCTGTGGTCAGTGGCATCCAACTTAGCTGAGGTCTGCACATAGGTCAAAGGATTATTGTCAGT
This sequence comes from Neoceratodus forsteri, assembly GCA_016271365.2. Classification (NCBI taxonomy): domain Eukaryota; kingdom Metazoa; phylum Chordata; order Ceratodontiformes; family Ceratodontidae; genus Neoceratodus; species Neoceratodus forsteri. The sequence continues at coordinate 1,171,178,197 of CM028129.1, read as the reverse complement.
TTTTACTAGTATTTTAGCCCCATACAAGTGCTCATGGAATTGGTCAACAATAGCCCACTTCAAAGCTAGGAACTCTAACTTATGTACAGGATAGTTCTTTTTGGATGGGGTCAGGCTCTACTGGCAGAGGCCACTGGTCTCAGGCCATTCTCGTGCTCTTGGTACAACACAGCCCCCAACCCCTGCAAGCTAGCATCAGTGTGCAGGACGAAGGTTTCTTGGATCGCATAGGCCAGCACTGGAGCATGGGTAAGTTGATATATGATCTCATGAAAAGCAGTCTCACAATCAGAGTCCAGCGGGCCCCAAATACTTCACTCAGATGAAAATACACTCTTTCAGTCTTGAGGGACGCTGACTTTGGTATTTTTTGTGGGTTGGGGATACCTTTGAGTAAGGTTAAGTAAAGGCGGATCACTCTTGAATAGTCCTTGATGAAGCGCGATAATAACCACAGAATCCCAGGAATCTTTGCAGTTCTTTTAGATTTTTGGGCTGTGGCCAGGTGGTCAAGGCCTCAACTTTACTTGGGTGGTCTCTATTCCTGGATACTATGTGTCCCACATACTTTACTGATGTTTGAAAGAATTGACACTTATCAATGGACAGTTTAAGGCAAAGTCCTCCAGTCGGTCAATACCTTAAATAATCTGCTCTCATGTTCCTCCAGTGAGCTGCCAAACACAATAACATCATCTAGGTATACCAGGCACTCTAGTAAGTTCATGTCCCCACTGCACGCTCCATCAATCATTGAAAAGTGGCTGGGGCACCTGAAATCCTTGAGGCATCCTCATGAATTCATAGAAGCAGCGACAGATAAAGGCTGTCTTCTCACGGTCCTCTGGGGCCATGGATCTGGTAGTACCCACTGCGGAGATCCAACACAGAGAACCACTTGCTCCCGCTAGGCAGTCCAAAGCATCCTGAATGCGGGCATTGTGTACTGATCAGGGATAGTCCGCCGGTTTAGTAGCGATAATCCACACACATCCTTCACTGTCCATTCTTTTCCTCACTACCACAATGGGGAAGCATAAGGGTGTCTGGATTCTTGTATTACACCAGCAGCTAACATCTCTTGCAGATGCTGTCTCACATCATCTATGTCAGCAGGTGCCAGGCGTCGAGACCTCTCACTAAATGGTCTTTCGTCATGCAGCCGGATATTGTGCTCAGCTCCTGCACGCATCCACGTCCCATTCCTTTAAAGAAAACACCTGGTCTCTCTGGGAAAGCTTCTCACTGATCCTCACTTTCCATTCAGCTGGCAATGGGGAGTCGCTAAATCAAACAAGTCTGGCGTTACTCTGTCATTCTTCCTTGAACTCTTGCTGCTGGGTAGCACTGCAGTGTCTGCACAATGCACATTAGCCAGGATGCAACCTCTGTTTACTCGAATGTCTCTTTTCAGACACATTATGAACTTGGACCATTACCCTTCTGGCATAAGCATGGGCTCTAGCGGCAAAATACTAGGCTTGACCAACAGTCCCTCTGGCAATTTTCCATCGCCTGGTGCATCCAACATTAATATTTTATTCTTAACATCCTTTCTGATACGGACCTCTCCCTGTAAGGTACACTGGGCATTTGCCCAGGATCAGAGACTCAGGATCCTTCTTCCATACAATTCCGACCGGTTCCTCTGGTTCTATTTTTTCAGCATCTCTCTGTGCCTCATAGGCCTTCTTAATTAAAGCCGGAACTCTTAAAGCTCTACTAGTCTTTGACCTCTGTTTTTCATAACATAACTGTGCCAGCCTTCCAAACATATGAGCATTTGTTCCAATCAACAAAGGGACACCATCATACAGTCCAGTGGGGGGACATACTAAGGCTAAGGTCTCTACTTGTTCGGCCACTCCAGCCACGGAGGTGGGGAAAGACAGCCAAATTCTGATGTACCCGGAATAGGGGTAGGCCTTCTCACTTAACCCCCATATATGCAGTCCTTCTAATGGTTGTAAGGGTACGTCTGACAAATGCTTCTGATACCAATCTTGGAACATAATTGTCACTTGGGAGCCACTGTGTAATACAGCTCTTGTAGACACTCCATTCACCTTTACAGTGGTCTCCATGGAGGGACCCACTATTCTGGACCAGTCTGGAGAGGCGGTTGTGGGGGCCTGGGCAACTGACCTTGCCACAAAAAGACATGAGTTAGCATTTTTGGTGCCCTCACTGGGATCATTTTGTGCACCTCTTAACCACTGATTTGTTCTCCAAAGCTCTCCTTGTAGCCTATATGCAACTTTGTCAGTGTCTTTTGGGGACCGCCTTCCTCTTCATGTGCCCATCCTTCCTGCAATTATAGCAAAACATACTTTCTGGAGTTTGAGCTGGCGAGGCGCCACACTGGGAGCCAGGGTGGGGTACTACTAACTGGAAACCTTGGTGCCATCTTTGTCTGTAGTGTGGATAAGCATTTGGAGACATCTCGTCAGTTTCTCCACTTCCATGGTCAAGGAATTGAGTTTGGAACTGTTATCAGCAGGAGATACATGGGTGGGTACCCCCACCCCATAGCAGATGGAGTCAGATATAGGTCAGGGCCCCGTACTTGCAGTGGCCTTTCATAAAGGGACTGTTTTTGAATTCCCAGATCTCTCTCAACAGTTTGCCTTCATTGTGACATATCTTTTTCCTTGTCAAAGCACTCATTGACTGTCAACCTCTGCCCCTGAACTTCACTTGATGGGTCACCTCAGTCACTCTGGTCTAGCCACAGCTGTTGGTGCAGGTCCCTCCCGAGGTCGCCTTTTTCAACTCCTTGAATTTCTCTCATTAACTCATCATAGGAGGGTGGGGATTCCAGTCGATTTGCCAGGTGTAACTGAAGCAACAGCAGTTCTGAGAAGGGGCAGACTTAAGGATTCTGTCCAGTCTGGTTCGGTCCAGTTCAATCGCTGGCAAACTACCCTTTCTGAGGCATTCTTGCAACAATTTTTCCAGCCGAGATACATACACAGACAACAACTCCCTTGGTACTGTTGTGCATTTCTTACTCTCCACCATAGGTCCTCATCAGAATCTGGGCTCCCTACACATTCTCCAAGGCCTCAAGATAGGCCTGTGCAGTCGCTTCAGGGTTACTGGCCCGTTAGCGCGGATGGTAGCCAGGGCTGGGACCTCGAGGCTCTCACTAACCCTCTTTCGCTTTTCGGCTTCCGAGCATTGCCATTCTAGCACTTGGGGGGCAACATAGTCTATCCAGGTCTCCCAGTCATCCTCCCCTTGGGGGGTGGGAAGGGTGCCAGAGAAGATCCTCAACCTTCAGTAAGAGTCGTGACTAATGGCAGGTGCAGAAATAGGAGTCTGCATTGGTTCAGCCACCATTACGGGCACTGGAGCGGGAGAGGGTGTTGGGGGAGGAACACCCCCAGGTGGCAAGAATAGTTTCTTCAAGTCCTCCACAGTTTTCCCTTCTCCCAGCAACCATTTAGCAAATTTCTCCTCAAAAGTTTCAGATAGTGGTGGGGGCTCATTCCCCCCCGGGTCTTTACTGTCCTTAGTTATCACTCTCCAAGCAGTGAGGGCTCCCTCTGGGGTAATGGTCTGTGGCACTTTGGAGCTATCTATGGGATCCTTAAACTCTACTAGGGCCAGAAAAGTGTGGGTGAGCAGATTAGCATGCGACCCACCACCACAGGTTTTTGTAAACCTTCCACCTTGGAAAGTACTCCCTGTACAATGTCCGTATTGATACCCAAGGGATGTCCAGTATAAGCATAGCATTTTGAGGTGATCTCTCCCAGTACACCACTCCACCAGCCGGTGCACAGCCACTTCTGTCGTGGTACCCATTTTTTCTTAACAGTGGTTCGTAAATATGGCCACTAGAGGACACACAATCCCAGCGGTGAGCCTCCAAGATGTAACCCCTAGATGGCGCTATCCCAGGGTCTACTACCCCTGCCTGATTTGCCACTAACAGGTTGAGGGGCCTGGATCCAATGGCGGGTGCCTTCACCCAGAGGTCAGGGTTTGCAATAGTTAAACTTACTTGGTCACAGCCCTCTGGGACACTGCAACCCCCCTTTCTTCCCACTAGTGGCCCACACAATATATCAGAATTACCTTCAAAGTATACACTTACCCCCAGGGCTGGTTCAGGCACTGGGACCTCCTGTAAAATAAGATACAGTGCAACAATCAAAGTACAATACTTCAACATAGACACATACCTCAGGCAGTATAACTTTGCTGAAACAAGCAGCTCGGATTTATTTAGGGGGAATATAACAAGGACAGGGGGAAATCAGGTTAATTAGCTTATCACTTTACTCATCTACCTATGGCTCTGTGCACAGGCCTATCCCTACCAGTTACTGTCCCTGGGTACCCAAGCCCTAGTGGCTAGTCCAAACCGTGGCAGCTGGTAGGGGCCCTTTCCCACAGACAAAAGAAAAATTAGTTTAAACAGTCAGCAGTACAGTGATTCCATTTGGATTCAATGTGGCAATTCAACAGGGAGCGACCCTGAATTAGTACTCACGATCTCCAAACAAGATAGGGTCCTTAAATGTCAGCAGGGCTACTCTTGAGCTCCACGAGACTCCTCACACATTTATATGGCAAACTGCAACAGGCAAAAGTCCTTTAATGGCAGCAGGATTCACTTGAGCTAACCAAGCCTCCTCACACATTTATATGGTGAACAGTAACAGGCAAAAGTCCTTTAATGGCAGCAGGATTCACTTGAAGTACACAAGCCTCTTCACACATTTATATGGTAAAACAGAAAGTACTATACCAGGCAGGCTGCTTCTTATCCCGATCGTAATTACTGCACAATACCCGGAGAACACACAGCAGATTCAGTTCCTGACAGACCGAGTGCAATTCAGCAATTTCTCCAGTCTTCTACAGGGTGAGCCTGGTTTCTACTCTTCAGATATCCTTGATTCTCTTCACAGGATGGATTCAGTCCTAACAAGCAGTTACACAAGCTGCAGACCTGGGCCTTACACACGTTTCCTGACTAAAACTGCACACTGAAAAAGCACAGGGCTCAACTGAAACTCCAACAGACAAAACCGGGCACTTCCTTTGAGTTCCTCCCAGTTCTTGACTGGATTGGCTGTCACTCACAATAGACTGCTCCTGTTGGTCCAAAAAGGCACCGAAGTCTAAACTACATCTCCCAGAGTCACTGCCCATACAATCCTCTTGTGGCTGGCTCAGATTATGAGTCCAAGTTCTGATTCGTCCAAGGCACCATTTTAGAGCTAGTTACCTCCACACTGATTGGTCCAGTTCAGCAGTTCAAAACCAGAATGGGGAACTAGGTAGACACAGTTCTGACTGCAAAGAAAGCAGGTTAGACAAACTGTAATTTCATTATTACTCTAAATTGTTTCTGGCAAACAGTTACATCATTCAGATAGGTTCCTTTGCACTCCTAGTGACTGCAAAAATGGAGTGAATTGCAGCAGCTCGAGTGGTACTCAATCAAAGAAACACACAGTCCCCCATACAAACTAATTATGTCTGCAAGCAGACAGCTCTTAAAGAGACAGTACCAGAGGTTCTAAAAACACTACTGATAAATGGCTTAAACGCCAAACACCATTCAGGCTTGGAGCATTCAAGCAAGCTCCTGGAAGTCTTTTGGGAACCCCCATTTGCAGGGGGGTTACACTTGTATGGCAGATTCTGGGATGCACTTCTGTGTGAGCCTGACCCCAAAGGGGTAACCTTGTATCTGTGTGTGTGTTTATTAGGGAAAGCGGATGAGAAGCCTAAACCACGTGCCATCCAGTCATGGCAGTGCATCATGTAGGGGGAGGATTCAGCAACAAATACTCTGTTACTTCACTGACCATCATGCTCATGGTATACAGTCCTGCACTGGCACCGTACTAGTGTGTCTGTCTCTCTCAGTGGGGCCGATCACAGGGGCACAGTCTGTCGCTGAAAATAGCTCTAAAACTCATGTGATTTTTTTAATCATTTTTTGACCATTGCAGGTAACCTGACTCTGGCACATGTGACTTTGTGCCCACATGAACTACGGTGCAAGTGCTAAAAAAGTTAATTTCTGTGTCTAGTTGGAAGACCATATCATGACCCACTTTTGGGCCAGAGGTTTCGTGTATAAAAAAAACACCTCCTCAGTCAAATTGAACTGCTGTAAATAATAATCTGCCTCCGTATTTCTTTTAAAGTTCTGCCAACAATGCAATTTGAAGCCCAACTGTTGTATGTTCCTTATGTAATCAGCACACCCATTTAAATGCAGCGTTGGCAGCGAAGGATTGATGTGAATGTTTTTTTGGTCAGGTGGCAAAAAAGCTGAGCAACAGGGGAGATGGAGATTAAGAAGACTTTAATTTCCCAATTCGTGTTCATGCAGTCAAAGAGGAGATTACAGCACCACATTAAGGAGATTTTTGTGGGGTGGACACAGCATGACTACTTCAATCAAATGGATTAAATTATGCTGAGAAAGAGGTGCCTGTGAAGTTATTTTAACACTACGGAGGCTCATGGCTGGTGTAACATTGGTCTGCTTCTCCCCAGCAAAGACTTCTACCTGTTACAAGGGAAGTAAATAGTGCCAGGTCACTCAGATTCTGAAAGCCCATGAGAAGCTCTTTAAAATGAGATATTGGACTTAACTGCAGGAGTCAGCAATCCTGGGATAAAAATATCTAAATAGTCTGTAAATGAAATCAAGGCAGCAACCATTATATAAAATCTTGAGAATGAAAGGGATGCCTCTGAGGGGCAAGCTGTAGTTATTGACAGACAGCTTACCGCTCAATGACATCACTTTCTGTCTCAAGATACCATGAACTGGCTTCTGGCTTGATTTTATTTGCAGATTATTTAGACAGTTACTGTATGTCAGAACTCCTGACACCTAGAGGTAAGTCTAATACCTAGTGTAATTTAAGAGTCTTTCAATGGCTGTCAGAATGTGAGTGACCCAGCAAAGTGTACTATCCCTTCAGCTATTGCAGAGCTTGGGACATATCAAGCTGACTAAAAAAAATACACAGAATCATAGAAATTGACAGCAGAAAAAGGCCCACTGCCCCATCTCATGTGCCCAGCGCTACCTATAGTATGATACCAATGCTCCAGTGGTCACTCACTCCTCTACCCTGATATCACCTTCCCTTTCTGGCCCATCATTGCTTGAATCTCATCACTGTTTTTTGTGCAGACCAATCCCGCTTGCAGCCTGTTCTACTTATCCACCACCCTTTCTTGTAAATAAATACTTTCTGGTATCCTTCCTGAATCTCCCTTTTGGTGGCTACTCTGAGTTCCCCCTTTTGCCTGTGTTTCTACTGGTAGTAAACAGTTCTCCAGAGTCTACCATACATATCCGATGAAGAAACTTGATAGTTTCAATCATGTCCCCCTCTCCTTCAGCTTACATTGTGGTCCTTGAGCCTTACCATACAGGACTTCTCTTGCTGAGCCTGAATAATTTTGTTGTCCTCTTCTGCACCACCTCAGCCCTGTCCCTGTCCTTTTATGGGAGTAGACTCCAGAACTGTGTTCAGTACTCCAGATGCTGCTGCACCAGAGAACTGTACAAGGGCAGGATCACCACCTCCTTCTACTGCTAATTCCTCTGCCTATGCACCCCAGTATTCTGGTTGCCTTCCCAAGTGCTCTGTCATACTCCGCCGACTGGTTTAAGATCTTATTCAAGGATATCACCTCCAATAGCTTGGAACAATAGCCGCAAGGCACTAGGACCACACAGAAACTTGCCATTCAGGGGCCATCCACTGTGATGTCCTACATCTGTTTTAATGTGGGCAGCCCCATCACTCCTCAGTTCTTTCCCCACCATCAGTCATACTCGTTGGACCTGCTGATGGAAACATTGTCAACTAGCCATTGCTGTTTATGATTTTAATTTATTTAGCACTTTATTTTGTTGTCTCAGCATGCCACCAAAGTCAAAATAACTTTAATTTTGGTATTGTGAGTATGGAGATAACATTTACAAAGAAATAGTGTGCTGTTTGGGCCTGTCTGACAATGTGAGGACTTGTGAGATTTGCCAACACTTCAGCCAGGCTACAAGGTGACACTGCAAGAAGTTCTAGAAAATTCCCTTCTTCTTAAAACTTGATGTTAACTCCTATGTGGCATTGTCCCAAGGGCTATTACCCGTGACTGTGTGTTCTATGAACGGGTGCCTCCACCCGGAGGTATGGTCTTGGGGTAGCGTAACTGCTGTTGGTATAGTCCTCCGGGATGCTATAACCCTCCACCAGCCCTCTAGTGGCCTATTCAGTATAGCAGAAAACCAATCACATATGACATATGAATACAGTATTAAACCCACACTTAGTGCACTTACCACCAGGCCTGGATCAGCTGCCACAACCGTGGAGACCCCCTGTAAAATGAGATCAGCAGTAAGACAGTTCAACAGCAATGCAATATCCTCTCCACAAAAGTACACTGTAGCCAGGTTAAGTGCAGAAAGTAAAAAATCTGATTTATTTGGGGGACTTGCACAAGGGTGGGACAGTAACTCTAGCAGTTGATTAATTAGATCTGATTTATTCAGGTTTAGCATGCATGCACAAGAGTCCCTCTGTCACAGTCACACACTCTGGGTAGCCTGTTGGAGTAGGCTAGCCTGAAGCGTTGCCTGGGGTAGGCCGGTGTTGCAGCTGTTGTTGTGGCCCTTAGGAAAGAAAAACAACCACATGCACTTTAACCCAGAATTTGTAGTCCAGAGCTGTATGGCTCAGTCTCTTGAAACAAACCCAAACAAATAATTAGATGATCCACAATAATTGCAGCTGTGTTGCAGGGAGCTACCCTATTTGTACTCACACTACCCAGACCGAGTGATGATCAATGAAATAAGACATGTTGCAGATAGCTTGATGAAATAGGAGGTGGATTGCCTCATGGTCCTCATCGAAAATGCCGGTCTTCAGGCTGCAGGAGCAACTTAACACTGGCCGAGAACATGCAAACCGAAACGTTTCGAACTACTCGGCTGCAAAGACACATTACTCAAACACATTTATATGTGTAACCCCTAGGTGGCACTATCCCAGGGGCTCCTCACCCTGCTGCTTGACTAGGAGCAGGTTAAGGGGCTTGAGTTCTGAAACAGGTGCCTCCACCCAGAGGTCAGGGTTGGTAGTGGTCAAGCTAACCTGGGCACAGCCATCCGGGACACTGTAACCCCTTCTTTCCTTACTAGTGGCCAGAACAATACACAATCACTTTCACAATACCCCTGATACACCACACAAGTACCCACACTGTTTGCACTTACCACCAGGCTTTCCTCTGGCTCAACCCTGGGGACCCTGTGTAAAACAAGATTATACACAGCAAATAACAGCAGTACAGTACTCTTGCACAAACTGGAACCACAGTCAGGGTAAATGCAAAAAGAGTTAGATCAGATTTATTTAAGGGACTTGAATGAGGAAGGGGCGTAATCAGGTTAATTTGCTTAAAGGCTATATTTATCAAACAGTTATGCATGCACTTCAGGGTCCATAAACAGTTACACACTCTGGGTACCCAGGTGAAGAAGATGTGGGCTAGCCAGGATCGTTGCCCAGGGTAGGCTGGCATTGCAGCTGGTTGGGGCCCTGTGATGGAAGAAAACAACATGCACCACATACACTAACTGTAATCCGGAGCCAGAGGGCTCAGTTTGTGAAAGAAAAGAAACAATAAGACAATCAGATGACACACTTAGATTAAGCTATTGTTGCAGGGAGCTACCCTGATGGTTACTCACGATACCCAAGACTGGACACAGGCTGGTCGAAAATTGAGACTGCAGGTGGTTGATCTGGAGTGCCAGGAGAAGCAGGGCCCACACGATTCGCCGAGGCGTCGTTCCTGTTCAAGCGAGGAGCAGGGGGCTGATCCCCAGGCAGGTCTCTCGTCGATGGCTTTCTCTGTGCAGTGGGGTAGTCTGGCAGTGCCAGTGTGGCAAGGTCCAGGCCGTATGGAGATGAATGCGGATTCAGTCCAGTCGAGCTGGATACAGCTTCCAGCAAGCAGAACACAATTCACACAGTGGGGAACCAAATCACAACCCACTATAAACACACAGCACATTTACATGTAAGGGATTCTACTATACCAGGTAAACCGCTCTCCGGTTACAATCGCAAAGTCTCTGCACTTACTGGGATTTTAGAGGTAGCTGGAAATCCTGACAAGCCGATGCATTCAGCAAATCTTTGGTCTTCTTGAGGTTGATCCTGGTCACAACTCAGTGGCTTACTTCATTCTCACAAACTCGGATTCAGTCCGAACTGATTCTCTTCTCCCTCTCAGGAGCAGCAGGCATGCAGGCCAAAACTCAGGCCTTTCCAGAGACACTGTCTTGAGCTGTTGCCTCTTCAGCTCCCAACTTAGATCTGACTAAACTGCCAGCAATCTCCCCAAGATCCAAAAGGTTCGGTTGACTGATTTATCTCTCCCTTCAGGTGCAAAAAGGTGCTAAAGGCCCAGAATTACAATTTCCTACAGATTCTGACTCCAGACAGCTCCTGTAGTCCAGCTCCATTTTAGGTCCCACCAGTACTGATTGGTCCAATTCAGCAGTCCCGGGCCAAAGTGGTGGGGGATAAACAAAACAGTCCTTGCTGCAAAGATGGCAGGTTAGACAAACTACGTTATCATTATCACGCTAAATGATTTTCAGCAAATAGTTTTATCTTTCAACAGAGCTCCCTCTCAGATTACTTATGACTGCAATTCAGGCAGCTCTTAAAGAGACAGTACACAGAGGCTATACAGGCACTGTCTGGCAATCACATTTAAACTGCTAAAACGCAGGACACCAGCCTGGCAGTGAGCATTTAGGCAAGCTCAAGGAAGACTTTTTGGGAACCCCCATTTGAAGGGGGGTTACATATGTAAAACTCTGTCCACTTCTGGTCCTTCCAGCTAGCTTTGCAGGCTGATCCTGAGACTACTTCAGCTTGGATGCTGTTCGAATCCCCTGCTGCTGCAGCCCCAAATGTGGGCCACTAGAAACTTAAAACTACAAATTAATGAGTTGAAATGTCTAGGCCTGGCAGGCCTAACCCCATGAGAGCTGGCAAGCTTCCCAGATGCACACACTTTAAGCTCTTGGGATGTCTCTCCAAATCTGAACAAAATGAGCTGTCACCCCTTTTTTATATGGGGCTGAGTTCCAAGATTCCCACTGGCTGCCAAAACTGTCTTAAACAGTTCTCTGATGTTAATTGGCTCCCTTTTTGGTGCCAAGATATTGTCCCAGTTAATCCCCCACAAGTCTCTGGCATTGTCACAAGATCCCTTGGGTTAAATCCTGGCTTCCAATTGGTTATGGGCTGCTAAAATGGTGGCTGCATACAGTTTCTAAAGCAGCACATTTTACTGTCCCCACACATAAAGTTCTGGTGCAGTCAGCAGTTTAACTTTTAATTAATACATTCCCCACTGTTCTGTAGCTCCAACAGTTCTCTCTTAAAGGAATCCACCTTCAAATAAATTGTACCCTTAGGGAGTCACTACTCCCGTAACACGCTGCCCCTATAAACACTACCAGGCTTATGAATATTTATGAGGCACTCTCTTGCTCTGACCTTTGCCCCTTAACCCTTTCTTTCTAGTGCCCTGGAGGCAGCGTTTTTGGTGGTTGCCGATTTGCTTATTTTAAAATATTTTCTCTTTGCTGCTGTTTGTTTGTATCCCCGGTGCCTGTTCTAACTTAGCTATGGCACTGGGAACTGGTGGACACATTCTAGCTTTTTGACCACAGGTGATCGGATGTGCAAGGCATCCTCCTCGTAAAGTGCAGTGTTCGCTAACATGCCACCCATAGGTATTTGTGAGCCCCTCAGGGGCTCAGTTAAGCAGGATAATCACTGGGGACTGGGGTTACGCCAAAGAGCCATAGAGGTAGCAGGATGACAGACAGTGGGAGCTACACTCGGAGGCACTTTAAGGTAAGCCCCCAAATGGGGGGGGGGCGTTACATTTACAAGAAATGTTGAAGGACCAGGGCCCCAAATTTGTTGCACCATCACTGTCAGCCAAGAAACAGCCATTGAAGTCAAAGGACTGGGACAAGGAATGGTTGTTGTCATGGCCTTCCTCATCAACTGGCCACAAGCACAAGCATAGAGGAAAAATAGAAATCTGGTTTGCTGGCGAGGTCCTGGTCACCAGTGAGGCACAGTAATCCTTCAGCATCATTGGCTACTCCAGTGATGTTGACTACAGCCCCCCCCCCAGCTGTCAATAAAACACCAAGGTCAGGGTCTGGCTTAGGCGCTTCCATACCTACTATGGATTATAGGACACCATCATCATCGGGCCAGGGCCTGTCATCAACGCAAGTAGTTCTGGCCCTTGTCCACGGTGTTGTCAACTGTCAAACTGTACTGGCATCATTTACAGAGATGACACAACGCATTCTTTCTGGCTTAGCTATGCAGGCAGTTATTCTGTTGACGGTGCCTCTGGGCACTCAACCCCCATCGACACCTTCTACCAGATGCCTTTTTCTTTGTAGCCACCAGTGTCACTGGTGCATTCTGTGGATCCTGTCATCAAGAGAGACATCAATGATGAGGTAGAATATAATCCTGACCTCATAGTGTTTAAGGAGGATTTAGAGGAGGATCGTGAAGAACAATATGTTGCACCTTGCTCTAGTTCTGCCTTCTCATACTGCAGTGAGGCCTCAGTGGTGTATACCCTGAGGTCTCCTTCTGAGGATCCTACTTTTCAAGCCATGATGCAGCAAATACAAATTGCCATGGGCTTTGCTGTGGAAGAGGAAGATTCCTTAAAAGAAAACTTGATGGAATTCTTGGAGGTGCTTTATACTGCCTCCATCATAATTCTGCTTTTATATATTGCATTAGAGGATGCTACATTAGAGGATACATTAGGGAACGTAGGAAGGCAAAAGAGGGGATAGTAAAAATTGCTACTGAAGAAGGGAAATGCAACAAACATGACCCAGAGAAAGCCGAAATCCTCAACACATACTTCTGCTCTGTGTTTACCAAGGAGGACCCAGGGGATGGCCCATCCCTGAAAAAACACGACACCCTAGGACCAGGGGTAGACATGAGTCCCTTTACAGAAGCTGAAGTACGGGAGGGGCTAAATAAACTAAATGCAGACAAAGCCATGGGACCAGATGATATGCACCCCAGAATCCTTAAGGAACTGGAGGCAGAATTAGCAGCCCCTCTGGCACTTCTATTCATGAAATCCTTGAAGAGCGATGTGGTACCCGAAAACTGGAAAAAGGCAATAGTGGTGTCACTTCACAAAACAGGTAGTTGCGAAGAGTCTAGTAATTACAGACCGGTTAGCCTCATATCTATAATAGGGAAACTAATGGAGACACTATTCAAACAGAGGATCGTAGCATTCCTCAAAACTAGCAGCCAACAAGACCGTAAACAGCAAAGTTTCACAGCAGGTAGGTCATGCCAGACAAATCTGCTCGAGTTTTTGTCTATGCTACAAAAATAGTGGATGACTATGGGGCAGTAGATGTGGTCTACCTAAACTTTAGTAAGGCCTTCGACTTGGTTCCACACAGAAGGCTGGTAAAGAAGCTTGACCACACAGGGGTTGGTTCAGAAGTAGTCAGATGGGTACAGTTACAAGGCAGAACCCAGAGGGTACAGGTTAATGGAATGCAATTGATGGAAGGCAGGGTGACCATTGGGGTGCTCCAGGGCCCAGTGCTGGAGCCTCTGCTGTTCAGTGTTTTTATAGCAGACATCACTGACAGACTGGAAGGGAAGATGTGTCTGTTTGCAGATGACACCAAGATATATAACAGGGTGGACACCTCAGAAGACGTGAGCATGATAGAAGCCGACCTCAAGAAACTAGATGAATGGTCTGGAGTGTGGCAGATGAGTTAATGCCAAAAAGTGCAAGGTCATGCACATAGGAAAGAAAAATCCAAGAAAGGAGTATTACCTAGGAGGCGAAAAACTGGTGGCCTCAAACCAGAAACGAGATCTGGGAATCATAATCCAGGGTTTTAAATAATTGATTAGCAGTTTTTTTCTTGGGATGATACCAACTGTACAGAAAGTATTTATATAGATTTTCTAGAAGTGCTGTGTTTGTTAAACACAGTGAGGCAAGAGCTATTAATTTTCACAAAGTTTTGGCACTTTTATGAGCAAAACGCTAATCAATTTTTATAGTTAAATAAAACCCTGATAATCTCAGATGACTTTGAAGGTTAGTAAGCTGTGTGAGAAGGCAACATTGAAGGCCAGCAGAATGCTGGGCTGCATTGGGAGGGGAATCATGAGCAGGAGGAGAGAGGTGGTACTACCACTGTATAGAGCGCTGGTCTGGCCTCACCTGGAGTATGGAGTCCAGTTCTGGAGGCCTCCCCTCTGGAAGAACATTGATCTGGTGGAGAGAGGCAACAAAAATGATTAAGGATCTCCAGTACATGTCCTACAAGGAAAGACTTAGGGATCTGAATATGTACTCCCTGGAGCAGAGGAGAGAGAGAGGAGACATGATTGAAACATTCAGGTACATAAAAGGCATTAACAAGGTACAGGAACTTTTTCACTTCAAGAAGGGCTCCAGTACCAGGGGACATAACCTCAGGCTGCATGGAGGGAGGTTCTCTACCAACACCAGGAAGTTTTTCTTCACAGAAAGACTGGTGGATGCCTGGAACAGCCTGCCCCAAGAGGTTGTGGGGGATTCAAGAATGCATGGGATAGACACAAGAGAGCCTTGACTACAAAGGGCAACTAGAGTGTCAAAATAGATCTAAAACAAATAGGCAGACTAGATGAACCTAGTAGTCTCCTTCTGCCATCAACTTCTATGTTTCTGTGTTACCTTTTTTGCATGGTACAGACCAAACTCACTGCCAGTAGTTCCCAGAAAGGCTGATAAGCAGTATGCTGCCTCATCTGCTGATCCTTATTATGCTCTCCCACCAGAGACTGACTGTAGGCATCATGGCTGCTCATGATAGGTCTAAAGCACCTAAACACATGAGTACTTTGCCTCCTGCTAAAGAATATATGAGGCAGGATGTGATGGGCAAGCGTACATACAGTATGCCTCTGTCTCATTAGGCTTTAGGATTGTAACCTATCAGGCCCATATGATAAAACAGCCACACAGCCTGTGGAAAGCTACAGAAGCTGCAGCCCAGACTTTATCTAATGGCTCTGTCAAGAATGAGTTACTTAAAACTTTAACATCTGGTGCTGAGGTTGGCAAACATTTGCTCCACTCAGCCTATGATGTCTCTGGTGGCGTCTGCCAAGGCTGCTGCTTCTGGCATTTTTATGAGGTGATATTCTTGGCTCAGGGTTGCTGATTTTGCAAATCATG
Organism: Neoceratodus forsteri; assembly: GCA_016271365.2. Classification (NCBI taxonomy): domain Eukaryota; kingdom Metazoa; phylum Chordata; order Ceratodontiformes; family Ceratodontidae; genus Neoceratodus; species Neoceratodus forsteri. The sequence continues at coordinate 1,171,162,852 of CM028129.1, read as the reverse complement.
TGCATCAGGCAGTTTTGAATGCCCCATTTAGAGGGACAAAACTGTTTGGTTATGATATTAAACAGGCCCTAAGAAGCCTTCAGACTTTAAAAATGACTCTAAGGTGTGTTGTGTCCCTGTATCCCACTCTGGTTAGAGGTTTTGGGTGGGGCTCCTTTTACCAGTCTGATGCCAGAGGTGGCTGTGTCTACTGTCACCAAGTCTGAGGTAGGGGAAGTGGCTCACTGCCAGGTCCCTCCCCCCAGGTGACCATACAGAAGCACCCAAAGCAGTCTGTACTGGTGGCACTGGCCCCACTGGTTCCACATGACTTTCTACAGAATACGCCTCACCTCCACTGTTACCTCCAGGAGTGGTTGTGAGGGGCAGACTGTGCCTGCATCTGAAACTATTTAGGGAGTTTACAGTGGACGAGTGGGTCCTGGAGATAATTGCAAGGGGGCATGCTCTGGCTTTTATAGCAACTCCCCAGATCATCGTGTGCCTCCTTCCTGTTATCTTCCGGGCCATTTGTCCCTTCTGAAGGAAGAAGTACAGTCATTATTCCAACAAGCATTTGTCAATGCCGAACGTTCGCTAGCAGGTATTTGCAGTGGTGTTTGGCATGTATGGTGCTTTACCCTAATGCCCTGTGCAATTGCTGGTATTTGTACAATAAATTTTCAGCATGACCTTTTTGTTACCCCCATTGTGCACTACATGGGCGGAAACATGTTTTGGGCAGGATGTGAAAAATGACAGCTGTACTGCTCATAAGGAGGTATGGTAAAATGGCAATCTTGAAAATCTGGAGTGAAAATATTGAAAATTCGCAAACTTACGAGCGTGCGTAGGAACTGCACAATGCAAGCTCATAAAACAGTAATTTTTAGGAATTTGTTCACCAAATTTTCAACATAGCCATTTTAAGATCTCTGCTCATGAACAGTGACACTGTGATTTTCTTAATGTGTCCCATACACTGAGTTCACACAGCGACTGTGCCATTGTGCGCTACATGGGCGGAAACATGTTTTCGGCAGGATGTGAAAAATGACAGCTATACTGCTCATGAGGAGGTGTGGTAAAATGGCAATCTTGAAAATCTGGAGTGAAAATATTGAAAATTCGCAAACTTACGGTAGCGCATGAATCAGCGCAATTTGAATCATTAAACAGTCATTTTTATTTTTTCACTCAATTTTTCACACAGCCAATTTAAGACTCTGCTCATGAACAGTGTCACTGTGATTTTCTTAATGTGTCCCATACATTGATTTCAAGACACTGACTGCGCCCATTGTGCGCTACATGGGCGGAAACATGTTTTGGGTGAGATGTGAAAATGACAGCTGTACTTCTCATAAGAAGGTGTGGTAAAATGGCAAATGTTGAAAATCTGTAGTGAAAATATTGAAAATTTGCAACTTATGAGCCTCGCATAGAACCGCGCAACGCACGCCAGAACAGTTGTTTTGGTTTTATTACTTCACTGGTTTGACCCTTCATGAGTGATGTCATTGTCACGGCCATACCGCCCGGGTGATTTCGCGCAGTGACCGCGCAAATCACCCTTCGGCCCCAATAACGCCATGACAGTGACATCATTCATGAGAAGGGGTCCCAAAACCCCATGTTGAAAATTTGTGCAAAATTCCAAAATGCCTGAGATATGCAATAGTTGAAATCCCCTATCTAGCCCATTATACAGCTTACGGGCATTTTCAGTTCGCGGGTCGGCTTTGAAGAGTGAGACGTGTTCCCAGTCCATCGAAGATCATTGCGCCAGCTCCGGAGGTAAGTATGGGAGTGAGGGGGGGTGGGGAGGCTGGTGCACAGTGGTGGGTGCGGTTGTGGGAGGGGGACTGGGAGACTATGTGGGACCGCTTTTCTTTACAGGTTTAAAAAAAAGGACTACGTTGAGACGCTTGCCACGCTAGTGTGCTCCTGAGCATGGCAGAAGATGGCTGGGGGCTAGGAGCCAACGGGATTGGGCGCCCCGCCGGGCAAACTATGCGAATAGGCCGACAGGGATGAGGCACCCTATCGCAAGGATGTTTGCCACGCTGGGGTGGGCCCCAGCGTGGCACCAAAGCTTTGGGGGCGGCGTGATGGGGAGCGCGATGCGAGGGGCGGCGACGTGATCGCTGGTGCTCGCATATGACAGCGTGGTTTTGAAGCAGAGGACCACCGCTGTCATACAGAGCTCCCGCACCCATTGGTGCAGGACCGCCACGCCTGCTCAACGGAGCACTGGATTGCAAGGGAGAGGCACACCTCCAAAGTGTGCTACTCTGCCAAAATGTTCCTTGTGCATGCGCGCAAGTGAACGTAAAAATGTGCCATAGAACCAGTTCCTCCTTGACAGGGAAACAAGGGGTTCTATTCCAGATACTTCCTGGTTCCAGAAAGGAAAGGGGATCTGCATCCTGTTTTGGATCTAAGGGAACAAAACTTCTACATCAAATACAAGACGTTTCAAATGGTGTCCCCGCAAGCACGGATTCCCCTGCTACAAACGGGAGTGGCTTTGTTCTCCGAACATTTTATTTATTTATTTATTTGAAAAAGGTTTCACCAGGAAAGACAACACTAGCTGTAAACTCATTTCCAGGAACGTCCTGGGGGGAGGTGGTACAAAAGTGGGAGGATCGAGCAAAAGCAAAACAATCAAATACATACAGAGCAATTCAAATACGTAAAGTGTAGTACTAATACAATCTGTATGAGACAACACAAGGTATTGTTAAAAGGAAGTGGTAAATGGCAAAGTGAAATCATAGAGATTTGGGGAGAGATGGGGGGATGACAGAACAATATGCAGCTATAGCTCAGGTAGTAGTAGTAGTATGCAGGAGTAGTGTCACTAAGTAAGGGGCCGAAGGAGGACAAGAGGTAGCAGCAGCGCACTGGTGACTAAGTGCAGATCCAGCTCAGAAAAGACAGACTTGGAGAGTTGCTAAGTGCTCAAAAAGGATTTAGAGGAAGGGGAGTTATAGCATGAGTGGTAGAGGAAGGTGGGTGGGAGAGGGGGAGGAAGCCAGAATGATCCCCTTCAGATGCTGAAAACCCTGCAAGGGACTGACCTGGCAGAAAGGAGTAGAGGAGGGGCTTGAGGGAGATGGAGGGCAAACCAGGAACTGAATCCTTCAGGATGCAGAGAACCCTGCAAGGGATGGGGCCTGGTTGGAAGGAGGAGGGGAGGAAGTAGTGAGGGAGGCGGGTGGGGGGGAACGAAAGTAGAGGGGGGTCGTGACAGGAGAGGTAGGTTATCAGGATGCTGAAAAACCCTACAAGGTGGCAGGACCTGGCAGAAAAGGAGGTGGAAGGGAGAGGCCCTTCCGGATACTGAGAACCCTGTAAGGGGACAGGACCCGGAGGAAAAGGAGAAGAGATGGGGAAGGGGTAGTGGGGGGAGGTGTACTGTGGAGCAGAAGGAGGGGTAATAGGGTATGGGAGGCACCAGCTAGAGGTAGCCTAGAGAGGCAAGGGGGGGAAGTGGGTGGAATGGGACGGTAGAGAGGATGGTGGGCGGGGGCAGTGGGAGGTTGATTGGGAGAGAGAGGTATTAGGTGCAGTTACAGGAATGAATACAGTGCTTATTGAGGAGGAAGGAGAGTGTCAGGATTCTGCAGAGCAATTTTCTAAAGGGAGGGAGTTCCAGATTTCTGGGAAATTGTAAGAGAAGGTGGCGTGTCTAGACAGTGTGCGCCGAGGAGGGAGGGCGAGAATTCTATGGGTGGAGATGTGGAGGGAATAGCAGGATGAGAGGGGGGTTGATAGGAGGGTGGACAAATAGGGTGGCAGAGAACCAAGTCAGAACTTCCCAACTAGATTTGCGATCTGTGAGACGCACCTGGCATGGAGAGAGGGAAAGGAGAGCAAGGAATAAAGGTCACAGTGATGAGTACATGGGGAGCATCCAAGAATGTAGTGGCAGAAGGAGTTGAAGGGAGTATCCAGTCTGGCTAGGGTGATTTTCAGGGCAGAGCTGTAGACTACATCCCTGAAATCAAAGACCGAGAGAATCATCTTGTGGACGATTTCTCTCCTGGCTTGCTGTGGGAGGCAGCTGCGGTGTCGGTACAGAGCACTGAGTCTAGGAAGTAGCTTTTTGTGGATGGCTTCAATGTGTACCACAAAGTCTAGATTCTTGTCAAGCCATAGCCCAAGGTACTTGAATGTGGCTACACTGTCCACTGTTGCGCCAGACAGGGTGTGGAAGGCGGGAGTGGAATCAAGCCTGGCCAGTTTTTGTCTGGAGCCGAAGGTCATAGATACTGTTTTTTTGTGACATTCATGGAGAGTTTGTTTGTATTAAACCAGCATTGGACATTGTTAAAATCCAGCTGAAGGCTGGTGGCCACCTCGGAGGGGGAATTCCCGGAGGAAAATATCACAGGATTGTCAGCGTACACGTGTATACATGAAAATGTACAGGCATTCAGGAGATTTTTCAGTAATATGGAGAATAATATAGGACCAAATACCGATCCTTGGGGAACACCAGTGATGATTGGGAGGGGAGAAGAGAAGGAGTTGCCAACTCTGACGAAATGGGAATGGCCTATGAGGTAGGACTGGAACCAGTTGGTGGCAGAGTCAGGGAGGCCAGCTGCAGTAAACTTACTGAAGAGAAGGGAGTGGGAGACAGTGTTGAAGGCTTTGGCCAAGTCAACAAAGATGGCAGAGGTGATGCGTCTCTGATCCATGCTTGAGAGAATGGAGTCAGTGAGTCGAAAGAGGGCGGTGGTAGTGGAGTGGTCTTTGCGAAAACCAAACTAGAACGGAGGGAAAAAGGAGGATGAGTTGAGGAAGTAGGAGAGTTGTTCCAGGATCAGATGCTACTGAAGTTTAGCCAGAATGGGGAGTAGAGAGATGGGGCAGAAGTTGCAGGGGTTGGAAATGTCCCCGCCTTTTGGGAGGGGGATCATCGTAGCAGATGTCCAAGTGTCAGGCACGGTAGCATGCAGAAAGGAGAGGTTTAGAAGCTTTGTCAAGGGTGAAGCAGTTGAGTATGCAGAGAGGTGAAAAAGCTTGAGGTCCAGGCCATCAGGGCTCTTTCCTGTGAATGGGTTCAGAGCAAGTAGTACGCGTAGTGTGTCCTCTGGGAGGATGGGCTTAAAAGAGAAATGAGGTGTAGGAAGGGACATGGAGGCAGAAGGGGGAGCACACGGGGGATCAGAGGAGTCCCTGGAGGCAGTGCAGGGAAGAGATGCAAGAAGGGAGGAGGCACAGGTGGTGAAGTAATTGTTAAACTCATCGGCCACTGAGGGAGGGTCTTCAGTTGTGTGGGTACCAATTTTTAGGACAGGCAATGAGGAGTGGACAGGGAAGAGAACAGGGCATGGATAACCTTCCAGAATTTGGATGGATTGTTGATGTTTTCCTGGAAGGAGGATTGGAAGCACTCTGCCTTAGCGAGGCGGATGGCCTTGGTGCAAGCATTGTGGAGCAAATGGTAGCACTGGAGGTCAAGGGGGGTGCCAGAGGTTTTGTACACAGCCCATGCCCCATCTCTTGCCCATTGATGCACTATGAGTTCTGCAGTGACCCAGGGGAGGTGATTCCTGTGGGCCCGCACCTTTCTGAATGGGGCTTGATGGTCCCAGACATTCAGAAACCAGGAGATAAAAAAGTTCAGGGTTGAATTGATGGAGGGTGCAGTGGCAATTGGCGTCCAGTCGAGATTGGACACATTGTTATGTAGGGAGGACAAATCTAGGGAGTGGTAAGTGCGGAAGTTGAGAATATCTGGGGTCTTGGCACGGTGAGTTTTTCACACACAGTAGACCATATGACGCTCGCTGAGAGTATCAGAGAGAATACCAGAGCTTATAACATGGTGGGGGTGAGAGGTCAGCACCCAGTCGATTAGAGAACGCTTCCCTGATTTTTGGTTAAGACGCGTTTGGCAGGAAATAAGTTGTGTAAGGTTTAGTAAAGAGGCATGATTGCAGATTAACTGTTGGGTGGATAACCAGTTTATGCGGAATTCTCCTAGGATGAATAGTTTACCAGGGGTGACAAGGGCAGAGATGGTGGAGAGGAGCTCAGTAAGAGAGGAGAGGAAGGAAGCAGGGAGGTTTGGGCAGCAGTAGACACTGCCTACAAAGATGAGAGGGGAGAAGGGGAGGGATGTTTTTACTTGCAGCATTTCATAGGCAGAGGGAGCGGTTGTGGACAGACAGAGTACTTGAAAGAGGAGGATATATACCGTACATGGTGACACCACCTCCCCTGGACTTACGATCCTGTCGGACCAGGGAATAACCAGGGATGGCGATGTCTAAGTCTGTGATTTTAGAGCTGAGCCCTAACTCCTTTAAAGTGAGGATGGAGGGTTTAAGTTAGGTCATGAACGGTTGCAGAAGGTCTATTTTGGAGAGCAGAATTCTAATGTTCAGATGAAGAAGTCTTAGTCCTTTAGCAGTTCTGGTGATGTGATTTGGGGAGGGGCGGGTTAGGCTCAATATCACCAGATGTGAGTAGCAGTAGTGAGATAAGTAATTTACTGAGGATAGCCAGGTATCTTTTAGATGGAGTAAGAGGTCTGCTGTGGGCTGGACTTGGCAAGTTGTTTGTGAAGTTGATTTGGAAAATAAAGGTGCATGGGGCAGATGGGATACAGATCTGGCGAGGATGCTGGTCAAGAGTGCGCCATGGGAAGTGTAGTAGTGGGCTTGACGGGAGGAGGGATGGTAGGGGAGCTTGGGGGCAGAGAGGAGATGGGGAGAGGTTGGAAGAGAAGTTGGTGGAAGGGATGTCAGGGAGAAATGGAGGGGGAGGCAGAGCAGGGGGGCAGCATGGTGATTGGTTGGCAGCAAAGAAAAGTGAGAGATAGTTAAGGGGGAGAGACAAATAGCAGTAAGGGGCAGATGAGGAGGAGGAGGAGGAGTGGAATATGGAGTTAAATGAGAGGGGGTGATGCCATGGGAGGGAAGGGGAGAGGTAGAAGTTACAGTCTTACAGTGTGTGAGGTATGTCTAGGCCAACACAGGGCAGGCCACCATTAATAGTAGAGGGAAGGGAGGGGGCAAAGAGTTAGTTAGGGAGGCAGAACAAAAAACAGTCGACTATATTTGTGGTAAGGAATTGCAGCCAGGAATCACTGCAAGTGAAACAGGCAGAGAGGGGACAGAGCGAGCATTAGCAAGGACCGACTGGGCAGTGGAGCAGCCTATGGGAGGGAGCCAGTGAGAGTGGGAGACGAGCGGTAGGAGGAGCACAACTGTATTTAATAGAGGTCAGGGTCAGAGTGGAAGGGCATAAAAAATATTACAGTTTAAAATAGCAGACAGAGAAGTAGCAGTCTGGCAATGGTAGAGCTAAATGAAGCTTTGGGGAGATTCGAGGTACAGCCAGTGGTAGTGGTAGAGTAGGCAAGGGGCACCAATGGCATACCGCAGAGATAGGGCAAGGGACCAACAGAGGAGGAGGAATTCGGAGTCTGGAGTTTAGCATACCTGATCCAGGGGCTGGTGAAACGGGAAGGCTGGTGGTGTGGCGCAGCCGGCTGAGTGCTGGGCCACTGCCATTTCCAAGCATGTGTGGCCCTATCAAGGGCTGAGCTGCAGGAGGGAGAGATGGAACAGTTAGCTGAATTAAAAGTGCGCAGTAGAAACAGACAATTTGGCTAAATCGGGGGGCTGGCCAGGGCAGACAAAAGATCTGAATACCGGGGGCGGGGGTTGCAGACAGCAAGCAGGGGAGTGGTACCAGTGAGAGAAGTGGGGCTACAAGTAGTGGGAGGAAAACCTGCAGAGTTACAGGTTCTCATGGCAGAGGGAGAGGTGGACATTGCAGCCATCACGGAAACATGGGCCACCCAATACAATGACTGGGACCTGTCTGTACCAGGGTACAGGTTATTTCGTAGGGACAGGATGATTGGGAAAGGAGGAGGGGATGGCACTATATGTGAAGGAAGGACTGAAGTGTGTAAGGGAGGAAGGGGAGGAGGGTAGTACGGAGTCACTTTGGATGCAAATCCAGGATTCCAAGAATAGGATTCTTAGAATGGGAGTGGTGTACAGGCCACCATCTCAGACAGAGGAGTTAGAACAGGAACCAGCGGGATAGATCAGGAGGACCTCATGAGAAGGGTAGTGTGGTGATTGTGGGGACTTCAACATGCCAGGAGTGGACTGGGCACCCCAACAACTAGGAACAGAAGGGAGCAGGTACTGCTGGATGCCTTCCAGGACAGCTTCCTGCTGCAAATGGTCAGTGAACCAACCAGGTTAGGGAATACCCTTGACCTTGTGCTGGCAAATGGGGACTTTGTGAGAGAACTTACAGTGGAGGAACCGCTGTCAGGGAGTGACCACCACTCAGTATGGCTCACATTGGATATGGGCAAGGAAGGAGTGGAATCTGGCACAATAGTGCTGGACTTCAGGAGGGCTGACTTTGGGAGGATGGGGGAAGTGGTAAAAGGGTAACTGGCCAGAATCCAATCTAGTATGGACACTAACCAGAGGTGGGAGCTCATAAAGCTGGGGATAGTGGAGGCAACCAAAACCTGCTGCAAAGCCCAGAGCAAGAAGGCTAGGGCTAAGAAACCAATCTGGTTGAGCAAGGAGGTCATGGAAAAGGTAAGGAGGGAAAGAGCTGCCTTTGGGAAGTACAAGAAAACAGGGAGGGGGAGGACATGGAGGAGTACTTGACAGAATCGAAGGAGGTGACAAGGGCAGTAAGGGGAGCCAAAGCATCTACGGAACTCAAGCTGGCACAAGGCCTTAAGAAGGGGGAGAAGGACTTCTTTAAGTACATCAGGGAGAAAAGGAGCTGTAAGGACCACATAGTAAGGATTAGGAAGGAGGGGGTTGGGTGGAAGCAGGGTGCGATAAGGCAGAAGCACTAAATGAGTACTTCTGCTCAGCATTTACTAAAGAGAAGAGGGGGGTGACACCCAAGGTGGGAGAAATGGCAGAAGCAGGGGGAAGTGGTGACAGATGGGGAAATCATGGAGAGCAGAGTTTGAGAGGGTTTGAAGGCACTGAGGGTGGACAAGGCGCCAGGCCCAGATGGCATCCACCCCAGGGTACTGAAGGAGCTGGCAGAGGTCCTTGCAGGACCTTTGGCAGACCTATTTAATGCCCTCACTACATTCGGGTGTGTACCTCAGGACTGAGGATGGCTCATGGTGCCCCTCCACAAGAGTGGCCCCAAGGATGAACCGGAAAACTACAGACCAGTGAGTCTCACATCCATCGTGGGTAAGCTAATGGAGACTATCCTGAAGGAGAGGCTGGTGGCCCTCCTAGAGGCCAAAGGACTACAGGACAGCATACAGCATGGCTTCATATGTGGCAGATCCTGCCAAACCAACCTGGTCGAGTTCTATGACTGGGTAACTAGGCAACTGGACAGGGGCATGCAGTGGATGTCCTGTATCTGGACTTCAGTAAGGCATTCGACTCAGTGCCACATGGAAGGCTGGGAAGGAAGTTAGTAGGCACAGGGGCGGGTGCAAAGCTGGTGAGATGGGTAGGAAACTGGCTGCAGGGAAGGCAACAGAGGGTGGTGGTGGGTGGGGAGCTCTCACATCCAAGGGCAGTGACGAGCGGTGTTCCACAGGGCTCGGTGTTGGGACCAGTGTTGTTTGGCATATTCATTACAGACATATCATGGGACATCAAGAGCAAGATCAGTCTGTTTGCTGATGATACCAAGATAGACGTGGTGGTGGATGACCTAGGAGGATGGCAGGGGTTGCAGGATGACCTAGCAAAGCTTGAAACCTGGTCAGACACCTGGCAACTGGCCTTTAATGCCAAAAAGTGCAAGGTGCTGCATTTTGGGATGAAGAACCCAAGGAGGAGTTACCAGCTAGGGGGAGTGCAGCTAGCCCAGACAGAGGAGGAGAAGGATCTGAGTGTGCTCATTACAGGGTCAATGAACAACTTGGCACAATGTAGGAAGGCAGCTGCAAAGGCCAACAAAATGCTGGGTTGTATTGCAAGGGTATATCCTCGAGGAGGAGGTGATTCTGCCACTGTAGGTCATTAGTTGGACCACACTGGAGTACTGCTTGCAGTACTAAGCGTCCGTGTCTGAAGAGGACATTAAGTTACTGGAAGGAGTGCAGTGCAGAGCGACAAAGATGATCAAGGGGCTGGGGGACTTATCATACGAGAGGAGGGTGAAGGAGTTGAACATGTACTCACTGGAGGAGAGGAGAGACAGGGGTGACATGATTGAAACCTTTAAATACATGAAAGGAATAAATAAAACGGGTACAGAGGGGCTGTTCAAAGTAAGGGAGAGGAGGGCCACCAGGGGCCATGATATGAGACTGGAGCGAGGAAGGTTCAGGAGGGAGATGAAGAGACACTTTTTTACAGAGAGGGTGGTGGCTGGGTGGAATGCGTTACCTGCTGAAGTGGTATGCAGTAGAACAGTGGACTGCTTCAAACGAGGATGGGACAGGACAAGGGGAAGGGTTAATGAAGGGGAAGGGTGGAAGGGAGGGGCAGCTGCAGAATAAGGGGTGCTAGCTGCACATTCGAGCAGACTTGATAGACCTCTAGGCCTTTATCTGCTGGCAAATTTTGTATGTTCGTATGTACAGTCAACAGTGCCAATTAAGAGATTAAGAGCAGCAGGGAAGGCGAGTGGAATGAAGCTGGAGAGACAGAGAATGAAAATGAAGATGAAGGTGCAGTGGTGGGAAAGGAAATGGCCAACGCCGACAACAGAGAAGCAGAGAGGCTGGGGAGACCGAGGAAGGAGCTGTAAATGGCAGCAGAGAGTTAGGGGATGGAACACAGTGGGAACAGCAGGGAAATGAGGGTAACAAAATTCAGGCAATGTTAAAAGCAGTAAGCACTTAAAAACTGTAACAAAACAGGCTAAATAATTTGGAATAAGGTACTCTAGCAAAACAGGCAAATTAATTGAAATTAAGAGCTGTAGTAGACAGACTGAATTAATTAAGCAATAGATTCTACAGTGACTAGTCTAAATCACTTAAACAGGCTGAATAATTGGAAATTAGGAGCTGTAGCAGACAAGCTGAATTAATTAAGCAATAGATTCTGCAGCAAACTAGTCTAAATAACTTGGATATAGACACAGCAGGTTTGAAAAAGAGGTGGGTATATTCAGAAATATTACAGTTTGAAAGTGCAGTCCAAGAAAGTGCAGGCTGGTAATGGTAGAGCTAAACAAAGCTTTGGGGAGATTCGAGGTGCAGCCAATGGCAGCGGTGGAGTAGGCTTGGAGCACTAATGGCATGCCACAGAGATAGGGCAAGGGACCAATAGAGGAGGAGGAATTTGGAGACTAAAGTTTAGCGTACCTGATCCAGGGGCTGGTGAAGTGGGCAGGCTGGTGGTGTGGTGTGGCCGGCTGATGAGCGCCGGGCCACTGCCTTTTCCTGGTATGGGTGGCCCTATCAAGGGCTGAGCTCATCCAGGGACTGGTAAAGCGGGCAGGCTGGTGGTGTGGCATGGCTGGCCGAGGAGTGCCGGGTCACTGTTGTTTCCTGGTGTGGGTGGCCTGATCCAGGGCTGAGCTGATCCAGGGGGTGGTGAAGCAAGCAGGCTGGTGGCGTGGTGCAGATAGCCGAGGTGCGTGAGACCACTGCCATTTCCTAACATGGGTGGCCCGATCAAGAGCTGAGCTGATTGAGAGGTTGGTGAAGCGGGCAGACTGGTGGTGTGGCCGACAGTGGCGGGCTGGGCCACTGCCGTTTTCTGGTGTGTGTGGCCCGATCAAGGGCTTAGCTGATCCAGGGGCTGGTGAAGTGGGCAGGCTGGTGGTGGTGTGGTGTGGTGCGGCCAGCCAGGAAATGCTGGGCCACTGCCACTTCCTGGTGTGGGTGACCCAGTCAAGAGCTGAGCTGATCCAGATTCTGGTGAAGCAGGCAGGCTGGTGGTGTGGCGCAGCTGGCCGAGGAGCATTGGGTCGCTGCCATTTCCTGGCGTGGGTGGCCTGATCAAGGGTTGAGCTGCTTACCTTCATTTCAGGATCAGAAAAGCTCACAGCCAATACCTCTGCTTTGTGCTGTAGGGAGAGCACTACCAGTTTAGAATATTGCCCTTTGGCTTGTCTTCTGTGCCATGAGGTCTTTACCAAGTGTTTGGCAGTAGTGGCAGGGAAGGCCTGTATATCTTTCCCTATCTGGACAACCAGTTGCTGAAAGCTAGCTCCAAGGAAGCTTTCCTACATATCTTGCTTGTTTCTGACAAGGCAGTTGTTCGAGGGCTTGGGTGTTGCAGTAAATGTGCCAAAGTCTGTGATGACTCCCTGCCAATGATTGTAATACATAGGCAATCTTGGACACAGAGAAGGGTTATGCTTTCCTGCCACAGGACAGAGCCAAAAACCTGATTATCCAATGTAGTTGGTATACAGGAGTGATTATATCTCTGCAAGAACAGTGTAGTCGCTCCTGGGTCTAATGGCTGCAGCCATTGTGACTATGCCACTGGTCTGCTTACATATAAAAATCTCTCAGTGGACACTTAGGGTCCCGTGGGATCAGCTGATGGACAAGTTGGATCAAACTGTTCTCATCATGTCCCTGCTTTGCAGAGCACTGCCATGGTTGATGGATCACGAAAACCTATTCAAGGGAATCCCATTCCTTGTACCAGCTCCTGTACAGATCCCCACCATGGATGTCTCAGGCTCCAGCTGGGGTGCTCCTGTTGGCTTGTATCAGATGCAGGGGTCATGGACTGAGATGGAGGCCAGGTTACACGTAAATGCCTTTGAGATCAGAGCTGTCCTTTACAGCTTCCAGGCATTTCAGGAACATCTGTGCCTGGGTCCTCTGTTAATACAGATGGACAACACCAGTGTGATGCATTACTTCAACAAACAAGGGGGCACTCGTTCCTATCCCCTGTGCAGGGAAGCAATTAAATTATGGTACCGGTCTCTGTCCCACTGCCTACAACTGTCAGCTGTGCATCTCCCAGGTCTCCAAAATGCCTTGGCAAACAGGTTAAGCAGGTCACAGTCCAAGATTCACATATGGGGGCTGCTGACCTTAGTGGTAGATGACCTCTTTGCAAGATGTGGTTGTCCAAGGTTGGACCATTTTGCATACCCTCATAATGCAAAACTGCTGCATTTCTTCTTGCCTGATCCAGGACTGGAGTTTTTTGATGATACACATTGTACCTGTCTTGGAAAGGGTAGTTCCTTTATGCATTTCCCCCCAGTTCCTCTACTGCAGAGAATGCTGCTCAATTTGCAGATGGAGAGTGTCACTCTTATCCTCATTTCTCCATTATGACTTCTTCATGTATGGTTTCCACTGTGTTTGATCACGTACAGTACCTGTCCAGATACATCTTGTAAATGAGTTTACTCAAAGGTGTTTTGCCTGGTAAAATAAAAATTTTTGATTGATTGAAATTGAAGCAGTTCACTTTTTTGGCTGCTTCCAAGAATTTGGATCCATTTACATGTCTGATAAATGCTGTGCTGGAATACTTACTGCCCCTGTCAGACTCTGGTCTGCAGTATTCCTCTCTCTTAAGGTGCATTTGGCGACTATATCAGCTTACCATGCCCTTATTGATGTTTGTACGTTTGCCCAGTTAGAGGTGTCCTGTACTTTTTCTGAGGGGTATTCTTCATATGAAACCTTCTATCCACAGTCCAGTCTCAGCTTGGGACTTGAATTTTGTGCTTCAGAAACTGACATTGGCTCCTTTTGAGCTGGCTGCGAATTGTGACCTACATATCCTGTCATGGAAAATGTTATTTTTAGTTGCAATCACTTCTGCTCGAAGGATTTGAGAGCGTCAGGCTCCAATGTGTGAGCCTCCTTACTTGATTTTCCACAAAGACAGTGTCTCTTTGTGTTCAAATCCTAAGTTTCTACCAAAGATTATATCTGAATTTACGATGAATCAAACTACACACCTTCCTTTTGTTACCTGAGCGTGACAGTCCAGGTGGGGCACTGCTCCATACTTTAGATGTACATAGAATACTCGAATACTATGTTACCAGTAGCAAGGACTGCAGAAAGTCCTTCCTGTTTTTGTTTCATTTGCCCCTGGGAAAGAGGGTGCTCCTGTGTCTGAACAGTGTCCAAATGGCTGGCACATTGTATTGCGTTCCATTATAGGAATTATGGTAAGGAACTTTATGGTGCAGTGCGTAGTCACTCCATTAGGGGAATGGGCCACTTGTTGCTTATTTTAGAAATGTTTCTTCTGCTTGCATTTTTCTGCAGCCACATGGAGCACAGTCCACATCTTCACTAAGCATTGCAGTCTGAACATAGTCTCTCGTAGACGTGCTGTATTTTGACTTGCTGTATTGCAAGGCCTGCTGTCACGGATATGTATCAGAATGAACCCTCCTCATGGTTTTATTTTGGACTGCTTGGGAATTGTTCCAAAGGAGTGGCCTAATGGAGGAGATATCCTTGAAGAAGATAGAACAGTTACATACTTACCGTAACAGTGGTTTTTCTTTTCCAGAGAGAATTTCCTCCATTAAGCCATATCATCCCTTCCTCCATCCTCCTGCTCCAGTGAGGGCTACATTCAGATACTGTGCCTGAACCTAATCCATGCAACATATATCCAGCCCTCTGCCTCTCCTTGTATGCCTGGTTTGTTCTTATCTCCTGATTCCCCATGGTTGGAGGTCCTCAGAGACTAATCTCTGGCAGGGAACTGAAGAGAGATGGGGCTGCCAACATTTTATGTGGATGCAGACATAGGACGGTGGCCCCCAGCTAGCAAAAATTTCCATGTGGTCCTAGTACCTGGTGACTATTGTTCCAAAGGTGTGACTTAGTGGAGGAGATTCTGTCAAAGATCTACTATTACTGTAAGTATGTAGATGGTCTTTTTGGCAGTTAAGACCCTGAAATTCATCTCCTCTGTTGTGTATCCAAACACTACATCTCCCATTCTGTTTTCTGGCTTTGGGTTCCTGATCCCTCTGTGCATAACTCTGCACTTTTTCTGCATTGAATTTTAGTTGTCAGACGCTGGTCCATTTCTCCAGTCTTTTCAGATCTTCCTTTGGTTCTAGACCCTCTCATCACTGTCCACTGTACTGCAGATTGTTGTGTCATTTACAAATAGGCACATCTTTCATTGGATCCCTTCCCTAATGTCACAAATAAAGATGTTGAAAAGTACTGGGCCTAAGATTCCTGGGGAACCCCACTGGTGACTTCCCTCACCTCCAAGAATTTCCTGTTTAAGACTACTTTTTGTGTTCGCCCATAGAGTCAGTTCCTGACTCATCCTGCCATCTTGTCCCACATCCTCAGGTCTTCCAGTTTTCCATGTGGGGCAGAGTTGAAGGTTTTATTAAAGTCCAGATACCTTACATACATTGCCTGTCCTTTATCCACTTCCTTTGTGACTCAGTCAAAGAAGTTGATCAGATTAGTCTGAAACAAACTCTTCATAGTGACACCATGCTGTTTTTTTGTCCTGGAAGCCTTTGGTATCCAACAACTCCAGCATCCTTTCCACCTCAGATCATTTACTCACTATAAGACTGACTGGTGGTCTATAGTTTCATTTTTTTTTGTTTTGTACTTGTTGGCTGATGAGCAAAATTGCCCATTTCCACAAGCGACAAGTTTTAAAACATTCAGGATTAATAAAACAAATACATACAGTTGTTAATATACAATGTTACAGACATCAACACTTACTAACACATGATTATTACATTAAATGACAAGTGCAATCACTGGTTATTTCAAGCCACCATTTCAATATTGTTTTAAAAGATCTTGTAGTTGTACAGGGGTACATCAGCTGGCCTCCAATCCATTGGCACTACTCCTGTTTCCAGTGAATAATTGGAGGTCTGCCAGTGGGACAGCCATTTCCTGTCGCATCTTTTAGCACTTCAGGGTGCAGCCCATCTGAGCCCATTGATTTATTAATCTTCACAGTGCTTAGACTCCTCAGCCAGGAAAGGCCTGCTAAGCTGAGAATTGCTAGTTTACAGAGGCATCCTGGGTGAAGGGTACAGGAGAAAATACAATACCATACTGTATGATAATTTTCAAATGTTGTATAACAGGAACAAAGGAGAACAGGGCAGGTATGCAAACTGAGGGACAGTTCAAAACAAAATTTATAGAAGTACAGCAGCAGTACCCAGCTGAGCATAGTATAACAATGTTATACAATGTGCGTGAGAGTCAAACCTTACTTTTAAATTATTTATTTCAGTCACTGATGAATTCTAAATTATAGTAAAACATTTATCTTTTTGTTGGGTGCATTCATTTTTACTGGATAGGTCATAAAAAATCTTTAATGGAAAATTACAGTCCCAAAACATGTGTTGTGCAGTGTTTTGATTTGCGTGTGTGGGCCCAGGAAAGGACACACTAGACTACACCCACAAATCAGAACACTGTTCGCAACATATTTTTCTGTAAATTGTGACTGCTCCTCTGTAAAGAGATTTTCCAGTTTTCTGCAAAACACTCGAATTTAGTATTGGCAGGACTCAAGTCTCATATTAAAAAAAAAAAAAATTTGGAACATTCCATTCTTCGTCACAAAATAAATTGGCAGGAATCTGTCTCTTTGCCCTCTAGGCTTTACCTGCCCCAGCTGCATTCCCTGCCTTAAAGTCATAATCCTCGGTTGTGGTGTGACATCACAACCTTTAGCCTGGAAATGATTTGGATATCACAAGTAGTGGATTCTGACTTCAGGGCAGGATAAGCAGCAGGACAGAAAAAGTCAGAAGGGCATTGAGCCTGTTTTCATATAAATGTCTTCAGTAATAAAAAAAATGATGGTCCATAAATTTCCCTTTTTAGGGAATTTTATGTAACTGATGCCAGCCATGATTTGTTTGCTATAAATCAAAAAATCACTTTAACCAGTGGAAGAGCAGCTTACACAATGCCTAGTGACATCACAGTGGCCTCTGCTACAGTCAAACCAGGGCAGTTAAAGTAAAAACAGTTAAATATTTGTAAAAGAATGAATTTTAAAATCTTTATGATTTAAAATACATTGTATGAATTGGACACACAATAGCCTGACCTAGAAATGTACCACTTGTCATCACTTGCGGAGGGGGGGGGGAATTGAGGCTCTGCCATTCGTGAGTTATTGTCCTGCCTCCTTACACGTGAAGATAAATGGCATATTCTGAGTCAGGCCATTATGCATCCTTTACTTATGTATAAAAAAAATACAAATTAAGCAGCATGTGAAGCAGCCACTGAAGAATAAAATGTCAGGGAGAAATATTATGGTACAGTAATTAGCACAAAAAAAGGAGGATGTGGGTGGAGTAGAAAAGAAGACAGAGTAGTAGGGAAAGAGGGAGAAAAGGATAAGTGGATAGGTGAAGGAAGAGACATGAGATATATGAGCACAGAGTAGGGATTTCATGATCACTAGGCATGCTGTGACCAATAGGAAATTGGTTAATTATAGTTCTGAGACAATTAGTTGGATTAAGTTGAAACTTCACAAGGCTAGGTACTGCCTCTAAGTAATTAATAAAAGTTTCACCTTACTATTCCACCAAGTATGGCTGCCTGGTGCAGACTGGTCCAAAAATACCCAGTATCAGAATTCCTCCAAAATTACAAGAATAATTTTTATTGAGTAAACCCATTATGTGCCATCTTGGCAGCCTGGGTCTTTGCTGAAAATGGTCCCAGGGGCCAGCACACTCACCTGGTAAACAAACGAATAAATGTGCCTTTTATATGAAGGTGTGTGGGATAGTTTTTGATGCTGACTAAACATGTCTTCTAGTTATCTTCATTAAACATTCATCAGTATGATTGCTCCAGAATTTCAGATGTTAATGAATGTTTACCAGTCACTTTAGTTGCTCGGATTACAGTTTGGAGATATCTGTTTTAATGTTTGCGAGCGTGCATGTGTAGCAAACATCTTGTTATTATAAGAATGACATTTCAAAGGTGTGTCACTGTTGGGTCCAATGCAGCTCAAGCTGCAGGAAGCTCAGAAGTAATAGCCCAGTGATCAGCGAAGCTCATCATGATGGCGTTCTGCTGGTTGATGGGTGGAAACTTTGTATAGTGGAAAGGAGACAGCCATGCCTATCATACAGCAGCTGCCTTCCTTCATCTGCATGGCACCGCCAAGTAACCAGCTGAGCGGTGTCGGAGCATTTTAAGTCCAACAGGTATGTGTGGCTTCAGTCTTTCTGGCCGAGACTCCACAAGCATGACTTTGAAGTGCAACTTGAAGGAAAGAATGTACCTGAGATGGCAGCAGTAGGACTTATACAACAAAGTTAGAATTCGCTGGCACTACCATTTCTCATGGTGGTGCTGCTGCTGCCCTGTTGTGTCATGGCTGGTGAATTTATCTAGTACGAACTGGACTGAGCTGTTGTCCCTGCCTTCAGATATTGCGTTGTCCTTCTCACCTGCCTGTGATTTGTGCCTAGCAGTCTGGTGCCCAGAGGAATGCTGCCAAAATTTATTTAGTCTCCCTGCTTTTAGCCCTCCTGCTAACATGTTTTGTTCCTGTCTGTACAGCACTCTCTGTGCACACCTTCTCAGTCCATGTATTTCCCTGTTACTGTCCAGTGAATGGACAGCAAGCATGAGGGGCTAGTGCCAACATTTAGTGCCAGCTCACTCATTGCTCTCAATATCTAGTCACTTGATAATATTACTGATGTCTGACTGAAGCATACTACAGATGTGTAGTGCCTTACCTTTTGCTTCAGTCAACTTTTGGAGCTCCTGTGTTAACTGAACACTTCTGATGGTACATCCAAGCCTGAGTGGTGTTCGGCAATGTGGCATCTTTGAAGGACCAACATAGTGAGTTTGATTCACAGCTCCCCAAGGACCACATCTCTTTTTGAAATTGCAATGGTGGTACTTCTAACAAAAGCAAAGTACTACACCTGCTCAAGTACGGATGGCTTCATGGGCCAAAACAATAAAGGAGATTTAGAAATTTTTCCCGAAAGCAGCAACATGCTACAGAAGTAAAATTGCCAATGGACACCTCTGGAGCAGGAGGATGCAAGCAGTGGCCCAAAGCAGAAGAGATCCTCCCAGCACTGGGCATAGGATCAGAAGGAAGATAGGAGAGCAGTGCACATTGCAGAGGGTGCAGGTTCAGGCAGTGGCAATGGTGAGGTGAGGAAAGAAACTGAATAGCCTCATCCTTTCAAAACAACAAATGCATCTAATGAAAACAGTGAGCCTAAAATAAAGAACCCTATTCAAACATGAATTCAGAAGACAGAGTGTGAGGAATTACTGGGCAAGGCATCCAGTCCAGATCATTCAGTACAAATACTTGTGGAGCTGGAGAAAAGTACTAGCAACATCAGAACCAATGCTTAAGGTTACTGATTTGAGCACATCTGATGTTTTACTGTTACGGTTAGATATTAGAGCTGAAAAAGACTAGAGTGGTATGGCCCCTATGCCTGCTGTGAGTGATTCCAGTTCTGTTGAAGAAAGTTATGATTTTCATGATAGCTAGCAACATATAGATGATTTAAACAAATGCACATGGAAGACCAGAATAAATCTAGAGTAGAGCGTTTACCCTGTAAGGTTCAAGCTTCTCCAAAAGTGGACAATCTAAAAGGACAAAATTCTACCAGCTTTATTACTGGACATGTATCTGAGCCAGAGTCAAATTCCTCTGTTGATCCGCATTTTCCAAATAAAAAACAGGGAATCTGCTAATTTGGAGGCTGTGGACGAGTTACCTGTTGTAAGCTCAAAGACACCAGATAAGTGTTCTGAGTCCCACGAGGCAAGAGGTTAAAATCACACTAGTAAAGGCAGTTTATGCCACCCAATTCTATAAACTGCCTGAAGAGATTGAGACACCTCTTACAGATATGGCTGTTACTGCAGTATTATAGGGAACTGCAGACTGTCCAAGTCATGCTGTATGTACAAAAGGTTTATGTGCACCAAGTCATCTAGTAAATAACATTGACCTCAATAGAGGCCCTTAAAACAGCAACTGTGGCTAAAAATAATCCATCTTAGTACCATTCTTGCAAAAATTAGAATGGGCTTTGGAGTTCTAGATTCAGAAATTGACCAAGTACAAAATTATTACCTCATGCAGCAAAATTAAGTAAATTAACCAGAAATGATCAGGAATGAAAAATAGGGTGTCTGATATTGAAGACTTTATTCCTCAGCTGGAATTAAAAATGTTGACTGAAGCACAAGAAATAAAAGATTTACAAAACAAAATAGAGGACTTAGACTGTAGAGGCCAGCAGAATATTCTTACATTTTTGGGACTCTTGGAAGGATCTGAGGGCAGTGACTTTCATAATTTTTATGGAGAGTGGATTATTAAATTACTATGCAGGGATTTTGCTAGCAACAAATATGAACTGGTAAGAGTCCACCAAACTCCAGCACATAGACACGCTACCAATAAGAAATACCCTTAAGTAATCTATGCAAAATTCCTGAGATACTGTACATTGAGAGAGACATGATCCTGAACTATTTGGAGAAATCTTGAATTTCTTACATGAATACCAGGATATTTATTTTTCCAGATTGTACACGGACGTGTAAAAAAAAAAAAATAAAGGAAGGGTTTTCAATCTATTGAAGGCTGAGTTATGGAATAAAAAAAAATCCCTTGTTAACATCTTATGCCCAAGACCCATAATCTTGCAGAAGCATCTGCCTTTGCAAAAGAAGTGTTGGCTATCTCCATGTATTCAACTGCACCTAATAACATAAATAATCAGAAACATCTTAATGAAATTTATATTGATCATGTCCAGAGCTCTTGCAGAATTACAGGGTGTTCCAATTCTGGATCTGCTCGTTTGACTGAGATTTCCTGACACTCAACTGAATCCAGTAGCAGAAGTAGCTATTTGCCAGACAGAGGTCTCTCTCTTGTGCAGTTCGAACCCATCAGTCACAAACTCTGGGAACATTTTTTTTTTTTTTTTAGGTTTCCAAAATATCCTTATCAGAAATGATAACACATATGTGCTCCAGATTATTATACACAATATAGTTAAAATCTAGTCACTGTCTCAAAAGGAATTTTGTATAATACAGTTCTCATATTATAATTTTTTGTTATGCATAATAAGTGTTACAAGTCAGGGGGAGCACTGACTATCTTAACTTGAATGGACTGAAGAAAAGGTAACCAGACATTCAAGTAGCTTTATAGAGAGAGGAAGGGAAGTGTGTGTTTAGCACTGGTATTTTGTTTTGGCAGTTCATTTTGTGCGTATAGAGGGAGAATAAGCTTGCCTGAAACCATATTAGATAATGCTGTTCATGGGGGAAGGCATGGGGGGGTGGCTTAGTTGGGGGTTGTGAAGGGACTAAAAAGAAAGATATTAAAACCATCTTTGGCAGTATAACTCCTTGTTCTGGCCTTAATGCCTTAACCAGTCTTTGCAGTTCTTTATAGAAAACATTCTGTTTTAAAAATGTGTGACTTGACAGTTTTCTGGAATATTCTCCCACTACAAGAAACACATCTGTCCAACCTGGAACTTAGAGAAACCAAAAAATTATGAAGCATGGGGCAGTCGGGGCTGTCACTGTATTTGTAACATGAAATCTTGTGGAACTTCAGTGCTAGCAAAAAAAAAAAAAAAATCCAAATTAAGTTAATGAAGTCTTTCGTAGACTCTTTGGGGAGGTTTGTAATTATTAAAATTAAATATGGAAAACTAAGAATAGCCTCCATTTACACCCCCAAATCATGCCAAGATCTATTCATTAACAAACTTTTTATTCAATTGATGGAAATTCCACAACAGTATCTATTGGGAGGGGACTTTAGTACTAGATCATAATGCTGTTCTGCTGGTTGATGGGTGGAAACTCTGTGTAGTTGAAAAGGTGGCAGCCGTGCCTATCAAACAGCGGCTGCCTTCCTTCATCTACATAACAGCATCTAGCAACCAGCTGAGCCATTATCAGCCCATATTAACTCCAACAAGTATGCATGGCCCAAATGTTTCTGGCATAGACTACAAACACATGACTTTGATGTACAGCTGGAAAGACAAAGGATATGCGTGAGGTGGCAGCAGCTGGACTTAGCCAAACAAAGTTAGAAAACTGCCGGCACTGCTGTTACTCATGGTGCTGCCACGCTGTTACTTCATGGCTGGTGGATTTATTTGGTAAGAACTGGACTGTGTTGCTGCCCCTACTTGCAGATATTGTTGTGTCCCGCTCACCTACCTGTGATTTGTGCCTTTTGTTGCCCCTTGCTGTGTCCTATTCACTTGTCTTTGATTTGTGCGTAGCGTTCTGGTGTCCATTGTTCTACTGCTGAAATTTATTTCATCTCCTTCTTCTGATCACATTTTATTGTGTGTGTAGTACAGCTTCCCCCCCTCCCCCGTCCCTGGATTTCCCTGTCACTATCCAGTGTTTGGACAGCAGTGGCAGCAAAAACGGTTGTGATGCTCCAGTGCCCCCCCTCCAGGTATGAACCAGATTCAGTTGCTGCCCCTGCCTTCAGATATTGCTGTGTCCCACTCACCTGCCTGTGATTTGTACCTAGTGATCTGGTGCAGAGAGTTCCACTGCCAAAATGTATTTCATCTCCCCTCTTTTCATCCCTCCCACCTCATGCTTACAGTTTTCTTTTTATCCAGTACACCCTTCCCCTGTTCCCTTTATTTCCCTGTCACTGTCCAGTGATTGGATAGAAGGGGCAGGAAAACAGTTGCACCACTCTGGTGCTCCCCCTCTGTTATGTAATTTGCGTGTGAATAGGGGTGTGCGCGGAGTCAGTGTTAGTGCAGTGTGCTAGGAGCAGGCGGGCAGGCTACAGTGCGATTGGGAGGCTCATTAGAAAATTTTGGTGAATGACTTAGATCCATCATCATCATCATCATCCAGAGTGGTATGTACTGTTAAATTGCAAAGTCTTTGCTTTCTGTAGAGGAGATAGAATGGAGCGAGCACCGAGTTGTGGCATATTGCTTCTCTGACCGACTACCACCATTCCTGCTTGGCAGAGAATTAGCATGTCACAACTTGGCCACATTTTGCTGAAGGAATATGTGTTTGAAAAAAATGTTAGAATTTTTGGCACTAGCTAGTTAGGAACTTAGTAAGCACTGCTGCACTGGGCAACTGTAATGTGCAAAACCTTGTGTGGTGTTGTGTGTATGTATGATATGCCTACTGACATTTACTTAAAAAAAGACATTAGAGCCTAAGAAGAAGAAGAAGAAAGGTTAAAGATTAAATTGAGTGGTGGGTATCAGCGTCGTGTGGAGTCTGGACTTGCTGATGTGCGAGACACACACAGACACACACACACACACACATGTAAGGCTCTCACTTTTTAGAACTGAGAAGAAAAATGTTAAAACTTAGTGTGATGTGCCAAACTGTCATTAATGTTGATGTTAAATTTACTACACTTAGAAACACAGAAACATGGAATTTGATGGCAGATAAGGCCCGCTATGCCCACCCAGTCTGCCTATTTTTTCTACCTTCTGGGAAATTCACAGACCCTACTTGGTCTCCAACTTTTCTCCTACCTATCGCTAGGGTTCTCCTATGCCTATCCTGTGCATTTTTGAATTCCCTCACTGTGTTAGTGCCCTCCACCTTCCCTGGGAGGCTGTTCCATGCATCCACCACTCTTTGTGAAGAAATACTTCCTCACATTACTCCTTAGTTTACCACCTTCTAGCCTCGTGTCATGACCCCTTGTTCTAGAACATCTCTTCCTCTGAATGATGCTATCCTCCTGTACCTTATTTATGCCTTTGAGATATCTGGAGGTCTCTATCATATCCCCCCCTCACTCTCCTCTCCTCCAGGGTATACAAATTGAGGTCCTCCAGTCTTTCCTCATATGACTTTTTGTGCAGACCCTGCACCATTTTTGTTGCCCTTCTCTGAACTTCCTCCACCCTGTCTATGTCCTTGCAGAGATGTGGCCTCCAGAACTGGACACAGTACTCCAGATAAGGTCTCACTAATGATTTGTATAGAAGCATCACCATCTCCTTTCTTCTGCTGGTGATACATCTCCCTTTGCATCCCACTAGCTCACCCCACAACCTTATCACATTATTTGTTTGTTTTTATTTTTAACCAGGAAAATGACTGGGCACAGCCCTTTTTCAGTCATACCTAACATAAAAAACATCATAAATACATCAGACATTACAAACGCATAAAATTAGTACAACATTTAACAAGTACAAGTTAATTCACAATTGCACAGTTCTGTTGTTATTGCACAAAGAATGAATTATTTGGCCACATTTACTGTAGATCATCTGATATGATTACCCTTTAATGTGTGACGATCTTTGCTCATAAGGTATCTTTTACTATATAGTATGTGTACATAGCATAGTGCATTGCATCATCATGTAACTAGAGTTTTGTTGGGGAAAGAGATGTAATCAAATATATCTTCTAATTCTTTGCAAAAAACTTTAATACACCAGTGAAGGGTAACTTAACACTGCAAAAGTAGTGAAATGTGACATTAGGGTTTCCAACCCTAACTGCCACCCCCACTTCCCACCCCCAAGCAGCAAAAGGAAAAAATATTAGGGTTTTTGGTCCCTGGAGTCTTGGTGAATCAGTGGTGGGGTCTTCCTTTGGGTTGTCAATTGTAATGCTCGCCACTCCCCCCCCAGCCCATAGCCTCCAGTTTAAAGCACAAGGCACAGCTCCAAGGCAGTGACATAGTGATACACTCTTCAGAGGTAGAGAAGTACATCTCGCCACATGTTGCCAACACAATTTGTTGTAGCTCTCTTCATGCAGTGAAGAAAGGAAATCATGTGTGACATTGTTTGCTCAGGGAATAGTGTGAGCATTAGGACCGACAACCCCAAGGAAGACCCCACCACTGATTTGCCAAGACTCAGGAATCCCAAAACCCTAATATTTTTTTCCATTTGCTGCTTGGGGGTGGGGGTTGTGAGTTAGGGTTGAAACTCTGACACGTTTCCCTACTTTTGTGGTGTTAAGTTACCCTATTGATGCAGTAACAATTTTATATATTTTTTTTTTTTTGGCAAAGAACTTCCTTTCTTTTTGAGATCGTGGAATTGTTTCATCAAGACCTGCATGAACGGGTGCAGATATGCAGGACCCTTTGGGCCATGCGCCGTGGGAAGACTCCGTCCATCTACAGAAGTGCAGGGCATAGCACATTCATTCTTCACACATTCACCTTTTTTTTAAAATTTTGACCTCAAATTTTAAAGACAGTCATTATATGTCTGCCCTTATAAACATGACATGCATCATTTATAGCATATTAGCTGAAATGTCATTTCACACCACAAGTGCGAAAACCTATTTTGTCCAAGAGTTATAAAATGGCACCTGTCACATTTATGAGGTGGTGGGGAAAAATGAGCATATTGAAAGTTTGGAGTCAAAAATATAGAAAATTAGCAAACTTATGAGTGAATGTTGAAATACTGGAACGTTCAGTCATAACCTGGGCATTTTACCATATTTATACATCAGATTTCCAGCATAGCTTCATATTATCCCACCTCATGAACCAGGTAGGTGAAAATTTTCAAATCCCAACCAAAATGTCATTCCGTGCCACAGGTGCGAAAACAAATTTTGGCCAGGATTTGAAAAATGACTGCTGTCACATTTGTGAGATGTTGTGAAAAAATGGCTATGTTGGAAATTTGGGGTCAGAATATTTAAAACTACCAAAGTTACAAGCTAACATAGAAAATTGTCAATGTACATGCATAACTTTGCCATTTTTATCCCAAATTTTCAACATAGCCTTATGACCCCTCCTTATAAACGAGGGCAGTGAAAATTTTCAAATCCTGCCCGAAAGTTGATTTTTCCAGACAAGTGCAAAATCAACCTTTTGGGTCTGATTTGCACAATTCCACTACTGTTGGTCATAAGGTGGGGTCCCATAAAGGCCATGTTGAAAATTTAGGGTCAAAATAGTTATTTATTTATTAAATTTTGGTGACCGGGTAGGCCCACTGAGCCCCAAAGGTCCCTTTTTCAGGGGTGACCTGGGATAACAATACTTGATATGGTACAGAGGAGCACAACTTTTGATTACATTGGTTTTGCAGGCATAAGGTAGTTACAGACAGTGGTTTTCAGACATGGTTATCATCATGACACAGTTTTGACTTGGTACATAAATGAGGTATCATTGGTTCCTAGGTGTCCATTTACTAGTGGGAGGTACGTGGTTGGTTCACCTTAGGGAGGGTTTGATGCAGTAGAAGGGGGGTACCTTAAGAGCCGTGGCAGTGGCATGCACTTGTGTCCAGCATATGGGCCTTGAGCCTGGTCTGGAAATTCATGAGTGAGGAGGTATCCTGGACCAGGGGGGAGCTTGTTCCATAGGCTGGGGGCTTGCCAAGAAAAGGATCAGCCACCAGCATTGGTCCTAACTCTGGAGACCTCTAGTAGTGTTCGTTCTGATATCCTTAGGTTCCTGGGGTTCTTTTTAATAGCTATAGTTCTGGCTATACTTGGAGGAGAAGGGTTTTTGAGTAGCTTGTAGGCCTGGACAAGCAATGGGTGTTGGAGGCGAGTGGCCAATGTGGGCCACCGGAGCTGGGCCAGAGTGTCACAGTGGTGACATCTCGGGTGGTCTTGGGTAGCGATCTGAGCTATTTTGTTGTATAGGATTTGCATCCTGGATACCTCCTGCTTTGCCATGCCCTGTATAATCAGGGCCGCATAGGTCAGGGTAGGGAGCAGGACACTAATCGCAGTGGAGAGCCTGGCCTCAGGGATGACCTGGTCCTTGAGTCGGTACAAGGTTCCGAGTTTGCTGTGTAGGGTCCTGGTGATCTGGTCCACATGGTCCTTATAGGTGAATGATTGATCCAGAGTTAGGCCTAAGTATTTTAGGGAGGGCACTACATTTATGCATTCACCAGAGAGCGTGGTAAGTCGCAGGGATGGGGACCTGTCAAGTCCCAATGATCTTGGCCTGAATAGTATTGCCTTGATTTTGTCTGCATGAAGTACCATTCTGTTCTCACACAGCCATGTCTCTAGGGATGTGAGGTCCTTTTGGAGGAGGGGACCGAGAGCAGCCATATCACCCAAGGGTCAGTAGATGACGGTGTTGTCAGCGTACTGTACAACCAAGCCCTCCCCACAGTAGGTACTTAGTTCATTGGTAAATAGGGAGAATAGGAGGGGGCCTAGTATTGAGCCTTGAGGTACTCCCTGTTTTAGAGGTAGTGGCCCTGATATGGTCCCTGTCCAGGAGGCCCTCTGTGTCCAGCCAGATAAGTAACTCCCAAACCACTTAAGAGCATGGGGGTCTAGGCCCATGTTGTGCAGTTTCTGTAGCAGAAGGTTGTGGTCTACAAGGTCAAATGCCTTGGACAAGTTTATGAATACTGCACCTGTGCGTATCCCTTTGTCCATTGCCCTGAGCACTTCGTCCGAGAAGTTAATGAGGGCAGTGTCAGTACCGTGATTAGGTCTGAATCCATGTTGGGAGGGTGCAAGGAGCTGATGAACTTCCAAGTAGTCCCGGAGTTGGTTGTAGATTAGCCTTTCTTGCAACTTAGCTAGTGCAGAATGCAGAATATATGCAGAAATTACAAAGGTATCCATCTAAGGTCAAAACCCCAACGAAATACTGTACACTGAACTGCACTTAACTTAGTTTCTCATATTGCAGCCAGCGGTTCCAGCAGCAAGACTCAATCAGAGAGTGGATCTTTGCCATGGGGTATGTTCATGTAAGTGAGGGTGAGTGGCATTGTGGCTGCTGAGTGGGAAGTCTGGGTGGGGGGGTCAGATTGGCGAGGGACTATTTTCTTTGTTTACAGGGATTTAAAAAAAATCAAGGGATGGTTTTCTTTATTTCAGCTTATTCTTTCACTAGGGGTTAGGCACCCTAATGTTGGGCTACAGTGTGG